>JAYEPQ010000014.1:20340950-21540950 GCA_036321105.1 Dracaena cambodiana | reverse complement strand
TCAGCTTTGGACCCCAACTCTAACTCATGATTCATCTCCTCTCTCATAATCATTTTTATCTTTTTTTCTTTTTTTGAGAATATTTCACCTTTAATGCAAATATTTATGCTGCTTAGCGCAAAGTATCTGATTACTTGGATCATACTCTTTTTTTTTCACTCTAGAGACTATTGCCTTAATACCAGGTGCACCCCTTTTTTTATCTCTCTTAAGGCTTTGCCTTAATACCAGGCTCACTCCCTTTTTTTCTTTTTTTTTTCTTTTTACATATTTTTTTAGAGAGAGAAGACTTAATTAATCATTATCATTTTTTTCCTTGACCTAATAAACTATTGAGAAGTGAAAAATAGATGTATACTTAATTCAAAATTACTGCCAGCGGTATTTATTTTTTGAATTTTAATTTTTTTCATAAAATTCTGAGTGTATCATCCAATCTACTCTCCTATCAAATTTTAAATCTAAATTTATTCCTTTATTTGTAATTAGGTTGATCCATTGATGAAATATATATAATTTTTTTCCAGTTTCTATTATTTTTTTAATTTTAATTTTATTAGTTAGTTACCCTTAAAACTACCCAAAGTGTAAAATAAAGAAATCCCATAAAATCTAAAAATAAAACCAAAAATCCTAAAATAAAAACTAAAATTTCTAGAAAATAAAAATTTCCTAATCTACTCTCCCACGCTTAGACTTGTGTATGCCCTCATACACAAATCATTGGTGTCGTCCTCTTTGCCTCCTACTTGACTCACCGGGTGCACGACGTGCATGTGTAGTAGAAGACTCTCCACGATCGATTTATTTCAATCGATGCCAAATTTTTTCCAAGACCTTGTCAGACAATATTGATTTGCTCAGTGGGATCAGCTGGCAAGTCTTAGTAAAAAAAGCATCATCCTCCTCCTCTTGTGTTAATTCAGTGGTATATATATTTTCATCATCTGCGTTTGTGTTAATTCATTGGCATATATATTTTCATTACCTACGTTTCTATTCCAATCCTCTGGAACAACAACGTGATATGTCACTGAAATGTGTTCTACAACTATAAACACATGTGAGGGTGCATAAGCATCAAACTCTAAACTAGACATAAATCCGCAACACAATTGTATAATTAGACACGGCATAGGCAAACTAGTACTCAACCACATCTTAACATCAATAATAGTGTATACTAATTGTGTGCACATACAAAAGTGATTGTACTGATGCATAATGCAATCAGCAATGTGTAATATGGGTGTGTAAAATAACAACATGTGTGTAATCTCCATCACAATAGTGTTGATCCAGCGGCAAGTCGGGTGTATATTGTGATGTAGTATCTTGCTACTGATCCCTCTGTCTCATGTCATTCTGCAATTCAGACCCATCCATGTAAGATAGTCCTTAAGCGCATCTGGGATTTGATTCCCAGGGTGAAGGAGGATACCGGTGGGTGCCAAGATGGCCGATGCATGCACGTCATGTATTTCTCCACGCCAGTGGAGTTTTATGGTTTTACGATTCTCTAAAATATCAGATTTTGCAAAACTTGCATAAAAGTCTTCTACTAACTCTGGGATGTAGAAAGAATTGGGTGTGTATATCAGATAATTCCATACCAGAGTTTTGATAATGGATAGAAAATATACACTAAATGCAGCAAAAATCTCACCAAAAAAATTTTTGCAAACAAATCGTGCCATCAGATTCTATTAGATGCCACAAAAAATTATTCTAATTTAACAGTAAATAGAAGGTCCAGGAAGCTCACCTCTCCTGAAGTTTCAGGGGGAAACTCCACTATACTCACACTATTTGGCGGCACTTTGCCACTGATTGGCGGCAGAAAGGGGGTTGATGGGGCACGACTTCATGGATGAAGAAGCTCTTGGTGAATCCTACTCTCTAGTTACCTCTGGTTGGAGCAAGACTTGGAGAGTCTCGACTGATCTGCAAAGAATTAAATAAAGGAGCAATGGATGAGTTGGGGGAGAATGGGGGCTGCTAGGGTTTGGGTTTGGATGAATCTAGGGCTGGTTGGGACTGGTTGGGATTTTATAGTGGTGAAAAATTTTAATCAGCCCCTCACCTTTCCTTCGTTTTATTTGTAACCCTACATCATGTTACAATATACATACTATAAATTCTATTACACAAATTAATACATGTCTCTATGCATAGATTGGGTCATGAAGTATCATGACCTCCGCATTATCGCTCGCTCGAGTCTCTAAAAATAGTTTTAATCTTTGACCGTTTACTTTGAATAAATTACCGTTTTTAGGATTCTCGAGATCAACGGCACTGTGATGGTGCACTTCCCATACTATGTACGGTCCACTCCATCATGTCCTCAATTTTTTTGGGAATAAATGTAGTCTCGAATTATATAAGATAACTTTTTAAACTAGTGTAAATGATTTGCGAATGATCGCTTTGTCTGAAGCACTTTAGTTTTCTCCTTATAAATCTTAGCACTATCATATGCATCCCATCTAATCTCATCAAGCTTATTAAGTTGCAGCGTCCACTGCTCGTTGGCTTTTTCGAGCTCAAAATTTAGAAATTTGATGGCCCATGAAGCCTTATGCTCAAGCTACAACGGTAAATGACAAGCTTTTCCAAATATCAACCGATATGGAGACATGCCTAGATTGGTTTTGAGGGTGGTACGGTAGGCCCATATGCATTCGCTAGTTTATATGACCAATCTTTTCTGTTGTGATGCACTGTCTTTTCCAAAATTAATTTGATTTGGCTATTGGAAACTTTCACTTGCCCACTAGTTTGTGGATTTTACGGTGTGTCTAACTTGTGGGTAATGTAATATTTTTGTATAAGCACCTCAAATGACCAGTTAGTAAAATGGGTACCGATATCACTAATGATAGCTCAAGGAATGCCAAATCGAAAAAAGATATTCTCCTTCAAGAACTTGACAACAACTTTGTTGTCATTGATTTTGCGGCAATTGCCTCTACCCATTTGGAAAATAATAAACAATGACCAATGTATTGGTTTCCAAATAAGTTGGGTAACGGTCCCATAAAATCTATACCCCATACATCGAATATTTCAACCTCAAGGATATGTTGTAGAGGCATCATATTGCACCGTGAAATTTTGCCTACGAATTGGTATCGTGTGCATATTTTGCAATATTCCACAACATTTTTGAAGAGAGCTGGCCAATAAAATCCACTCTGCAACACCTTTTTAGTCATTTTCCTCAGGGACCAAAGTGTCCTCTACAAGCAAAATTATGATAGAAAGTTAAGACACTTTGTATCTCATCATCAGGTATACATCGACGTATGATCTGGTCTGAACAATATTTGAACATATATGGTTCATCCCAGTAAAAGAATTTTACTTGGGACAAGAACCTATATCGGTCTTGCTTAGACCAATGGGATGGAATCTTTTTGGTCAAAAGATAGTTCACAATGTTATCAAACCATGATTCACGCATCAATGCAAACAATTGCTTATTAGGAAATGATTTATTTATTGGGCAAGAATTAGTTGGAGCGTTGGGCATGCCAAACAAGTAATCAGCTACTAAATTATCTATACATTCTTGTCTAATATCTCAAGATCAAACTCTTATAACAAGAGGATCCATCGAACGAGCCTTGCTTTTGCGTCTTTCTTGGTCAACAAATATTTCAAAGCAGCATGATCAGTATAAACTATAATCCGTGATCCAATTAAATAGGTGTGAAACTTTTCAAGTGTAAAGACGACTGCTAGAAGCTCTTTCGTTGTGGTAGGGTAGTTCAACAGGGCATCATTGAGTGTCCTACTTACATAGTAAATCACATGTGGCACTTATTAATACGTTGTCCGAAGACAGCACCGATAGCATAATTAGATGCGTCACACATAGCTCAATAGGAAGACTCCAATCTGGCACATAAATGATAGGAGTGGTGATAAGCGCCTTCTTGAGCAGCTCAAATACTCTAAGACAATCAGGTGTGAAATCAAATGGCACGTCCTTGGCCGATAGATGTGTTAAAGGCCTAGCAATTTTGTTAAAGTTTTTGATAAATCTTCTATAGAACCCAGCATGACCAAGGAAGGAACGTATATCTTTCGCTGATCACGGAAGAGAAAAATTAATGATGAGGTCCACCTTGGCTTTGTCAGCCTCAATGCCATCTTTCGAGATGACATGCTCTACCGATATGCCATTTTTGACAATGAAATGGCATTTTTCCCAATTGAGTGTCGAATGTTTCTCATGACAACGCATGAGAACTAATTATAAATGATGCAGACACTCTTGGAATGAATCTCTAAAGATAGAGAAATCATCCATGAAGATTTTAACAAATCGTTCAATCATGTCAGAGAAAATACTCACCATGCACCTTTGGAACGTAGCAGGTGCATTGCATAACCCAAAGGGCATGCATTTGTATGCAAAGGTACCAAATAGACATGTGAACGTGGCCTTTTCCTGATCCTCCATGGTGATGGAAATTTGGTTGTAGCCAGAGAATCCATCTAACAAACAATAGAACTCATATTCGGCAAACCGTTACAACAACTAATCGATAAAAGGTAAGGGGACATGGTCCTTCCTAGTTGCGGCATTCAGCTTCTACAGTTAATATAGACTTGTCATTCCGTCTACAAATGCATCGGCATAAACTCATTTGCATCGTTCTTGACTACAGTGACTCCAGACTTCTTAGGCACTACTTGAACTGGGCTCACCCATGCACTATCAGAGATAGGATAGATGATCTCATTATCAAGACACTTAAGAATATCCTTCCTCACAGCTTCTTTAATTACCAGATTCAACTTATGCTGAGGGTCTCTTGTAGATCGTGCATTATCTAGTAAATAATTTTTATGATGTACTATAGATGGACTTATCCCCTTTATATCGACCATACTCCAACCTATGGCTTCCCTATATGCTTTCAACACTGATATGAGTGCTTGCTCCTAAGCTTCAGTCAAATCTGTAGAGATAATGACTGGTAGTGTGTCGTGTTCACCCAAGAAAGTATACTTGAGATGACTCGGAAGGGTCTTCATCTCAACGTCAGGTGAACACTCTATAGATGGTCGTAACTAAACTCATAGTTTAGTCATCAATGGCTTAGGTGGAAGTTTCTATCGAGTGGAAGACACATAATTAGACAACTCATCGAGCCTATCCAAGAATAAGCTCTCATCAACTAAACTATCCAGCTCATCAAAGAATTCCTCCTCTTGGTGCTCACTAGACAATCCTTGGATCATATTCATTTTTAGGAGTTCATCATGTGGATCACTCGGTTGGCACCCTAGATTGAATATATTCAAGTTAAGTATCATGTTTCCAAAGAAAAGTCTCATCGATCTACTCTGGTAATTAATAATAGCAATAGAAGTGGCCAGGAATGGACGTCCCAAAATAACTGGGATACAATGCTGTGGATCCACCATAGGTTGAGTCTCGAGAACTATGAAATCGACTGGGAAAATAAACTCCCCAATCTTAATCAAGATGTCCTCAATTTCTCCCATAGGGTTCTTTAGAGATCTATTCGTTAGCTGTAACGTAATTCTTATAGATCTCAACTCTCCCAGTCCTAACTATTGGTATACTGAATAAGAAAGCAAATTGACACTCACTCATAAATCTAGTAGGACCCTTTCAATCACTATAGTCCCTATGGTGCAGGAGACAATAGGACTTCCATGGTCTTTTTACTTCAAAGGTACTGATTAAGAGAGGATGCTAAAGATGTTAGCAGCTAGGAAGACTTTCTTTAGAATATTTGTTGTTCACTTCTTTGTGCAGAAATTCTTTAAGAATTTTGCGTAAGCATGTACTTGTTGGATTGTATCAAGAAGAGAAACATTGACCTTAACTTGTTTGAATAACTCAATGATGTGCTCAACCTGAGGAGAATTTTTCTTCAATCGATTTGAATAGGGAGCCTTCGGCTTATAAGTATAATCGATAGGAGTTTCAGAATTAGAGGAGTCAGAGTCCTCGTCGTACTAGTGGGTGGACCCTTGGATGATGATGATGAATCATGAGGTGATGATGGAATCATGGAATCAGGGAGTGTAACCTGCCACGCACTAGGAGTGGAATTAGGTGGCATGGCTATATGATTGTCAACCAGCTTGCCAGATCGAAGTGTGCGATTGGCATTAACTTGGTTGACATGCGACTGATTGGAGTTTGAGGAACTAGTGTTAGGGTTTGTTAAGGGTCGACTTGGAAAAGTATCCTTGCCACATTATTTGACTCGCTAATTGTCCAACCTGCTGCTTTACGTTTTTAATAGCTTGAGAGTTCACGAGCAGGTGTCGATCTATTCTTTGAATAAAATCAGTAGACACTTTCATGATATTTTGATTATGCGTGTCAAGGTTGGGCATATGCGTGTCAAGGTTGGATTGAGATTTGAGAAAATTTTCAACGTTCTTCTCAAGTGACTGGAGTCGTTTTTCTCGATCATTATTAGACCCCTGTTGTAGATGTGATTGATTTTGTATAGGTGGTCTATTCTGGTTATTCCCATAATTTGAAGCATTGGGGTATTGATAAGCACCCACATTTGGTCTTGGGAACAAATCATTGGCTGGAGGTTGCATATTAAGGTTCGGGGTTCCCTGATATTGCCTTTGATTCCAAGAGAGGTTTGGATGCTTCTTCCAGCCAGGATTGTATGTAGAAGCGTATGGATTATTTATGGGTTTTTGATACAAAGTATTAGCATGCTCAAGTGTGGGACCCATAGAATTCACTAATAGTGAACACTTCTCCATACCCTGATTTGGAGTTCTGCAATTAAAGCATGTGGAACTTTGGATTTGATTCATTTGACCCACTGGTGGAGTACTAGGAGTCTCCAACACCTCAATTCTCCTCATAAGGGCTGCAATTATAGATTCGACAGCTATAGAGGTGTCGATACTATGGATCCCACCCTTATGCATAGAGGTTGGTGCATTGGATTTTTCAGCGGAACTCTCCTACTGCATAGTTTTTCATGATAGGTCATCAAGGAAGTCCCATGCTTCATCCTCATTCTTTCTCATGAACTCCTCCTGACACATGAACTCAAGAAGAGTTTTGGATATATAATCGAATCCTTCGTACATGATCTGATATAACTGCCACTTTTCTATCGCATGGTGGGGCACTGCACTAATAAATCCTTGAACCGTTCTAAGTATTTCTAGAAGCGGCACTTGACGAAATTGATTAATTTGATTATGAAGTTTTATCATCTTGTGCGTGAGATAATACTTCTTAAGAAACACCGTAACGAATTCATCCCAAGTAGTGATTGAATCAGTAGTCATACTGTACAACCATTTCTTGGCATTATCTGTGACATCGAATGGGATAAAGGGGAGTTTAATTGCGTCCTCCAACAAGTGCTGTAGTTTAATCATCATGCACACTTCCTAAATTCACTGATAAAGAGATATGCATGCTCAGAATCAGAAGTAGTAATTTAAAAAGTATTCTAATGTACTGCGGCTTCAATTCATAGTGATTACCCAGTTGCTTGTGGAAGTTTGATACATGATGGTAGTGATGTGCGAAACGGGTAACATCGATCCTGAAGGATCGGGATTGGTTAATCTATCTTGTCTCCCATAAACAAATATGATCTGACTAGTCGATCAAATTGATTACGGGTCCAATGTGTCATGAACCAGCAATCATGAGTGGATGTGTGAATTTTCTAAACTAATGCAAGAAGTGGGGTGTGGTAGAGATAAGACGGTGGAAGAGATATAATCAAATAAAAGATGTGGTACCTACTATTTCTACTTCTTTTTTTATTTTTACAAAACCAGAAAACTAAAATACAGAACTTGAGAGAAATATGTGTCAAGATTCACCTGAGCTACAGCCAAATGGCAGTTCCTACTGCTAAATAGTGGCAAAACCAGAGAGTTTGACTCTCTGGTTTCTACTACGCAACTTTGAAGCTCTCTGATCTCATTTGTCTTTCTGTATCTACAATTTCTAGTCCCTGCACACTCAACACACACTGTTAATCTGTAAAACGTTAGAAAAAGCAAGGAAAACACCGTCAATTCTTAGCAACGATGCCAAAACCTTGATGTGAAATATCTACTGCAAGTATATAGTGTTGGTTGTAGCACTTTACAGGTTATTCCCACAGTGATCTAAGGTGTTTTACTATTCTTACTAATTTTTTAGTTCTATCAATTTAACTGTGAGTTTCTAAATTGAGAGGATTGGTTTAAGTTCTAAAGATTAGCCTACGATTTCGAATCTATTAGAATAATAGCATAACAATGAATTATTTCTTTCTTCCTAACTTTTTAATTATGCACGATCAAGTAACACATTAAAAGGGTGATCTTTTTAATTTGATTTTAATTAAGTACCCATAAGTATGACTATCAAGTAACGTGCAAGTATAGATTATCAAAGATAATATCTTGCGTAAAAGAAATTATATCTAGTAGATAATCTTATAAACAAAAGCAAAGAAATAAATTTCAAACCCTAATCTTAGCATAGGCTATCAAAAAACCAAACTTAAGTATAACCTATCAAAGAAATTAGATTTACAAGTTTTATTCTCTTCACACTTTATTTATAGGAAAATTTTGTTAATAATTCTAGAAATAAAAACAAGGAATATGAATTCAAAATATGAATTAAGCATAATCTATCAAAGAATTATAATTTACGAAATCTATCTTTTATTTATTTATAGAAAAATCATGACTTTATTTCTTTTTAGGATGAAGATGAGATAAATCTATGTTAAATGTATTAAACTAACTTCATCTACATTCTAGGGCTAAGGAAAATTAGTTACTCATAATTTTAGTTAGCAAAATCCTATTTTTCTTCATGAAAGCAAGAAAATCTAATCTAAAAAGCAACATAAATCTAAAATCAAAAACAATTAAAGAAAATTATCTTAGAAAAATTAAAGAACAGTAAGGAATACCTCTGGAGTCCGTATGGCGGCTGTCACCCCTTCAACAAACACTAATTTTATTAATAAAAAATTCAAGTACAAATTATATCCTATTTCCTCTATGATATCCCTAGATTACAAGGATGTAGCCAATATATAAGTTTCAAAAAAATCAAACCCTAATTTTAGTACAGATGAAAAACTATAAAATTATATCGAAACCCCCACAGAAAAATCACCCAGAGTTGGGCCCACTTTGCCACCAATTGACGGCTAATGCCACTAAATAGCGACAAAACTCTAAGTTCTCCATTTGGTTTTTCCTTTTGCATGAGTCTCTTATCTTGTTCTTCTGATTTTGATGACTGTATTGGACTTTAACTCTCTGCAGTATCATAGTCTTGTAGTTTTACTCACATTAACTCTTTTCTAGGCTTGGTTTCATAATTCGGCTTTGATTTTATACTATCTCTTTGTAGGAATAGGTTTATCTGAAAAGCACACTAAAAATATTCGAGTAACATTATTTAAATACAAAAATAGATAATATGGAGGCTATAAATATGGAATATATAGCACTCATCAGTTATCTAATTATCAAAGGTAAAAATTTTAATATCTTTACTGATGTTAACTAACTCATTGATAAAGAATGACAAAGTAATGAGAAATATAAAAGATAGATTCTCATATTAAGAAAATACTTAATTAGAAATAAACTTTGATATTCTACTTTGGCTATCTCTTGTTTTTAAAAACATATAGAAGAATATATGTACATCAACTTATCATAACTTATCATAATGTAAAATAATAAATTTCACTTCAGCTTTTACAAAAATAAATATTTTTTGATATTTCTATGCATTCTAGTAGCAAAACGAACTACAATGACATTTAATAAAACATATAAACAAAACATAATTGAATGATACCTTGCAAGGAATAAACCTTTGTGTGCAGTGGAGGTCGTCACACACTAGGGTTGCATGTGCCGGGGTCACATGATGGGCGGAGCACAGAGCGGGGCTGCTGGGACAGTGGGGCGCTGGGCAGGGGACAGCGGGGCTGGACGGAGGACAGCGGGGCTGGTCGGCGTGCTGGGCAAGGCTGGAAAGGGTTGGGCGGGCTGCGGGGTGCTGGCACGGGGCTACTGGTCGAGGTGATGGGTAGGCTGCGATGCGCACTGGGCGAGGCTGCGATGCGCACTGGGCGAGGCTGTGGGTGGGGCGCTGCGAGGCTGCGCAGAGCTGCAGTAGGGCACTGGGCGGATCTGGAAGGTGCTGGGTTGGCTGAGCAGGCTAGGCAAGGCTGCTGACGTCGGCTGGGCGCAAGGAACTGAGCGAGGCAAGGCAGTGCGCTGGGGCGGGCGGCAGAGCCACAGGGATATGGCGGAGCAGAGGGAAGGCACGAAAATTCTATTTTGAGCATGCGGCTGAGAGAGATCTCGATAGATTAATTGCAAACGGTGGTTGTATGCGGAGGGTTAAATTTATAATTAGAATTATAAAATAAAATTTTACTTGTATTATAATTAGAGTATATTAAGGAGTTATTTGATCCATCAGATCTGGATGGACGATCAAGATTTTTTTGAAAATTTATAGTTTTATATATATCACGTGTTCGATGAAAAGTTGAAGGCTCATATTTATTTTAATTTAATAATTTTTTATAAGTAATTAATAATTATGAAAATTTGTGATTATGTGAATCCTTTACAGTAAATTTTATGTAACAATTAAAAAGTAGTCATAATGAATATTCATATTTTAGTGACAACTTTTTTTTTTGTTGTTACTGAAAGATTTATATTTTAGTTATGAATTTTAGTATCCGTTACTCAACATTATGTTTTGTAACAAATTATTTTTGTTATAACTGAAAATTTAATGTTTTAGTAATTATTTTTAGCCCTCTTCACTGAAAATTATGTTTTAGTAATAAGTTTTTAGTGTCACTGAAAAACTATGTTTTAATAACAATTTTTAGATACCATCACTGGAAACTATATTTTATAGACAAATTGTCATCACCAATAAAAATTTATGTTATAGTGATGACTTTTAGCCTTCATAACTCATAATTATGTTTTAGTAACAAGTTCTTTATTTATTGCTGAAAAAACTATATTTTAGTAACAAATTTTCATTTCCATCATTGGAAACAATATTTTAGTGATAATTTTTTTTTTTATCTTCATCACTGAAAAATTTATATTATAGAGATGACTTTTAGCCCTCATCACTGAAAATAATGTTTTAATAACAAGTTTTTTTTAGTTTTCACTAAAAAAATAACATTTTAGAACAATTTTTAGTTATCGTCACTGAAAACTATATTTTAGTGACAATTTTTGTCATCGTCAGTGAAAATTTTAGTTTTTAGTGACAACTTTTAGCCTTCATCACTAAAAATTATGTTTTAGTAACAATTTTTTAGTTGTTACTGAAAAAATTATATTTTAGTAACAATTTTTAGTTATTATCACAGGATACAATATTTTAGTGACAATATTTTGTCGTCGTCACTGCAAAATTTATGTTTTAGTGATAATTTTTAGTTCTCATCACTGAAAACTAAGTTTTAATAGCAAGTTCTTTTTTGTCATCACTGGAAAGTATACTGTAGTAACAACGATTTATCTCTACTCATTATTTGTGACAATTTTATTTTTTTGTCACAAATACTCACTTTTAGTGACAAAATTTACCCTTGTCACTAAAAACTCATCACTATATACCTATATTCAAACTGAACTTCCCATTTCATGTTTAAGTATTTTGCCCAATAATCATTCTTGATTGGTAGCAATTTTTCATGTTCTTCTTTTTTATATCGGAGACCATGTTGATGAAGATTTCTTGAAAAATGACCAGCACTTAAATCTGAATTTTAACATAATGATTCAAATGAATGACTATGTCAGGGCTCTTCAGAATTTGTTTCTGAAAGAATTTCATGAGTGAAAACATATCTCAACCCCTATTCACTTTTATTATAATAATTTGACATTTTCCTTTTCGGAACAAAGGGTTATAGCATAGTTCTTCTTTCTTTTCTAGAGTTCAACCCCTTACCTTCGGCTAGGTTATGTCCTATCTTTTTCATCATTTTATGGGTATTTTTATTGTAATGGAAAAAATCAAGAGTTTCTTATTCTTCTTCTGAATCTAAGTATTTTTCATTATTATAATTGTTTCCTTTCCGAAAATATAGGTCTTTCACCTTAATGTTTGAGAGAGACTTCAAAGATCGCTTCACTTGCATCTCAATCATTATCACTTTGTATATTAAAGGATAAACAAATAGGTGCTTGGAATGATACTAAGGAGTATATTTTATCTTGTTGATCACTAACTGATGCAAATAATGGCATGACCACAAAGGAGCCGGTTCAACTTCCAACTGGGTCGGTTACAAGAGCACGAGAAAAGAAGTTCAAACATGCACTTAATGGGCTGATTCAAGAGGTTTGGGCTCAAGCAAATTCGTGGAGGCCTATTGAGAATGGTTCATGTGTTCAACAAAAATGCATCAACATGATTCAACTACTAGAAGAATCGGGTCAAAACTGATTGCTTCCTTTCCTATTATGGGCGTGTGATCAGCCAAATTAAGGGCTGATTGTTTCCTTTTGTTTCGTTTCTATTTCTGATTGTTTCCTTTTTTTTATTTTGGTCGTTTCCTTTTGTTTTGTTTCTATGTCTAGAACTTTCCTTGTAGGAACTTTCCTTGTATTTTTTTAGCCTATAAATAGGCATCTAATGAATAGAAGAGATATCATAATTTACAGATAATTGGTAAGTTTTATTCTTTTTGATTCTTTGAAGGACTATTCGCACTTATCGCCGTTCATCATCGACTTATCAAATGGGTTTTCACTACCGTTTGTGGCGTCTTCCTTATACCAAGATTCTTGTTTCGCATTAAACAACATGTTGAGGTCAATTATATCAAGGTTCTTATTTTTGTTGAAGCAACGGGTCGAGCTCTCCCAACCAAACCTGATTGAGGACGTTCTTGGATTTTTTTTTTCCTTTCGTTTTATGCGTCTAGTTATTCTTGATGGTATTTGCATCATTTGGTATCAGAGCCACGGATTTTCTCGTCTCAGTTTTGCCTATCCCATTTAAATTTAGTTTCTTTTTTCTTATCTGACCAAATTTATTGTGGCCGAATTGGTTCTAGCCCTAGGTTCCCATTCTGATCGTATTCTGTTTCGAAATCTTGTTCTGTTATTAACAAAAGTAAGAATCTGATCATAATAAATAGTCCGATAAAAAAAAGAGTAAAAAGTTTCTTTTTTTCGTTTGTTTCAAATAAACTCGAAAATCACCTCACCCCGAAGACCAAAAATTTTCGTGGAAATTTTGCTGAATTGTGCTATGAAAAATCTAATCATCCATATCTCTTGTTTTCTTACCGTTTGAACCTGAATTTTCTTGGTGAGTTCATGGTGAATTGTTACTGAAATTTTGAATATTGTTCGAATAGTTTCAAAAGAACTGAAAGAGGATTATCGAGTGGAAAAAGGCAAGAGTGGTGAGCATATTAGTGGGTAAAGGCCGATTATACTGAGTGAAACACGAGCAGAATAGTGTGAATCATTCTTTGAGTGAAACACGTGAGGGAGTGTGTGAGGTCTTTTTCGTTTTTTTTGTTTTCTAACTTTAATTTGTAGCAATCATGCCTCACAATAGTGAAAAGAGTATCACCGAAGGTGCTACAGGGATGGCTGACCCAAAGTTGCTCATGGAGGCCATGATGAGTGAGATGAGGCATGTGATGAGATTAGAATTGGAGCAGGTACATGAGCGGATTGATCGGATGGAGAATACACTTTTGGAGCAGCCACAAAACACTCATAAGGTGCATAGGAGGGAAAAATTTCAATATCGGGGAGTGAGACATGAAGATGGAGAATATTATGGGGCTGGTTTTGATGAAGAAGAAGATCGGGATTCACTTATTAGTAATAGGAGATATGGAGGCCGGTTTAGAGGAGATAGGAATCGGGAAGATAACAACTTAGGTAGTATTAAGATGAAAATTTCAGCATTTCAAGGAAGAAACGACCCCGAGGCTTATCTTGAGTGGGAGAAATAGGTGGAGTTAGTGTTCGATTGCCACAACTACTCTTAGATGAAGAAGATAAAACTTGCTGCCATTGAGTTTTCTGACTATGCTATTGTGTAGTGGGATCAGTTAGTGTTGAATAGGCAGCAAAATAGGGAACGACCCATAGAGACATGGGAAGAGATAAAAATAGTGATGAGGAAGCGGTTTGTGCCCAGCCATTACCATCGGGAGTTGTACAATAAATTGCAAATGCTCTGACAAGATATATAGAGTGTGGAGAATTATCATCAAGAGATGGAGATTGCTATGATCCGAGCTAATACGGAAGAAGACCGAGAGGCTACTATGGCTAGGTTCTTGAATGGTTTGAATCAATAAATTCATGATAGGGTAGAGATGCAGCATTATGTGGAATTAGAAGATATGGTGCACATGGCCATCAAGGTTAAGCAACAATTCAAGAGGAGGGGTGGTACACGTGCATCCCATAATTCTGATTTTTCCCTATGGAAACCGAGTCATGTGAAGAAAGAGGAGAAACCAGCTGCAAAACCTAAATTCGAGCCAAAACAAGAGACAACCAACCATAACACTCAAGGTAAATCTGACCCTTCGACTTCTCGAAATTGTAGCATTAAGTGTTTTAAATGTCAAGCCAAGGGTCACATAGCAAGTCAATTCCGAGCAAAAGAGTCATGGTAATAAGGGGTAATGGAGAGATCGAAACCGACGACGAGTCCGATACCGACTCTATGCCACCATTGGAGGACGTGGATGATGAAGAATAAGTGGTTCAAGGTGAATTGTTGGTGTCAAGAAGAATTCTAAGTTTGCAAGCAAAAAAAGTTGAAGAAGTGCAGCGGAAGTACATCTTTCATACTAGGTGATACATCAAAGACAAGGTATGCAGTATGATTGTTGATGGAGGAAGTTGTACTAATATTGCAAGCACAACCTTGGTGGAGAAATTAGGACTACCCACACTGAATATCCTAGGCCGTACAAGTTAAAATGGCTGAATGATAGTGGCGAGGTAAAGATGAATAAGTAGGTTTTTGTTTCATTCCGTATCGAAAAATATGAAGATGAAGTTTTGTGTGATGCAGTTTCGATACAAGCTGGACATTTGCTATTATGCCTACCGTGGCAATTCGATCGGAGAGTTAAGCATGATGGCTTCACCAACAAATACTCGTTCGTGCTCAACCAAAAACCCATCACTCTTGTGCCAATGACACCGAAACAGGTTTATGAAGATCAAGTGAGGTTGCAAAAAGAGAGTGATCAAAAGAAAGAAAGTGAGTAAAAGAAAAAGAATGAAAATCGAAAAGTAGCTGAGCAAAATGAGAGAGAAAAAGAAAATCAAAATTCAGCCATTGAGAGAAAGTTAGAGAGAAAACAAAAGAATTTCTATACAAAATTGAGTGAGATTAAGAGAGCAATGTTTTCAAATCAGCCGATAATTGTACTTTTGTACAAAGAGGTATTTTTAAACACTAACGAACTTGACCCTGCTTTGCCCAGTTCTGTTGTTTCTCTTTTGTAGGAATTTGAGGATGTATTTCCCGAGAAAACACCACATGGACTACCACCAATTCAAGGGATTGATCATCAAATTGATTTTGGTCCCGGTGCGACAATTCCAAACCGACCAGCCTATATGAGCAATCCTGAGGAGACAAAGGAGCTTCAACGGCAGGTAAGTGAGTTGTTGGAGAAGGGGTACGTGAGGGAGAGCATGAGTCCATGTGCCATTCCGGTATTACTTGTACTTAAGAAGGATGGGATGTGGAGAATATGCGTTGAATGCCGAGCCATCAACAACATAACGGCAAAGTATCGTCAGCCTATTGCTCGTTTAGATGACATGTTAGATGAGTTGCATGGTTCTTGTGTGTTCTCTAAAATTGATTTAAAGAGTGGTTATCATCAGATTAGAACGAAAGAAGGAGATGAATGGAAAATTGCCTTTAAAACAAATATGGTTTGTATGAATGGTTACTTATGCTTTTTGAGTTGACTAATGCACCAAGTCCTTTTATAAGACTTATGAATCATGTCTTGTGTGCATTTATAGGCAGGTTTGTTGTTGTCTATTTTGATGATTTACTCATTTATAGCAATAACTTAGATGATCATGTCGTACATTTGAAATCAGTTTTAGATGTGCTTAAGAAAGAAAAGTTATTTGCTAACCCAAAGAAGTGTATTTTTTGCACCGATAAGCTTGTATTTCTGGGATTTGTTGTTAGTGCACAGGGTATACAGGTTGATGAAGAGAAGGTACGTGCAATCAAAGAGTGGCCGAGTCCCACAAGTGTAGGCAATGTTCGTAGTTTTCATAGACTTGCTAGTTTTATAGCCGCACCACTTACCGAAGTGATAAAAAAGAACGTCGGATTTAGATGGGGAGAAGAATAAGAGAAGGCGTTTCAGCTAATCGAGGAGAAGCTAACCAACGCCCCCTTATTGTCTTTACCTAACTTTTCTAAAACGTTTGAGATTGAATGTGATGCTTCAGGTATTGGCATAGGCACAGTTCTTATGCAGGAGGGACGACAAATTGCTTACTTCAGTGAGAAATTAAGCAGGACAGTTTTAAACTATCCAACTTATGATAAAGAGTTGTATACATTGGTTCGAGCTTTGGAGACATAGCAGCACTACCTATGGCCTAAGGAGTTCGTGCTTCACACTGATCATGAGTCCTTGAAACACTTGAAGGGCCAATACAAGCTAAATAAAAGGCATGCTCACTGGGTAGAGTTCATTGAGACATTTCTATATGTCATCCGGTATAAGCAAGGTAAGGAGAATGTGGTCGTCGATGCACTTTCTCACAGGTATGCATTATTCTCTACACTTGGTGCAAAATTGCTTGGTTTTGAACACATTAAAAGTTTATACATTGATAACCATAAATTTTATGAAGAGTACCAAGCTTGTGAGAAAAACGCTTGTGGTAAGTTCTTTAGACATGATGGGTTCTCGTTTCAAGAAAATAAGTTATGTATGCCTAACTATTTTTTGAGGGATTTGTTAGTACAGGAATCCCATACAAGAGGATTAATGGGACATTTTGGAGTTGGTAAGACCTTAACTGTTTTGCGGGAACACTTCTATTGGCTACACGTGAAACAAGATGTTGAGCGGATTTGTGGCAGATGTATTACATATAGGCAAGCTAAATCCAGAGTGCGGCCCAACGGTTTGTATACTTCTTTGCCGATTCCTAGTGAGCCTTAGATTGATATTTCAATGGACTTTGTGTTAGGACTACCTAAGACTAAACATGGAAGAGATTCAATTTTTGTGATTATGGATAGATTTTCTAAGATGGCAAACTTTATTCCATGTCATAAAACGGATGATATTTCGCATGTTGCTGATTTGTTCTTTAGAGAGATTGTGAGATTGCATGGCATACCTAGAACTATTGTTTCGGATAGAGATGCTAAGTTCGTGAGCTACTTTTGGAAAACTTTGTGGTATAAGCTAGGTACCAAGCTTTTATTTTCTACTACTTGTCGCCCACAAACTGATGGTCAAAACGAAGTAGTAAATAGGACTTTGTCTATTTTATTGAGGGCAATAATTAAAAAGAACATCAAAATATGGGAAGAATGTTCACCACATATTGAATTTGCTTATAATAGGTCTATTCATTCTGCTACTGAATTCTCACCGTTTGAAGTTGTTTATGGGTTTAATTCTTTGACTCTATTGGATTTATCTCCATTACCTGTTTCTGAGCATTTTAATTTGGATGGAAAGAAAAAGGCTAATTTTGTTAAACAGATACATGAGAAGGCAAGGCTCAACATTGAGAGAAGAACGGAGCGGTATGCAAAACAAGCCAACAAGGGGTGTCACAAGCTTGTTTTTGAACCCAGAGATTGGTGTAGTTGCATATGAGAACAGAGAGATTTCCAGCGCAAAGATGTTCCAAGCTGCTTCCAAGATGGGATGGTCCTTTCCAAGTTCTAGAGTGCATCAATGACAACGCTTACAAGTTAGATTTGCCTGGTGAGTACAATGTTAGTGCTACTTTCAATGTTACTGAATTGAGTCCTTTTGATATAGGTGATGATTTGAGAGCAAATTCATTTCAAGAGGAGGGGAATGATGCAAATAATGGCATGACCACAAAAGAGCTGGTTCAAGTTCCAACTGGGTCGGTTACAAGAGCACGAGAAAAGAAGTTCAAACATGCACTTAATGGGCTGATTCAAGAGGTTTGGACTCAAGCAAATTCATGGAGGTCCATTGAGGATGGTTCACATGTTCAACAAAAATATATCAACATGATTCAACTACTAGAAGAATCCGGTCAAAACTGATTGTTTCCTTTCATATTGTGGGCATGTGATCAGCCAAATTAAGGGCTGATTATTTTCTTTTGTTTCGTTTCTATTTCTGATTGTTTTCTTTTATTTATTTTGGGTGTTTTATTTTTCTTTTGTTTCTATTTCTGGAACTTTCCTTGTAGGAACTTTCCTTCTATTATTTTAGCCTATAAATAGGCGTCTAATGGAATAGAAGAGATATCATAATTTATAAATAATTGGTGAATTTTATTCTCTTTGGTTTTTTGAAGGACTATTTGAACTTATAGAAATTCTTCCGTGGCGTTTATTATCAACTTATCAAATGACTTTCTACTATCGTTTGTGGCGTCTTCCTTATACCAAGGTTCTTGTTTCGTATTAAATAACGGGTTGCGGTCAATTATACCGAGGTTCTTATTTTTATTGAAGCAACGGGTCAATGTCTCCCAACCAAACCTGATCAAGGACGTTCTTAGATTTTTTTCTTTTGTTTTATGGGTCTCGTTATTTTTGATGGGGTTCGCATCACTAACTGTATAGTACTAGTACTTGAATGTTTAGAGCCAACTCCAAATGAATAAGCGAACTCTACATTCTCATTAATTACCCACTTGCCATCAAAATTGGTAGTGTCATTAACATTAAGGCTTATTACAATGGGTTTCACACCCCAATTTTCATCATCAGATCTCAAATCTTCAGATTTTGATTCAGTATCTGCTTCATTGCCGCTATCTGAATCTTCTGGGGCAGGTTGTTCAGCTGCCTCAAATGCATCTTTATAAAGTAATTTTCAACCCCTTTTGAAGGATTGCTTTTATGCCACCAAAGTACTCACATTCCCCACTTTGTCTACATATTTCATATACTGGTGGAGCGTAGAAGGGACAATAAGTTTGAGATGGATCCATGGCCTTCCAAATAGTAGGTTGTAAGATATGTCGGTATCTATTATATAGCATATAACTTCTGTCTTCAGATCACTGATCTGATTTGGCATTTCAATTTTACCTTGCCCAGGGTTTACAATTATTAGTGTTGAATCTGAAAATGGTTGTGTTTGTTGATGCCAGTCTATTCATGGGGACTCTGAGATACTGTTGTATCCTGCTTGGTGTTATGCTCAAAGCGGATATAAAGTCAACTTGAATTTCGTCAATCTCCGTTGACCCTATGTAACCTTCATAGTACAAAGGCTCGTGATACTTATTATTCTTCACTTGCATATACTCTGGGCAAAAGGTTATAGAAGGTATGTTTTTAAAAACTTGATGGCATGCTGCACGAACTTCTTCTTCTATTGTTTCAGAGATTTGGGCTAGAAACACTTCAGAATCTTGCAGAGCATCCTTAAGGCTTCTCTGGTTTGGTTGGACAATCTAAAAAGTTCATACAGAGTGATTTTTACAGGAATGTTAGCCAATTGTGACAACATATCAAACAAAGACTAATGCTTAACTGTCTGATTATAATGCCCTGGTCTCCTTATTTTTAATAGCTTTATGAAACTTAAGTGCATTTTGCTTGTTCTTCTCTGGAAGCTGATGTTTAACTGTCTGATTATAATTATTAAAGTAATCCCTTCCTGAACGCATTGTGAAAAGTAGTTGTTGGTTTTCATTGACCGCCAATAATTCTTTTAGTTCCTCTTATGAGTCTGAAAGAGGATGAACATTTTTTGTCATCTTTAGGGACTGAGGTGCGTGCCTTTCCCTTAGACTTTTTTTTGGATTAACTTGAAGTCCACTATTTGTCCTTGAGAAGGTTTGGATGTACCCACATTATCTCACCTTTTGATATCTCAAAGGAAGATACTCCTTTTCTTTTGTTGTTGATGAGGATCGTAATTTACAATTCTCATAGTACCTTTGGGTATTGGCTGAACTTCATCTTGAATGGTTGATTCTATTCAATATAGAGCATTTCCAAATTTGAAAGACACCATATTTGCTGTCATTTTCTTCTGTTCTGGTTGTAACTTGATGACATTGGCATCCACCAAGGCTTGATTTTTGTCCTATACAATGTAGAGTTCTTAGTAAGATGGTTAATGATTCTATGATATACATAGTAATTGGGATCATCAATATTTCCTACTTCTTCAGGGCCTTTGCCTCCAGCAACTTCAACATATTCGTTTTCAAGGGCAAATTGAAAATAGTAATAGTATGCTCATCTTCAAAGGAATATTGATTGTGAGAAGCCCTCGATGAAAGAGGGGGTTCTTGTAGGAGGAGGTTTAGCAGGACCTGGAGCATCTATTGCCATAATTTTTTTCCATTTAGGTCAAAACGATTGAGGTATTTTAGGATTATTTCTTCGTGGTCTTCCTCTTTCTTCAGTTTCAAGCTATTGTGCAATTTTTTTGGCTTCTTTGGCTTGCGTTGATAATTCTTTCCAAGTAGTAGACTCAATAGCCACCATCTGGTGATAACTTTAGTAGAGAGATTATGATTGTAGGTTTTTGCTAAAGGCTTTTCTGGCATCCTGTATAGACAGCTTAATGAATCATTCTTGAATCCTTTAATGAAGTCTCAAGCCAACTCCCCCTTTTTTGCTTTGTAGTAAGGAGTGCTAGAATTAAGATCTCCATATCATCTTCATATAACCTGGTCAAAAAGGCCTTTTCCATATCGTTCCATGAGTTGATGGTTCTTGTGTCCAGTCTTTGGAACCATTCTAATGCTAGACATGTGAGGGTACTAACAAAGACTCATGTGATGACCAGGGCATTTCCAGTCAAATGCCATGTTTATGACTTGAAATAGTAGAGTGCAGATTTGGTGACCCTTCACCATCAAAGGATTTTAGCTTTAGAGGCTTATAATTTTCTGAGAATGGTATATTCTCCCACTCTATTGTATGTAGTCTTACGACCTCCAGCTCTTGCAAGTTGCTCTTACGAACTAGATTATTGAGCTGGTTCTAGAAGCTCTCCATCAAGGCAGTATGTGGATTGCCTTCATGTTCTGAATTCTCAAATTGATGGCGCAAGTGTTCAGAACGATTGTCCTCTTCTTCAAGTTCCTTGCCACCAGTGCTCCTCAGGGGAGTATGAGGTTCATTCTCTTTTCTCTTTCATTTATCCTTCCTTGGGATGCAGGAACTTTTGGAAGAAAATTTTCCATTATTCATTGTTTGCTCTTTAATTAGGATCTGGAATATTCCCCTGATCTCGCTTATAGACTCATGTTGTTTATGAATAATCTTCTCCTGCGCATCCATTCTCTTCATAAACATTTCAAGATTTCCTTGCATTATATGCGCAAAAGTAGAATCTTTAAGAAACGAGTCAGAAGTTTGAGATTCCACAACATCATAGTTTATTGCTTCTTATTTATTGGATGGATTCCAGCCATCTTCCGGTAATCCAAAGGTACTGTCACCCCCTTTTGAAGTCGGGTGTTTCAAAAGACACCTCTAACATCACTGAACACACTCTTCAGACCAGAAGAGTGTTCAAAGTCAGATGAATCCAATTGAGAAATGGTCCTCGTCTTCTTTTTCTTCTTTTCCAACGATATCATGTTGGATGATACTTTGGGATACTCCAGTTTGGAGAATTCTTGTTTGATGTTGCATCGTCTTTTCTCTGAAGGTTGGACTAGAGATAATGCAAGTATGTTGAAAACAGACAGCTTTGTAAGAGTTGCAACACAGCGGTAATGAGATAATACTGCGTTGATCAAATGTTCACAATGACAGTGAGGCACTTGGGATTTTTTTTCCCTTTTCTTATTGAGAAATTTCCTAACATCTTCTGTATTGGAACTCATAGGATTGTTGGCAAAGGTAACATCTCCTCCAAATAATATCTTTGGGATAGGAGTTTCTACCCCCTTGAAAATTTCAAGAGCAAACTTCACTTTAGCTATTGCGATTGGAGAATGAGCTTCTAATGGAGCTGGTATAACTGGGATTGAAAGTTCATGAGCATTAAAAGCTAAACTTTCTTCATGAACACTACCCTAAGGCCCATGTGATTCTGTTGTGATGCGGATTTGAGATTTGCGTCTAGCTTCAAGAACGCGGGTCTGTGGCCCGCATTTAACTTCTAGAATGAGGGTATGAGATCCACGTGTTACTTCTGAAACGCGACCCCGAGGCCCGTATTTTGCTTCAAAATTGAGAGTATAGGACCCGTATTTAGTCTGTGAAATGCAGATGTAAACTCTGCATCTGTAATCGAAGATATACTTAGTTGACAAGTGGCGTTTCTTGTAAGAAATACGACCTCAGTCCAGCTTCTTGTTTAGAACCACAACTTCATTTTTTTCATCTCCATATGTGAATTGGAGTTTCACGTGGTTGTGGTTCAATAATAGTTCTTTCTTTCATGGCTCTGCAGAAGGCATGAGCCTTATTTCTTCTCAGGTTCCTCTTCATTGTGCAAGTGAGAGGAACCTTTTCTTTAGTATTATCTCCTTGGAGATCAGAGAATGGTTATTTTCTGTTGTGGCTGCTGGGATCCTAATCCATCCCCTTGGGATTAATACGGGTCTTAAGTGGGGCGATCTGGAGCCTTGTGCTAAGGGAGGAGAAATTTCACCTTTAAAACCAGACTAGTCTAGAGAGTCTTTCGGTAGGACTATAATTTTTAGAGCCTCATTAGAGCCTAAGTTGGTTGAGATCTTGCAGCATTTCTGCAAGGATCTTGGGCTTATGGAGCCAGAGGAGAAGGTCTCCTCATATTTCTCTTGGTCGAACTCGATGACCAGTGACTCAACTATGGTGCCAATTGAGATTTTGTTGGATTGAGCTATGGTCGTATTATTGGAGATGATAGGGCTCCTCAGCAGTATCGCCAATCTTTTGTTTGCTATAAATTTGATTTTTTTGAACTTTTGAGGAAAAGTTATAATATAAAGGGTTGCTCATTTATAAAAGAGAAATATAGTCCAATTTTCTTTTTATTGGAGGCTAGGCCTCTACTGTAGCCATAGAGGACGATCATGCTCTGCAGTAACAATCTAAATGCAAGTTCTATCGTTGGCAACTATTGAAAAGCTTTGAGAAGAATACGAGATTCTTAGCACAAGTGCTCAAATAGCGATACTCAAACCCCTGTCACAGCCCAGCCTATTTATAGGAATTTGGAGACTTTTGTAATGGTGTAACTGTCCAATTATTGGCTTTATTAATTTGAGGATTGATTTTCTATCTTCAATCTACTAGATTTATATTAAATCGTCAGGATTTGTAGCTGAAACCTTCAATGCTTTGGATTTATAACTGAAACACAAATCTCAATATTTAAATTTACATTTTAACTCTTTGCAGCTTGCTGGTATGCTCAGACCCACGTTTGAGTATTAATGAAAATTATTTTTTGCCTCTTGAGGCTTTGGAATGAAAACGTGACCCTCTGGGGCCCGTATTTTAATTATATTTAGCTCTAGTCATGAGCTTAGAAAAGAAGTCAAATGCATATCTCTCCTTGATTGATGATCTATGTTTTAGCTCCCAACAATATATCTTACTTAATTAGACCCGTATTTGGGTATAAATGAGAATAATTTTTATCTTTTTGAGACATTAGAGTGAAAACACATTCCTTTGGGGTTCGCGTTTTAATTATATTTTGCTCTGGTCATGAGCTCAAAAGATAGTTCAAAACGCAGATGTCATTTTACTTGATGATTCATGTGTTATCTTCTCAGTTGGGCCCACATTTATATTGAAATGAGGTTAACTTTAGTTTTTATAAATTTTTGTGGGTCACAATGTGACCTTGCGCTTGAGTCGCAGATTAGGTTCGCATTTTGGTTAAAATACAACCCTAGGAGTCTATATGGATCACTCTTGAATGAGAATCCGCATTTGAAGATATAAGGAAGTAACCTTACATTTTTAAGGTTTTAAAAACAAAATACGAACATGGGACTCATGTCTAATCTTTTACTTAGCTAAAGATTCAGATCTCTCTGGATGAGGATTCGCGTTTTGTCTCCTTAGCCATTTTTAAGGCTTCAGTTGCTTGCGTTTATTTATTTTTGGAAAGATCTTTCATCTCTCGATATTATAGAGACAAAATGCGACTCTATAAGAGTCGTGTTTTAACCATTCTTGGCTTAAAACTTAGATCTTTCTCTCAAGCAGATGATCCGTGTGCTTGCCATTTTTGACTTGAACTATGAATTCCTCTTTTTTTTCGTTTCTCAAAATTTTATTAACACTAGTCTGGGTTGATATTTGAGATACACTTTAACTTTTTAGTTTTCTTTCACATAAAACCTTTTTTCACTATAAAATACTAGAAAAACATTAAAGTGAAGAGTTTGTTTAATAAAATTAATTTATGGTTAATTTCTTGTATTAATCACCAAAATTGAATTACGAGTGTACAAAATAAACTAAAATAACTACACTTTTCTCTCATAATCACACACCCGAACTTGAATATTGCTAGTCCCTTAGCAAAATTATAATATTATGAAAAAATAAATTCTGAAGAAAATAAATCTTAACTTGCTTTTAGAGGAATCATGATTAGACTTAGCATGTGCAACAAGCCGTTAAACCCTATGTTACCCTAGTAGATGAGTGTTGTCTCGTGAGGATTTTCAATGATCCTACCCACAAATATCAAGAAATGTTGGTTACAAAGAAATAAGGATAAATGTGAAATGATAAAAAAATGTTCTATTTTATTTATATATACATATTTATTTTTGCTTTATATTTCTTTTCCATATTAACTTTAATTAGCAACATGCACATGGATATTTATAAAGATATCAATTTTAACAAATCACTTATAATCTAATATTTTATATACCGAACATGGCCATTTAGATAATATAATAGATATACTTTTACTTCCAATTATCCTCCCCTAAACACTCTTGTGATCGTGTATGAGTCTTGTCAAGTTTCAAACTGTAATCAAACTTATAGAAATTCATTATATATATATATATATATATATATATATATATATATATATAACTTTTTTATAGAATATCATTGCCTTAATACTAGGCTCACTCTTAATTTTTTTTCTTTTATTGGGAAGATTTTTGCCTTAATACCAGGCTCACTTCCTTTTTTTTTTTTTTACATCAATAAAAGAGAGGCCTTCCTTTTAAGTTTTTTCTTTATTACCAACATTTCATGACTTATTATGCAAGTGTTTAGAGTACATACTTGATTTAAATCTCAAGCATCCATATATCTTATTGTCGGACTTAATTTCACATTAACGATTACATGAAAACTATTGTCATATAAGAATTAATATTAAGATATTATTCTCATTAAAATATTTCTAATCTTATTTTTTTACTTTGGAGCAACAAAAAAAGATTGAATTTCTTTTTAGTTTTTATGATTTTCTTGGTTAATTGTGATACATATGATATAGTAAAGTGAAGTGTATCTACTCACTCCCAACTTAAATTGCTTAATTTTGCTTTTGATAACCTATCATTAGTTATGATTTGGAATTATTTCTTTGGATTTTATTTATAGAAATCCCTATTTATATAGTTGTTTATGTTAAAAAGAAAGGAGGGAGATAATAAAGAGAATGCTTGGTTATAAACTAGTGGATTCAATTTCCTAGGCTAACCTTGAATAACTAGGAACCCATATAGATGATATTAGTTAACTAGCTAGTGTAATAGAAAAAGTAAAATCACAAAATATCTTAGATCCCTAAGAGAACGACCTGTAAAATGCTATAACGACACTATGCGCTTCAAGTAAATTTATCACATCATGTTTTTGGTGTCGTACCTGTGGATCGATGGTGTTTTCTTGTTTTTCTCAAATTTTACAAGTTAACAATACAAGTTGAGTGTATAAATACACTACGTACATGGACAAGGATTCCAAAAGGATTAAAGTAGAAAAAAGAAATAGCTACAAAAACTAGGGAGCCAAAGTCCCTAGTTTTATCATCAATCAGCTGCCGTGGTAAAGCCTATCACTACTAATTATTTTTCCTATTTCTCGTCATTAGTTTCCTAATTTTTCTATGAAAAACAAAAAAAAAAGTTCCCTAATTTTTATTTTCCTTTTTCTTTCTATCTCTTTCCCTCTCCACCATTTCTTAAAAAAATAAATTAAAAAAATAATAAATATGTTTTCAAATCAATTTTCTATGTTCTATATCTAACTCCAACAAGCAACTACTTTAGTCATCTTTTGATGTTGATATGATTCAAAAATAGTCAAATAATCTTGCGTATGATAAGTCCACACTTTGATATTGTGTTCAACTTTCCTTACACTATTGTGCAAACAATTATGAATAATTGAGTGATAAAGAACAAATATTGCCTAGTGATTTGCCTCAAAATGAGCTTGCTAGTGACATACTATCTTTTGTTTTTTTTGATGAAAATTATGAAGAAGTTTGTCAAGTAGAATTTTTATTCTTCCATAATGGGTTGACTAATATGATAAGTTCGCTAACATGCCAATTTCTTTTGAGAATTTTGATTGCAAGATTGAAGAAAATTTGCATGACGAGTCAAAAACACTAAAAGAATTGATGGAACTACAGAAGAATGAACTTATGATATTTGATCGTTTGAAAAAGCCATAAAAAATCTAGCTTATAATTCCACTGTAGCACAGTGAGTGTGTTTTTTCATATTTTGATGATACAAAAATACTTACTATTAAGGAAGATGCTCATGAATGGAATATAGATAATAACAATATTATGATCTTCAACTTCAAATTTTTATTATTGAATAAAAGAGAGAAAGGTTGGTATAAATTAAGGAAAGCTAAAAACAAGATAGATAGATTGAATGTAAAATTGACAAAAGTCTAAGTTCATCAATATCAAGAAATAAAAGGATATGCTATGAAAGTGGGAAGCGATCAAGAAGTCGTTATAACTTTTCATGCATTAATAGGATGACATTTATGAGATCGTGATCTTCCACGATTTTCATTTGTTTATACTATTTTTATAATAGTTTTATATTTATTTTACCACTCTTGGTTCGTGTATGAGAGCATAAATGAGTTACGTGTAGGGGAAGATTTTGAGTTTTTGTATTTTATTGTAAAGTTTTTATTTTCTTTATATATTATTTTTAAATTTTAGGATTTTTGGATTTCTTAATTTTTTTCACTTGAGATAGTTTTTAGGGTAGTTTAAAAAGGTTAAAAATTTGAAATAATATTTTCTTTAATAAATCAAGCTAATTATAAACAAAAGAATAAATTTTGATTTGAGATTTGATAGTGAAAATAGATTGGATAATTCACTTAAAATTTTCTATAGAAATTAAAATTCAAAAAATAAAAACCACTAATGACAGTTTTGAGGTTATTATATGATTATTTTCCACTTTGCAATGGTTTATTAAGTTAAGGATAAAAATAATAATAATTGAGTAGTTGTTTTCTTCTAAAAAATAAAAAGGTGATCCTAGTATTAAGGCAATGATCATTTCTAAATAAGTGAATTTTTTAAAAGTTATTAATTAGTTGGATATTTCCACCTAAATAAGTGTAAATATTTACACTAAGAAATAGAGTATGATCCGAGTAACCGGTATTGACGTCTAAGAAGGCGTGAATTTTCACACGAAAGATAAGATATTTATAAAAGAAAAAATAAAATATTAGAGAGAAAGATGAATGCAAAATTTAGAACTTGAGTCTAAAACTAAAATAAACAATCATACGTGCACGTAGATGTATAGGAGACAAAAAATTATTAATTAATGGATTTTGAGAGATAGGATTTGAGTTTTGATTAAAATGCTAACTGTATTTGACATAGTGCTTGATTTGAAAATTCAATAATCTAAATGCATTCTTGAACTTTTAGATTAGTAAGATTAAGTGTGGAAAATGCCAGGAAGATTTTTCTTTGTTTTATATATAAATTTTGGTTTTCTTTATTTTCGGTTATCCTTATTTTTCTATCCTTTATTTCTTAATCTATCTTCTTCATGATGTTTGTGGGTAAAATTACTGGAAACCCTCTTGAGATATAACTCATCCAGTAGGGTAACTAGGTATTTAACGGCTTGTTACATATGCTAAGTGCAAGCATGATTTCTATGAATATGAGTTTTTTTTTTTTTTTTTTTTTTTTTTTTAGGTCTAGGTTTTTTTTCAAGGAGTAGGAAAATATAGTTGTGGATGTGGGATAAGTGTCATATAGTGCATATTTATATCCCTCATTTTATCTTTTTTTCATATACTAGGATATGTTTAATGTGTTTTCCAAGTAAAGCCTATTACTACAAGGATAAGACATAATCTGAAGAAGGCCAAGAAAACCAAATCTAGAAAAGAGAAAAAAAGAGAGAAGAAAACTATAGAAAAATAAAGCTAGAAGTTGTGCAAGTCCAAACCAACCTTACATATGAGAAGCAAAAAGCCAAAAGACCAACAATTAGAAGTTGAAGGGCAGAGCCCAAGCTTTTGCCATTAAATAGCAGTAATAGCATCTATTTAGCAGGAAAGTAGGCCCCAATGGTTCTAGGTAAAAAAGTGTTGACTCAAATGCAAAGTAGGACTTTTCTGAGAAGGTTTGACCATTGCTATTTGGTGGTCAATGCTACTAGTTGGTAATAAAGTAATGAGTCTGTATTTGGAAATTTTATGACAGTTTTGTTGTAATTTGTGGTATTATTGTCAATATTGGATTAGGATTTTGTAATCCTGAGATCTATAAATTGACCATGTCCTTGTACATTAGGGCTTCCTATGCTTTTTATAAGATAAATAAAATTAGTGATTAAACTTAAGGCGTGAGGGCTTCCATACCAGAGCTCTAAAGGTGATTTCTTGTTGTTCATCATTGTTCTTCGTAGATAAACTTATTTAATTGCTTTCTAAGTTAATATTTATTTGCTTTCTAGTTAAAATTTCATAGGTTTAGTAATATAAAATAGATTTTTAATGGTTCACAGACAATAAAAACATGATTAATAAATTTTGCTTAGTTTTGGGATGTGGATGAAGTTTGGAATCAACCATAATATAATTTTTACTTGTCTTCTTCCTGAAAGAATTAACAAGACACGATTCTTTTATGACAAAGATTAAAAGATAATTATTCGTAAATTTAATAATTTGATAGGTTATACTTAAGTTTGTTTTTTATAGCCTATATTTAGTTAGGCAATTTTATTTGTAGAAATATCTATTGATATAGTTTGCTTTTATGAAAGTCATGAACTTTAATGAGTTATGCATGCACACACTTGATAATTCATACTTAGGATTACTTGAATAAATATTAAAATAAAAAGATCTTCCGTTTGTTATAATCATGATTGTTTAAGCTAAAAAGGTAAGAGGAAGATAATAAAAAGAGTGGTCGGTTATGAACTAATGGATTTGATTTCTTAGGCAAACTCTTGAATAACTAAAAATCCATCTAGAAAATATTAATTAATTTGCTAGGATAATAGAAAATGTGAAATTACAAAACATCTTAGATCTCTTTGAGAATGACCTATAAAGTACTACAACTACATTGTGCGCTTACAGTAGATTGATCACATTACTAAGTATCAATATATCAATGTGATATATGTAATAAGAACTCTTATCTCAATATCCATGTGAATAAGAAATGGCACACATGATAATACTAGCAAGTACAAAAATTATAGAATATGTTCACATACATGAGGTATAATTTTCTATCAAGATAACCATGTAAAGGTAAAACAAATTTGTAATTATGTATGTGTGTATGCATATCATATCTTCAAATCAAGTGTCATATACACAAATATGGCATGTATGCCTTAACATGAGCAATGGCAGGTCAAAACTCATTTATGAACGGGTAATACCAAGAGTGATTTAACATCTATATATGTGGATCATAGAATAAGTTAAGCAGTATATGCATGACATAACTTATATATTAACGTTATTGCAATTCGGGGGACATGTCAGGTTTCCAAGTCATATTTGACTAGGTTATTAATGGATCTAGATGCTAGAATTTGGTATAGTTGTATAAAATTTAATTATCCTTTCTAATAAATCTAAAATGAATTAATTAGTCCTAAAACAAAACTTATGGTTGATTTTCCATATACATGCTGCTGCTAAATTATCGACATGGTACTGCAACTTAGACTTTCATGACATTTTTTATCATGGTAAAATTAAATTTAGAGTTTAAAATATTAATCAACTTCATATTATTAAATATCTTTAAAATAAATCTTGAATGAGTTCAATTGGAGCTCTGCAGCAAAAATTATAACCATTTTTACGTGGAGCCTATTGCTGCTGAACTGCTAATCTAGTATTATAGCAATAATGGGATTTCTTGGTTATTTTTGAGTTGGAAAATTATACACTACGATATGCTATAATTGAAAGAATTATAGTTCATTGAATTATCATTTTAGTGGAACTAGAATAAGATCAATCGGAGTTAAAATTCAAAAGTTATAATAGTTCTAGAATGGATTGCTGCATATGTCTAAACAATGATACGATATGTGCACATGTAACATACACGATGTGACACATTCAATAAAACTCAAGATAAATACAAATTTAAGCATATATAATCTTGAAAATAGATTTTTAATGCATCTGGTGTTACATATGATAAGATTGTATTAAGAAATCACAAAATTAAAAGACTTGAGAATGTAATTCTTTCCTATTGTTAAGCCCAAATAAAAAAAAACTGATATTGGTTTGAATACCCTTCAAAACTGGATAAATTTCCATAGAATTATATTAGAGAACAGGAACAAGTGCTTCAAAAGATTTTTTCATATTGGTGGAGGAGATTAGACATTATTTGAAAAAGTTAATCTAAATAACAAGGCTCAAGTAGCTATATAGTGGATTTTCAACCCAGCCTTTGCCTAACTATTTGGCGAATTATTTGAGAGAATTTAAGAAGAAATTTGAATTGGTACTCTGAAGAGAGAATGAAAAGGAACACGAGTGGAATAAATAATAATATTTTTAGATTTTTCTAAATTTATTTGTGGGGCTAAACAACTACAGGAAAATATGCAAGCTGCATTGACAAAAATTCTTAAACTTCATCTTAATTACATAATTGTTGTCGAGTCAAATCCAATCCAAAGTTGGTCAAAGAAGGCTGTTGGCCACTGGAGATAAATGTAATGTAAGGAAATGATTAAAATTGGAGTTTTTAATTTAATTGTCTATTTTAATTGAGCATTTGCTCAAAAATCAATCGATCCAGAATAATTCAAGAAAATTATTAAATAATCTAAATAATAAGATAACAGATATTTGCTCAGTGAAATTAGAAACTAAAGACTAGAAATAAAAATATAGCTTAATTTACTCAGTATTCGCCCTTATTAGTGTTTGAACTCTCAGATAGATATGATGATATAGAACTAACCGACAAAAGAGCGTAATAATTAGGGCCGTTACATTCTACCAACCTAAAAGAATTTCATCCTTAAAATTTAAATAAAAAATGAAAGATAACAATAAGGTAAATGGAGAAGTAATAATTTAACATTGAATTTAAATAGGCACTGGAATATCATTGGAATAGATATAGATATCTCTTCCGAATGTCGTCCTCTCCCTCTAATACCACTCACTCGAGAGCAGCTATCCCAAGAGGCAAGAACAAGGGGGATTTTTATTCCATCAGTGTTCCTGATTCTTGAGCTTCTTAACCCTTTGATCCGCAATAGTTACTAGCCTCTCCTCAAAGGATAGATCAGGTCCTAACTAATCCTATTTGTAGAGACAAACTTGCTTGGGGATTGAAATTGAGTACGTAAGGTGGCCCACTTTATGATCCAATGGTTCATGTTTAAAATCAAATGTCTAAATGGAAATTGAAACAGGCCTCATTTAAATATTCCTAGCCTACTAGGCACAAATTGTAACTAATAGTTTTACCTTTTAGTTCCTTTCTTCTCTCCTTCTTAAACTATTTCTTCTAACTCCACCTGACTCATACAGTAATGAGTTCTTGAAATAGGTGTTGCCTTAGGAATCATATCAAATCAAACTTGGAAGTTTTCTTACTTCTATACCATGTCCAAAGCAATAGATCCACGGTAAATAAATCATAACTTTTGTTACAGAACTTCAATTGAGCTCATTCATGTTTTATTGGAAAGGTTATTCAATTATCTAGTGATGAAATCTTAGATGAAATCTTAAAATCAATTTATTATTATCTTGATAAATCTATTCTGAAAGTCTCACCTATACTAAATCTATAACAAGAGTAGAATGTTCATAGTAAAACAATCATAACTTGTGTTCTAGAACTCCAATTAAACTTATTTAATATTTATTAGAATGAAAATTAAATTCTTTACAGTTGTAGCAAATCTTAGACTATAATTCTATTTTGCGGTAGTCTAACAAAACCATAAAGTTTGATATGTCCACTTAATCGCAGCAACATAGGCACACGTACTATGTCCGTGCATATACAACTTAATTTATGATAAAATACCCATGTGAATATATTTAATCACTCTTTTTATTATATGTACATAATGATTTCAGTTCTGTCATAGCTCTTGTCTAGAAATACATGCCATGTTCGTGCATACACTACTTGATTCAAAATATGACATATATACACACATATTTATCTATGCATGTTATTACCAGTACATGCCATTCATGCTTGAAAATGATACTTTATGCATGTGAACATATCCTGTAATTCTTGTACCGGACAGTATTACTCTTGTACTTTCAGATTGACATGCATGTTGTTACCTCTTAACCTGAATTACATGCACCATATTTAATTATGCATTTTATTTTTTGTACATGCTATTCTTGCTTGGAAATGTTACCTCACACACGTGAACATATCCTGTACTCTTGCACCTGCTAATATTACTCTTGTCATGTAACTCTTATAGCTATTAGTATTACTTTTGTGCTTACTAGTATTGTCATGCTTGTTGTGTCATATTCAACTAGCTATTGATATATGTACACTTAATGCATATGTCATATTGATACTTAGCTTATACTATATTAGTGATATGGGAGAAATGAATGGTGGAACAAAACACGTATTGTGGAAGTTCTTGTCTTATTTGGATGCATCCGTCGATCTGTGTAATTTCATTATCAGTTTCTTACTTATCTTATTTCTTACTTGTGCCCTTAGCGGGATGCCATCTGATTTCAATGACGACCGGTACTTGAGGCCGTGATCCCAAGTATGTATGGTTATCCAGTGTGCCTAGTGGTATGGAATCTGATTCGTATATGATGGATCTTGGGTTCGTGGTACCGGATATGTACGATACACTTCTGAATACGTGAAAACTCCACCATTCAGTTAGAAAATAAATAAGAGAGAATGTGCATCATATACGTCATGATTCAGATTATGTTTTGCATATTTTGTTCATGATACCTATGCATGACCATGTTACAATTGTGTGTTCAAATTATTCTATATACACCAATTGCTTCATTATTCAAATTTACTTATGCATGTTATATACCACATGATTTTTGTTATATTTGACATATCTTGCTGTTTGATCACATCATTCTACATGTACCATGTACTGCATGATTCATGTTATATTATACATACCATGTACCACATAATTCATGTTATGCTCGACATATCTTATTGTTTGACCATATTATACTATATATACCATGTAACCATGATTCTTGTTATATTTAGCATACTTTTTTTATTCATTTGGATACGTCTTTTATATTGTTCCTACTTGCATGCCTCACTAATATGATTCCCATAGAATTGCACGAGCTTGAGTTTATATTCTTGTTTGGGTCTGGGCCCTAGGGTTATCACACACAAGTTCTGCTTGAACTGATTGTAGTTTTCTAGAAGGGGGAACCATCCCTCGAGGATCCGTATTTCTAGGAGTAGGCCGAGTGCAAGTATCCAACTTTTATAGTATTATTATCCTTTTTGTGTATGTATCATTTTGGCTTTTATGTGTGAATGTATCTTACTTTCTAGTTTGGTATGTGGTATCGGACACTCATGTACAAGTTTAGTACTTATGTTGCTCTATTATGATATTATAGTTGGCTCTACATGAGCAATATTTTTATATGCATATTGCTTATCATTCCAGTATAATCGTTTTTGGATGTTGCTATACTCTTGCCCGTGATGTTATGATAGATAGATTCAGACATGTGTGATATATCTCATATTTATGTGCTTCCATAACTCTTACCTATGTTTGGTTTGAAAAAGAAAAAAAAGGATCTCGTACAATTCGGTATTGAGGGTGCCCGCCAGTGACACCTTACCCCTTTATTGGGATACACTCAGGCCCGCTTTTATGGTTTGGGGCATTGCAGAATAGTATCAAAGCAGCCAATTATTTTATCATTTGACCCATGACCTTAGAATTTTGCCACATATATGCAAGCAATATCCATTAACATTTCATTGTTTCTTTATCTTGTTATATATCCTAATCCTTCTTTCTGATCCTGATTTTGGCCACGTCCTCTATGACCAAAATATGCTTACTATTTTATGGTTTGGTGCTTGTTGTAGATTATCAGATTTATCCAAATTCCGATGACATTCTTATCAAATATTTATATATAAGAATCCAATATAGAAATATCAGGGGTCACAAAGAGGCACATTGATCTTTCACAAGGTAAGTATGTTGTGGACTTGTTTCTTGGAGAAATACAAGAATTCAAACTAGGAGGTAAGACTTGATTTGGATAGAAGGGGCCTTAGTGTGATTTAATTCCATGATACTTCATTTGGCGCATTCAATTTAATTATAAGATGACTAATCAAATAAGTTATGACTAAAAATGCAGTATGGATAGAATCAATACCGAATAAGGAAAATGTTTTGTGCATAGATGTTTCTTCAGTTAATCTGAAAAATATATCAGTTTTTGAATTGTTAATTTGGGAGATTGGAGATTTAAATTTTGGTGTCCTTGAGATATATTCTATTGCAGTTGAAAAAAGTTGAGATGAGTCTTTATTTATCAATTAAGGTTTGCGGTTGAAATAAAAGATCTCAAGGATGGGAGAATAACCTTCCAATATTACTTAGTTATTTATTTTATTAGTGTTGGAATTGTTTGATTGTAATTCATTTGGTGGACCTACGCCATCTTTATATCATTTTGATTTTTTATTTCATATTATACTAAAATTCCTTTTTGATGTTATAATCTATATTTGATTATAACCCAAAACTACATGACTTATCTTTTCTTTACACAATATATGTTCAAGTGATTCGTATGATGAGATTTGATATGACACATTTGAGATTGATATTCAGATATTTTCTAATGTTCAATGGAAACTTTGAATATCCCTCTTCCAAAGAGAAACTTGAATTTCTATGTGGCTAAAAATTTGATGACTATTGGAGATATCTTTAATTGTTAAATTTGATGACCCAAGTTAAATATATATTTCCGGTATGTAATAAATAAAGTTACATTGACCACACTAAATGGAAAAGCTAATCACATATCTGACTCTATAGAATCGGTATAGAGCCTTGTGCTTGTCTCCATTATTATTGGATGTTTATATTAGGATTTCTAAATAATTATGGAGATCAAAAGGTTTGACTATGAACACAAACATACGCTATTTTGACTCTAGACAGGAAAGTTGTTGAGGTTAATGGGCAAATATATCTATATCTGGTCTGCTAATACCATGATACTTATTTCAGTTCATTATTAAATAGGTACTTCTCCATTTATGTTATTGTTATTTTTCATTTTTTATTTAAATTTTGAGAATGAAATTTTTTGTTTTGTAGATAGACTGTAACGCCACTGATTCTTAAGCCCGTCTATTAATTTATTCTATATCATCCATATCTGCTCGGGAACCCGGATACTGATACGGGTATATACTGAGTAAATTGAATTATATATTTTAATATGGTTTTTAATTTCAAATTCTGAAGAGCAAGGACTTTTAACTCATTATTTTGGTTTTTTTTGTATTTTTCTTAAATTATTTCGGATTGGTCAATTTTCAGACAAATACTAAATTAAAATAATCAAATCAAATCAAAAATTTCAATTTTACCCTTACACCTACTTCATCTTCAGAAGTGTTGCAATTTTTGTTGACCAAATTTGAGTTCAAATTAACCAAATAGCAATTTTGTAAATAGGATAAAATTTAAACGTTTTTAATATGGTTGATACCTATCTTCTACTACCTGTTTGAACTCAAAAATAAATACAGAAAAATCTAAAAAGATCAATCTTCTTCCACTTGCTTTTCTCTTCATTTTCTCTTCAGATCGAACCCTAATTCCCTCTTATTTTCCTTAAATATATCAGCAAATATTTAGACTGAGAGTGAGCAGAAAATACATTAAATTGCTCTTTGAGCTTTGTTCTTGAGTTTAGTCACTTTAAATCAACTCTAAACTTCTCCACCAATGTGAGAAAACCTTCTCCAACCTCTACTCTTGATCTTTAGAGTATTTCTTGGAGAATTTCTTCATATTTGAGGGGCAATCATATCAATATCGATTCATATATGATTTTGGTTCGACAATAGACAAAAATACACTCTTAAACAATTCAAAGTTATAATTTCTTAATATAGTTTCCTTTCATGTGATTCCAGATGTATTATTAACTAAATTTCATGAATATAAATGTCCAAGCATGCATGTAACTTGAGTTTCATTGCCCATGTCACCCCGTGCATATTATACAGGCACAAAACGTATTGCTGCCCAAACCTTTGCAACAGTTAATTTTAGAACTACCATAATTTTTATATCTTAACTCCGATTGATCTCATTCCAGTGGCATTAGAAAGATGATTCACTAACCTAGATTTTATTCAACTACAGTGGATCCAATTTTAGCCATTTACCTAGCTAAAATAGCATGGAATATGACTGCATAGTACTGTCCACATTAGTAGCAAAACAATATTAGCAGCACCATACCCATAGTAAAATGACCATAAATTTTGTTATAGAACTCTGATTGAGCTCATTTAGCTTTCATTGGATAAATAATTGAATTATCTACAATTATCCAAAATTTTATATTCTGATTTAGTTCTTATATTGGCTAACTCAAACTTAGAATTTTCCTTGCTTCTATACCAACACCATAGCAACAGGTCCATGGTAAATAAATCATTTTACTTCAGAACTCCAATTGAGTTCATTCAAATTTCACTCAAAAGCTTATTCAATTATCTAGGACTAATGAAATCATAACTCTAAATTTATTGTTATCTTAGTAAAATCTATTTTCAAAGCTCAGCTATATCAGGTCCATAGCTACAGTAGCATGTCCATAGTAAAACAATCATAACTTATATTCTAAACTCTAATTAAACTCATTTTAAATTTATTAGAAAGATAATTGTATTCTTTACAACTATACTAAGTCTCAGACTCTAATTCTATTTTCTTCTAGTCAAAAAAGAGATGGATGTTTGATATATCTACTGAATTGCAGCAACACAGGCACATGTATTATGTCCATGCATATATCTCTTGATTTATGATATGTTGCCTATATGCATATGTTTAATCACTCCAATTAATACATGTACATGATGATTTTAGACCTGCCATAGCTCATGCCTAGACATGCATGCCATGTTCGTGCATATACTACTTGATTCAAAACATGACATACATGCACAATGTTTATTTATACATGTTACTGCTTGTGCATATTATTCTTACTTGAAAATAATATCTCTCACACATGAGCATATCATGTAACTCTTATACCAACTAGTATTGCTCTTGACGTGTGTATCATTTCATTTTCACTTGGCTTACATGCACTTTGTTTAATAATGCATATTATTACTAGTATATTTATTCTTACTTGGAAATGATACCTCATGCACATAAACATGTCTTGTATTTTTATACCTACCAAATTACTCTTAGTCAGTAACTATTATACCTACTGGTAATACTCCTGTATTTACTAGTGTTACCATGCATGTTGTGTCATGTTCACTAGTTATTGATACATATACCTTTAATGCATATGTCACATTGATACTTTGTATATACTACATTGTGGGTATGGAAGAAATGAATGGCGGAACAAAACATGTATTGTGGAAGTTCTTATCTTGTTTGGTTGCTTCTGCCAATCGGTGTACTAGCACTATCGGTTTCATGCTTATCTTGTTTATTGCTTGTGTCCTTAGTGGGACATCATCTGGTTCGAATAAGGGCCAGTAGTTGAGGTCGTGATCCCGAGTATGCATATGATATCCAGTGTACCAAATGGTACGAAATCCGATTCATATGTGATCGATTTTGGGTCTATGGTACCAGGTATGCACGGTACACTTCTAGAATACATATTCAGTTACAAACTTAATTAGAGATAATGTGCATCATATGCTTCATGATTCAGATTATGTTTTACATATCTTGTATTTAATGATTTGTATGCATGACCATGTTACATTTGCATGTTCATATTATACTATATACAACAATTGCTTCATAATTCAAGTTTTCTTTTGCATACCATGTACCACATGATTTTTGATATATTTGGCAGATCTTGTTGTTTGATCATCATACTACATGTATCATGTACTGCATGATTCATGTTTTATTATTCATACCATGTACCATATGATTCCTGTTATATTTGGCATATCTTGTTGCTTGATCACATTATACTATATATACCATATACGTCATAATTCATATTATATTTAGCATACTTTTAGATTCATTCACATACATCTTTTATATTAATCATACTAATATGCCTCACTGATATGGTTCCCATAGAATTGCACGAACTTGAGTTTATATTCTAATTTGGATTCTGACCCCTAGGGTTATCCCAACCCAGATATGCTAACCTTGATTGCAGTGTTCTGGAAGGGAGAACCACCTCTCGAGGTCCACATTTCCAGGAGAAGGCCAAGCGCTAGTATCCAGTTTTCATAGGATTGTCATCATTTTTGAGTATGTATCATGTTGGCCTTTACATGCACATGTATCTTACTTTCTAGTTCGGTCTATGGTATCCGAACACTCCTGTATATATTCAGTACTTATGTTACACTATTATAATACTATACTTGACTCTACATGATCAACCTTTTTGTATACATATTGCCTATCATTCCAGTATAATCATTTTTGGATATTGTTATACTCTTGCCTGTAATGTGTGGCAGATAGATTTAGACCTATAGGATATATTTCATATTTATGTGCTTCCATATCTCTAACCTGTGGTTGGTTTGAAAAAGAAAAAGAAGAGCCTCGTGCACTCCAATATTGAGAGTACCCGCCGGCAACACCCTACCACTTTATTGGGACACATTCGGGCCCATCTATGTGGGTTGGGGGGTGTCACAGAGGGATTTGCATGATTGCTTCTAGTGGAGCTATATTGATTTGTACCTATTTGAAAATTTTCAAAATATCAACGTAAGATTCATTAATACTTTTAGCTTTCAATCGTTTGGAAATGGTATAGATGGTTAATAATTTGTGGAAGTGGGTTCTTAGAATCATCTTCTTCATATTGTTATACTGAATCATTGTCATGTTTCTCGTTACTATTTTCTTTTGAAACTAGCTCATCAAGTACTTTACCACTTCATAAACTTATTGCAGCATTATCTTAGGTAAATCATTATTAATAGATAAAATAATACTATTTATACCTTCGACCTTACCTGAAGTGCTGGCCTCTGGTTGAGATGGTAGCCTACATTTTTTTCTTTGTTTCCAATGCGAAATAAGGTGGCTTATCTGTGATGGGATATTATTGAAGGCTATCGCATTCTGACTGTTGATCGTTTGTTGCGATTGAATAAACTACTGTTGTAATTTGATCATCTAATCTATTCTTTGTTGTATCTACAAGAAATTATCCTCAAAATTTTCCTTCGGTGGTGATAGGTACACCAAAGGTTGATTAGAAGATTAGACGTATTGTTGTGGTGGATTAATGTATGGTTAATTTTGATGATGAAATTGTTGTTGAGAATTTTGCTTCCATTGAAGATTTGGATGGTTTCTCCAATGAGGATTATATGTATATGGATATGGATTGTTAGCTGGTTGAGGAACAATAATAAAGGCATTAGCTTGTTCATTTAATACTTTCATAAAAGTAGGAAGTGTTGGGCATTCGTGAGTCACGTGTCCTTGTAATTCGCAAATATCACAAATTTTTGAAACTTCTTTTATTCCCTAAATTGTTTCAGTTTTCTTTGTAAGCAAATATTCAAATACCTTCATGATAGAAAATAATTGTTCAGGTATATCTTCAGTTTCTCCCAATTTAATAAGTACACTTCTATTCCAAGATTTCTTTATTAATTGATGTCTATCTGAAATATCCATGGTTTCATAGGCTTGTGAATTCTTGGCAAGTGAATTAAGATAATCCCATGTTTCCTCAGTATCTTTGCTCAAAAATTCATAATTGCACAAGGTTTCTATAAATTGCCTAGTTATAGTGTTTAGACCTAGATAGAAGATACTTACTATCTATCATATCTCAAAACCTTGATGTGGGCATGAGAGTACAAAATCTTTAAATCTATTCTGACACTCTAACAATGCTTCATCTTGAAGGTTGAGAATTTGCTTTCACATATAATTTATTAGTTGTGAAGGAAAGAATTTATTTAAGAATTCTTTTTGCATCTCATTCTATCTTCCTATTGAATTGGGATGTAAAGAATGTAGGCATGTTTTTATTTTATCTTTAAGGGAGAATGGAAAGAGCATAAGTTTAAGTTACTCTGTTGTAACATTTAGAGCAAACTTCTTTGAATTCTTGAAAGTGCAAATAGGGCTCTTTGAATCCATCCCATGGAATTTAGGAAAATGTTGAGCCACTCCAAATTTAATCTCAAAGTGCATCATATTCAAAGGAAAAGATATGCATGAAGGTTGGTTTATCCTATTAGGTTGCAAAGAATTTCCGTTGCCTCCATGATAGCTATTATTATCATTCGTATGGTTATGTGAAACCCCAAATCATGCAGGTAAGCCTGAATGTGTGTCCTAATAATAGTTAGGATGTCATTAGTAGGCACTCCCAATACCAGAGTGCATGAGGCCATTTTTTTTGTATACAAACACAAGTAACAGTTATGGAAGCATGACTATAGAATATAAACCGCAGGTCTGATTCTATCTGTCACAACTTCACACGCATAAATAGAGCAATATCCAAAAATATATTTACATAGAAATTATAAGCAATATGTCATCAAAAGGTTGCTCATATAGAATTAAGTACAATATCAGAATAGAGCAACTCAAGAGCTAAATATATACAAAAGTGTCCTGATACCATGGACAAAACTAAAAAATAGGATACGTGTGCACAAACAAACCAAAATAAATATGCACACAAGGAGTTGGATACTAGCATTCGGCCTACTCTTGGAAATGAGGATCCTCGAGAGGGGGGTCCTCCTCCTCTGCTACTATTGCCTCAACCAACAGATCTTGGTGTGATAATCGTAGCGGTCAGAACCCAACAAGAATACAAATCCAAACTTGTGCAATTCTATGGGAACTATATTAGTGTTGTATGATAGAAGAAACAATATAAAAGAAGTAAGTGAATAAATCTAAAAGAATATTAAATATAACATGAATCGTAACGTATATGGTATACATAGTATAATATGATCAAGTAATAAGGTATGTCAAATATGACAAGAATTATATAGTACATGGTATGAATAATATAACATGAATCATACAGTACATAATACAAATAGTATGATGTGATCAAGGAATAAGATAAGCCAAATATATCAAGTATCATATGATACATAGCATGCATAAGAAAACTTGAATCCTGAAGTAGTTGGTGTATATAGCATAATATGAACATGCAAATGTACGCAAACACTATCCTTTTAGTTTGGAATTAAATGGGACTTTTATACATTCTAGGAGTGTAACATACATGCCCAGCAACATAGCTACAAACCCGATCGTCATACAAACTGGCCACCGCTAAGCCTAACAGAGATAAGACTACAAATCTGATCGTCACACAAACTAGCTGCCACTAGGCATAATAAAAATATGACTACAAATCCGATCGTCACATGAACCAACTACTGCTAAGGAACAAAAACTGAAATCTAAAATCTCATGCATACCAAGATCACATCTGAAACACCAGTCCCTTTATGAGCCAGTCTGTCGCTAAGCATGCAAAGAACCGATAGTACTAGCAAACAAATCGACAGATGCATCCCAAGTAAGACAAAATACATCCACAATACGTGTTTTATTCCACTATTCATTTTAATTACACTTGAAAAGTGTAATATTGTTAGTTTATTTTGTGCAAGCATAATCTAATTTTTATGATTAATATGAGAAATTAATTAAAAATTAGTTTAATTAATAAAATTACTCACTACGATATTTTTCAAGTGTTTTCAATATTTTTGTAGGATTTTATATGCAAGGAAATCAAACTAAATATCAGTTCAGAGTTGTACATTTTTAGGAATAGTTGCCGATAGTCAGAGTCCTGCCATTGACAGCATCGACTGTAAGGCATTTTCAAGGGCACCCGTCGATAAGTCTTTCGAGGGGAGCGCCCGAGACTTAATTTTTGGGGATTTTTAAGAAGAATTAAGAGTTTCCTTCCTATTAGGGTTTTGTAAGGATATAAGTAGTCAATGAATCTGAAATTTTGTAAGGCTTAATAATGTTTGAGAGAGAATAATATAGAGTTTTAGATTTAAGATTTATTTTTTGCACTCGTTCATTGAAATCAATAAAAGAATTTTTTTCTTTATTCATAGCTATGGTGAGTATGAGTAGCTAAATTATTTAGTTGGATCAAAATGGAATGACGAACCCTAGGTGATTTACTGGTATGTATTCTTATCTACTTATTGGTTTTAATTATTTTATATGGAATTGATAACTTTGATTCTCTGTTATTTTTGAAAGCATTAAATATGATTTTGAGTCTTTGATGCTTTATAGTTTGATGATTTATTCGTTGCTTAGTGTTTGATATACTTGAGATTTTTTAGGCATGGTGTATGCTTAGACTTTGAATGTTTATTTTTATTATTCACATTGCATGCCTAGATAAACTCAAAATTCATATAGGATTAATTGAGAAAAATTAGTCAAAGTATCAAAATTCACAACTTTATATATTTTGTGCTTAAATGAATTATTTTCTGACTGTAAGAAAACCATGTGACCTATGCAACTGAGATAAAAAAATATATTCAGTAAATAATCCTATGAGGGAGTTACATCTATCTGACCAATAATTCTAATATATGCAAATTTTCTATTTTTATAATTTTAGTTGATTTAATAAAAATATAATCTTTACTTTTATTTTTAGTATTATAATTTATTCTAGTGTCACACAATTAACAAATGATTCTCGAGAGAACGATCTTGGGTTACTACCTCTATACTACTTGTCGATCTCTTCTACTTGGAAGTGTATGATTTAGATCAAAGTTAAGTTTTGGCATTGTTGCCAAGAATCATATTATTGTGTTTCATTTTAATATAGATTATGGTTTCTAAGTTATTAATTTTTGCAATTCTCATTTTGCATGACCAGTTGGAGGAAAACTTCAAATGGTAGACTAATTCGATCGTATTAAAATTCACAACCACTTCCAATCTATCAAACGCTTCACGACATGAGCACTAGTAACAATGAAAACAACATGAATAGCAACAACAATAATAATGACAGATTTGTAGATACAAATGATAATCATAACCATCATGGAGACAATGGAAGGACTTTACTAGATTATTTGCAATCCGATAGGACAACCCAACCTTCATGCATTGCATTTCTATTGAATATGGGTGCTTCGAGATTAAATCTGGAGTAGTCCAGATTTTGCCTAAATTCTATGGGATGGATTCATAGAGCTTATACTTCTGCCTTCGAGAATTCGAAGAAATTTGCTCTATCATTAATCTTCAAAATATTACTGCAGAGCAATTTAAACTTAAGCTCTTCCCATTTTCTTTAAAAGATAAAGAAAAGACATGGCTATATTCTTTATGTCCCAATTCAATAGGAAGATGAGATGAGATGCAAAGAGAATTCTTAAAAAAATTCTTTCCTTCACATCGAACAAATTTTATGCGAAAGCAAATTATAAACTTTTGACAAAATGAAGATGAATCATTGTTCGAGCGTTGGGATAGATTTAAATATTTGCTTCTCTCGTGCCCACATCACAGTTTTGAAATATGGATGTCTGTAAGTACCTTCTACCAATGGTTAAACACTATAACCAGGTAATTCGTAGAGACTATATACAATGGTGAATTCTTAAATAAGGATACTAAGAAAGCATGGTACTATCTTGATTCACTTGCCAAAAGTTTACAAGCCTGAAAAACTTAGGATATTTTGGATAGATACTAATTAGAGGATGAAGCTCAGAATAGAGGTGAACTTTTTAAGTTGAGAGAAACCAAAGATATAGCTGCACAATTAATCACTATAACTAAGAAGTTTGAAGATATGCTTGCAAAGAAGACAGAAACAATTAAGGTAATAGAAGAAGTTTCAGAAATTTGTGATATTTGTAAATAAATGGACACGTGACTCGCAAATGTCCAACACTCACCACTTTTAAAGAACTATTAAATGAACAAGTTAATGCGTTTAATAGTGCTCCTAAACCAGAAAATAACCTACATTCATAAATGTATAACCCTGGTTGGAGAAACACCCAAATATTCATTAGCAGCTGAATCCTCAATAATTTAATAATCAAAATAAACCATCCACTAATCCACCTCAACAATATGTCCAACCTACTAATCAACCTTTGGTATGCCAACCACCACCGAAGAGAAATATTGAGGATAATTTTTTGCAGATATAACAAAGAATGGATTAGACACAACAGTAGTTTATTAGTCGCAGCAAACAATCAATAGTCAGAATGCGATGGCCTTCAACGATATTCATTCACAGATAAGCCAACTCAATTTTGAGTTGCGAACAAAGAAAACAGGTAAGCGACCATCCCAACTGGAAGTTAGTTTTTCAAGTAAAGTTGAAGGTATAAATGTTATTACTTCTTTCTTTAATAATGATATATTTGAGATAACCGCTACGATAAATTTGAGAATTGGTAAAGTACTTGATGAGCCCATTTCAAAAGAAAATGCTAAGAAGAAACAAGTTAATGATTCAATACATCAATCAAAAGAAGATAATCTTAAAGGACTCACTTCTAATGATTATAGACCACCTGTACCATTTTCTCAAAGATTAAAATCTAAGAATATCCATACATCTTATGCTGATATTTTGGAGATTTTTGAATAGGTATAGATCAATATACCTTTGTTGGAAGAAATTAAATAAGTCGTATTGTATACAAAATTTTTGAAGAACTTACGCACCATAAAAAGACGTCACAATGTACAGAAGAAGGTATTTCTCACAGAACAAGTAATTGCATTATTTTGTTCTGAAATGCTTCTCAAATATAATGATTCTGTATGCCCCATTATTTCTTTTGTGATAGGGCAACATAATATAGAGAAAGTTTTTCTAGATTAGGGGCTAGTGTAACTCTTTTATCATTTTTGGTTTACAAGCACCTAGGTGTAGGTGAACATAAACATACACCCGTCACATTACAACTAACTGACAGGTCAGAAAGGCTTCCTAAAGACATTGTAGGAGATGTTCTAGTACAAATTGAAAACTTTTATTTCTCTATAGGTTTTATAATTATCGATACTGCACTTGTAAAGAATTCACGTCTTCATATTCTAGTTATTCTCGGACATCCACTTTTAGCTACGGCTAATGCAGTTATTAACTACAGAAATGGTGTGGTGAAATTTTTATTTGGAAATAAACCTTGAACTTAATGTTTTTAATATTTGCGAACAACCAAACATAGATAATGATGAATTACATGATATTAATTACATTGAACAAATCCACGATGAAGAAGGTATTGTATTATTGAGCATGTTTGATCTTTTGGAGATGGCACTAACAATGAATGGAGATTTCCTTGAATATCTTCAATCTGATCATATAACCAAAATAATAAAACACTTAACTGATGCTCAACATTTGAATATCACGGGATGAATTCAAATAAAAGAAATGTATGAATAGTTATCTCAAATCACAAAAAAAATGATACTATCTAACATCCAAGCACCGATACTTGAGTTAAAATTGCTACTTAAGGGTCTCAAGTATGCTTACATGGGACCTAAGAAAACTTTTCCGGTGGTCATCTTAGCATATCTTGACATGAATCAGGAAGAGTGACTAATATCGATATTGTGAAAGTATAGAGGAGCTCTTGGATGGAATATGGCAGACATCAAAGATATAGATCACTTATTTGCACACCGCATCACTATGAAATATGGAACTAAACCTATTACACAAATGCAACGAAGGCTTAACCATATCATGAAAGAAGTGGTTAAAGCCGGAGTGTTAAAATTACTTGATGCTAGCATCATCTATCCAATCACTTATAGTAAGTGGGTAAATCCAATCCATATTGTTCTGAAAAAGAGTGGGGTAACAGTAATTAAAAATGAGGATGGTGAGATGATAACCACTCATATTGCTATGAGTGGGCATATATGGATCGATTATCAAAAGTTAAACCAAGTAACAAGTAATGATCAATTTCCATTACCATTTCTTGACCAACTACTTGAAAGAGTTGTTGGATGTGAATTTTATTAGTTTTTTATGGTTATTCTAATTATTATCAAATTTAAATTTGTTTAGAGGACTAGGAAAAAAAACAAATTTTACCTGTCCCTTCGGCACTTTTGCTTTCAGAAGAGTGTCATTTGGATTATGTAATGCATCCGCAATACTTTAAAGATGTATGATAAGTATTTTTAGCGATATGGTGGAAGATTATCTTGGACATACATCAAAGGTATGGATCCGTTATTTGCACACACCGCATCACTTTGAAAGATGAAACCAAGCCCATTATGCAAATGCAATAAAGGGTTAACCCTACCATAAAAGAAGTGTTAAAGCCAAAGTGTTGAAATTAATTGATGCTGGCATCATCTATTAATTGCTGATAGTATGTGGGTAAGTCCAATCAATATTGTTCCAAAAAAGAGTGGAATAACAGTAATTAAAAATAAGGATGGTGAGATGATAACCACTCATATTGCTATGAGTTGGTGTTCGTGCGTCGATTATCAAAAGTTAAATCATGAAAAAAGCAAAAATCACTTTCCATTACCATTTCTTGACCAAGTACTTGAAAGAGTTGTTTGATATGAATTTTATTATTTTTTTATGGTCATTCTGATTATTATCAAATTGAAATTGGTTTAGAAAACCAGGAAAAAAATAACTTTTACCTGTCCTATCGGCATTTTTGTTTCTAGAAGAATTCCATTTGTATTATGTAATGCACCCGCAATATTTTAAAGATGCATGATAAGTATTTTCAGTTATATGGTGGAAGATTATCTTGAGGTATTTATGGATGATTTTTCTATATTTAGAAATAATTTCAAATCTTGTTTACCTAATTTTTGATCTATGCTTGAAAAATATCAACAGAAAAATCTGCTCCAAAATTGGGAAAAATATCATTTCATGATTACAAAAGGTATTGTATTGGGCTCATAGTTTTATCGATAGGGATGGAAGTTGATAAGACTAAGGTTAAGTCTACTTCCAAAATACCAACATCCAAAACTGTGAAATATATACGTTCATTTGTAGGACATACAGGCTTCTATAAAAAGTTTATAAAGGATTTTAGTACTATTGCTAGACTCCTTTCTCACCTTCAAGTGTAAGATGTGCAGTTTGAAAAGATGCAGGCATGCTAGACAACTTTCAAAACCCTCAAGAAGATGCTCATCGTTGTGTCAATAATGCAACCACTGAATTGGACACTTCCATTCGAAATCATGTGCGATACTAGTGATTATGCTATTGGAACTATACTAGGTAGCGAAGGGATAAAAAACCATACATGGTCTACTATGCTAGCAAGACTCTTAATGATGCTAAGATAAATTATACTATTATAGAGAAGGTTCCTTTAACTATAGTTTTTGCTCTTGATAAATTTTGTTTATACATTTTGGACTCGCACATAGTTGTTCTTATAGATCATTCGGCACTCAAATAACTTTTATCAAAGAAAGATACAAAGCAATGACTAATTCTATGGATCTTATTGCTCCAAGAATTTGATCTTGAAATCAAATATAAAAGGGAGTAGAGAATGTAGTTGCAGACCACCTCTATAGACTAATTTTAGAAAACAATAAGCTCCAAATTTGGGACTCGTTTTCTAGTGAGCAGTTATTTTCTATCACAATAACTCCCTAATATGCTGACATCATAAACTCTCTTGTTGCAAGAGAAATAACGAATCATTGGAGTTTGCAATTTAAATGAAGATTTTTATACGAGGTACACCATTTCTTTATTGATGATTCTTACTCATTTAAATATTGCTTAGATCAAATCATTATGCATTGAGTGCCCGATGAAGAGATCGAAAGCATCATAACTTGCTATCATACAAAAACATGTGGGGGTTACTTTTCATCCAAAAAGATGGTAGCTAAAATAATTCAATGTTGTTTTTATTGGCTTACCATGTTTAGAGATGCATATGAATTTTGAAAAATATGCAAGTCTTGTCATAAATTAGGACCATTAACAAGGAAGAATGATATGCCTTTAACACCCATACTTTCAATTGAGATATTCGATTGTTTGGATATTGACTTCATGGAACCGTTTCCTATTTCTAACAGATATGCTTAGGTCATCGTATTAGTAGTCATCGTATTAGTAAATTGTGTCACTAAATAGATAGAAGTTGTGGCTTGTAGAAATAATGACCAACAAACTATTATTAAATTTTAAAGAAAAACATATTGTCTAGATTTGGTGTTCCTAAAGCGATAATAAGTAATGGGGGTTCACATTTATGTAAACAAATCATTTAAAAATTTAATGAAGAAATATCATATCACGCGTGAGATTTCTACATTGTACCATCTACAGTCAAATGGACATGTTGAGCTAGCTTATTGGGAAACTAAGCAAATGCTTGAGAAAACAGTTAATCAGTCTTGCAAAGACTGGTCGTTTTGACTGACTGATGCTTTTTGGGCTTACCGTACATCATACAAAATACTCTTAGGTATGTCTCCATACATATTAGTCTATTAAAAAGCTTGTCATTTGCTTGTAGAGATACAACAACAACAACAACAACTAAGCCTTTTATCCCAAGTATTTGGAGTAGACTACGTGAACCAAAAAAAAGAATCACGCCGGATCGATCACTTTGATATTCCTTCTCCATTCATTTCTATCAAGTAATATCTCCTAATTTAAACCTCTAGACTCCATATCTTTGCGTATCACCTCCATCCATATTTTCTTCAGTCTTCCCTTCATTCTTTTAACTTGTCCTACATTGATAAACTCTCCTCTTCGAAGTGGTGCACTTGTAGGTTACGTTGCACATGATAAAACATCGTAAGCAATTTTCTCGCATCTTCTCATTGATGGGAGTTATACCTAGTTTAGCACAAATATCTTCATTTCTCACTTTATCTCTCCTAGTGTTGCCGCACATCCAATGGAGTATGCGCATCTCTGCAACACTTATCTTCTATGAATGACGTTTCTTTACAGCCTAACATTCTGTGCCATATAATAAAGTTGGCCTAATAGCAGTCCTATAAAATTTTCCTTTCAAACTTAATGGAATGTTACGGTCGCATAAAACTCCCGTTGCCCTCCACCATTTCAACCAGCCAGCTTGTATCATATGGTTAATATCATAATCGATCTCTCCATCATTCTGAATAATAGAACCCAAATATCTAAACTGACTGCTCATTTGTATCTCTTATCTATCCAGTTTTACAACATTATAGTCTATGGTCCATCATTTACTAAATTTACACTCCATATACTCTATTTTAGACCTACTCAATCTAAAACCTCTAAATTCTAATGTATGCCTCCATAACTTTAACTTGGCATTATCTCTGTTCTTGTCTCATCAACTAAGACAATATCATCAGTAAATAGCATACACCAAGATATCTCATCCTGAATGGTTTTAGTAAACTCATCTATCACTATAGCAAATAAGAATGGGCTCAATGTAGATCCTTGATGCAATTCAATTATGATAGAAAATCACTTGTTAAACCATCACATATTCTGACATTGACCACTACTCCATCATACATGTCCTTAATTATGCCGATATACTTAATGAAAATTCTTTTCTTTATCAGTGTCTACCAAAGTATCTCTCATCGAACTTTATCATAGGCTTTCTCTAAGTCAATAAATACCATATGCAAATCTCTATTTCTCTCTCGGAATCGCTCTATAAGTTGACGAAGTAAATGAATAATTTCTGTCGTCGATCATCCAGGCATAAATCCAAATTGGTTCTCTGATATTTTGATAGTTTGTCACAATCTATGTTCAATTACCCTTTTCCAAAGCTTTTTAGTGTGACACATGAGTTTTATTCCCCGATAATTAGAACAACACTGAATGTCTCCCTTGTTCTTATGAAGAGGTATTAGGGTACTCTTCCTCCATTCATTTGACATTTTCTTAGTTTGCCAAATCTTGTTAAAAAGATCTGTGAGCCACCTCACACCAATCCCTCCTAAGATTTCCATATCTCTATAGAAATCTCATTTGGACCAACAGTTTTTCTTGATTTCATCCTCTTCAAAGCTCTTTTACTTTAGACTCTTTAATTTTGCGCATAAAACTACGATTCGTATTCTCATATTGAATAGTAAGATCTCCCGAATCTTGAGTAAAACTACCATTATATAATCTATCAAAATAATTTTTCCATCTTTCTTTAATCTCTTCATCTCGAACGAAAACCGTCCAATCCTAATCTTTAATACACTTTACAGTATATAAGTTTTTAGACTTTCGCTCTCTTATTCGAGCAATTCTATATATATCCTTTTCTGCATCTTTATTATCCAACTTCTCATACACTTATTTATATAATTTATTTTTTGCATCCCAAACAACTTTCTTAGCCTCCTTTTTTACTAGTTTGCTTCTCAAAACTTATTCCATTATTATTATTATTATTATTCTTCAAATCTTTATAAAGGTCACGATTGATCTTAATAGTATTTTTTACCTCTTCACTCCACCATGATGTATCTTTACATGGTAGAGCACCGCCCCTCGACTCACCGAATATATGTTTAGCTATCTTTTTAATGCAGCTAGCCATTTCGTTCCATGTTATATTAGGATTATCATGGTCCTTCCAATCTGCTTCTTGTACTACTCTATCTAGAAAATTTTTTTGATTACCTTCTAATCGCCACCACGTAATCTTAAGATCTAACTTATACTTAATCTTTCTAAGTTTCTGTCTAATTTGAATATCTAAAACTATGAATCTATACTAGGTAACTACACTCTCACCTGGCACTATCTTACAATCGATACAACTAGCTCTATCTACCCTCCTAATTAAAAAAAAATCTATTTGGCTTGCATTCGATCAACTTTTAAAAGTAACTAAGCGAAAAACTCTCTTTTTAGACCAAGTATTCACTAAAATTAAATCATAAGACAAAACAAAATCTAGAATTGAGCTAGCTACTTCATTTCTTTCTCCAAAACTAAATTCTTCATACACACTATCAAACCCATTACGACTAGTTCCTATATGCTCATTGAGATTACCAACAATAAATAGTTTTTCTCTAGCAGTATTCCATATACTATCTCATCTAGATCCTTCGAAAATTGATGTTTACTGGATTCATCAAATCTTGCTTGTGGTGCATAGGCGCTAATGACATTAAAAATCTCTCTATTTACAATAAGTTTAACTAATAAAATTCTATCATCCTTCGCCCTAACCTCCAATACATCCCAAAGTAATTGCTTATCGATGATCACACCTACCCCATTACGATTTCTATCTCTACCATATACCAAACTTTATAACCCCAAGGCTCTATGACTTTAGTTTTCTCACTTACCCACTTAGTCTCCTTCATGCACAAAATATTAAATCTCCTTCTAATCATAGCATAACTAACTCTAATAATTTACCTGTAAGGGAACCTATATTCCATGATGCCAATCAAAATTTATATTTATGAGATAACTTCTTTACCCCACCGGCTCATTAAGATGTGGGAACCCTCTTATATTTGACAACACATCCGGGCGCCAACGTGTCGCGTCGCTTCTGGGCGACGACCTAACAATCCTCACACATTTTTCACTAGCGCATTGCTTAGTAGATAATGCCCCCAACGAAATTCATATTTTGGCTCATGTCATAATATGTGACAATATTTTATGTTGGCTGTCACTGGCCTACCACAATCCTCCTCCTTTATCCTGGCTTGGGCAGACAGTGCATAGCACTGGCGGAGTTGTCATTTGCTTGTAGAGATAGAGCATAAAATGTATTGAGCAATTAAATCAGTAAATCTTGATTTCAATTCAGCTTGCCCATAATGAAAACTACAATTAAATGAGTTAGAAGAGATAAGACATGATGCATATGATAATTCACGCATTTCAAAGAAGAAAATGAAAATATGGTAAGATCATCATATCACATACCATATTTTTCATCATTCTTACAAAGTGCTTCTATATGATTCACACCTTCATCTATTTCTAGAAAATTGCATTCATGATGGATATAATGGTTTATTGTTAAAACTATGAATCCACATGGCACAATTGATATTGAAAATCCAAAGAATGATCATACATTCAAAGTAAATGGGAAGCAATTGAAGCACTATTTGGAATTTTCAAAGTATTTAGAGGAATCTCACGATCTAGTGGATTCTCTAACATCTCATTGATACGTGATAAATGATGACACAATGTATACTATTGTATATTATGTACTAATAATTTTGTTTTGTAGGTTGTACTAATAATTTTGTTTTGTAGGTTGTTACATCATGAGTACCATACTCAGGTAATTTCTAAGCTTTTCTCTTTTAAATTTCTACTTGTTCTTGATTAATTAAATGGATATATCGATTCATTGAGGATATTGTGCATTTGGGGATGGCTTACTAAGATAACTTAGTTTTGATACTTATAATGATTTCAACGATTTTCAAAACTTTCATTTCTTTTAAAAACAATTTTTTTAATAATAAACAAAAAAATCTTTAATTGATATCAAATTTAGAGTTAGGACTAATTTTAGTTTAAAATTAATTTTAGAATTATAAACTAACAACTAGATATTATGAATAACTTTAGTTAAGGGACTAACAATAACTAACTAAAAAAGAATAAAATTTAATGCTTTACAGTTCTCAGACAAAGAACCCCCATTGAAGCCGTGGTCAAAGCCGCTGTCAATGGCAGCCACTGTAAAGGCAGAATATTTCTTAGCCGAGACCGATTGTCGAAAGTGTCGTCGATGCATATGTCAACAGCCATCGTTGGAGAAGGGAAACTATAAATAGATGTTAGAGTTCTTTTTCTCCACTAGCACCCACGCCAAGTTCCTTTCGATAGCCAAAACTCTTCCGGCACAATTCTCCTTAAATTTTCATCAATTTTATAGCAAGTACGTTCTCTCCTTTTCGATTTTTCTTTGATTCGTTCTTGATAAAAGTATATTTTTGTCTCATAACCTAGATCTGCAATTTATATGGACAAATTTGGGTGACTCAAAGTTTGATCCTTACTTTGTAGTAGATTTAATAGAGTTTAGCAAAGATATAAGGTTTTTTGACAAATTTTGTGGATTTATTGTCACAATATGCTAAAAATTAAGGGTAAAAAGTAAAAATCTCACCTTTTTAGCATTATATTTCATGGGATGCTTGTATAATTATGGTTTATCAAATTCATGCAATAATAATCACATTAAAGTGAAATTTGATATTTTTTATGAAGAAATTGGGAAAATATGGAATTATGTGGATGAAAATATTTTAAAATAAAATCTGATAAAAAAAAAGAATAATATATATAACAAGATAAAACAAAAAGAAGAAACAAGAAATAATTTAACGAAAGGATAATAATAAATAGAATAATTATGATAAATTCATGAATATATTTTTAAAAGAATAATTATTCTAAGTTATGTACTTTTGGTTAATCTTTGCAAAATGGCACCAGAAGCATGCAGTTTCTAATAGAAGAAGAGTAGAATCCTCTAGCCCATGTTCTCCACAATGAACTAGAGCTACAATAGCAAATCAAAAGATCTTGGAGAAGTACGATGATTTCAAGTTTCGGCCCAAACATGCAGTAGATTATTCAAAATTAAATAAATATTTGGCTTTAAGAGCACAAATACTAGCCTTAGAGTTGGAAGCATACACAAGATATCAATACGCATCGGCATGCAATGAGATCGTGCATGAGTTTTATGCTAACTTGAACTAACAATGAAAGATCAACATGGATACTCCATTGTCAAGGGAAGGGAGACGCTTTTCATGAGGAAAGAAATCATAAAGACAATCCCTATACCTTGTGTTCCTAAGGAGCACCCTTCTTTTGTGTATATCATGAATAAGATACCAAGTGGCTCTCACCAGTTCAAAGAGCTCTACGAGAATTTAAATGATGTTGCATTCAATGAGAGCTTTTGATGGTTGGATATATCAGATAAGAGTATGTCTTGGTAAGTGTTTATAGTAAATATAACATACTACCATCCTCCATAACAATGGAACTATATTCGAGGGATGTAGTATTGTTAAACATGATTTTAGAAAGGGACACATTCGATGTTGCATCCATCATGTATTTCGCGATAGTTTAATGCATGGGTCAAGTCCATTAGTGCAACCAGCATCCAAGAACGATGAAGCCTCACTTAGTTTCGCCTTCTCTGATTACAAAGATTTGCATGAATTATAGAGTTCATCCATCACAAGGCGATACAATTGAACCTCCTAAGCAACCATTTATGTATATCACTATGCGAAGAAGCATGAGTGTTCGACATGCCCAGCAGATACAGCAGATGCAACACGAGCTATAGCAAGTTGCTGCCCAACCTGTCGGTCATAAAGAGCAAGATCAAGAACATATCAAACAAGGGAAGGAACAATAAGATGCAGCAAATGCATTAGCCCGACCAAATTAAGTAACACTTCACACTATAAATGAGTTGATCACAAAGATGATGAACGCCTTCACTATGAGAATGAGCAAACTTGAAGTGAGGCAAGCTCGAACTGAATGTCGTCAACATCATTATCAGCTACTCGCTAGAACATTTAGACAAATGCCTGGTGAGGATGCCCTTGTTTCTGCAAATGAGGACAAAGGGATGAGCTAGGGGCCATTAGGTTCTGCTGTTATTAAATACGCAAGTGAAAATAAGGTCTTCATCAGAAATGTCAATTATATCAACTACAAATGGGATTGAGATATTTTAGAACAACAAAGCTAAGTGGATTCTAACCTTAGCCTCTTACAATATTTCTTATTGTATTACTTTCATAGTTATATTTTTGATGCACTGAGAATATTGCATAATTTTAAGGTTGGGGGTTGATAGATACACTGTACTTTACTGTATCATAGTTAATTAGCATAGTCTAAACAAATTTCAAATTTTTTTCATTTGCTTGAAGGTAAGATTATAAGTACTTTACATTGCATATTTATGAGATAGATATCTTAATTTTGATGCTATTATGATAATAGTTTTTATGTAATTTTAATTTTGATTTTAAATCCTACAATAAGATATATTAATATTTAAGATTAGAATTGAATATGCACTCTACTCACTTATATGATAAGTCATGGAAAGTCGACAACAAAGAAAAAACTTAAAGGGAGACCCATCATATATGTAAAAAAAAAAAAATTAAAAAAACAAAGTTAGCCTGGTACTTAAGGCAGTGTACTTTGGATAAGTAATGTATATATAATAAATAAGAGAAAGTAACTGTTAATTAGTTGCATGCATGAGCCTAAATACGTGTATTGACACGAATGGTACTTATGGACTTTTATTATAGTCATGAGCTGAGTAACTTGGCATTTGTGCATTGGATAGCATGAATGTTCACATGAAAAGCAAGATTTTATGATAAAAAAAGAAAAAAATATGCATATATATATGAAAAGGATTCCTATATGTATGATTGGAGTTTGAGACTTAACAAGGCTTATTTGCACGTGCACAAGAGTGCATAGGAGAGGATAATTAAAGGTAAAAGTATATCTATGATACGATTTAAATGATCAATATAAATACATAAGATTATTAGATTATAAGTGATTTATTAAAATTGACTTTCATGAATATATATGTGTCTCTAATTGAGTTTGATATGGAAAAGAAGTGAAAATCAAAAAAATATATAAGTATAGTAATAGTATAGATAGTTAATACTAGGATACTAATATTTTTTATTTTCTTTATTTTACTTTTATCCTTATTTTTATTTTTATTTATTTCTTAATCTCAAATATTTCTTGATGTTTGTGGATAAAATCACTAAAAATCCTCATGAGACAACACTCATCTACTAGGGTAACCTAGAGATTTAATGGCTTGCTGTATGTGCTATGTGCAATCGTGATTTTTATGAAAGTAAGTTAAGATTTATTTATTTAGGTCTTTAGCATTCTTTCTAAGTGTAATTTTGTAGGGGCTAACAAAAATCAAGTTAGGAGCATGATTACGCTGTAAATCATCATCCTCTATTCAATTAATTGATCACAATCATAATTTTTCACTACCACCCATTTATACTTATCCTGTTCATATTACCTCTGACTTAGAAAAAGTCATTCATAATACTCTAAAACCATTATATACTAATAATCCTTTATAACATTTTGATAAAGCTCCTAGATATTGTTTTTTAGAACTATTAGAACAATACAAAAATACTAAAGTAAGAGTAAACAGTATAATGGTATCTCCAATATATAAAAAAAAATTTGCTGACCAAATCAAAAAATTATTAGATATAAAATTAACACAACCAATACGATATTTCTCTCAAGAAACAGAATTAGTAACACTCCAAACAGATGCTTCGATCTACTTTGGGCAGGAGTATTATAGCTAAACAAAAAGAAATAGTAGCTTATATTTCTGGAAAATTTTGCAAAACCTCAGCAAAAATATTCAACTTATTATAAAGAATTATTATCTATTAAACTTGCAATAAAAAGTTTAAAGAAATATTTACTAAATAGAAATTTTATAATTGAAATAGATAGTAAAGCTGTAGCACAATTTCTGTAAAAAAAGAACGATTAATAATTCAGAAGAAAATATTCGACGAGTAAGAATTACTTTATATATAGAAATTTATCACTACGATGTTAAATATATTCCTGGTCATACTAATTTCCTTGCAGATCTTCTAACACGACCTCATGTATGAGGATCGTATAAAAAAGCTAAAGAAGATGGCTGAACAAGCCAATCCGCCACGAGTACCTATGAGGCAAATTGTCAACAAAAAGAAAAAATCTTCCTATTCTAGATCTTGAAGAAGAAACAAAAAGGCAGCGAAGGAGTTTTTTAATGAAGCCTATCAACAAGCTCTAACAAGAGCCCATTCAATTAAAATTGATAATAATATTTTGCTATATGATTTTATAGGTCCATTTGAGAATTCAGAGGTTCGCATCCCTAAAGTTCTGGAATTCCTTGCTAGTTTGCAAAATAGGAAAGCAAGGGACACAGGCAAAGGAAGAATTCTATGAAGAACTGGAACATTTAGAAGATGAAGACATGGGAGGCGACACCAGAGATGGACAAGAGAATAATGAAGGCTTCGAAGAAGATATGATAGATTAAAGCATGATGGGACCAAGGACAAAGACACAGCAGCAGCAATGGCAAATAATTGTGGCTAATAATTGTACTCTTTATACTTTATTAAAGCTACTTTTTAAAAGTTGCTTTTTTAAAGTTACTTTTGTAAAGGGGAATATGCTTTTAAAAGCTACTTTGTAATGATTCCTTTCTATCCAAGGGAATCAAATATGCTATAAATAAAAGTTTGCAGTCGAAGGAGGGTCGAGACGATCAGACCCTCTTTCGTTTTGAAATCTCTGAGTTCCTTCTGAGTACTTCTTCATTTTTCTATTGTATAGTTTTTTAGAGTATAAATTAGTGTGAAAAGTAGTGTGAATAGCTAGTTTTTTAGAGTGTAAATTAGTGTGAAAAGTAGTATAAACAGCTGGTATCAGAGCCTAGTTCGAGTTTTTGTTCTTCTTCCCCTCTGTAAGTAATCTTTTTTCATTTATGTCTAGTTAAATGGTTAGACATGTTATTTTCCTAATTTCGTTAGACTTCTAGATATTGGTATCTTACGTCATGATTTAGGAAACGAACCATGGCTGTGCTCTCTCTCACTGAAGCCATGTTATAGGCTTGTGGTGGACTAAGGGGTCCTTGCAGCTGAACTCTAAGATGAAAACCACTCTTAGAGGTAATATGCGCCGGAGAGAATAGGGTCAAAACGATACTTGTATATAGACAACTAAGGAAAAAAGGAAAATAACATGTCTAAGTTACAAGAACTACTTTACTATTAAGTCCAAATCTGTAGTATTACTTGAAACATATAACTATCCTTATAATTTAAATTCACATGATCATATTATTCATCTTCCTAGTACTGGTACCTAAGAACATCAAAACAACATGTTAAATTTTATATGCGATCAAATGTATACTCTATCAAGAAAATGGATGCTTTAAATCTTAGTTCTATAAAACCTACTTTTTCTACTAATGAAAGATTTGGATCTGTTCGCATGATAAAATTTTCTTCAAAAAATTTATGCCATATTAATCCAGATGAAGTTAGCTATGAAAAATATCTGCTTTATAAATCCATACAACAGAAAGAATTAGAAGGTATAATTGCTTCTACAGAACTGTATGATTATTATGAAAAAAAAATTATGCTTCAATACAATATTTTATTCTGGTTATTCACCCTCTAAGGAAGAGGAGATTATACCCTCAGACGAGAAGATAATACCCTCGGATGAGGAGATTATGCCCTCAATCACAGTTTAGGAGACACCCTCAGATATTGAGGAGACATCTTCTTCGAAAGAAGAAGAGGATGATATTGAATCTTATTTTGTTAATATGGAACATGGAGAATCTTCTTCTATAATAAATTCTCGCCCCCAAAATCCTCAACCTGGTCCAGAAGCAACGGACGAAAATATATATTATCGAGGTACAAATGATGCTTATATTAATTCTTATATCTTTAAACAAAGTAAAAGACATCTAACAGTCACACCAAATTTAATTTTTAATCTAGATCATATACCTGCTAGCGAACTTAGAGACTATATAATAAATTAGAGTCAATTAATGGTAGGAACATCTACGTTAATACCAGATTCAGTTACAAATAAAGATTTAGTTTTACACGCTTGCGGATATTGGCAAGGAATAGCATTAAGATAATTAACACAATATAAAAAATTACATCCGAACCAAATAGCCTCTTTAAATAATTACCCTATTACCTGGATCAAAAGTGTTAGGCATTCAATGGGAACATTGTTTAGCCTTAAATGATACATCAACATTTAATTCAATTACAGCAACGCAATTTATCAAATTATATGAAGTAGGAAATAGAAAAGTAATACAACCAAAATTAGTAAACATTAAACATCTACGCTATGATAATGATATGCAAGTATTCATTAAATCATTAAAACCCAAAGTCAATATTCATGTAGAAACATTTATTGCATCAGGAAATACTATATCAACTACAATTATAAATCCATCTACTCCTAGAAGTTTAAGCACTACAAATTATTGATTTACAAACCTAATTAATATAGAACCTGCTAGAACAAGTCATTCATCTATATTAGATACAGAGTCTGAATCTGAACCATTAGAAGAAAGAACACAAATAATATTAGATGCACAAAGACAATTCAAAACATCAAAATCCAAGACTAACTATAAAATTACCTGATACAACTTTAGGCATGATACATATTGTTAGACCTTAAGAAAAAATCCCAATTACATATCTATATACCAATTACTGTCCATTTACCAAGTATCTTAAAAATACTTTTATTCCAAAAAAATATTGGATACCTTTAGATAAACAAACACGTTTAAATACTTTTATGGGTAGACCAGTTTAAGTAACTTATAAATCAAAATTACCACTTACTATTCCTGATATTCATGGTTGTGAATGATCTTATACCTTTGAATTCGCCTTAGTACCCCAAGATTTTGACATTGACTGTATTCTTGGAATGAATTATTTATGATATTACCCACCATTTAATACTCATTATTTTCAATTTGATAATGCACAAATTCCTTGTGTTCCTTTTCCTGTTCAATTATTACCCCATTCGCGCTAGCCCAGCATGGTGAATCATCATCCTCTACTCAATTAATTGATCACAATCATATTTATTGCTAGTTTTTCAGAATCTGAATTACTTGAACTTTCTGTATCATATATAGATTCGACTTCATAAATAGTTGAATCTTCACTAGGAATTTCTTCAATAGTTCCTTGAAGAATATCATAACTTTCTAAATCAGGTAAAATTATTGGTTTAATATTTAAAGGGCATTCGTAAGTAAAATGTCCTTCTTTATCACATTTGAAACACTTACATCCTTTTTTAAATTTTGATTTATTTTTAATAAATTTCCTTTTTCTAAATTTATTTGATTTTTTAGACTTTCGTTTATATTCAGGTTTCCATTTTTTCTGGATACTTTATATCTATTTGGATTATATATTTTGATTTCTTTTTATATGGTTTATATGGTTTATTATATCCATTTATAGGAGGACAACCAAATTGATAATTAATGTCGTCATCATATTTAGGACAACATGCTCTTTTTAATTCTGATTTATGTATATGTTTATCCATTTGATTTGATGCCTTTTGTAATTGACAAGTTTTCTTTACTGTTTCCATGCAGGCCTTTTTTAAGAGCCCAGTAGAGTGTGTTGAATCAGGATTTGACCCCATATAGTGATGTAGTCTTAGATTATTATATTTTTTTCTCTACCATTGTATCCCAATGTATTGGTAATTTTGAAAAAAATGTTGTAAACCAAAATATTTATTTCTCTATCGAATTTAATTTAAATATATAACTTATATATTCATTTACAAATTCTTCTAGATAACAGATATTGCATGGTAGGAACTTTCTGGGTTAGCCAATATTTACATGATATGCTATTCACTCTTGATAATAATATTTTACTAAATGGTATCAGAGCCTTGTTCGAGTTTTTGTTCTTCTTCCCCTTTGTAAGTAATCTTTTTTCATTTATGTCTAGCTAGACGGTTAGACATGTTATTTTCTTAATTTCGTTAGACTTCTAAATATTGGTATCATACGCCATGATATAGGAAACGAATCATGGTTGTACTCTCTCTCTCTTTGATGCCATGTTATAGGCTTGTGGTGGACTAAGGGGTCTTTGCAGCCGAACTCTAAGATGAAAGCCACTCTTAGAGGTAATATGCGCAGGAGAGAATAGGATCAAAATGACACCCGTATCTAGACAAAAGTCATTCATAATATTCTAGAACTATTATATACTAATAATCCTTTATTACATTTTGATAAAGCTCCTAGATATTATTCTTTAGAACTATTAGAACAATACAAAAAAAAATAAAGTAAGAGTAAACAATATAATGGTATCTCCAATAGATAAAAAAGAATTTGCTGACCAAATCAAAGAATTATTAGCTGTTAAACTTGCAATAAAAAGTTTAAAGATATATTTACTAAATAGAAATTACACTTTTCACACTAATTTACACTCTAAAAAACTATACAAAATAAAAATGAAGAAGTACTCAGAAGGAACTTAGAGATTTCAAAATGAAAGAGGGTCTGATCGGCTCTACCCTGCTTCGACTGCAAACTCTTATTTATAGCAGATTTGATTCCTTTGGATAGAGAGGAATCATTACAAAGTAGCTTTTAAAAGAAGATTCCCTTTTACAAAAGTAACTTTAAAAAGGCAACTTTTAAAAAGTATAAAGAGTACAATTATTTTCCACAATTATTTGCCATTGCTGCTGCTGTCCTTGTCCTTGGTCCCACCACACTTTAATCTATCATTTTTTCTTTGAAGCCTTCATTATTCTCTTGTCCATCTCTGGTGTCGCCTCCCATGTCTTCATCTTCTAAATGTTCCAGTTCTTCATAGAATTCCTTCTTTGCCTTTGTCCCTTGCTTTCCTATTTGCAAACTTGCAAGGAATTCCAGAACTTTAGGGATGCAAACCTTTGAATTTTTACATGGACGCATATAACATATAGCAAAATATTATTATCAATTTTTAATTGAATGAGCTCCTGTTAGAGATTGCTGATAGGCTACATTAAAAAACTCCTTCGCTACCTTTTTTGTTTCTTCTTCGAGATCCAGAATAGGAAGATTTTCACAAACTTCAGAGGGAATGTAATTTTAACTCCAAAATTTCCAGAGTTGTACTGATGGATAGAACTTGAGGTATCTTCGTTCTTCCCATATACTCCAGATTCTAAAAAAGAAACTGGATTGATAATTGGAAGCATAAGCTTTTATACTCTTCACACAGATTGCTGGCAAGATATCCTCATACTCCTCTGGATGAGTAGAGTTGATGAAGAGTTCATGAACCAAGCCAATATGAATGGCTTTCTTGCAATTCTTAATATCCTGGAACAAGTAATAATTTAGGGGGATTTATTCTTGTTCCAGATTAAATCATGTTGTTGTAGAACTGCTATGATATCTGTAGCTTCCAATTGCTTGAAGAAGTCTCTCAGCTGCTGATCTCCTACCATCAGTTGTTGATTCAGGTTGATCATCTTGTGGACGGTCAAATCTGCCTCCAATTGTTTGGACTGCTGATTTGGCATTGTTCCAGTAGATGACAGAATTCTGGAATGGGTAGGTTTACCAGATCAGATAAATCCATGTCTTGAACTGTTCTTCGCATGTGTTGCTGATCTTGGGAAGAACCTTGAAACCATGTTCCAATCCGTAGAGAAAGATCAGAACTTTGTGAGCTTAAGGAGTAAACATAATGACTATTCACGGTCTTGATTATATTCTGCTTCTCCAACTTTTCTTGTGTTTAGTGAGAAAACATAGATAGAGCCAGTTGTTCTATCTAGATTAGCCAGTATTTTGAAGATGCAAAATCATTGGATTGAATGGCCCTATAGCAATTGTTCAATTTATTATAAATATATTCATTAGAGTTTTTTAACTCTAAATTATACCAATCGCTAACCACAATTGCCGCAAAGGGTTTTGCTTGTTGTCGAAATCTCCTCTGCGTTGCTACTGCATTGCAGTAAGAGGGTCCTGGAAGAACTGTCATTCCAGGTGGAGGAAATGGTTTAGCTGCTTGAGTTGAATCTCCTTTTACAGGGGGTGCTTTCTCCTGTTACCAGGGTAGTTTCTCCCATTGTCGAGGTCTTATCTTTATCTCCCTTGATAGGGGTGCTGGTGCATCCTCCCAGTGTTTGCAGGGTCGGCTTTCTTTTTGTTGACAGTTTGCCACATAGGTTCTCGTGGCGGATTGGCTTTTTCAACCATCTACTTTAGCTTTTTTATACGATCCTCATCCATGAGGTCGTGTTAGAAGATCTGCAAGGAAATAGTATGACCAGGAATATATTTAGCATCGTACTGATAAATTTCTAAATATAAAGCAATTCTTATTCATCGAATATTTTCTTCTGGATTATTAATCGTTCTTTTTTTAGAAATTGTGCTACAGGTTTATTATCTGTTTCAATTATAAAATTTCTATTTAGTAAATATATCTTTAAACTTTTTATTGTAAGTTAAATAACTAATAATTCTTTGATTTGGTCAGCAAATTCTATTTTATCTATTGGAGATACCATTATACTGTTTACTCTTACTTTAGAATTTTTGTATTGTTCTAATAGTTCTGAAGAACAATATCTAGGAGCTTTATCAAATGTAACAAAGGATTATTAGCATATAATGGTTCTAGAATATTATGAATGACTTTTTCTAAGTCAGAGGTAATTTTAACAGGATAACTATAAATGGGTGGTAGTGAAAAATTATGATTGTGATCAATTAATTGAGTAGACATGCTACTCACATATTCTTCTAAACATATTAGCTTATACTAATAAAGGATTATTAGTATAAGCTAGAATATTATGAATAACTTATATATTCATTTACAAATTCTTCTAAACTTGTACTTTTCATTGTTAATCTAACAATTATGGATATAATTGTTAATCTAAAATTTTGTTCTGACATAGATTCTATCATTCCATAAGTTATAAATATATTTTTTAGTGTATGATATCTAATATTACGAATTTCTCCATAATATCCATAAGATATTTGAATTACTAAATCTAAATATATTTCAGTCGTTTGATATCTTTTTAATGCATAATTTCTACAGAATAAACTAAGTGTCCCAGTAGGTGATACTGATGTTCTTGTTAAGGGTAATATTTTTACATAATGATATATTTTATTTAGAGTAATCATATTTATTGCTAGATTTTCAGAATCTGAATTACTTGAATTTTCTGTATCATACATAGATTCGACTTCATAAATATTTGAATCTTCACTAGGAATTTCTTCAATAGTTTCTAGATGAATATCATAACTTTCTAAATCAGGTAAAATTATTGCTTTAATATTTAAAGGGCATTCGTAAGCAAAATGTCCTTCTCGCTACTATTACTTTTTGTGTAGCTATTAATACTCTTGTCCAAAATAGATCAGAAGCATCTGTTTGGACTGTTACTAATTTGATTCTTGAGAGAAATATAGTATTGGTTGTATTAATTTTAAATCTAATAATTCTTTGATTTGGTCAGCAAATTTTTTTTTATCTATTGGAGATACCATTATACTGTTTACTCTTACTTTAGTTTTTTTGTATTGTTCTAATAGTTCTAAAGAACAATATCTAGGAGCTTTATCTGGAAATGGAAAAGTAATACAACCAAAATTAGTAAACATTAAACATCTATGCTATGATAATGAAATGCCTGTATTCATTAAATCATTAAAACCCAAAGTCAATATTCCTGTGGAAACATTTATTGCATCTGAAAATACTATATCAACTACAAATATAAATCCATCTACTCCTAGAAGTTTAAGCACTACAAATTATAGATTTACAAACCCAATTAATATAGAACTTGCAAGAGCAAGTCATTCATCTATATTAGATACAGAGTCTAAATTTGAACTGGTGGTTTTTTATTGACTTCACCTTTTTCTGCACGTGGAATGGATTCTTTTAATTTATCTATATCTTCATCGATAATTTCAAATTGTTCACCTTGACTATTATCAAGACTTTCATTATATATTTCATGTGGTTCTATTTCTGTCATTGTATTCATATATACCCTATATTCATACATGGCTTCTTTTGATGTTTGGCCAAATTCAATGTCAGGGCTTAATGGTGGAGATGTTGATTTTAATGGATCTAGATCTATTTTGATAAAAGGTAAATTTTCATATTTATGTATTATTAATATTCCTATGAGAACCCTGAATCACGTTTCCGACGGTTTATGGCCCTCTTGTCTAAGCAAGCTCTGATCCCAAAATAGATCAGAAACTCTGTTTGAAGTGTTACTAATTCTGTTTCTTGCGGAAAATATACTAATAATCCTTCCCAAAATAGATCAGAAGCATCTGTTTATACAAAAAGTCATTCATAATATTCTAGAACCATTATATACTAATAATCTTTTATTACATTTTGATAAAGCTCCTAGATATTGTTCTTTAGAATTATTAGAACAATACAAAAATATTAAAAAAAAGAGTAAACAGTATAATGGTATCTCCAATAGATAAAAAAGAATTTGCTGACCAAATCAAAGAATTATTAGATTTAAAATTAAGACAACCAATACTATTTTTCCCTCAAGAAACAGAATTAGTAACATCCAAATAGATGCTTCTGATCTATTTTGGGCAAAAGTATTAATAGCTAAACAAAAAGAAATAGTAGCTTATACTTCTGAAAAATTTGCAAAATCTCAGCAAAAATATTCAACGTATGATAAAGAATTATTAGCTATTAAACTTGCAATAAAAAGTTTAAAAATATATTTACTAAATAGAAATTTTATAATTGAAACAGATAATGAAGCTATAGCACAATTTCTGAAAAAAAGAACGATTAACAATCCAGAAGAAAATATTCGATGAATAAGAATTGCTTTATATTTAGAAATTTATCAATACGATGAGTTCTAGATTAAATCATGTTGTAGAACTGCTATGATATCTGTAGCTTCCAATTGCTTAAAGAAGTCTCTCAGCTGCTGATCTCCCACCATTTGTTGTTGATTCAGATTGATCATCTTGTGGATGGTCAACTCTGCCTCCAATTGTCTTGCTTTTTCACTGTTGATTTGGCATTGTTCAAATAGATGATAGAATTCTGGAATGGGTAGATTTACCAGGTCGGATAAATCCATATCTTGAAATGTTCTTTGCAAGTGTTGCTGATTTTGAGAAGAACCTTGAAACCATGTTCCAAAGAAAGCTCAGGACTTTGTGATGCTAAAGCATAATCACAAAGACTATTCACTGCCTTGATTATATTCTGCTTCTCCAACTTTTCCTATGTATAGTGAGAAAACATAGATAGAACTAGCTATTCTATCTGGGTTAGCCAGTATTGTGAAGATGCAAAATCATTGGATTGAATGGCCCTGTAGCAACCATTCAATTTGTTATAAATATATTCATTAGAGGTTTTTAACTCTAAATTATACCAATCGCGAACCACGGTTGCCACAAAAGATTTTGCTTGTTGTTGTAATCTCCTCTGGGCTGCTACTGCATTATTATAAGAGGTCTTGGAAGAACTGTCATTCCAGGTGGAGGAAATGGTTTAGCTGCTTGAGTTGAATCTCCCTTTACAGGGGTGCTTTCTCCTGTTACCAGGGTAGTTTCTCCCATTACCGGGGTCTTGTCTTTATCTCCCTTGATAGGGGTGCTGGTGCTTCCTCCCAATGTTGGGGTTTTCTCCTTTGCAGGGTCGCCTTTCTTTTTGTTGACAGTTTGCCACATAGGTTCTCGTGGCAGATTGGCTTGTTCAGCCATCTGCTTTAGCTTTTTTATACAATCCTCATCCATGAGTTTTTGTTCTTTTACCCCTCTGTAAGTAATCTTTTTTCATTTATGTCTAGCTAAATAGTTAGACATGTTATTTTCTTAATTTCGTTAGACTTCTAGATATTGGTATCTTACGCCATGATGTAGGAAACGAACCATGCTTGTGCTCTCTCTCTCTCTCTGAAGCCATGTTATAGGCTTGTGGTGGACTAAGGGGTCCTTGCAGCTGAACTCTAAGATGAAAGCCACTCTTAGAGGTAATATGCGCCGGAGAGAGTAGGGTCAAAACGATACCCGTATCTAGACAACTAAGGAAAAAAGGAAAATAACATGTCTAAGTTACAAGAACTACTTTAGTATCATGTCTAAATCTGTAGTATTACCCGAAACATATAACTGTCCTTATAATTTAAATTCACATGATCATATTATTCATCTTCCTAGTACTGGTAACTTAGAACATCAAAACAGCATGTTAAATTTTATATGCGATCAAATGTATACTCTGTCAAGAAAAATAGATGCTTTAAATCTTAGTTCTATAAAACCTATTTTTTCTATTAATGAAAGATTTGGATCTGTTAGCATGATAAAATTTTCTTCAAAAAATTTATGCCATATTAATCCTGATGAAGTTAGCTATGAAAAATATTTGCATTATAAATTATTACAGCAGAAAGAATTAGAAGGTACAATTTCTTCTTCAGAACCATATCAATATTATAATCAAAATTCTGCTTCAATACAATATTTTACTTCTGTTAATTCTCCCTCTATAGAAGAGGAGAGTATACCCTCAGATGATGAGGAGACTATACCCTCAATAACAGTTGAGGAAAAACCCTCAGATATTGAGAAGACACCCTCAGATATTGAGGACACATTCTTTGAAAGAAGAAGAGGATGATATTGAATCTTATTTTGTTAATATCGAACATGGAGAATCTTCTTCTATAATAAATCCTCGCCCCCAAAATCCTTAACCTGGTCCAGAAGTAACGGATGAAAATATGTATTATCGAGATACAAATGAAGCTTATATTAATTCTTATATCTTTAAACAATGTAAAAGGCATCAAACAGTCACACCAAATTTAATTTTTAATCTAGATCATATACCTGCTAGCGAATTTAGTGACAATATAATAAATTGGTATCAATTAATCGTAAGAACATCTACGTTAATACCAGATTCAGTAACAAATAAAGATTTTGTATTACATGCTTGCAGATATTGGCAAGGAATAGTATTAAGATAGTTAACTCAATATGAAAAATTGCATCCGACCCAAATAGCCTCTTTAAATAATTTTCCTTAAAAAAAAAGATGCTTTACATAGTATTTATAAATTATTATATGCAGATTTAACTAGAGAAAACTTAGCTGCAGAAAGTAATGATGAAATTATGCAATATATGTTATCTAGAAGAATTTGTTCCATAATCAGGGTTGAGGGTGTCTCCTCAACCCTGATTATTAGTATATAATCTAAGAAAGCTCTGATACCTGGGAGCTTTAATCTTGTTCGAGATTAAATCATGTTGTTGTAGAACTTCTATGGTATCAGAGCTTCTCTAACGGTGTCTCCTCAACTTTGACTGTACCTTCTTACAGTGTAGTCTTGATGTTCTTCCCATGACGAGCTCAATAGCATGAGCTTGTAACCAAGCGGGGCATTAAGGTGGAGTTTGCACACAGGGCCTTTGTCGCTGGGTCTGGGTGTGTGAGTGTGCTCCAGCTATTCACACGACTTTTCACACTAATTTACACTCTAAAAAACTGTACAATTTACACTCTAAAAAACTATACAAAAGAAAAATGAAGAAGTACTCAGAAGGAATTCAGAGAATTCAAAACGAAAGAGGGTCTGATCGGCTCTACCCTCCTTCGACTGAAAACTCTTATTTATAGTAGATTTGATTCCTTTGGATGGAAATGAATCATTACAAAGTAGCTTTCAAAAGCAAATTCCCCTTTACAAAAGTAACTTTAAAAAAGCAACTTTTAAAAAGTAGCTTTAATAAAGTATAAAGAGTACAATTATTTGCCCCACGCTTTAATCTATCATATCTTCTTCGAAGCCTTCATTATTCTCTTGTCCATCTCTGGTGTCGCCTCCCATGTCTTCATCTTCTAAATGTTCCAGTTCTTCATAGAATTCTTCCTTTGCCTTTGTCCTCTACTTTCCTATTTGCAAACTAGTAAGGAATTACAGAACTTTAGGGATGCGAATCTCTGAATTTTCAAATAGACCTATATAATCATAAAGCAAAATATTATTATCAATTTTAATTGAATGAGCTCCTGTTAGAGTTTGCTGATAGGCTTCATTAAAAAACTCCTTCGCTGCCTTTTTTGTTTCTTCTTCAAGATCCAGAATAGGAAGATTTTCACAAACTTCAGAGGGAATGTAATTTTGACTCCGAAGTTCCCAGAGTTATACTGATGGATGGAGCTTGAGGTATCTTCGTTCTTCCCATATACTCTAGATTCTAAAAAGAAACTGGATTGATATTTGGAAGTATAATCTTTTATACTCTTCACATGGATTTCTGACAAGATATCCTCATACTCCTCTGGATGAGTTGAGTTAATGAACCAAGCCAATATGAATGGCTTTCTTGCAATTCTTAATATCCTGGAAACAAGTAATAATTCAGGGAGATTTATTCTTATTCCAGAGTAAATCATGTTGTTGTAGAACTGCTATGATATCTGTAGCTGCCAATTGCTTGAAGAAGTCTCTCAGCTGCTGATCTCCAACTATTTATTGTTGATTCAGGTTGATCATCTTGTTGACGGTCAACTCTGCCTCCAATTGTCTTGCTTTTTCACTGTTGATTTGGCATTAATTGTTTAAGTAGATGACAGAATTCTGGAATTGGTAGATTTACCAGATAAGATATATCCATATCATGAACTGTTCTTCGCAAGTGTTGCTTATCTTGAGAAGAACCTTGAAACCATGTTCCAATCTATAAAGAAAGGTCTGGACTTTGTGATGTTAAGGCATACTCACAAAGACTATTCATTGTCTTGATTATATTCTGCTTCTTCGACTTTTCCTGTGTATAGTGAGAAAATATAGATAGAACTAGCTGTTCTATCTGGGTTAGCCAGTATTTTGAAGATGCAAAATCATTGGATTGAATGGCCCTGTCGCAACCATTCAATTTATTATAAATATATTCATTAGAGGTTTTTAACTCTAAATTATGCCAATCGCGAACCACAAAGGTTTTGCTTATTGTTGTAATCTCCTCTGGGCAGCTATTGCATTACTATAAGAGGGTCTTGGATGAACTGTCATTCTAGGTGGAGGAAATGGTTTAGCTGCTTGAGTTGAATCTCCCTTTACAAGGGTGCTTTCTCCTATTACCTGGGTAGTTTCTCCTATTGCCGGGGTCTTGTCTTTATCTCCTTTGATAGGGGTGTTGGTGCTTTCTCCCAATGTTGGGGTTTTCTCCTTTGCAGTGTCGCCTTTCTTTTTGTTGATAGTTTGCCACATAGGTTCTCGTGGCGGATTGGCTTGTTCAGCCATCTGCTTTAGCTTTTTTGTATGATCCTCATTCATGTGGTCGTGTTAGAGGATCTGCAAGGAAATTAGTATGACCAGGAATATATTTATCATCATACTGATAAATTTCTAAATATAAAATAATTCTTATTCGTCGAATATTTTCTTCAGGATTATTAATCGTTCTTTTTTCTGAAATTGTGCTACAGCTTTATTATCTGTTTCAATTATAAAATATTTATTTAATAAATATATCTTTAAACTTTTTATTGCAAGTTTAATAGCTAATAATTCTTTATCATAAGTTGAATATTTTTGCTGAGGTTTTGCAAATTTTCCAGAAGTCTAAACTACTATTTCATTTTGTTTAACTATTAATACTCCTGCCCAAAATAGATTAGAAGCATCTGTTTGGAACGTTACTAATTCTGTTTCTTGAGGGAAATATAGTATTGGTTGTGTTAATTTTAAATCTAATAATTCATTGATTTGGTCAGCAAATTCTTTTTATCTATTAGAGATACCATTATACTGTTTACTCTTACTTTAGTATTTTTATATTGCTCTAATAGTTCAAAAGAACAATATTTAGGAGCTTTATCAAAATGCAATAAAGCATTATTAGTATATAATGGTTCTAGAATATTATGAATGACTTTTTCTAAGTCAGAGGTAATATGAATAGGATAAGTATAATTGGGTGCTAGTGAAAAATTATGATTGTGATCAATTAATTGAGTAGAGGATGATGATTCACCATGCTGGGCTGGCGCGAAATGGGGTAATAATTGAACAGGAAAAGGAGCACGACGAATTTGTGCACTATCAAATTGAAAATAATGAGTATTAAATGGTGGGTAATAATGTATATTATTCATTCCAAGAATCCAGTCAATGTCAAAATCTTGGGGCAATAAGGCGAATTCAAAGGTATAAGATCGTTCACAACCATGAATATCAGTAATAGCAAGTGGTAATTTTGCTTTATAAGTTACTTGAACTGGTCTACCCATAAAATCATTTAAACGTGCTTGTTTATCTAAAGGTATCCAATATTTTTGGGGAATAAAACTATTTTGTATTAGACTAGCTTCTGCACCAGAATCAACGAGAGCATGTATAGTAAATTCAAGTTCATTTTCTAAGATACTTAGTAAATGGACAATAATTGGTATATAGATATGTAATTGGAATTTTTTTCTTAAGGTCTAACATTATGTATCATGCCTAAAGTTGTATCAGGTAATTTTATAGTTAGTCTTGGATTTTGATGTTCTGAATTATTTCTTTGTGCATCTAATATTCTTGGTTTTCTTCCTTCTAATGGTTTAGATTTAGACTCTGTATCTAATATAGATGAATGACTTGCTCTTGCAGGTTCTATATTAATTGGGTTTGAAAATCTATAATTTTTAGTGCTTAAGTAGATAGATTTATAAGTGTAGTTGATATAGTATTTCCAGATGCAATAAATGTTTCTACATGAATATTGACTTTCGGTTTTAATGAATACTTGCATATCATTATCATAGCGAAGATGTTTAATGTTTACTAATTTTGGTTGAATTACTTTTCCATTTCCTACTTCATATAATTTGATAAATTGCGTTGGTGTAATTGAATTAAATGTTGATGTATCATTTAAGGCTAAACAATGTTCCTATTGAATGCCTAACACTTTTGATCCAGGTAATAGTTCAATACCTTTAAGATTAATAGATAGTGTGCAGGCCTTTTCTATATTTTTATCATCTAAATTGATACAATAATCAGGATGAATATTAACTCCAAATATTCTATTTGCTAAATTAGATTTAGCTCCTCCTAATATAATATTTAGAGGGTTATTAATGATTCTTTAATCACAACATACTATCATTATAGGCATATCAATTCCAGATCTAAATAATCCAGTAAATTTAATTGGAATTAAGCTTATATGTAGAAATTTAATTTTTGGATAAGTTTTACGGAATTTTTTAGTTTGTGCCATAATTATTAGTTTAACATATGTAAAATCTTCATCACCTTTTAATTCTATATTACTTTGCATTCTTTCAAATATATATCTATATTTATTTAAAAAGATTGATCTAAATATTGGTGGTTTTTTTATAGACTTCACCTTTTTCTGCATGTGGAATGAATTAATATCAGCTTCATTTGTATCACGATAATACATATTTTCGACCGCTGCTTCTGAACCAGGTTGAGGATTTTAGGGGCGAGGATTTATTATAGAAGAAGATTCTCCATGCATATTAACAAAATAAGATTCAATATTATCCTCTTCTTCTTTCGAAGAAGGTGTCTCCTCAATATCTGAGGGTGTCTCCTTAACTGTGATTGAGGTATAATCTTCTCATCCGAGGGTATTATCTCCTCGTCTGAGGGTATAATCTCCTCTTCCTTAGAGGGTGAATCAACAGAAGTAAAATATTGTATTGAAGCAGTATTTTTTTCATGCGAACAGATCCAAATCTTTCATTAGTAGAAAAAATAGGTTTTATAGAACTAAGATTTAAAGCATCTATTTTTCTTGACAGAGTATACATTTGTTCGCATGATAAAATTTTCTTCAAGAAATTTATGCCATATTAATCCTGATGAAGTTAGCTAAGAAAAATACCTGCATTTTAAATCCTTACAGCAGAAAGAATTAGAAGGTATAATTGCTTCTACAGAACTGTATGATTATTATGAAAAAATTTCTTCTTCAATACAATATTTTACTTCTGTTGACTCACCCTCTAAGGAAGAGGAGTTTATAACCTTAGACGAGGAGATAATACCCTCGGATGTGGAGACTATACCCTCAATCACAGTTGAGGAGACACCCTCAGATATTGAGGAGACGCCTTCTTCGAAAGAAGAAGAGGATGGTATTGAATCTTATTTTGTTAATATGAAATATGGAGAATCTTCTTCTATAATAAATCCTCGCCCCCAAAATCCTCAACCTAGTCCAGAAGCAATGGTCGAAAATATGTATTATCGAGATACAAATGAAGCTTATATTAATTCTTATATCTTTAAACCAATTAAAAGAATCCATTCCACATGCAAAAAAAGGTGAAGTTTATAAAAAACCACCAAAATTTAGATCACTCTTTTTAAATAAACATAGATATATATCTGAAAGAATGCAAGGTAATATAGAATTAAAAGTTGATAAAGATTTTAAATCTGTTAAACTAATAAGTTGGCACAAATAGAAAAATTCCGTAAAAAATATCCAAAAATAAATTATCTACATATAGGCTTAATTCAAATTAAAATTACTGGATTATTTAGAGCTGGAATTTATACACCTATAATGATAGTATGTTGTGATGAAAGAATCATTAATAACCCTCTTAATAGTATATTAGGAGGAGCTAAATCTAATTTAGCAAATAGAATATTTGGAGTTAAAATTCATCCTTATTATTATATCAGTTTAGACGATAAAAATATAAAAAAGGCATGCACATCATCTATTAATATTAGAGGTATTGATCTATTACCTGGATCAAAAGTGTTAGGCATTCAATGGGAACATTGTTTAGCCTTAAATGATACATCAACATTTAATTCAATTACACCAACGCAATTTATGTAATTATATGAAGTAGGAAATGGAAAAGTAATACAACCAAACTTAGTAAACATTAAACATCTACACTATGATAATGATATGCAAGTATTCATTAAATCATTAAAACCGAAAGTCAATATTCCTGTAAAAACATTTATTGCATATGGAAATACTATATTAACTACAATTATAAATCCATCTACTCCTAGAAGTTTAAGCACTACAAATTATAGATTTACAAACCCAATTAATATAGAACCTGCAAGAACAAGTCATTCACTTATATTAGATACAAAGTCTGAATCTGAACCATTAGAAGGAAGAACATAAAGAAACACTTAAGAACATCAAAATCCAAGACTAACTATAAAATTACCTGATACAGCTTTAGGCATGATACATAATGTTAGACCTTAAGAAAAAATCCCAATTACATATCTATATACCAATTACTGTCAATTTACCAAGTATTTTAGAAAATGAGCTTGAATTTACTATACATGCTCTCGTTTATTTTGGTGCAGAAGCCAGTCTAATACAAAATACTTTTATTACCCAAAAATATTGGATACCTTTAGATAAACAAGCACGTTTAAATGATTTTATGGGTAGACCAGTTGAAGTAACTCATTAAGCAAAATTACCACTTACTATTCTTGATATTCATGGTTGTGAACGATCTTATATCTTTGAATTTGCCTTATTACCCCAAGATTTTGACATGGTCTGTATTTTTGGAATGAATAATTTACGATATTACCCACCATTTAATACTCATTATTTTCAATTTGATAATGCACAAATTCCTCCTGTTCCTTTTCCTGTTCAATTATTACTCCATTTCGGCCCAGCGTGGTGACTCATCATCCTCTACTCAATTAATTGATCAGAATCATAATTTTTCACTCCCACCCATTTATAATTATCATGTTCATATTACCACTGACTTAGAAAAAGTCAGTCATAATATTCTAGAACCATCATATACTAATAATCCATTATTACATTTGATTAAAGCTCCTAAATATTGTTCTTTAGAACTATTAGAACAATACAAAAATAATAAAGTAAGAGTAAACAGTATAATAGTATCTCCAATAGATAAAAAAGAATTTGCTGACCAAATCAAAAAATTAGTAGATATAAAATTAACACAACCAATACGATATTTCCCTCAACAAACAGAATTAGTAATACTCCAAACAGATGCTTCTGATCTACTTTGGGCAGGAGTCTTAATAGCTAAACAAAAAGAAATAGTAGCTTAAAATTTGCAAAACCTCAGTAAAAATATTCAACTTATGATAAAGAATTTTTAGCTATTAAACTTTCAATAAAAAGTTTAAAGATATATTTACTAAATAGAAATTTTATAATTGAAACAGATAATAAAGCTGTAGCACAATTTCTAAAAAAAAGAACGATTAATAATCCAGAAGAAAATATTCGACGAATAAGAATTTCTTTATATCTAGAAATTTATTAATATGATGTTAAATATATTCCGGATCATACTAATTTCCATGCAGATCTTCTAACACGACCTCATGGATGAGGATCGTATAAAAAAGTTAAAGCAAATGGCTGAACAAGCTAATCCACCACGAGAATCTATGTGGCAAACTGTCAACAAAAAGAAAGGCGACCCTGAATAGAAGGAAACCCCAACATCGGGAGGAAGCACCAGCACCCCTATCAAAGGAGATAAAGACAAGACCCCGGCAATGGGAGAAACTACCCTGGCAACAGGAGACAGCACCCCTATAAAAGGAGATTCAAGTCAAGCAGCTAAACCATTTCCTGCACCTAGAATAACAGTTCTTCCAGGACCCTCTTATAGTAATGCAGTAGCAGCCAAGAGGAGATTACAACAAGTAAAACCTTTTGCGGCAACCGCGGTTCGCGATTGGTATAATTTAGAGTTGAAAAACTCTAATGAATGTATTTATAATAAATTGAATGGTTGCTATAGAGCCGTTCAATCCATTGATTTTGCATCTTCAAAATACTGGCTAATATAGATAGAACAGCTGGTTCTATCTATATTTTCTCACTATACACAGGAAAAGTCAGAGAAGCAGAATATAATCAAGACAGTGAATAGTCTTTGTGATTATACCTTAACATCACAAAGTCCTGACCTTTCTCTACGGATTGGAACATGGTTTCAAGGTTCTTCCCAAGATCAGCAACACTTGCGAAGAACAGTTCATGATATGGATATATCCGATCTAGTAAATCTACCCATTCCAGAATTCTGTCATCTGCTTGGACAATGTCAAATCAACTGCGAAAAAGCAAGACAAATGGAGGCAGAGTTGACCGTCCACAAGATGATCAACCTGAGTCAACAACAAATAGTTGGAGATCAGTAGCTGAGAGACTTCTTCAAGCAATTGGAAGCTACAGATATTATAGTAGTTCTACAACAACATGATTTAATCTAGAATAAGAATAAATCCCCCGGATTATTACTTGTTTCTAGGATATTAAGAATTGCAAGAAAGTCATTCATATTGGCATGGTTCATGAACTCTTCATCAACTCTACTCATCTAGAGGAGTATGAGAATATCTTGCCAGCAATCTTTGTTAAGAGTATAAAAGCTTATGCTTCCAAATATCAATCCAGTTTCTTTTTTTGAATTTGGAGTATATGGGAAGAGCGAAGATACCTCAAGCTCTATCCATCCGTACAACTCTGGGAACTTCGTAGTCAAAATTACATTCCCTCTGAAGTTTGTGAAAATCTTTCTATTCTGGATCTTGAAGAAGGAACAAAAAAGGTAGCGAAGGAGTTTTTTAATGAAGCCTATCAGCAAGCTCTAACAGGAGCTCATTCAATTAAAATTAATAATAATATTTTGCTATATGATTATATAGGTCCATTTGAAAATTCAGAGGTTCACATCCCAAAAGTTCTGGAATTCCTTGCTAGTTTGCAAATAGGAAAGCAAGGGACAAAGGCAAAGGAAGAATTCTATGAAGAACTGGAACATTTAGATGATGAAGACATGGGAGGCGACACCAGAGATGGACAAGAGAATAATGAAGGCTTCGAAGAAGATATGATAGATTAAAGCATGGTGGGAACAAGGACAAGGACAGCAGACAGCAGCAGCAATGGCAAATAATTGTGGGAAATAATTGTACTCTTTAAACTTTATTAAAGCTACTTTTTAAAAGTTGTTTTTTAAAGTTACTTTTGTAAAGGGGAATCTGCTTTTAAGACCTACTTTGTAATAATTCCTTTCTACCCAAAAGAATCAAATCTGCTATAAATAAGAGTTTGTAGTCGAAGGAGGGTTTAGTCGATCAGACCCTCTTTCGTTTTGAAATCTTTGAGTTCCTTCTGAGTACTTCTTCATTTTTCTTTTGTATAGTTTTCTAGAGTGTAAATTAGTGTGAAAAGTAGTGTGAATAGCTGGTATCATCAAGTAATTTAATAGTTAATCTTGGATTTTGGTGTTTTTAATTGTTTCTTTGTGCATCTAATATTCTTTGTGTTCTCCGTTGTAATGGGTCAGATTCAAACTCTGTATCTAATATAGATGAATGACTTGCTCTTGCAAGTTCTATATTAATTGGGTTTGTAAATCTATAATTTGTAGTGCTTAAACTTCTAGGAGTAGATGGATTTATAATTGTAGTTGATATAGTATTTCCAGATGCAATAAATGTGTCTACAGGAATATTGACTTTGGATTTTAATGATTTAATGAATACTTGATGTTAGACATTAAGAAAAAAATCCCAATTACATATCTATATACCAATTACTGTCCATTTACCAAATATCTTAGAAAATGAGCTTGAATTTACTATACATGCTCAAGTTGATTCTGGTGCAGAAGCCAGTCTAATACAAAATACTTTTATTCTCCAAAAATATTAGATATCTTTAGATAAACAAGCACGTTTAAATGATTTTATGCGTAGACTAGTTCAGGTAACTCATAATGCAAAATTACCACTTACTATCCCTAATATTCATGGTACTGAACGATCTTATATTCCTTTGAATTTACCTTATTACCCCAAGATTTCGACATTGACTGTATTATTGGCATGAATAATTTACGTTATTACTCCCCATTTAATACTCATTATTTTCAATTTGATAATGCCCAAATCCCTTGTGTTCCTTTTCCCATTCCCTTATTACCACATTTTGCGCCAACCCAGCGTGGTGACTCATCTGCTCCTACTCAATTAATTGATCACAATCATAATTTTTCACTACCACCTATTTATACTTATCCTGTTCATATTACCTCTGACTTAGAAAAAGTCATTCATAATATTCTAGAACCATTATATACTAATAATCCTTTATTACATTTTGATAAAGCTCCTAGATATTGTTCTTTATAACTATTAGAATAATACAAAATTACTAAAGTAAGAGTAAACAGTATAATGGTATCTCCAATAGATAAAAAAGAATTTGCTGACCAAATCAAAGAATTATTAGATTTAAAATTAATACAACCAAGTATGATCCCACATTCCTCTCCTACATTTATGGTAAGAAATAATGCAGAATAGAAAAGAGGAAAAGCAAGAATGGTAATAAATTACCGAAAGTTAAATAGTCATACTAAATTTGATGGATATTTTATATCATCAGCTGAACACTTAATTAAACAAATTCAAGGGTCAAAATATTATAGCAAATTTGATGCTAAGTCAGGCTTTTGGCAAATTAAATTAGCAAACAAAGATACTATAGAGTTAACTGCATTTAGTTGCCCTCAAGGACATTATGAATGGCTAGTAATGCCCTTTGGATTGAAGAATGCTCCTCATGTATTTCAAAAAAGGATGAATTCAATATTTGGACATCATTCTTATGTAGTAGTTTATATTGATGATATCCTAGTTTTTTCACAATCATTAGAAGAACATAAGAAACATTTACTACATGTATCTCAACTATTACTTGCCAATGAAATTATTTTAAGTCCAATGAAAATTATTTTTTGCAAAAAGGAAGTAGAATTTTTGGGAAAATATATAAAAGAAGGTCAAATAGAGTTACAATAACATATATACACAAAATTAAAAGATTTTCCAAAAATGTTTACTACCTTGAAACAATTATAGAGTTTTTTTGGCTTGTTAAATTATGGCAGAAAATTCATCCCACATTTATCTGAATTAGTACAAAATTTACAAGAAAAATTAACAAAAGGGAAAGCTAAATATAATTTAGAAACGGGAGAATACCACGACGATGGAATACAGAAAAAATATCTATTCAATTAACTCCTAAGAAAGAAAATGAAATAGAAAATATTAAGCAATTAATTACAACACAACCAATACTATATTTTCAAAAAGAAACAGAATTAGTAACACTCCAAACAGATGCTTCTGATCTATTTTGGGAAGGAGTATTAATCTCTAAACAAATAGAAATAGTAGCTTATACTTCAGAAAAATTTGCAAAACCACAGCAAAAATATTCAACTTATGATAAATAATTATTAGCTATTAAACTTGCAATAAAAAGTTTAAAGATATATTTACTAAATAGAAATTTTATAATTGAAACAGATAATAATGCTGTAGAGCAATTTCTGAAAAAAAAAATTAATAATCCAGAAGAAAATATTCGACGAATAAGAATTGCTTTATATCTAGAACTTTATCAATATGATGTTAAATATATTCCGGGTCATACTAATTTCTTTGCAGACCTTCTAACACGACCTCATGGATGAGGATCGTATAAAAAGTTAAAGCAGATGGCTGAACAAGCCAATCCGCCATGAGAACCTATGTGGCAAACTGTCAACAAAAAGAAAGGCGACCCTGCAAAGGAGAAAACCCCAACATGGGAGGAAGCACCAGCACCTCTATCAAGGGAGATAAAGACAAGACCCCAGCAATGGGAGAAACTACCTGGGTAATAGGAGAAAGCACCCCTCTAAAGGGAGATTCAACTCAAGCAACTAAACCATTTCCTCCACCTGTAATGACAGTTCTTCCAGGACCCTATTATAACAATGCAGTAGAAGCCCAAAGGAGATTACAACAACAAGCAAAAACTTTTGCGGCAACTGTGGTTCGCGATTGCTATAATTTAGAGTTAAAAAACTCTAATGAATATATTTATAATAAATTGAATGGTTGCTATAGGGCCATTCAATCTAATAATTTTGCATCATCAAAATATTGGCTAACCCAGATAGAACAGCTGGTTCTATCTATTTTTTCTCACTATAAACAGGAAAAGTTGGAGAAGCAGAATATAATCAAGACATTGAATAGTCTTTGTGAGTACTCCTTAACCTCACAAAGTTCTGATCTTTCTCTATGGATTGGAACATGGTTTCAAGGTTCTTCCCAAGATCAGCAACACTTGCGAAGAATAGCTCAAGACATGGATTTATCTGATCTGATAAACCTACCCATTCCAGAATTCTGTCATCTACTTGAACAATGCCAAATCAACAGTGAAAAAGCAAGACAATTGGAGGCAGATTTGACCGTCCATAAGATGATCAACCTGAATCAATAACAAATGGTGGGAGATCAGCAGCTTAGAGAATTCTTCAAGCAATTGGAAGCTATAGATATCATAGCAGTTCTACAACAACATGATTTAATCTGGAACAAGAATAAATCCCCTGGATTATTACTTGTTTCCAGATATTAAGGATTGCAAAAAATCCATTCATATTGGCCTGGTTCATGAACTCTTCATGAACTCTACTCATCCAGAGGAGTATGAGGATATCTTGCCAGCAATCTGTGTAAAGAGTATAAAAGTTTATGCTTCCAAATATCAATCCAGTTTCTTTTTTAGAATTTGGAGTATATGGGAAGAGCGAAGATACCACAAGCGCTATCCATCCGTACAACTCTGGTAACTTCGGAGTCAAAATTACATTCCCTCTGAAGTTTGTGAAAATCTTTCTATTCTGGATCTTGAAGAAGAAGTAAAAAAGGTAGCGAAGGATTTTTTTTAATGAAGCCTATCAGCAAGCTCTAACAGGAGCTCATTCAATTAAAATTGATAATAATATTTTGCTATATGATTATATAGATGCATTTGAAAATTCAGAGGTTCGCATCCCTAAAGTTCTAGAATTCCTTGCTAGTTTGCAAATAGGAAAGCAAGGGACAAAGGCAAAGGAAGAATTCTATGAAGAACTGGAACATTTAGAAGATGAAGACATGGGAGGCAACACTAGAGATGGACAAGAGAATAATCAAGGCTTCGAAGAAGATATGATAGATTAAAGTGTGGTGGGACCAAGGACAAGGACAGCAGACAGTAGCAGCAACGGCAAATAATTGTGGCAAATAAGTGTACTCTTTATACTTTATTAAAGTTACTTTTTAAAAGTTGCTTTTTTAAAGTTACTTTTGTAAAGGGGAATCTGCTTTTAAAAGCTACTTTGTAATGATTCCTTTCTATCCAAAGGAATCAAATATGCTATAAATAAGAGTTTGCAGTCAAAGAAGGGTAGAGCCAATCTGACCCTCTTTCGTTTTGAAATCTCTGAGTTCCTTCTGAGTACTTCTTCATTTTTCTTTTGTATAGTTTTTTATAGTGTAAATTAGTGTGAAAGGTAGTGTGAAGGTAGTGTGAATACCTGGTATTAGAGCCGATCAGACCCTCTTTCGCTTTGAAATCTCTGAGTTCCTTCTAAGTACTTCTTCATTTTTCTTTTGTATAGTTTTTTAGAGTGTAAATTATTGTGAAAGATCATATTATTCATCTTCCTACTAGTGGTACCTTAGAACATCAAATTTGCTATAAATAAGAGTTTGCAGTAGAAGGAGGGCAGAGCCGATCAGACCCTCTTTCATTTTGAAGTCTCTGAGTTCCTTCTAAGCACTTCTTCATTTTTCTTTTGTATAGTTTTTTAGAGTTTAAATTAGTGTAATTTTTTATATTGTGTTAAACATCTTAATGCTATTTCTTGCCAATATCCGCAAGCATGTAAGACAAAATCTTCATTTGCAAGTGAATCTGTTATTAACGTAGATGTTCCTACCATTAATTGACTCCAATTTATTATATAGTCTCTAAGTTCACTAGCGGGCGTATCAATTCCAAATCTAAATAATCCAGTAATTTTAATTTGAATTAAGCCTATAATGATAGTATGTTGTGATGAAAGAATCATTAATAACCCTCTTAATAGTATATTAGGAGGAGCTAAATCTAATTTAGCAAATAGAATATTTGGAGTTAAAATTCATCCTGATTATTGTATTAATTTAGACGATAAAAATATAGAAAGGCATGCACACCATCTATTAATCTTAAAGGTATTGAACTATTACCTTGATCAAAAGTGTTAGGCATTCAATGGGAATATTATTTAGCCTTAAATGATACATCAAAATTTAATTCAATTACACCAACACAATTTATCAAATTATATGAAGTAGAAAATGGAAAAGTAATACAACCAAAATTAGTAAACATTAAACATCTACGCTATGATAATGACATGCAAGTATTCATTAAATCATTAAAACCCAAAGTCAATATTCCTGTGAAACATTTATTGTATCTGGAAATACTATATCAATTACAATTATAAATCCATCTACTCCTAGAAGTTTAAGCACTACAAATTATAGATTTACAAACCCAATTAATATAGAACCAGCAAGAGTAAGTCATTCATCTATATTAGATACAGAGTCTAAATCTGAACCATTAGAAGGAAGAATACAAAGAATATGAGATGCACAAAGAAACAATTCAAAACATCAAAATCCAAAACTAACTATAAAATTACCTGATACAACTTTAGGCATGATAAATAATGTTAGACCTTAAGAAAAAAATCATAATTACATATCTATATACCAATTACTGTCCATTTACCAAGTATCTTAGAAAATGAGTTTGAATTTACTATATATGCTCTCGTTGATTCTGGTGCAGAAGCTAGTCTAATACAAAATAGTTTTATTCCCCAAAAATATTGGATACCTTTAGATAAACAAGCACGTTTAAATGATTTTATGGGTAGACCAGTTCAAATAACTCATAAAGCAAAACTACCACTTACTATTCCTGATATTCATGGTTGTGAACTATCTTATATCTTTGAATTCGCCTTATTACCCAAAGATTTTTACATTGACTGTATTCTTGGAATGAATAATTTACGATATTACCCACCATTTAATACTCATTATTTTCAATTTGATAATGCACAAATTTCTCCATTTCCTTTTTCTGTTCAATTATTACCCCATTTTGCGTCAGCCTAGCATGATGAATCATCATCCTCTACTCAATTAATTGATCACAATCATATATTTTCACTACCACCCATTTATACTTTTCATGTTCATATTACCGCTGACTTAGAAAAAGTCATTTATAATATTCTAGAACCATTATATACAAATAATCCTTTATTACATTTTGATAAAGCTCCTTGATATTGTTTTTTAGAACTATTAGAACAATACAAAAATACTAAAGTAAGAGTAAACAATATAATGGTATCTCCAATAGATAAAAAAGAATTTGCTGACCAAATCAAAGAATTATTAGATTTAAAATTAACACAACCAAAATTATATTTCCCTCAAGAAACAAAATTAGTAACACTCCAAACAGATGCTTCTGATCTATTTTGGGCAGGAGTATTAATAGCTAAATAAAAAGAAATAGTAGTTTATACTTCTGGAAAATTTGCAAAACCTCAGCAAAAATATTCAACTTATGATAAAGAATTATTAGTTATTAAACTTGCAATAAAAAGTTTAAAGATATATTTACTAAATAGAAATTTTATAATTGAAACAAATAATAAAGCAGTAGCACAATTTCTAAAAAAAGAACGATTAATAATCCATAAGAAAATATTCGAGGAATAAGAATTCCTTTATATTTAGAAATTTATCAGTACGATGTTAAATATATTACTGGTAATACTAATTTCCTTGCAAATCTTGTAACAAGACCTCATGGAGGAGGATCATATAAAAAAGTTAAAGCTGATGGGTGAACAAGCCATTCCCCCACGAGAACCTATGTGGCAAACTGTCAACAAAAAGACAGTCGACCCTGCAAAGGAAAAAAACCCCAACATTGGGAGGAAGCACCAGCACCCTATCAAGGGAGATAAAGACAATATCCCGGCAATGGGAGAAACTACCCTGGTAACAGGAGAAAGCACCCCTGTAAAGGGAGATTCAACTCAAGCAGCTAAACAATTTAATCCACCCGGAATGACAGTTCTTCAAGGACCCTCTTATAGGAATGCAGTAGTAGCCCAGAGAAGATTGCAACAACAAGCAAAACCTTTTGCGGCAACTATGGTTCGCGATTTGTATAATTTAGAGTTAAAAGAACTCTAATGAATATATTTATAATAAATTGAATGGTTGCTACAGGGCCATTCAATCTAATGATTTTGCATCATCAAAATATTGGCTAACCCAGATAGAATATCTAGTTCTATCTATCTTTTCTCATTATACACAGGAAAGTTGGAGAAGCAGAATATAATCAAGACAGTGAATAGTCTTTGTGATTACTCCTTAACCTCACAAAGTTCTGATCCTTCTCTACGGATTGAAACATGGTTTCAAGGTTGTTCCCAAGATCAGTAACACTTGCGAAGAACAGTTCAGGACATGGTTTTATCTGATCTGGTAAACCTACCCATTCCAAAATTTTGTCATCTACTGGAACAATGCCAAATCAGCAGTGAAAAACCTAGACAATTGGAGGCAGAGTTGACTGTCCACAAGATGATCAACCTGAATCAACAACCGATTATAGGAGATCAGCAACTGAGAGACTTCTTCAAACAATTGGAAGCTACAGATATTATAGCAGTTCTTTTACAACATGATTTAATCTGGAACAAGAATAAATCCCCCCGGATTATTACTTGTTTTTAGGATATTAAGAATTGTAGGAAAGCCATTCATATTGGCCTAGTTCATGAACTCTTTGTTAACTCAACTCATCCAGAGGAGTGTGAGGATATCTTACCAGCAATCTGTGTGAAGAGTATAAAAGCTTATGCTTCCAAATATCAATCAAGTTTCTTTTTTAGAATCTGGAGTATATAGGAAGAACAAAGATACCTCAAACTCTATCCATCAGTACAATTCTGGGAACTTCGGAGTCAAAATTACATTCTCTCTGAAGTTTGTCAAAATCTTCCTATTCTGGATCTTGAAGAAGAAACAAAAAAGGCAGCGAATGAGTTTTTTAATGAAGCCTATCAGCAAGCTCTAATAGGAGCTCATTCAATTAAAATTGATAATAATATTTTGCTATATGATTATATAGGTCTATTTGAAAATTCAGAGGTTCGCATCCCTAAAGTTATGGTATTCCTTGCTAGTTTACAAATAGGAAAGCAAGGGACGAAGGCAAACGAAGAATTCTATGAAGAACTGGAATATTTAAAAGATGAAGACATGGGAGGCGACACCAGAGATGGAAAAGAGAATAATGAAGGCTTCGAAGAAGATATGATAGATTAAAGTGTGGTGGGACCAAGGACAAGGACAGCAGACAGCAGCAACAATGGCAAATAATTATACTCTTTATACTTTATTAAAGCTACTTTTTAAAAGTTACATTTTTAAAGTTACTTTTGTAAAGGGGAATATGCCTTTAAGAGCTTCTTTGTAATGATTCCTTACTATCCAAAGGAATCAAATCTACTATAAATAAGAGTTTGCAGTCGAAGAAGGGTAGAGCCGATCAGACCCTCTTTCGTTTTGAAATCTCTGAGTTCCTTCTGAGTTCTTCTTCATTTTTCTTTTGTATAAATTTTTAGAGTGTAAATTAGTGTGAAAAGTAGTGTAAATAGCTGGTATCATATTTCTTATTGTATTACTTTCATAGTTATATTTTTGATGTACTGAGAACATTGCATAATTTTAAGGTTGGGGGTTGATAGATACACTGTACTTTACTGTATAATAGTTAATTAGCATCGTCTAAAAAAATTTCAAATTTTTTTCATTTGCTTGAGGGTAAGATTAGAAGTACTTTACATTGCATATTTATGAGATAGATATCTTAATTTTGATGCTATTATGATAATAGTTTTAATTTAGTTTTAATTTAGATTTTAAATCCTACAATAAGATATATTAATACTTAAGATTAGAATTGAATATGCACTCTACTCACTTATACAATAAGTCATGGAAAGTTGACAACAAAAAAAAAAACTTGAAGGGAGACCCATAATATATGTAAAAAAAAAAAAATGAAAAAAACAAAGTTAGCCTGGTACTTAAGGCAATGTACTTTGGAAAAGTAATGTATATATATTAAATAAGAGAAAGTAAGTGTTAATTAGTTGCATTCATGTGCCTAAATACGCATATTCACACGAATGATACTTATGGACTTTTATTATAGTCATGAGCTAAGTAACTTGGCATTTGTGCCTCGGTAAGCATGAATGTTCACATGAAAAGCAAGATTTTATGAAAAAAAGAAAAAATATGCATATATATATATGAAAAGGATTCCTATAGGTATGATTGGAGTTTGAGACTTAACAAGGCTTATTTGCACGTTTACAAGAGTGCATAGGAGAGGATAATTAAAAGTAAAGTATATCTATGATACGATTTAAATAATCAATATAAATACATAAGATTATTAGATTATAAGTGATTTAAAAATTGACATTTTCATGAATATATATGTGTCTCTAACTGAGTTTGATATGGAAAAGAAGTGAAAATCAAAAACATATATAAGTATAGTAACAGTATAGATAGTTAATACTAGGATACTAATATTTTTTATTTTCTTTATTTTACTTTTATCCTTATTTTTACTTATTTCTTAATCTCAAATATTTCTTGATGTTTGTGGATAACATCACTGAAAATCCTTATGAGACAACACTCATCCACTAGGGTAACTAGAGATTTAATGGCTTGTTATATGTGCTATGTGCAATCGTGATTTTTATGAAAGTAAGTTAAGATTTATTTATTTAGGTCTTTAGCATACTTTTCTAAGTGTAATTTTAGAGGGACTAGCAAAAATCAAGTTGGGAGCATGATTACGCTTGAAAAGTGTAATATTTTTAGTTTATTTTGTGCGAGCATAATCCAATTTGTTGATTAATACAAGAAATTAATGAAATCCTATATTTATTAATCAAATTCCTACTATGATATTTTTCTAGTATTTTTCAATTATTTTATTGGGTTTTATATTCAAGGAAATATCGAAGCGTATCTCAAATATTAACTAAGAACTGTGCATTTTCAGTAGTAACTGTCAACAACCAGAGTCCTAACATCGATAGCGATCGACTATAAGACATGCCCGAGAGTAGTTGTCGATAGGTCCATTGTAGGGAACGACTACAGACTTAATTTCTGGGATTTTTTAGAAGAATTAAGAGTTTCCATGTAATAGAATTCCTATTAAAATTTTGTATGGCTATAAATAACAAATGAATCTCAAATTATGTGAGGCTTAACAACATTTAAGAGAGAATAATATAGAGTTTTAGATTCAAAATTTAGTTTTTGGACAAATTCATAGAAATCAATAAAAGAATTTTTTTTCTCTTTATTCATGGTTATGATGAGTATGAGTGGCTAAATTTTTGAGTCGGGTCAGATAAAATAACGAACCCTATGTGATTTACTGGTATGTAGTCCTATATGCTTATTAGTTTTAATTTTTTAAGGTGGACTTGATATCTTTGATTCTATGCTTTCTTTGGAACAATTAGATATGACTTTGAGTCTTTAATGCTTTATAGTTTGACAATATATATTCGTTTCTTACTTTTTGATATATCTAAACTCTTTAGGCATGGTGTATGCTTAGACTTTGAATGTTTACTTTTTTATTCATATAGTATGTTTACATAAACTCAAAATTTATATAGGATTACCTGGGAGAAATTAGTCAAAGTATAAAGGTTCACAAATTTATATATTTTGTGCTTAATTGAATTATTTTTTGGTTGAAGACCATATGATCTATGCAACTGAGATAAAAAAGTATGAATATATCTATTAAATTATCTTGTGGAGGAGTTACATCCATCTGACCTGCAAATATAAATAAATTTTTCATCTTTTAATTTTAGTTTAGATAACAAAAATTCAATCTTTACTTTTATTTTTAGTACCTTAATTTATTCTAGTGTCACACAATTAACAAATGATTTTGAGAGAATGATCTTGGATTACTATCCTTGTACTACTTGTCAATCTCTTGCACTTGGGAATGTATAATTTAGATCGCAGTCACATTTCACCCATATCCATATTGCAATAAAAGTATCAATTTGACATATACAATAAGGGTACATATATCTATAACCAGATGAAAATGAAATAACACGTACGAGAAGACTGGTAAGTACAAGAGCGATATTGATAGACACAAAGTTAAAAGACATGTTCATATGTATGAGGTAGCATTTCCAAATAAGGATAACATGTACAAGTAATGACATGCATAATTAAACATATATGCATATAAGCCAGGTGATGAAAAATGACACGCACGTCAATACTGGCAAGTATAAGAGTTATACTAGCAGATACAATAGTTATAGGACATATTCATATGCGTGAGATATTATTTCCAAGTAAGTCTAACATGTACAAGTTATTATGAATAAACAAACTTATGTGCGTGCATATCATATCTTACATCAAGTGGTATATACACAAATATGGCATGTATGTCTAGACATTGGTTATGACAAGTCCAAACTCATCATGTACAGATAATAAAATGAGAGATTAAACATATGCAAATGGGTATCATATCATATATCAAGAGGTATATGCATGGATATAGTATGTGCAATCTTTGAATCAAGTAGTATATGCACAAATATGACATGTATACCTAGAGATGAGCTATGGCAGATCTAAATTTGTCATGTATAGATAATAACAAGAGTGATTAAATATATGTACATAAGTACCATATCATAAATCAAGCAATACATAAAGATATACAACATACATGCCTATGTTGCTATAACTCAATGAACATGTCAGATTTATAGGACTTGTTTGACTAGCACAAAATAGAACTAGAGTCTGAGATTTAGTACAATTGTAAATAATTTAATTATCTTTATATTAAATCTTAAATAAGTTTAATTGGAGTTCTAGAATAAAAGTTATGATTATTTTATTATGGACATGCTACTATTTCTATGGACCTAGTAAGCTGAGGATTTTATATTAGATTTGACCAAGATAATATTAAATATAGAGTCTAAGATTTTCATCAATCGTAGATGATTCAATAAGCTTTCTAATGAAATTTTAATAAACTGAATTGGATTTCTAGAGTGAAATTTATGATCATTTTAATATGTATTGCTATTGCTATGTTGCTAATCTAGACAGAACTAAGTAGTAATTTTTCAAGCTATTTTTGGCTAGATAAATGGCAAAATTAGAATCTTTTATAGTCAGACAAAATGTAAATTAATGAATCCCATTTCTAATGGTATTAGAATGTTATCAATTCGAGTTAAGATACAAAGTTATGATAGTTCTATGATGTACTATTGCATAGATCTGGGCAGCAATACGCTCTGTACATATATAACATGCACAAGTGACATGGACTATGAAACTCAAGCTACATACAAGTTTGAGTATTTATAATCATAAAAATTAGTTAATAATAAATCTGAGATCACATGAAAAGAAATTACGTCATGAAATTGGAAGTTTGAAGGGGTTTGAGAGTGTATTCTTACATCTTATTGAACCAAAATCGGATATGAACCGATATTGATACGATTACTCCTCATAAGTTGAGAAATTCCCCAAGAATTAAACCAAGGATCAAGGGAAAGGTTAGAGAAAGGCTTTTCCATATTGATGGGGAAGTCTAGAATTGGTTTGAGGCAGCCTAACCCATAAACAAAGCTCAAAAGCAATATAGTGGATTTTCAGCCCCTCTCATGCTAAATATTTAACGATTTATTTTAAGAAAATAGAGAGAGAATAAATGTTCAAGGTCTAATGAAAAAATGAATAGGGGGATGAGAGGAAGAGCCCTTAAAATGCTGCTAGAAGATAGGTCAAACTGCTGCTGGAAGATGGGTAAGCAGCCATGCTAAAACCCCTTAAATTTCATCTTATTTACAAAATTATCATTTGGCCAATTTAACATCAAGTTTGTTCAAAAAAGCTGCAAGATTTTTGGAGATAAATTTGGATTTGGTGTAAGGGTAAAATTAGATTTTATAATTAATTTAATTATTTTAATCAGGTATTTGCTCAAAAATTATCTGATCCGAAATAATTCAAGAAAAATATGAAAAAATCTAAAGTAATGAGATAAGAAGTCATCGCTTTGAAAATTTTGAAATTGAAGATTAGATTAAAAAATATATTTCAATGTACTTAGTATCTGTTTGTATCAATGTTCGAGCTTCCAAGCTGATACGGATGAAACGGAATAAAACAATATAAGGGTTTAAGGATTATAGCCATTGCATGTTATCTCCAAATCTGTTATTATCATTGTTATTCATGTTGTTATTCTCATTAGTTCTCATGTTGTGAGGTATTTGGTGGATTGAAAGTGTTTGTGGATATGAGTACGATTGAATAAGTCTACCGTTTGAAATTCTTCTCCAACTTATCATGCAAATTTAGAATCGCAAAAATTAATAATATGGAAACCATAATGTATACTAAAGTGCAACATAATAGTATTGATTCCTAGTAACAACACCAAAAACTTAACTACAATATAAATAGTGTACTCCCAAGTGCAAGAGATCGATTAGTAGTATAAAATTAGTAACCCAAGATCGTTCTATTGATGATCATTTTAATTATTGTGTTGACACTAAAAAGAATAAATTACGAACTAAAGAAAATAAAGTTTGAATTTTTATTAACTAGAACTAAAGCTAAAGAGGATTTAAATTTACTTGAAATAAAATTGTTGCTCAGATGGATTAAACTACCCATAGAATAATTTATTGGATGTATTTATACTTTTTATATCTCAGTTACATAGATCATGTGGCCTTCCTACAGCTAGAAAATATATCATTAAAGCACGAAATCTAACAAATTTGCAAACTTGATACTTTGAAAACCTCCCCCAAATTAATCCTATATGAATTTTGAGTTTATATAAGCATGTAATATGAGTAACAAAAAAAAAATTCAAAGTTTAAATATACACGTGTTTAATGAGTCTAAAGTATATATGAACTAAGCAACGAATATATCATCAAGTAATAAAATATTAAAGAGTCAAAATCATATCTTAGTCCTTACAAAGATAATAGGGAATCAACATGTCAACTTTACATAATTCAGTTAAAAACAATAACCATAAAGATCACATACCAATAAATTACTTAGGATTTGTTATCCTATCCATGCCAACACAAAAATTTAGCTACTCATTATCATCATAGCCATGATAAAGAAAAAGAGGATTTTTTTTAATTGGTTTCTATGAATGAGTACAAAAACTAAAATCTTGAACCTCTAAATTACTCTCTTCTTTCTGTGTTTCTTCTCTATATCTCTCAATTATAGTGGGTATTTATGCCCTTTTACAAAACCCTAACAAGAATTCTTTTTACATGGAACACTATTTTTCACTTTAAAACTCATAAACTATAGACATGGCCTTCAACAACTACATTGATAGTTGTTTTTCAGTTTGCATTACAGTCCATGGCTGCCGATAACTAGCACATAGCCGTCGACAACAAAACCTGTAAAATCATAGTTCTGAGTTGACACTTGAGATATCTTCAATTCTTCAATTTCCTTACATATAAAACCCTGCAAAACAATAGAAAACACTAGAAAAACATCATAGTGGAGATTTTGGTTAATAAAAAGAATTTTTCACTAATTTCTTGTATTAATCAACAAACAAGGATTACATTTGCATAAAATAAACTAAAATATGTTCACTTTTCAAGCGTAATCATGTAAGCACACATATTCTAATCATGTGAATGCATGAAATCAAGACCCTTGACATGTGCATGCATACATCATAAACATGCTCCAACATACATGCAAGATACTCTGACCATGTACACCTTTATATGTTGTAAGTTCTTGTTAACACGATATTGCACATATTACCTTGTTCAGGATATTGTATTGGATCATATTTATATGATCCCTCACATGCTCATTATCTCTTGTTCATGTTGGTGAAGTACATGCACACCATATCATACATGTCATATTGTTCATGCTCATTCCTTCTGTTCTCAAGATATCATGACACCGATGATATGCGACACATGCTTTGCTCGCTTTATACCACTTGTAAATGATTAACCATCTTATTATCTAGTTATTAGCTACTCATCAAGATTATTATGATTCCCTACTTGTTGTATCATGGATGTCCAGTTTACCTACTTGTTACTTGTCATATTACAAAAAATTTTCATACTTGATACATGGTATATACTTGAACCTGATTTCTATACTATCCTGATATGAAGTCATGTATGATGTTTTTCTTATCATTGATATGTAGTTTATTGATTAATTATGTTGTAGTTATGGGGAAATGAATGGCGGAATGAAATGAATATTGTGGTTATTAGCAACTTGTAAATGATTAACCATCTTATGATCTGGTTATTAGCTACTCATCAAGATTACTATGATGCCCTACTTGTTGTATCATGGATGTGCTATTTACCTACTTCTTACTTGTCATATTACAAAATTTTTGCTCACTTGATACATGCTATATTCTTGAACTTGATTTATATGATATTCTGATATGAAGTCATGTATGATGTTTTGCTTATCATTGTTATGTATCTAATTGATTAATTATGTTTTTGTTATGGGAAAATAAATGGCAGAATGAAACATGTATTGTGGGAATTTATTGTCCTATTAGGATGAATCCACTATTGTGTATAGTGGCACCATCATTCTTAAGTACTTTGAGGTACGTCTGGTTTGTCTAGAGACTGATGACTTGAGGCTATTATCCTGGATATGCACAGTATATTTAGAGTGCTTAGCTGCATGCCTTTTCATTCTTGTGGAGGTCAGTGCTTATGGTCATGATACCAGATATAAATGGTATACTCCTAGAAAATATGAATATTCCCACCATATAATTCTAAATAACATAAGTTGTAAGTAATTAAGTTAGAGCCACGTGAGATTAATGTGTTTATGTAGGACTATGAGTCTTGGAGGCCAATCCCATGTGGCCTTTAATCCATTGAAATATTCTTACTTACTTAAAATTATATATTTCAATAATGTCAATGCCATCTATACTTGCATATATGTCATTCAATGTCTTTATTTACTATTGATCATATTTGCATGGTGTTTATTATTACTTTGCACTTCATATTATGTGATATGTGTACATGCATCATGTAGGATCTCGTGTTCATGGTAAAACACCGACTTGTATTCATTGTGCACGACCCCATTTCGTTTCCTCATCTTGCTTGGGTTTTGACCCCTAAGTGTGCACACACACGTAGATAATGAACACTCCAAAGAATTTTTCAATCATCTACAGCTCGATCCATATTTCTTACCAAGCAGAGATTTAGTGGTAGATGTAAGATACAATTGTCCTACCTTCCTCTATTTTCTCCAGGCTTCATTTTATATGTTATCAGTTGTATACCTATAGCTTTTTTATATCTATTTAAACTCCATAACTATTATATATCTTGTTGTATCACTATTGTAGGCAAGTAATGTATAAATCGTGTTATGTATCTTTTAGTCATGTTAATGAAAATGCACTCCTTTTCTTATTATGTAACTTATATAGCAGATTATTTATTTCCTATTTTAATTTAATATTTTGATATCTAAACTGTATCTTGTCTACGTCATGTCCTCATGCACATTGATTTCTTTTTTAACGTGCCCTCCAGTGGTGCATTCCGTTTTCGAATTCATATAGAAAAAATAGGACATTATAGAGTGCATTAAAGATCATGGTTCCTCAAATTAGTCTAATTTATTTAGAATAATCTGGATCTGGATCTAATATATTTTAGAATTCTGCTGCACGCACTAGTGCATTTTTATTGACTATCCATCTTTTAGTATTTGTCTATGTCCAGTGTCGCATTCTAGAATTTCATGCTTATCATTGATTTAATTATTCTATCCTTTAGTTATCTTATTGCTTTTCATCTCTCTAAGAGATGGTTTATATTTCAACTATAATGTTTTTAGTAGAGCTGCATGGTGAATGCTATACTCTCATTCATATCATGTCTCCTTTATTAATTTTACCATTGATCACATATTTTTACTATCTTGCATTATATTAGATTGGCAAGGTAATTGTAGAGATTCATTCACTAGCACCAATAGTTACAATTATTCATCAAGATCTTGATTATTTTGAGATCAATTCAAAACTGTCTGACTAATGATCCACTATTCTATGTTTTGTTACATCAGCAGGGTAATAGTAAGATTTGTTCTCGTCTAGCAAATTGCAGCCATGTATCGAGACCACGTGTGTGTGCACTCGATGAGATTTTACCAAATTGCTTTCTCCTTTAATTAAATTTCAAGGACAAAATTTCTGTTATGTGGTAGATAGCGACAACCCTAATACATATACATTTATATCAATTTATTTTGTGATGTCCGTATCAGTTCAGAAACTCAAATACTGATATTGGTGGATACATGGTAAATTGATTTGTACTTTTCATTCTTGACTCAATAAAAATTTTTTATAGAGGGGGTTATTAATCACATTTTATTGTATTTTATATATATATTTTGGAGTTATTCCCTACCTATAGATTTTTGAGCAAATAACGATTAAAATAATCAAGTAAATCCAAAATTTTCGTTTTAAATACTTATATTTTCTCTACTCTATCCCAAGAATATACTTTTTTGATAGAATTTGACCCAATGACAATCTTTTAATATAAGAAAACTTAAGGTTATTCTAACTTGCTTTAACCCCTCTTGTACCAGCTATTTTACTCCTTAAAGAAATTCATAAATATATGATAAAAAACAAGAATAATCCTTACATCCTCTAAGTCATTTAGCTTCACAATTCATATTGAAATTCTCCATTTTTATATAGAATTTCTTTGATAAATCAGCCTTTGAAGTTAAGGAAAGTCACCAAAGGCCTATCGAGCCATACTCCTTGAGATTCCCCTATCAATTCAAATTTAAATTTCTTTAGCAGCTCAAGAATCCTTCTCCAGTACTCTTCCATCAATCCGCAATCATTTTTTAGTGATTAAACTCAAATTAGGTCAATTTTCATTCCATATTTGCAAATATTCTATGAAGGCAAGGAGTTACACCTTCCTCATGTTTTGATTTGATTCCTTTGTCTGGAAATAACCATATAAATTATGCTTATAATTTTAGATATGTTTAGTGTTAGATATCTATGATTCTTGATATACAAAACAAAATTTATGAAGGAATTATTGTATATATTACATTGTGCATATCACAAGCATATATATACTTGTCATGTTTTAGTCTATTACTGCAGTTTGCATGAAAATAACCAAATCTTTCATACTATATCCATTTGAGCTATTAAATGATCTATTGGAAAATTAACTTACTGATTTACAATTACCTTGTAAAAACTGAATCCTAATTTGATTGTTTTCCCCATCAAAAGGACTTTGGAAATTCTGATAGTATGTCGTCTCTAGTCCAGCATATCAAGCATAAGGGGTTCAATCAAGTTTATTTTAGATTCATTAAAAAAGTAATTAAATTATCTGTAACTTTCTATAGAAATTTTATATTATTCAGTTTTATCCCATTCAAGAATTGCTTGGAAATTGATATAAGGTGCCTGATCTACTAAATCATCAGCAACATAGACTTACAAAAACCATCATAACTTCATCATTAGAAATTGGTTGGTCTAATTCATAATTCATAGGAAAGATACTTAATATACCAATAAATTTGTTTAACATTTATTTTTCCAAGTCAAACTCCAACTGTACCTTATGTGACCTCAAAGTTGCAACAATAGTTAAGATAGGACTAGGTCCAGTCATATTAATCACCCAAATCTCAATGATAGTAAACCAATCAAACTATATATAGATATTGCACATCACATTATGATTTGTATTCTAAATCGTATACTCCCAAGTGTAAGAGATCAATAAATAGTGCAAGACTGGTAACTCAAGATTATTCTCTCAAGATTATTTTTATTATTGTATTATACACAATTGAATGAAACATATTACGTAATAAAAAGATTGAATTTTTAATTTACTAAAATAAAGATTGAAAGTTTATTATTTAAAGCAAATTATTGGTCAGATAAGCTAATTCCCTAATAGAATAATTTACTAGATATGTTTATACTTATTTATCTCAGTTGCATAGCTACAACTGAAAAATATATCTTTGAAGTATAAAATCAAATAAATGTGCAAAATCAATAATTTGGTTATTTTTTTTGGTTAATACTACATATGTTTTGAGTTTATCTAAGCATGATCAATGAATAATAATAATAAGCGCTCAAAGTAGAATGATACACCGTGCATAAAGAGTCTATGCTATATCAAAAACTAAGCAACAAATATATCATCATATTATACAAAATTAAAGACTCAAAAACATATTTAAATTCTAACAAGATAATAGGGAACTAAAAATATCAAAGTTACATAAAACAATTAAGCATGATAAACAAATAAACACATATCAATAAATTTTCTGTAGCTTGTTGCCTCATTTGAGCCAACGCAAGAATTTAGCCGCTCATGCTCATTATAACCATCAATATAAGAATAAATAAGATTTTTTTTATTAATAACTATGAAAGAATACAAAACTATAAACATAAAAATTCTATATTATCTCTTGTATATCTCTCTAAAACTCTGAATTATATCAAATATTTATAATTTCTAAAAAGCCCTAACAAGAATTATATTCTAAAAAAAACTCTCTTTACATCAGGAATCCTTGAATAACTCTTCAGTCGTCATGGATGTCTAAAGCTGTATAAAATGCTGCATCAATAGCCGCTCTCGGGTTCAATTACAGCCAATGGCTGTCAACAGCTCACAGATGGTTGTTGACAGCTATCCTGTCAAATAGCTAGTCTAAACTAATATTTGAGATATACTTTTAATCTTTTGATATCTTTTCACATAGCAGAAAGACCATAAAACACTAGAAAAATATTAAAGTGAGAGATTGATTGATAAAAATAATTTATCATTAATTTCTTTTATTAATCACCAAAATCAGTTTATAAGCATCCAAAGTAAACTAAAATTAATATACTTTTAACTCATAATCAAACCCACTCAACTTGAGTTTTGCTAGTGTCTTAGCTTAGTTATCAAATTAAGGAAACAAAATAAATCCTAATTAAAAAGGAAATAAATTCTAACTCACTCTTGTAGGATTCACAATTGCACTTAGCACGTGCAACAAACCATTAAACCCCTAGGTTATCCTAGTCGAAGAGTGGTTGCTCGTGAGGGTTTCTAGTGATGTTACTCACAATCATCAAAAAATGTTGGATTCAAGAAAATAATTAAAATGAAAAATAAAGATTAGTATAAAATAAAAAAGAAAAATATTTTATTTTATTATTATATTTATTTATTTTATTTTTCATATTTTTTCCATATCAAGTTCAATTAGAGATATGCACATGGATATTTACAAGAATATCAACCTTAACTAATTATTTATAATCTATTTCTTTGTGTATCTATTATAATCATTAAAATCGTATCGTAGATATACTCTTACTTTTAGTTTCCTCTCCTATGCACTCTTGTGATCATGTATATGAGTCTTATCAAATTTCAAATTCCAATCAAACTGATAGTCAAACTTATAGGAATCTTTCATATATATATATATATATATATATATATATATATATATATATATATATATATATATGTATATTATATTTTGCAGCAAATAATTATTTTAATACCAGGCTCACTTCCATTTTTTTCTTATTTCTTCTTCTTTTGAAGAGTTTTACCTTAATACCATGCTCATTTCTTTTTTATATCTATATAGATGGGCCTTCGTTTTATGTTTTCTCTTTGTTATCAACTTTTTATAACTCATTGTATAAATGTTTTAAAGTGCATACTCGATTTAAATCTTACGTATCCATATATCTTATTGTCGGATTTAATTTCACAATCAAAATTACCTTAAAATTATTATCATAAAATTATTAATATTAATATATCATTCTCATAAATATACCATGTAGAATACTTCTAATCTTACTTTTTACTTCAAGAAACAAAAAAAATTGGAAGTTTTTAATTTTTATGATTTTCTTAGTCAATTGTGATACATGTTAATTGGGATGCATACTAATCGGGATTTATATGATACAGTAAAGTGAAGTGTATTTATCAACCCCCAATTTGTGCATTAAGAATTTAAAGTATTCAAACAATTCACTAAAAAGTAATATAAAAGGTTAAGTTTGGAAAATACATGACTTTGTTAGTTCTCCAGAAAATTCACTTTCACATATAGTTGTTCGCCATGAAAATTGAATTTCTCTTTACGGACAATCTTTCAATAAAGGATTACTATCTAACGATTTCCTGTTTACAGAAGACGAGGAAGATAGCTTTTTCTCTTTATTTAAGGCTGGATTTCTAGGTAGCAATGGAGGACGATCATACTCTCCGTTGACACTCCATACAATCTCTCTCAGTTGGCTAAAGGAAAGGAAAATGGCTCTTTACTCTTGATCACCAGAGGTAATTTCTGGAGAAGACGTCTGTCTCTGTGTCTGTGTCTGTCCGTGTCTCTTTTGCTCCTCCGCCTTTTATAGGGGTTTTTAGAGTAACGTCACGCTATATTTGCTCGACCGTTAACTCCCACTACTCGAGAAGTGCAGTCATATTTGTTAGGCAGTTGCTCCCACAATCGAAGTAACGCCGCTGCATTCGTCTGTCAGTTAGCCCCACGATCCGAGATGGTAATTTTTCTGTTTGGGTCAGGTGACTTTGTATTAAACCCCTACCCAAAAGTTATGGGTAGCGTCGCGAATCTCATCTTTAGGTTCGCGGCTCTGCTGAGTTGTGAACTTCTAACTTTGAATCCGCGCATCTGCTTTGCTTTCCAGAATTTTTCGCCGATAAAACCCCCCAAAGTTTCCAAAACTCTCATGATTCCTTGAGGAATTTTAGAATACTTTGGATATAATATTCTGTATTAGAATCTCTATTGTATTTGTAAAAATCTGTGACTCTGTATTAGCGTCACTGTTGCTTCTGAAGGAAAATATGACTTTGTGTCAGTGCCTCATTTTGCAATTTTTGGATCATACGACTCTGTGTTAGGATCGTAGTTTTTTATTTTGGAAGAGGCACATCTCTGTATTAGGAACGCGAGCCTTCATTTTAGAGTAGAAAATGACTCTCTGTTAGGGTCGCGAACTGTCTTCAAAAGGGACACGTCTTTGTATTAGGGGCGCGAGCCTTTATTTTGGAGTAGAAACGACTCTGTGTTAGGGTCGCGAATTGTCTTCGGAAGGGACACGTCTCTGTATTAGGGGCACGAGCCTTCATTTTGGAGTAGAAAATGACTCTGTATTAGGATCGCGAACTCTCGCTTCGGAAGGAGCGCAACTCCGTATTAGGGGCGCGAGCCTTCATTTTTGAGTAGAAAACGACTCTGTATTAGGATCGCGAATTCCCGCTTTGGAAGGAGTGCGACTCTATATTAGGGGCGCGAGCCTTCATTTTTGAGTAGAAAACGACTCTGTATTGGGTCACGAACTCCCGCTTTTTGAGAAGAAAGCGGCTCTGTATTAGGGTCGCGAACTTCCACCTTTTTGGTTGCGGGAAGGCTGGAAGGCGGTTGCTTTTTAACGGCGTAAGAATTGAGACGTTCTATGAGCCACATTAAATGAAAAGGTACCCACAAAATTCGGGTCAGATATCACGTCTGTCCAAAGATCTCGGCCGTCAAATCATCCGCTATATAACTATACTTTATGAGAGAGGCTATTCTTATCCCAAGAAATTTAAAATCTGAGTTCCTCGTTAGGACGCCTCAGACCTCTCATCTTCAATCTCCTATAGCTTTCGATTCTCGTTACAAAAAGATTTTCTTAATCTGCAAAAGATGTCGAAGAAAGTTTCTTCTTCCTCCGCTGCTGCCAGTGGTTGTCAAGATCCTTAAGCAACCTCTAGTTTGATAGTGACTCGGCAGGAACCCTTAATCGGAGGTAATAAAAAAAAATTCGGAAGGTAGTCCATTTTCTCATTTTTTTTTATCTCTGAATCAATCTGAATGTCTTTTGCAGTAGATTACGCCTTGAATCCTTGGCCAAAGGATTATTATTTTGAATATTCGGATGGCTATGATGGGAAGAAGATTTCAGATTTGGTCATGTCTTTCCCAGTGTATAGCCTCAAATAACCAAGAGAGAGAAGACAAAATTATCCATCCTTCTCGCTCAACATTGCGAGAGCTGATGACCAATGCACCTTTCGAAGAAGATGATCGGTCTCCGTTGCTCAAACCCGTCTTTTTGTTTGGGGACCATATTTCAATGCCCGACAGTGATTTGGAAGATGGCGATTACAAGTGGCTTCGTCAAGTTGAAGGTCGTTACTTGTTTCTCCCCAATATGGAGAGATCTTATCCATTCTTATTCTCTCAATCCCTTTTCGTGCCCAGGCGAATGGACTGGCACATAAACAGGCCACAAGATGGCATTTTGCTGGGGGGATTCACTGCTCAAGGTATTTTTCCTCGTGGTACTGGGAAGAGCTTTCATGGATTGCTACGGGAATTGTTTAAACATGATCTCCGTAGAGGCGAAGTTCCTATAATCGCGCAGACTTTCCTGTGCCGTTTTACCAATGCACAAGGAGAGTTTCCTGTTCAGGATTTTCGTCCCCCTGGATGGGTTCACTGTTCTTTGAAAGGAGAGTGGACGGTCTTGACTGACTTCTTTCTGCAATCATTTAGAGATCAGCTTCATCATGCGGGGCTATATCGCGCCATCAGGGCAGTTCAGCACGGCATTCCCGCCAGCAGATTCAATTTTTTTGCTTTATTAAAATTGTATAATCCTGATACTTGTACAATTTTTTGCCCTCGAGGTGAATTGGGTTTCGCCCTCCACGAGATGCATGAAGTTTCAGGCTTGCCTATGGGAGACGTCCCGTATGAAGAGTGCGTCCCTACTGGAGAAGAACTCCATCTGCTGAAAACTCAGGACCCTTTGGCTTATGATACTTACTGGAAATTGCTCTGTCATTATCATATTTGCACCCACACATCGGGCACCCGTAGTTTGAAGCCAAAGAAGTGGCTGCAATATCTTCTGCCTAATTTTTGTAGGAGTAATCCGAACTTTATTCACCTTCCTCCAGTTTCTGAAAGGAAGGTTGAGAGAAGAATTGCAAGCTTCTAGACAGATGCTTATGTCGCTGAATCTGATGAGAACGTTTTCAAAGGTGGGACGTCCTTTGAGAGTTTTCATTATCAGGCCCTTCAACCCTTATCTGACCCGGCCTTCTTGGCGGGTTATTTGCTGGTCTAGCTGAAAAAGTGTATTATTCCTTTGCAGGAAAACATACCCATTGGGCCTGTATACCCAGCCGTTCTACTGGCATTGGTTAGGCGACTCAGTTTGTTGCCTGCCATGGTATGCAGTATCCAAAGCGGATTGAGAAGAATATCTGATAAATTCTGCAGTGTGAAGAAGGAGCAGTGAAAGAAAGGAGACCATGTTATTAAGACTCCTAATCTGCGTGTATAACTTCTTTATACTTATTTGATGGCCTGGCTGGTTCTACATTGCCCCATTTTGATGAGTCCTGAAGACCTGCAGATTGATTTAAGTGCTCCCAAAGTGCAGCACTACGAGAGGTCACAATGGCAAGGGGGCTACATGGCCGTGATCCGCAAAATCCTTCATCATTTTTCAACTTTTGAGTTATTCAGATGTTTCCCATACTTCCCAAATGCTGGATACGTGGAAGAATTCGTGGATACTGCTGGTGTTGATAAATTTATTACCCTATCCTCGGGGTGTTTCTGGTGGTTGATAAACATCTGCCTAAGGCATCTAGTCCTTCGTTTGGAGAACCTTTGTTATATAGAACCTTACTACCCGAGTCGCTTTGCTCGATAGTTCGGGTATGATCAGGTTTATGTTGGTAATCCCAATAGAGAGCTAAGTTTTGTTGGGTATGTTCTTGAGGGAGCTCGAGCTTGGTTTCACTTCGTCGCAGGTGGAACTCAAGCCAAATTTGATCTTCCGCTCAAGACCCCGAACTCGAGTATGAGCTTCTGTTTCTGTAAGTGGTTTGCAGATGCTAACTCTGCTCCTCAGAATTTCAACATACACCATACCAGTTTGCGGGAGATCAGAACTTGGTATGCCCAGAAAAAGAAGACCGGCAGCACGAAAGTGGCAGGGATGGAGGATTTCAGATGGGACAGCGCATCTAATGAATCGGAGCAAAGGGAAGAGAACAATGATGCACCAGTTCAGGCTGCCTCCCTTGATACTTCTCCTGATCCGACATCGAGGAAGACTTCTCCTCCATCGCAGTCTTCTCCCGAGAAATCTTCACATAGGCGGAAGAGACTAAGGCATCTTAGCGGCTTGCCTACCATTCCGCGGGGGTTGATTCGCAGAGCACTCTGTCTGGGACAAGAACAGCAACACCCACTCCATGAATCTTTCGTTGAGGAATCCAAGGAGGATGATGATGACTCCTCCTTAACTCTCCGGTCCCTCAAGAGGCATCGGAACCAAGGACCTGTTTTTTGCAATGACCCTGCTCCCAATACTCAAAAGGGTTCTACTCCTCCTATTGGCCAGACCGACATTGAAGTCAGTGTTTCCTCGGCCTTATACGAGGATTCTGTAGCTTTTGTTACTCAGGACACTGCAGATGATGAAGTGCAAATCATTGGGGAGACTCGCGTATCAGATCCCCCAAAAGCAGCACCTCCTTCTGAAGATCAAGATGAATGGGGCGATGATGATGACACCAGCAGTGAAAGTTTTCGCTCGTCTACTCCTCCCTCAGACCATGGTAAATACGTCTTTTTGAGCGAGAAGGTTCGAACCGAAGTATACGGTACTAAAGTGTTTGGTCCCGAGGTGTACAGACTTGGAGAATCCAGCGTCCAACCTTTAGGTCTTTATCTTCTTTCGTTAGCAATTATATTATTATCAACTAATACTGTAACACTTATTAATTTTCTACTTTTTGCTAGCTCTAGTTTCGACTCCGGACTTAGAGTGCATGGACATGAAGGTGACTTCCCTAGACAATACCATCGCAAGAGCTGATACTGGTGAAGCGACCAAAGTTACTACCTCCGCGGTTGATACTTCAGAAGTGGTGATTCCCGAGGCTGCTACGTCTATGGTCTTGGCCACAGCTATTCCAACTGATGTTGTAGTTCAGGAGGCTGTGATTGGTAGCTCTGCAGAGATCTCCAGAGGTGCCATTCCTCCTGGTATTAGCTTAGTTGTGGATCAATCCGCTTCTGCCTCAACCAATGTCACTCCTCATACAGAGATTGACATGCTTGAGAATGATTTGTTGAAGGTCACAGTGGAGACTTTCCTTCACTTCCTGGACTGCTGTATTGATAAAATACTGAAGGGGGTTCCTTTTGCTTAAATCGCTAATGTTCTCAACATTTATCTCACTGGTATTGTTAGCATTGGTGGAGAGGATAGAGCTGCTCATTTTAGGCTTATGATAATCAGCTTCAAAGGCATGCTGAATTCCTGTCAAAAGTGAGAAGTGCTGATAAATCTGAGACAGTGGAAATCATTTTCCAGAAGCTGAGAGAGGAACAGCTTAAGTTCCAGAAGGAGACGCAGGAGAGGACAAATATTTGCATGGGCTCTTTAGAAAAGGGTGAATCAGACCGCGAGTCTCTAGTTCTTCAAGTGGAAGCCGCTGCTTCAATTGTCAAGGGCCATGATCAAGCTATTACTAGGACTCAAGAGACCATTGCCAAAACCCAAGCTTTCCTAGCCAAGATCACCAAGGAACGTGATGAGTCAATAAGGAATCTCGCCAATTTGTCACGTCAGAGGGACAATATAACCAAGGATCTCTAGGAGATACAAGCTGAATTGGATTTGCTGGAGGCTGCTGCAGCGCAGAATGTTATTACTAGGGACGAGGAACTGTGTCGCCAAGCTACTGTTCAAGCTTATGAGATCCTTCAGCAAGACATTGATGATGCAAAGGAGAAAATAAAAGCTCTCTTGCACCATTGAGTTGTAGAAACCGGTCCGTGCATATATATATATATATATATATATATATATATATATATATATATATATATATATATATATATATATATTTTGCTGTTCCTTCTCTTGTAACCATCCCCTGACATTTGTTGTACATGGCATGACTCTTTGTTTATGTAAAGAACTTAATCTTGGTTTTGTATTTCTAAGGCACAACCTTAGCATTTGTCTTCAAGGACTTGCAACAAACTTGCCTACTTTCAATTGAAATTCGTGATTCTCTGTAACATTCTGGTATCTGTGTATCTGTCGTGTGACTTCCGCGGATCTTTGTCGGGTTTGTGACTTCACATTCAGAGGTTCGCGAATTAACTAAGCTCATAGTAGATGTGCGATCCTGACTTCCAAGGATTGCAGATTTGAGTTTGCGACGTTCCATCCGGAAGTTTGCGGATTCATGCTAAGTTCGCAATCTTAGCTTTTGCGAACTACAACCGCGCTTAGAAACTTCTCGGGGCGACTCAAAATTCCTTAGAATTTGTAAAGACTTCTGCGAGCCTTGGGGCAAGGTCGTCAGGCGTGGGATCCCAAGCGTTGCATGTCTTTATTAATAACGAGATCTCTGGTCTGTGATATCTCAGCATCCTATGCAGCAGTAATAAATTCTGTTGAGATCTGAACTGAAAATCTTGACCGGAGATTTTGGTTTAATCTCCACCAAACGGGAGATCACAGTTACCAGATTGTCTATATAAGACATATGATCTCCTCAATGGAAGATCATCCAGCCGTAAGAGAATTTCTTCTTGACTCTCTACTCTTCCTTTTGCAGTCGATCTATCAGTGCAGCCATATTTTCTTCTTCTTCAACCGAAGTGATGGATAAGAGTTGGCATATCACAAAACCTCCAGACTGCATCAATCCAGCGGGTTGTCTCATTTAAAAGGTCTTTCTGACCGTAGTCATTTTCCTTAATTAAGGTAAAGCTCTTCTTCTGATTCATATCCCTCTCTTCCTTCTTTTTCTTCTCTTTTAACAAGGATTTGTCTCGGCTGCAGAAGATAACCGTAGTCATTCTCCTTAACAATGGCCCAGCCCCGCTGAGCTCGTAATTGCTTCCAATGCCTCAAGGGGCTTGAAAGGTCTCATGAATTTTTCATGAGAGAAAAGATTTCGGGTCTTGGGTATTGTTTTTCTTCTTTCCTAGTATCCCACAAAGTTGGAGTACTAATGACCAGGACCTTGAATTTGTGAAACCCCTCAAGTTATACATTTGGGGTGTGCATTTGGTATGCCCAGTTTTGAAATAATCAATTCACTGGCATCATCACTGGGGGAACCAACCAAGAGGTCTCTGATTGTGGTCGGAAAGAAGAAACAAGATAATGCCTTTTAAGCCGTCCTTAAAAAGGAGGCTACAAGAGTAAATTGGAAGTAGAGGCCATGGAGCAAACTTCTTGATCTGAACCATGCCGAAAGAGATGGTTACATAAGCAAGTCTGTCATTCCAAAAGAAGAGCCTGCAGAAGCAAACTTTTTGTCTGAACCATGCCAAAAGAGATGGTTACAGAAGCAAGTTTCCTCTTTTTTTTTTCTTTTAGTGATTTGTATTTACTCTTGTTGACTGTACAACACTAGAGAATTCTCTGTAATTTTACTCTAATGATGAATAAAGAAGCTCTTTTCTTTTTATGTAACCAAGAGTATCTAGAGAATGATTTTGATATTGATTACCATAGGTAACTGTTAACCTGATAATCTTATGATGAATCGAGATTTTCTAAGTACCCGAAATTACTGTGAATGAAAGAACTTCTTGTTGATAATAAACAAAAATCTGGTTCGCCAGAGGTATTATTTAACTTGGCAAATTTGATAGAAAGAAAATTTGGTTTGCCAGAGGTATTATCTAACTTGACAAATTTGATAAAAATAAAGTTTGGTTCGCCAAAGGTATTATTTAACTTGGCAAATTTAATAAAAATAAAGATTGGTTCCCTAGAGGTATTATTTAACTTAGCAAATTTGATAAGAAGAAAGTTTGGTTAGCCAGAGATATTATTTAACTTGGCAAATTTGATAAGAAGAAAGTTTGATTCACCAGAGGTATTATTTAACTTGGCAAATTTGATAAGAAGAAAGTTTGGTTCGCCAGAGGTATTATTTAACTTGGCAAATTTGATAAGAAGAAAGTTTGGTTCACTAGAGGTATTATTTAACTTGGCAAATTTGATAAGAAGAAAGTTTGGTTTGCCAGAGGTATTATTTAACTTGGCAAATTTGATAAAAACAAAGTTTGGTTCGTGGACTAAAAGGATTTTAGTCCGGAACCAAGAACCTCCATTAGTGAACTTCTGATTACAGAGAAACTTTTGCTCACAACTTGCATAGAACTACCCAGGCTGATTGTACTAGTGTTCTGCAATTTTACTAAGAATAATATTTCTTCACGAACTTGCCATTGATTGGCATCTGGATCTTGTCACCATTAGATTTTGTCAACTGATATGCGCCGTTGGAGTAGACCGTATCAATGACAAAGGGTCCCTCCCACTTTGGCTGGAACTTTCCCCTAGGCTTCTGGTTTGTTATGATCGGTATTCTAACTGACAGGACCAGATCACCCTTCTCAAAAGTTCTTCGTTTAGCCTTTTTGTTAAAGGTTCTGGAGATTCGCGCCTGGTATAGCTCGATACTCTGTTGAGCTTCCAAGCGCTTGTCATCCAAGGCTTCTAACTTTGGAGCCTTTGCTGATGCCTTTCTTCTTCTGTCATCCTAGTTGTTAACACAACTCGTAATGACGGGATTTGGATTTCCAAAGGCAAGAATGCTTCCGACCCATATACCAAAGAGAAAGGCGTGGCATTAGTGGGAGTTCGGACTGTGGTGCGATACGCCTACAGACATTCTCCGAGCTTTTCGTCCCAGTCCCTTTGATTGGATGACACAAACTTTTTAAGAAATTTTACAATGGTCCTATTGAAAGCTTCTGCGAGACCATTAGCTGCAGGGTAGTATGGTGATGAAGCCACATCCTCGATCCTGTACTTGTTGCAGAATCTGGAATACACTTGGCTCACAAACTGAGGTCCATTGTCATGAATTATTCTTCTAGACACCCCAAAGCGATAAAGCACATGGTGCTTGATGAATTTGATAACATCTGACGATTTTACTTCGGTTAGGGAAATGGCCTCAGTCCATTTTGAAAAGTAATCAGTTATGGCTAAAATGAACCGGTGTCCTCTCGTTGATGGCGGAGAAATAGGCCCTGCGATGCCATACCCCATTGTTCGAATGGCCATGACATAGCTGTTGGGTGAAGATACTCCAGAGCTTTATGCATAAAGTCTGCATGTATTTGGCATGCCCTACATTTCTTGGCGTATTTAACCGCTTCAGTCATCATCTTGGGCCAGTAATAACCCATTCTTCAGATTCTATCCCAGAGTTTTGGCCCTGGCTGGTGTGCTCCGTAGATGCCAGCATGAACTTCTTCGAGTACCTCTTGTGCTTTGTGGTTGGAGAGACAATGAAGTAAAACTCCATCGTAGGATTTTCTATACAATATCTAGAGTTCTGCGTTGTAGTAGAACCTGACAGCCCTTCTCTAAATTGCTCTGCTTCTTTTGGACTTTCAGGTAATATACCGTAAAGGACATAGTCTATATAAGGAAAACGCCAATCCCTTGGTTCCAGGCTTGATTGAAAGCGTCAGCTTTGTCTTCCTGCGGTTTTTTCATTTCTTCTTTGAGCTCGCACTTTGGACAAAACAATTCCTTGCTGCTTACCATAATCTGCCTTTTAGCATGCTGGGGCAAAGCTAATGTAGCAGTCAAGGAAGCTAGCTAATCAGCATAACTATTTAGGTAGTGCTTTATGTGGCTGATATAGAAACCCTCGAAACCATCGGCGATCTTGATCAACGCGCGATAATACGGCAGGAGGTCTTCATGTTTGACCTCGTATTCCCCTTTTATTTGGTTCACGACAAGTTGAGAGTGCCCATATACCTCCAAGTAGTCGACCCCAAGTTGTTTGGCTATTCTTAAGCCGATTAGGAGGGCGTTATATTCCGCGACATTGTTGGAGTACGAACTTGTCAATGAGTAAGCTTGAGGAATGATGTGGTTGCAGGGAGAGACGAGAACAACTCCCCACTGTCGTTTTTCCCTCCGATCCCCTTCGAGAGATCATCAAAGAAAAGCTGTCATACACCTTTCGAAACCGTGTTTGCCTTGGAAGACCTTCTTGAGTCATCCTTTTCTGGAATCAAGTCCCATTCTTCTAACTCTCCCGAGATTTGTTCGTATAACCACGAGGATGCTGGGATTGGATGTTCGGCTAAGAAGTCAGCCACGGCCTATCTTTTGATAGACTTCTGTGGGACAAAGAGCTTATCATATTGTGATAGTAAAATAGCCCAATTGGATAGTCTTGAATTTAATGACCCGGGTTTAGTCATTAATATTCTCAAGGGGTTAACTCTCGATACAACGTGGATGGTTTGTCCAGTTAAGTAGTGTCGCATTTTCTGTATTGCGAATACCAAGGCTAGACATTCTTTTTCTACAGGATTATACCGGTGTTCTGCCCCAACATCATTCTGCTTAGATAATAAATAGCTTGTTCATGGTCTAACTCATTCTTCTGTGCTAGCAAAGCACCCAATAAATGGTCCATAGCCCTTACATATAGCAAGAAGGGTATTCCCGAGACTGGGGATACAAGCACCGGTGGCTTCGTGAGATATTGTTTGACTTCTTCAAAGCCTTTTAGCATACATCATCCCAGACAAATGACACTCCTTTCCTCATTAATCTGGTAAAAGGCTGACATTTACCAGACAAATTTGATATAAACCTGCGGATGTACGCCAGTCTGCCTTGCAACCCCCTTAACTCTTTGAGGTTACGGGGATGTGGCATGTCTTGGATAGCCTTGACTTTATCTAGATCGAGATGTATCCTTTTCGACATTACAACAAAACCTAGGAATTTTCCACTGGAACCCCAAGGAAAGACTTAGTTGGATTCATCTTGAGCTGGTGCTTCCTCATGAAGTCGAACACTGTCTTCAAATCTTTCAAGTGATCGTCTTTATTCCTGCTCTTAATCGCTAGGTCATCTACGTAGCACTCCACTGTTTTTCGGAGGTGCTATTGGAATATTGCGTTCATGGCGCGTTGATACGTAGCACCTGCATTCTTTAGGCCAAAGGGCATGACTGTATAGCAGTATACCCCGAGTGGTGTTCTGAAGGACGTATGTTTCTCATCATCAGGGTACATCTTTATTTGATTATACCCTGAGAATCCATCCATGAATGTCATATGCTCATACCCACAAATATTATCTATCATAATATCCATGATAGGTAAAGGGAATTCGTCTTTAGGGAAAGCCTCATTCAAATCCCTAAAGTCTATGCAAACTCGGATTTTTCCGTTTTTCTTCGTCACGGGACTATATTCGCGACCCAATCAGGGTGTTGTTCCTCGGAATAAAGCCTGATTCAATCAACTTCCTGGTTTCAGCTTCTATAGCTTCCATGATCTCTGGGCGGAATCTTCGTTGTTGTTGTTTTACTGGTTTAGCCTCTGGCCGGATGTTTAATTTATGAACCGCCACGCTCGGATCTAATCCACGCATTTCCTCATAACTCCAAGCGAAATTATCAATGTATTCACAAGTGAGGGATATCAACTCCTCCCTCTCTTCCGAGGATAGATTCTCACTTATGAATATGGGTTTAGGATTATTTTCATCCCCCATATTAATTTGGATTACTTTGTCTTCAGTTGGAGGCTCGCGCTGCTCAAACTGAATCTCCCACTTCATATTAAGATGCTTGGCCCAGAGATCGTCTCTTATCGGCGAGATTTCTTCGTCTTCTTTGATCGCGGAAGCCATGTTCACGGACACTTCGCGGAAAATCATACCAATACTGACATCTGAGTCCCAGCATGGTGATTCTGATGAATGATCGTATTGTCGTTCTTCGGTTTTTTTATCTAAGGAACTTTTGGGAGTGGTGATGTATCCCAACTCCCTGCCGGTTCTCTGATAATAATCTGGCCTTTTTTCCTTCTGGGACACAGGGTTGAAGGATTGTCCTTCTTCCTTTTCCGAAGTTCAACCCCCTGCCTTCGACTAGACTATACCCCATTTTCTTCATTATTCTACGAGATTTTTCATCATAATGGAAGAACTCGGATTTTTCCTATTCATCCTTAGAATCTAAGCATTTCTTTTTGCTCTTATGACTTGCTCTTCCAAATAGTATGGCTTTTTGGGTTCCGTTTTTGGGAGGGACCTCAAAAATGACCTGGTTAGCACTTTCAACGTCATCACTTAATTCGTGTAAGGATGATCGGATAGGTGCTTGGAAGGAAGTCAGAGAATATATCTAATTTATACAATCGCTGAATGCATCTGTCTAGTGCTTGAGGGCTCAGAATCAACAGTAGAAGAATAAACAAATTCTAGATTTTCATTTATCACCCATTCACCATCAGAGTGAACGGCGTTATTTACATCAAGGCCTTTGAGGCTTATCATAATGGGCTCACTGTCCCAAACTACATCCTCGGATTCCGAATCTTCGGATCCTGATTCTGTATCAGCCTCTTTGCCGCTATCAGAGTCATCTGGAATGGGCTGATCTGTAACATTGAATGCATCTTGATACAGTAATGCGTAGTAAAGTAATTTTCAACTCCTTTGAAAGGTTGTTTTCCCACAACGAGTGTCTTCACGTGCGCGTCTTTATCGACATACTTCATGCATTGGTGTAACATGGAGGGCACAATGAGATTGCTATGGATCCAAGGTCTCCCCAGTAGCAGATTGTATGATGTGTCCGCTTCTATCACGTAACACGTGACTTCCGTCTTCAGATCGCCGATTTGACACTTGAGCTTAATTTTTCCCAACGGTCTACTACCGTTAGCATTGAATCCTAAAAGAGTGGTGTTGGTTGCCTCTAATCTATTCATCAGCACTCCAAGATAGCGTAGCATTCTTCGTGGCATGATGCTCAAGGCTGAGCCTGGATCAACTTGAATGCGATCAATCTCCGTAGACCCTACGTATCTCTTGTAATACAAAGGGCGGTGATGCTTGTTGTTCCTGACTTGCATATCTTCTAGAGAGAAAACGATGTAGGGAACGGTCTTACCTGAGACTTGGTGACAAGTTGCGCAAAGAGATTCTCTTTCCCCACTTACCTCTGGTATTTGTGTCAAGAATACTTCTGATCTTGCAGAGCTTCTCTTAAAGCTTCTCTAGTAGATTTAGAGAGCTTCAGGAGCTCGTACAAGGTTATCCTTGCAGGAATATTGGCCAACTGTGTTAGAATATCGAACTGAAATGACTCCCGCAAATCCTCCGCAGGCTCTTTTCCCTTATTCTTCAAAATTTTATCAAACTTAAGCTCCTTTTGTTTGACTTTTTCTGGAGGTGGTCGAGAATTCGTTGTCTGGCCATAGTTCTTCAAGTAATCTTTTCCCGAATGGGTCCCCGTGGGAGGAGGGTCTACATCGGCTACCAAAGAATTTTCGATTTCTTCTTCCGAATCAGTCAAAGCAGGAATAACCCCGTCATCTTCGGGAATTACAGAAACGACATTAGAGGTAAAGATTTTTCCTCTTTGTCTCTTTCCAGATGAACTGGAACTCCATTGTTCATCCCTTAGGAGGTCATGATGCACCCACAGTATCTCCCCCTATTAGTTTCAAAGGGGAACAATCCTTTCTTTTGCTGTTGGTGCGGGTCAAAATTTACGACCTGCATCGTGCCTTTAGTGATGGGCTGCACTCTGTCTTAAACTGCTGACTCTATCCAGTCAGGCGTTTTGCCGAACTTGACAGTCACCATGTTCGCGGTCACCTTCTTCTAGTGCTCTTGGAGTTTGATGACATTAGCATCTACTAAGGTTGAATTTTATCCTTGAGGATGTAGCAGTTTTGGGTGGGGTGCTTAATGATCCTATGGTAGACACAGTAGTTAGGATCGTTAACTTTCTATGCTTCTTCTAGACGTTTGGACTCCGACAGCTTCAGTATCTTCTTACTCATAAGGAGGTTGAAGATAGTCTTTGCATGCTCATCTTTAAAGGAGTATTGCTTTTGCGGCATTCGTATCCGAGGAGGGAGCTTTGGGGAAGTCTTCGCGGGTTCTGGCGTATCAGTGACCATTGTCTCCTTTCCCTTATATCCTCGGGATCAAGACTAATAGTTGTTATCGCCACTTCGCTTTGGTTTCTCCTCGCCTCCTTCTTCTTCAAGTCTTTTTGCAATTTTTCCAGCTTGCAGGGCGAGATCCTTCCAAGTTGAAGACTTCACTGCTCCCATCCTAGCTAGAACCTTAGTCAATAGATTATGTTGACAGGTTTCTACCAAGGTCTTTTCTGGCATCCCATGCGGACATCTGAGAAAATCGTTTCAGAATCTTTTGATGAAGTCCCGGGCTGACTCCCCTTTCTTTTGTTTAGTGACTAGAAGTGCCGGCATTAATACCTACATATCATCTTCATAGAACCTGGTGAGAAAGGCTTTCTCCATGTCGCTCCATGAATTGATGGTTTCTGGTTCTAGTCTCCGGAATCATTCAAAATCTAGCCCCGTTAAGGTACTAACGAATACTCTCGTAGTGATAGGGTCATTTCCGGCTAAATGCTCAATCTGCGACTTAAAATAGTAGAGATGCTGGTTCGGTGATCCTTTCCCATTGAAAGATTTGAGCTTCAACGGTTTATAACTTTCAGGGAACGGCACACTTTCCCATTCCATGGGATACGATCTTACCACGCCGAGCTCTTGTAAATCGCTCTTATGCATGGGACGTCTAGTTGGTTTTGGAAGCTCTCCATCCAAACAGCATCTGCATGGAACGGTTGCCGTTATCCTCATGATGTTCTTCTTTCTCACTATTGCGAAGATCCTCTTCTTCTGTCTTCTTTCCTGTATTCTTTAGTTTAGCTTTCTCCAATTCTATCAGAACATGTAGCATATCTTTAAGCTCACTGATAGTATTCTGCTGTTGCTGGATATGCTTATCTTGTTCATCCATTCTCTGCATGAACTCTTCTGAGATGTTGTTTTGGGTCATATATACGGAGGCAGAATCTTCTAGGAACGAATCGGATGTCTGCGATTCAGCCATAACAGATTTGACTATATCCTCTTCATCGGAAGAGACTCCAGCCATCTGTCTATAATTCATGGGCACTGTCATCCCACTTCTGAGTCAAGTGTTTCGGAAAACTCCTCGCTCTTCATTGAATAGATCTTTGGAACTAGTAGGAACCTCTAGATCGGAAGCTTCTCCTTCAGAGACTTTCTTCGCCTTCTTCTTCTTTTCTCCGGCACTTGTCATATTAGATGACACTGCAGGGTATTCTGGCTCAGAAAATTCAAGCTTGTTTCGTTGCCTCCTCTTCGCCAGTTAGGATGAAGATGTTGATGGAGTCGACAACCAGTGAAATACCGAAAATCTGGTATGGGCTGAACAATGACAGTGAGATAGTACTGCATCGATCAGTCGTTCACAGTGGCAGTGAAATACATAGAATTCTTCCCTTTTTTTGTTCAGGAGTTCCCTAAGATCTCTTGCACTAGGATTCTTTGTGATGTCATCATTTGTGGGAGATAGCTTCGCGAACGACATAGCCGCAGCCTTGTAGATAGGCATGCATTCTCCGCGAATTTGAGGTTCGCAGGTTCCGCGAGCTTCGTTGATCATGTGATTAGTTCCCCCCGGAATTTTGATGGGCTTACTTCTTTTCCTGTAGGGAACGTGAGTAAATCCTTCCGTGCCTCGACCAACCTCACCTTTTGGCTTCCATATTTGTGTGGTAAGTTTTTGCTGGGATGAGATGGCGGTTTCCTTTTGTTGCGTGTTCTTGCAGAGGGCACGAGCTTTGCTTCTCCTCAGGTTTCTTCTCGTTGTACGAGTGAGAGGAACCTCCTTCTCAGCATGACAGTTTCGCGGAGCGGGTAGTAGTCATTTCCCCTTGTTGAAGCGGGGACTTTGGTCCACCTTGCTTGAGAGATCAAGAGTCTTTGCCGAAATTGGCATAAAGCCCAATGTTAGGGAAGAGGATTTCGGACTAACTTGGTCCGTTGACTCCCTTAACTGGGCTATTGCCATCTTCTTGGAGATTGGCCCCTTGGAGATTTTATGGTATCCCCTTAGGGAAGTAGGGCTCTTGGAGCCTGAAGAAAGAAATTCTTCATTTCTTTCCTGGTCGACGTGAATGGTGAGCGAGTCGACCATACTACCAACTAGAATATTGTCGGATTGAGCTACCACCATATCACCGGAGGTGATGGTAGTCCCTAACGGAGTCGCCAGTCTTCTGTTCACTATAAAAATTTAATTTCTCTTTACTGACAATCTTTCAATAAAGGATTTCAATCTAATGGATTCCCATTTACAGAAGACGAGGAAGATAGCTTTTCCTCTTTGTTTAAGGCTGGGTTTCTAGGTAGCTATGGAGGACGATCCTGCTCTCCGTTGACACTCCGTACAATCTCTCTCAGTTGGCTAAATGAAAGGAAAAGGGCTCTTTACTCTTGATCACCAGAGGTAATTTCTGGGAGAAGACGTCCGTCTCTGTATCTGTGTCTATCCGTGTCTCTTTCGCTCCTCCGCCTTTTATAGGGGTTTTTAGAGTAACGTCCCGCCATATTTGCTCGACCGTTAGCTCCCACTACTCGAGAAGTGCCGTCATGTTCGTTAGGCAGTTGCTCCCACGATCGAAGTAACGCCGCTGCATTTGTATGGCAGTTAGCCCCACTATCCAAGATGGCAATTCTTCTGTTCGGATCGGGTGACTTTGTATTAAATCCCTACCCGAAAGTTAAGGGTAGTGTCGCGAATCTCATTTTTAGATTTGCGAACCTGCTCTGTCGTCACTAGGTAGCGAACCTCAATCTTCAGGTTCGCTGCTCTGCTGAGTTGTGGACTTCTAACTTTGAATCCGCAGATCTGCTTTGCTTTCCAGAATTTTTCGCCGACAATAGTCGATATCAACGATGCTGCTAATTTTTTCTTTTTTACAATTGAATTTTTGATATCAATGTGACCCTATGTTTCCCTAGCATGTCGGCTCGTCCTCGTCAAGAGAGATGGTAGCATCCTTACCAGATATACGTCAGTACATCTTAGTCAAGACCGAAAGTTGCATTCTTGACATTGCTTAACTCCAGTCTATTGTGTCTCGATGACATGCAACCTTTCACTAACGGTGTGGGACATGCTTGTTGTCGACTCATTCAATGTTTGGAGTGTAATCTCCGATAGTTGGGCCACCTGAGCTATTTAACCTCCTCGATCATGATCCTGTTCTCCATGATCACTCGACAGAGCAGCTCCTTCTGCTTGCTCTTGTTGTGCCTGTTACTCTAGTCGGTCATGTCATGTACTCATCCTCCTCCAAATGTTCGTATATGTTAATGGCAAAATTTGATGGACGATTGTATCAGTTGATAACAACTATTCCATTGATGTAGTAAATCTTCATTATCAGAGATGATAGAACTAGAACTAGTTTTGTCGTTCTTGAATGCTAAATACAGTCATGGGCTTGCCCCATGTATTGAATTACTAGGGTGTGCATGATGGAGGCAACATCAAAGAGGTGTTGTTCCAAAACAATATTCAATAACATCATGTCCCTCGAATACAATTCTGTTGTTGTTGAGGATGGTATGATGTTATATTTAATAAGAAAAAAACTCAAAAAAATGAACTCCTTCCTTAAATAGCGAACTTTCAAATAACTCTCGTTGGAAGCATAATCGCTGATGCTGGTACAAATCTCTCTAAACATTTGGGAGTTGATTGGTATCACGTTGACTCTGTCATTGAATGAGGGTAGGCACATTAGGGACAGGGATGGCTTGTGAGATTTCTTCTCTTGTAAATGGTACCTCCTTGCTCTTAACTTCAGATATGTAGGTTGATTGCCCATTGCTGGCTTGAGATGTGCATAGAATTCATGCACTATCTCATTGTACGGTAGCATGTGCTTGTGCAACGTATGTTTATCCAAACTTGCACTATGCATTAGGCCCTGAATAAAAGATTCTCATTTATTTTCTTGCAGTCAATTTCTCCTTTGGGCCAGAGTGAAAAAATTTCATACTTCTTCATCTGCATTTTACTTGTTGTCTTTTTTATTCTATGTCTCTGTGGAAGAGATAACCTGAGGGTTCTAATTTTGGCCTTTTTGAAACGGTTTTCTTCGTTGGTCCCATTCTAAAAATAATATCCAATTGTATCTCTTAGCAACTAAAAATATGACCATTATTATTTCTCAAATTTTATCTATCATACCTGATTATTAAAATTGAATTTTTATTTAATATTATTATTTTTCAATTTTCCCCAAATATATCAAATATTGTCATAATCTTATTTTAATGCATGAATTTTATATACATTGTTTATTCTAAAAACCCATGAATTTTTATGCCTAAATAATATTTTTTTTCTCTAATTTCACCCTTAAATTAGCATATTTCATCAAATATTCTGAAAAATTCGTCTAAAATTCATTAAAAATTTGCTAAACTACCCCCAATCTACTAAGAAGTTCAATTCCATCTTCGATCTACTCAAATTAGTTCACATAAATTATAGATCAATGTTTTAATGCAGAATCTACTTTTCATAAAAATAGCCCATAAAATGTAGAGAGGAGAAGACCTACTTGCTTATTGATTAGTAGTTTTTTAAAGAAAATGTATGGGGTGAGTTCTGCTATCGAAAGAGGACAAATTTGTCATTGGGGTGCTGCAAAAAAGAGGTGCAAGGGTTTGGGTTTTGAGAAAAGGAACTCATAGGGCTATTTATAACTAAAGGTGGTTGTCAACCACTATCGACAACTGCATTGACTGCGGCTTCAACAGCTGCTCTCGAGTAGGGTTTACTTTGCCTTATAGTCCATGGTTGTCGATAGATACTTCGGCAGCCGGTCACTGTTGAGAACTTATCAAGCCCAAGTTTATATATATATATATATATAGAGAGAGAGAGAGAGAGAGAGAGAAAATGTGAAATTCACTGGCAGTGAAGGAGATTCCTACACTAGCGCTTAGGTGGCCCAATAATTTTATTACATCTGGCGCCACTTAAGGTAAGAAATAAAAAAAAACTTTCTTAATCGCCCTTTGAGTGGCAACATGTGTAATATAATTATTGGGCCACCTAAGCACTAGTGAAGGAATCTCCTTCACTGCCGGTGAATTTCCCGATTCCTCATATATATATATATATATATATATATATATATATATATATATATATATATATATATATATATATATATGAGAAAAATAGAAATGAACTAACAACTCATGCAAGTTACCTAAGCTATAGTTTATTTTCACTATATACAATAATCTTTTTTCAAAAATTCTTTTGAATTGTGATCTCAACCCCCTAGGGTTCACTCATACCCAATTTCTTGGGTCTTAGTTTTGATTTGGTCCTCCATCAAGTTAAAACAAAATTAACAGTTTTCAATGAATTAAAGGCCTTTTATGCACTTGATGAAAGGGTGAATGAACTCCAAAATTTATAAAATTTAATCCGAAAGAAGTTAAGAAGCTCGATATAGTAATTGTAAAAAAGAATTGAAGAAAAATCATTGGATCATTATAGTTTTGTCGCTAGCTCAAGTAATCTTTCCTAAATTGGCGGCTCACCTACAGTAATCCCTATATATATATATATATATATATATATATATATATATATATATATATATATATATATATATATATATATATTAGCGTGGTTAATTTGTAGTTTAATGTTATTTCTAAAAACTAATTATCAGTCTCTAATTCTAAAAGTAGCAACCAAACTATCATTAAAAAATATTTTCATTTTTATCAAAGATTTTAAAAGAAAATCTAGAAAGAAAATTTTGAAAATTTTGAAAAAAATTGATTATTGAAAACATCACGGGTACTAAAACAAAAGTTTAATTTCATAAGTATCCCCTTTAGCTTAAAATGCACATTATTCTTAATAAATTGATATTTCTATTAAATCTATTAAGAACAAGTAAAAATCAAGAAAGAGTGTTTAAATATTACCTTTGTTTGCTACTCACGGTTTATCAACTACAAAACAAAAATCATTAATACATAATATACTGTAATATACAACATGTCTCCTTTAAGCTTGTGTCCTTGAGATGTCGCACTAAGTCATGAGATTTCTCCTTGTATTTTGGGAATTCTAAGTAATATTTCAGATGTTTCCTATGACCTTAAATGTGTGACCATTCTTAAAGTTATCAATATCAATTGTGTCATGAAGATACATAGTTTTAATAACAAATGGTTCAGTCTATCGTGAATGCAATTTTCATAGGAATAGATGAGGAGTGAATCATATAAAAGCACTTCGTTGGATGGGTGATAAATATAGAATGAAATATGATGGTCGTGCCATATTTTCATCTTTTTCTTAGAAATACGTGAATTAATGTACGCATCACATCTTAATTCTTCCAGTTCATTCATTTGTAACTTCCGTATGAGCTTGCAGAATTGATATCCAAATTAATCATTTTAATTACCCAATCTGCCTTTTGCTCAATCTCCACAGGTAGATGGCAAGTGTTCCCATAAACCATTCTTTATAAAGACATGCCTAAGGGTGTTTTTGATGAGTTCCATATTTTGTATATTTGCTTCCATATTTTATCTTTTTTTGTATATAAGTAATTGCTACTTGACTATATTTTAAGCATGTTTTTATAGAAATAAAGGATTTGCAAACAAAAGAAAAAAAAAAGGAGCAAATTTGTGATATATATATATATATATATATATATATATATATATATATATATATATATATATATATTTATATATGAAAAAGGGAAGTCAACTACAGTGAAGATAGACATCTATGTGCAATAATAGCATATTCATGAGCATTTTCGGCGGCGATAAAGTTTGAACTGGCAAAATTTATGCAAGAGAAATTTGTACAGCTCAGAATTATCTTCGAAATTCCACCTAGAATAGCTCAATCGAAGTTCATATGAAAAAATTATGGTCATTTTATTGAAGCACTGTGAATGGAAGATCCAATCCAGCGGGCTACAGATGTGTTGAACTTAATTTCAGGTTTTGAATCTGAAAAGTGGTATTTTGATCGATCTAATCTCAATCATTGGTTTCTAGTAATTGTGGATTGGATTTGAATTATATATTTTAATATTAGTTTTTGTTGGATTATGATTATATCTTTTGTATAAAGTTAGAGTAGAAGTAGGATTGTGTTCGGGTTATAAATAACCCGTGAATTCTTGTAAATTGGGATGACTTTTTATATGACTTTTGGTACTTCTTATTAGCTTAATAAAATAGGGGATTGAGATCTAGAGAGGGACGGCCCCCATACCGTAACTCAACAGAGCTCAAGTCTCTCTTTTTGGAAGTTACGTGTATGCAACATTTAATTGCTTTCAAAGTTTAGATTTAATTATTTTCATAATCAGAATTTATTTGCTTTCATAATTAGGATTTATTTACTTTCTAGATTAGGAATTCAATTGTTTTCTAGGAAAAATTAGATTTTTTTTAGTTTTCATTAATAAGAATATGATCTTGACTAATAATAATATGTGTAGCTAATTTAGTTTAGTTCTAGGTAGATAAAGTTAGGGATCAACCATGGTATTAATTTTATTTGTCTTCTTTCTAAAATAGAAAAGAACGTGATTTTTTTTATGAAAAGAATAAAATACAATAACTTGCATATTAATACTTTGATAGGCTATGTTTAAGTTAAGGTTTTTAATAGCCTATGTTTAGTTAGAGTTAGGGGTTATTGATTTTAATTTTATTCATAGAATTTTCTATTGATATAGTCTTTTTTTTATAAAAAGTTACATCTTTGATGAGCTATGCTTGCAACCACTTGATATCTCATGCTTAGGATAATGCGAATAAAAAATAAAACTAAAAAGATCAATATTTTAATATAATCATTTATATTAGAAAGAGAGGAAGAAGATAATAGAAATAATAATTGGTCGTGAACTAGTAGACTATATGTCCTAGACTAATTAGAATAACCTAAAATTCATCTAGAACTTTCTAGTTAGCTCGCTAGAATAATAAGAAGAATAAGAAAGCAAGACACCTTAGATCTCTAAGGGTTGACATGTTTACACTACAACCGATACTATGCGCTTATAATAAATTTATCATATCAAGTTTTTGGCATCGTTGTCAGGAATCAGTCGTGTTTTCTAACCTTTTCTTGAGTTTTACGAGTTAACAGTATGTGTTGAGTGCATAGGGATTTAGGGGAGCAAAAAGGATTAGAGTAGCAATAGGAATTAGCCACATAAACTAGGGAGCGAAAGGCCCTAGTTTTGATGCCAATTAGTGGGAATTGTTGCCAATCAGCAGCTTTGAGTAAGCCTATCTCTACCATTTTTTCCTATTTCTAGTAATTAATTGCCTGATTTTTCTTAAAACAAACTTCTCAATATTTTCTTTTTCATTTCCATCTCTTTCCCTCCCCACCTTTTCAAAAAAACCTTAAAAAATATGTTTCAAAATCAATTTTCCATATCTGGATGTCGTCATTGTCGTGATCCATATGATGATTATCATCAGTATCCATGTATAGAAAGTTCATTAGGACTACATCATAATAAAATTTACACCATTCCTACTTCTAATAAAACTCGGTACAAAAGATATAATCCTAATATGACACAAACTAACATCAAGATATATAATTCTAATTCAATCTATAAGCATTAGAAACTAATGGTTGAGATTAGATGGCATAAAATACTAATTTTTAGGTCCAAAACCCAAAATTAATTTCAGCACACCCGTAGCCTGCTGGATCAGATTTCTCATTTTGCAACACTTACGTAAAATAACCTTAACTTTTGCATACGAACTCGGATTGAGCTGTTCTTGGACTTGTTTTGAAGATAATTCTGAGTTCTACAAATTTTACCTACACGAATATTTCTAATTCAAGCTTTATCTAGGATAAAATACTCTTGAAATTTCTATTGTTGTACTCGAGTTTCTGTCTTCACCTTAATAGACTTTCTTTGCTTATATTCTTGATAAATTTGCTTCTTTTTCTTCTCATCCTTATAAATCCTTTGTTACCTATAAAAACACACTAAATATACCCAAGTAGCAATTATTTATATACAAAAATAGATAAAATATGAGAGAAAAATACAAAATATGATACTAATCACACCACATATCATGAACCTACAAGCACTTTCTATAAAGAAAATTATAATTATTGATGGATGAATTATTCTAATTTTATATAAACTCAAGAATCATATAAATAAAGTCCTCCATCTGACCCTTTCTTCAATCATAAACAAGAGATACAATTGAATATAATATATGAAAAATTAAAAAGACTAAAAGCGAGGTATGCATGTCAAGAAAATTTACCAACAACCACCACAAATGTCATCAAATTTAATCACAGATCCATCATATCCAATATCAAATTTCACTCATAATCTCACGATGCAATTGTTCTAGAAAAATAAGGAAGTTTACAATCATAAGACTGAGAAACAAACAAGTAGAATAGAGGAAGGTACGAAAGATTTGCTAAAATCATTCTCTCAAACTACATCTTATATATGAAAGGTTTGCTAAAATCATTCTCTCAAACTACATCTTATATAGAAGTTTTTCTGAAAATGATTTTTCATACTAAACTTTTTAAAAATCAACCATATAATTGTTTGAACATATCTAACTCAATGAGCAACTATTTCAGTCATCTTTTGAAGTTGATATGATTAAAAAAGAGTCAAATAATCTTATACATAATGAGTCCATACCTTAAAATTAAGATCAACCTTCATTAAATCACTGTGCAAATAATTATGAAGAAATGAGAGATAAAGAACAAGTATTGCTTGATGGTTTGACTAACGATGAGCTTGCTAGTGATATTCTAACTTTTCGATAAAAATTATGAAGAAGTTTATAAAGAAGAATTTTTATTCCTTCATAATGACTTGACTAAAAGTCCACAAGCATTGAATTTTCTTTTGAGAATTTTGATAATAGGTTTGAAGAAAATTTATATGACGAGTCAAAAACACTAGAAGAGTTGAAGGAACTGCAAAAGAAACAGCTCATGGTACTTAATAATTTAAAAGAGTCATCCAAAATCGAGTTCATGATTGCGCCACGTCAAAGTGAGTATATTTTATCATGTGATGATGAGACCAAAATACTTACTAATATGAAAGATGGTCGTGGGTGGAATATAAGTGATGATAAAGGTATGATTTCACTTCAAAATTTTTCTAGTGAATAAAAGAAATAAAGGTAGGTATAAATTAAGGAAAATTAAAAACAAGATGGAGAGATATATTAAGTTCATCCATATCATGACATAAAAAGACATACTATGAAAGTGGAGAGATGAAGAGGTCATAATTGTTTTGTATAATAAAAAGTGACCTCAATAAGATCATGATCTTTCACAATTTTCTTTACATGTAAATTATTTGTTAAAAACATTTTGTCTTTATTTTGCCACCATTGGTTCATGTTTGAGGGCATAAATAAGTTTAGGTGTGGGGAAGGATTAGAAGATTTTTGTATTTTTATTTTTAGTTTTTCTAATATTTTTTGTGTCTGTATTTTATGCTTGGGGAAATTTTTAGGGCATTTTAAAAAAAAAAAGAGTTGAAACTTTAAAATGATATCTTTTAAGTAAATCGAGTTAATTACAAATAAAAGAATAAGTTTAGATTGAATATTTTATATGAAAGTAGATTAGATAATATAATTAGAATTTTATGAAAAAATTAAAATCCAAAAAATAAATACCATTAATAGTAATTTTGAGGTAATTATACATCTATTTTTCACTTCATAATGAATTATTATGTTAAGGATATAAATGATAATAATTGAGCAGTCATTCTCTCTATATAAAAAAAAAATAAGAAAATACAAAAGAAAAGAATAAAGAGGTGAGCCTAGTATTTAAGTCAATGATCCTTTCTATATAAGTAATTCTTTTAAGAATTACTAAGTAGCTGGGTATTTTTGCCTAAATAAACATGAATATGGTATTTTTAGCAGATAGAGTATATAATTAGGTATTTATGCCTAAGCAAGTAAGAATATTCACATGAATGTAAATATTCATAAAAGAAAAAAAGTAGAAAAGAAAAAAGAAAAATTATTTAGAGAAAATAGCTGAATCATGAGTTAGAATTTAAGTTCAGAACTGAAATAGACTATCACATGTGCACAAAATATATAAGAACCAATGAATTATTTATTAGTAGGTACTGAAATTTAGAATTTGAATTTTTTATTAAAATAATAAGTGTATTTGATATGATACTTGATTTGAAAATTTAATAATCTAAATGTATTCTTAATTTTCTGTATTAGTAAGATTAATTATAGAAATACTAAAAATATTTTTTTCTTTTTTTCATATTTTTTTATTTTTTTCTTAGTTTCGGGTTATCCTTATTTTTAATTTTTTTTATTCCTTAATCTCCGTTCTTCACTAAATTTGTGGGTATATTCACTGTAAACCCTCATAAGACATAACTAGTCCACTAGGGTAATCTAGGGGGTTTAACGACTTGTTGCACATACTAAAAGCAATTGTAATTTCTACGAAAGTAGGTTAAGGTTTTCTTTCTTTTTTTAGATCTAGGTTTTACTCAGGGACTAGTAGTAAAAGACAGGTGTGGGGGTGTGATGAGTTCCATATTAGCATATTTGCTCTCATATTTTATCTATTATTGCATGTATACTCGGTTATGATTTTAGCATGTTTTTATAGAAAATAAGGGATTTGCAAACAAAAGAAGAGAAGGACGAAATTTTTCATATATATGAATAAAGTCAACTACAGTAAAGATAGATATATGTGTGCAACCGCAGCAAATTCAAGAGGATTTTCAGCAACGATAAAGTTTGAATTGGAAACTTTTTTGCTAAAGAAATTTGTCGAGCTCAGAATTATTTTAGAAACACCACCAAGAACAGCTCAATTCAAGTTTGTATGTAAAAGTTATTGCCATTTTAATGAAGCATTGCAAAATGAAAGATCCGATCAACGGGCTACAGGTGTGCCGAAATTACTTTCAGGTTTTGGTCCTAAAAATAGTATTTTGAGCCATCTAATCTGAACTATTGGTTTCTAATAACTATGGATTGGATTCGGATTATACATTTTAAGATTTATTTGTGTTGGATTAGGATATATATTTTTTATCGAGTTCGAGTAGGAGTGGAATTGTGTTCGGGTTATAAATACCCCATGCAGTCTTGTAAATTGTAGTGACTTTTTAGAGGGCCTTTAATCCATTTTATTAGCTTAATAATATAGGTGAATGAGATCTAGAGAGGGATGGCTGCCATACTGAAACTCGATAGAGTTCAAGTTTCCATTTTTGGTAAGTTTCGTATATGTAAAATTTATTTGCTTTCATAGATTATATTTAATTGCTTTCATAGTAAAATTTTATTTACTTTCATAAAAATATGATCTTCACTAATAATAATGTGTTTCTAATTTAGTTTAGTTCCAAAATGTAGATAAAACTAGGGTTCAATTATGGAATTAATTTTATTTATCTTCTTCCTGAAATAAAAAAAGATATGATTTTTCTATGAAAAGAATAAAATATAATAATTTGTAGATTAATACTTTGATATGTTATGCTTAAGTCTTTTGATAGCCTATACTTGGTTAGGGTTTGGCGTTATTGATTTTAGTTCTACTCATAGAAATGTCACTTTATTTAGTTAACTTTTACAAAAAGTTACAACTTTGATAACTATGCTTACACACCACTTGATATCTCACGCTTAGGGTACTTTAAATAAAAATTATATTAAAAAGAACAACTTTTTAATATCATCATTTATATAAGAAAGATTGGAAGAAGATAATAGAAATATTAATTGGTTGTAAACTAGTAGATTCTATGTCCAACACTAGTTAGAATAACATAAAAACTCATCTAGAACTTTCAAGTTAGCTCACTAGAATAATGGAAAGAGTTAGATAGCAAAACATCTTAAATTTTTGTAGGATGATCTCTTTGTACTGTAACCGACATTGTGTGCTTGCAATAAGTTTATCACATCAGTCTTTCATGTAGCATGGATAGCCCATAAAGTGTCAACAAGTCTAAACAACCAGTCCTTGCATGACAGATCAACCATTTTCTCTGGAAGTTGCTTAATTTCCATGTTGGCTAATTCAACTTACCCGTTTGACTATGGATGATATGGTGTAGAAATATAATGTGAGATATAACACATTTTCATAAATTCACCAAAGGCATTGTTATAGAAATGGGAATTCTCATTGCCTATTATGGTTTTAGGAACTCCAAATCTTGATAAAATATGTTTTTTGAAAAATTTGATAATTAATTGTTCATCATTGTTTCTATATGCAGTGGCTTCCACCCATTTAGATACGCAATCAATTACTACAAGAATATAGATATATCCATTACAAATAGGAAATGGTCTCATAAAGTCAATGCCCCAACAATCGAATATTCAATTGTTAGATTAGGTATTAGCGGTATATCATTCTTCTGGGTTAGTGCTCCTAATTTCTGTCATGACTCACAACATTAATAGTATTCGTGTGTATTTCTAAACATAATGAGCCAGTGAAATCCACCATCTTTTTAGACAAAAAAAGACCACCACAAACTTCTATGTGACAAAAAACAATTATACTCTGGATCTCATTATCGGGCATACAATGCCTAATAATTTGATCAGAATAATTCCTGAATAGGTAAGGGTCATCATAATAGAAACAGCATACCTAATATAGGAATTCATATCTTCACATTTCTGTTATCCTCGGGCATCCATTTTTAGTCATACTGTTATCAATAGTAGGAACAGTGTGATGAAGCTATCATTTGGTAATATGACATATGAGCTCAATCCTTTTAATGTTTGCAAGTAGCCAAATATTGACAATGATGAATTGCAGGACATTAATTACATTGAAGAAGTTTGTGAGGAAGGAGACATTGTATAATTATGCATCTTCGATCTATTGGAGCTTGCACTGACAATGGACATTGATTTCCTTGAGTGGCTCAAATCCGAACACAATGTTAACGTTAAAAAATATTTAACTGATGCTCAATGTTCAAATATTACTGGATGAATTCCAAAAATGGAAGTATATGAAGAGTTCCCTAAAACTATAAAGACATTAATACTTGAGTAAAGCCACTGCCTGAGAATCTCAAATATGCATTTTTGCGACCTAATGAAACTTTTCCAGCTGTCATCTCAGCGCATCATGACGAGAATCAAGAAGAGCGACTACTATCGGCATTTGGGAAGTATAAGGGAGTTCTTGGATGGAATATGGCAGATGTCAAAGGTATGGACTCCCTTGTTTATACAAATCACATCACTCTAGAAGATGGAGCCAATCCAATAAGGCAAATGAAATGAAGGCTTAACCCTACCAGGAAGGAAGTAGTTAAAGCCATAGTGTTGAAGCTTTTAGAAGTTAGCATCATCTATGCGATTGCTGATAGTATGTGGGTAAGTCCAACCCAATTTATCCCAAAAAAAATTAGGGTAACAATATTAAAAAATAGAACGGAGAGATGATACCCACTTGAACAATTATGAGGTGGCATATGTGCATTAATTATAGTAAAGTGAATCAAGTAACATGCAAAAATCACTTTCCGTTACTATTTCTTGACCAAGTACTTGAGAAAGTTGTTGTGCATAAATTTTATTGTTTTCACGATGGTTATTTTGGTTATTATCAAATTAAAATTGCTTTAAATGATCAAGAAAAGACAACTTTTAACTACCCCTTTGGAACAATTGGATTTAGAAAAATATCATTTGGATTTTGCAATATGCCCACAATATTTCAAAGGTGTATGCTAAGTATCTTTAGTGACATGGTTGAAGACTATCTAGAGGTATTTATAGATGATTTCTCCAAATTTAGAAATAATTTCGAATTGTGTTAGTCAAATCTAAGAAGTGGAAATAATTTCGAACCATGTTAGTCTAATCTAGGAACTATGCTTGAAAGATGCTAACAGAAGAATTTGCTTGTAATTTGGAAAAAAAAAGCCACTTTATGGTTATAAAGGGTATTGTATTAGGTCAAACAGTTTTATCTAAAAGGATGAAAGTAGGAAAGGCTAAAGTTGAGTTAATTTCGAAAACACCAATGCCTAAAACCGTAATGGACATATGTTCAATTCTTATGAAATGTAGGCTGTTATAGAATGTTTATAAAGGATTTTAGTGTTAATGATAGACCTCTTTGTCACCTTCATGCACAAGATGTGCAATTTGAATGGATGTAGGCATATTAAATAGCTTTCGGCACACCTAAGGAGATGCTCATCATAGCACCAATAATACAACCTCTAGATAGTCACTACCATTTAAAATCATATGTTATGCAAGCAACTACGTAATTGGAGTAGTACTAGGGCAACGAAGATATAAAAAGCCCTATGTGGTGGACCATGCTAGCAAGACTCTCAATGATGCGCAGACAAATTATACGACAACAGAGAAGAAGATTCTAGTTATAGCTTTTACTCTTTATAAATTTCGTTTATATATTTTGGGCTCATATGTGGTTATTTTTAAAGATCATTCAGTGCTCAAATATCGTTTGTCAAAGAAAGATGCAAAGCCAATTATTAACTTTCTCGTTTGATGTTTGATAATGACAAGCCACTAATTAGGGACTTATTCCCCAGTGAGCAGCTATTTTCTATCAAAACAACTCCCTAGTATGCTAATAATATTTAACTTTCTTATTGCAAATGAAATGCCAAATTATTAAAATGCACAAAATAAACGATGATTTCTACATGAGGTACATCATTTCTTTTATGAGGACCCTTACCTATTTAAATATTATTCTGATCAAATCATCAAAACTGTGTACCCAATGATGAGATTTAGAGCATAATTGTCTTCTGTCATATAGAAGTATGTGGGGGCCATTTTTCATCTGAGAAGTTGTTAGCCAATATACTCCAATGTGGATTTTACTGACCCACTATGTTTAGAGACATATATGAATATTGTAAACATCACGAGTCATGTAAGACACAAGGAGTGCTAACTTGGAAGAATAATATGCCTCTAGCATACATTCTTACAATTGAAATATTTGATTGTTAGGGTATTGACTTCATGGGACCGTTTTCTCTTTCTAATGGATATGTCTATATCCTTATAATGGTCGATTATGTCTCTAAAGGCGTAAAATCTGCGGCATGTAGAAATAATAATCAATAAACTGTTATCAAATTTCACAAAAAACATATATTGTCTAGATTTGAAGTTCCGAAAACCTTAATAAGTGATGAGGTTCTCATTTCTACAACAAAGTGTTTGAGAATTTGATGAAGAAATATTGCATCAAACACAAAATTTGTACAACTTATCACCCACAGTCAAATGGACAAGTTGAACTGGCCAACAGGAAAATTAAGCAAATATAAGAGAAAACAATTAATCTGTCTCGCAAAAATTAATTGCTTTGACTAATCGATGCCTTATGGGCTTACCGTACTGCATTTAGGATACCCTTAGGTATGTTCCCATGCAGAATAGTTTATAAAATGGATTGCCATTAACTTTAGAGATCGAGTACAAGGCATATTGCGCAATCAAATCGGTTAATAGGCATAATTCAGCATGCTCATTGTGAAAATTACAAATAAATGAATTAGAAGAGTTAAGACGTGATGCATACGACAATTCATGCATTTCTAAGAAGAAGATGAAAATATAGCATGATCACCACATCACATGCCATGTTTTTCATCCATTTGCCAAAGTGCTTCTCTTGATTCATGCCTTAATCTATTTACATGGAAATTACACTCACAGTAGACTGGACCATTTATTATTAAATTGAGTATCCACATGGCGCAATTGATAGTGAACAACCTAAAAACGGTCATACATTTAATGTGAAGGGAAAATGCCTGAAACACTACTTGGAATTCCCAAAGCACATAGAGGAATCTCACAATTCGTTGGACCCTTTGACATCTTAGTGATACGAGCTTAACGATGATACATTGTATATTATTATATATTATGTACTAATAATTTTTGTTTTGTAGTTGATGCACCATGAGTGGCAAATAGAGATAATATCGAAGCACTCTTTCTTAATTATTATTTATTCTTAATAATTTAATAGAAATATTAATTTATTGAGGACAATGTGTATTTTTAGTTGAGGAGATGCTTATGAAATTAACCTTAGTTTTGATACTCACGATGTTCCCAACAATTTTGTTTTTAAATTTTTCACAATTTTATTTTTAAACTTTTCAAAATCTTGAAAATCTTCAAAAATTTCTAATCATTTTTTATTTTTTCCTATAAAACCAAAAATATTTTCTAATCATAGTTTAGTTATTAATATTAGAATTAGGAACTAACAATTAGATTTTAGAAATAACATTCGTTTAGAAACTAACACTTATAAAAAAAAATTGGTTTGACACAGTTTACAACAGAGAACAGTTGTTGAAGTCGCTATTAAAGCAGTTGTCAATAGCTATTCACTACAGGGGAAGGGAAACCTTGCTAAAGAGTGGCTATCGAAGCTGCTATTGAAGCGGATGTCGACAGCTGTCAATAGCAAGGCCCAATTATAAATAGTTCTATGAGTTTCTTTTTCTCCTCACCAAAACATTTGCATTTGTTTCACAGCATCCAAGGAGAAAATTTGTTGATTTTCAAAAACTAAAACAAATCCCGTGAGTTTTTTTTCAAATTTTCAAATATCACAAACTAAGTTTTCTTCTCTCTAATTTTTCATGGATTGTTCTTTGTGAAAAGTATATTTTTATTTCAAAAACCTAGATCTACAATTTATATAAACATATTAGAGTAGATCGAAGATGGATTTAATCTTCATGGTAGATTTGGAGTGGTTTGGCTAATTTTTATGAAATTTTGATGAATTTCTCTAAATAATTAAAAATATTCTAATTTAAGTGCAAAATCAAATAAAAATCACAATTTTTCAGTATAAAAATTTGTGAATTGCTTGAATAAATATCATATATAAAATTCAAACATAAAAAATAAAATTAAAATGATGTTTGATATATTTGGGGAGGAATTGGGAATTATAAAAATAAGAGAACAAAAATAAAATATATATATATATATATATATGATATAATAATCATGAATAATTCTAAGAAATAGTGATATTTTGTTAAGAAAAATATTTTATGATTATTTTTTGAGATGGGACTAAGAAAGCAAACCATCTCGAAAGGACAAGAGCCGACTTTTCAAGCCCATCACCTCCACAGATATATAGAGCTACCATGGCAAACAAAAGCTCCTAGAGAAGTATGAGGATTTTAAGCTCTGGCCTGAGCAAGATGTCAGTTATGCACTATATACGAAAATCTTTCATTCAGAGCATAAATGCAAGGTGCAGGATTGGAAGCGTACACATTGTATAAACACACACCCTCTTGTAACGAGGTAGTGCGTGAATTCTACACCAATCTGCAGCCAACAATGGGAGACCAATATATGTACTCCATAGTAAGGGGCAAGGAAATACCGTTTACAAGAAAGAAAATAATACGGACTATTCCTGTCCCTGACATGCCTAAATAAAAATCATCATTTAATAATAGAGTCAATGAAATACCAAGCGGCACCTGAGCATTTTAAGAGCTTTGAACCAATTCCAGTGACTATGATTTAACTAAACGTTTCTTGAAAGTGGTCTATTTGAGACAAGAGTACGTTTCGGTAAGTTTATTTATTAAATATAACATCATACTATCCTCTACAACAATAGAATTATATTCAAGGGACGTGATGGTATTGAATTGAATTTTGGAATAGCATCTATTTAATGTCACCTCTGTCATATACTCCACGGTAATCCAAGTCCATTAATGTATCCGACACCTAAAATGGCAAAGCCAATTCTAATTTTGTCATATCTGATAATGAAAATATGCACCAGCGATGGAATTGAGTGCTCAACACATAGGTCCAAGTGCTCGACACACCTGTCCAATGCAACCATTCTTAGATACAACTATTAGGAGGAGCATGAATGCTTGACACACACAGTTGGAGCAGCAAATACAGCAAGAGTAAGCAGAAGGTACTGTCCTGCCAACTAGCTATGAAGAACAAGATCAAGAGAAAGGAGGTTCAGTAGCTGAGGTAGCCCAGCCAGTGGAAATTACACTCCAAATATTGAATGAGTCAATAATATGAATGACTAACACATCAGTGAAATGTTGCAAATCATTGAGACATGGCAAGAGCCAGCATCATCAACAATGCCAATATCAGATCCTTACCAAGGTATATAGACATATGGTTGGTGATGATGCTATCGCTTATCCCAATGAAGACGAGTAGATGCGCTAGGGAACCACAGGATTCCGTCGGCATCAAATATGCGAGTGAAAAAAAAAAAGAAAATTATGAGCAGCATCATTGATATTGACTATTTGAAGGAGTAGATTTTCTAGAAAACTAACAAAACCAAGAATTTTCTATCCTTATCCTCTAATATTATTTCTTAGTATATTGCTTGCGTATTTATAGTATTTATGTACTAAGGACAATGCACAATTTAAGTCGGGGGTGGATAGATAAACTTTCCTATATCATATGTATCACTACTAACTAATTAACTTATAATATCATATAAAAATTTAAATAAAATTCAAAATTTTTCATTTCTTTGAATTATAAAGTATGATTAGAAGTATTCTCTATAGTGTATTTATGAGATTGACTTCTTAATGTTGATGTTTATATAATAATATTTATTATGTAATCCTGATTGTAAGATTAAGATATATGGATAGTTGAAGTTTGAGTCAAGCATGCATTCTGAACACTTATACAATTAGTCATGAAAAGTTGATAACAAAGAGAAAACTTAAAAAGAAGAAAAATCTTATATATATATATATATATATATATATATATATATATATATATATATATATATATATATATATAGACACGCACACACACTAAAAAAAAGAATTGAGCTTAGTATTAAGGCAATATTCTTCAGGAATATATATATATATATATATATATATATATATATAAGTAATAATAATTAGAGAAAATTAGTGTTAAGTAGTTGGTTTCATGAGTCCTGGTAAGCATGCATATTCACATGAACGATACTTTTGAACTTTTATTATAAAATAAGCTAAGTAATTGAGCATTTATACCTTGGAAAGAATAAGTTTTCACATGGATGACACGTGTTTATATATATATATATATATATATATATATATATATATATATATATATATATATATGGGATTACTGTAGGTGAGCCGCCAGCTCAGGATAAGTTACGTGAGCTAGCGACTAAACTATAACGATCCTATGATCTTTCTTCATTATCTTTTTACAATTGTTATCTCTACCTCTTTAACTTCTTTTGGATTAAATTTCATAAATTTTAAAGTTCATTTACCCGTTCATCAAGTGCATATAAAATGTTATATTCATTGAAAACAGTTAATTTTGAATTAACTTGATGGAGAACCAAATCAAAACTAAAACCCAAGAAATTGGGTATGAGTGAACCCTAGGGGGTCCAGATCATAATACAAAAGATTTTTTTAAAAAATATTATTGATGATAGTGGAAATGAACTGTAGCTCAGGTAACTTGCGTGAGCTGTTAGCTCATTTCCAATTTTCTCATATATATATATATATATATATATATATATATATATATATATATATATATATATATATATATATATATATATATATATATATATATATATATATTCATATATATGAAAAGGGTTCGTTTAAGTTTGAATGGAGTTTGAAACTTGATAAAATTTATGTACAAGATCACAAGAGTGGATAAAGAGGATAATTGAAAGTAAAAGTATATGCACAAAAATGGCATGTATAACTAAATATGAACTATGATGGTTGAACTCACCATGTATAGATAATAAAAAGAGCAATTGCATATGTTCATGTGTGTACTATATCTAAGTCAAGTGGGACATATACGGACATAACATATATATTTATGTTGCTGCAATTTAGAGGACAGTAAGATTTTTAGGTCTTGTTTGATTAGGTAAAAATGGAATTAGATACTACGATTTTATAAAATTGTAGAAATTTTAATTATCTTTCAAATGAATCTTAAATGAGCTAAACTGAAGTTTTAGAACAAAAGTTATGATTGTTTTACTATACACTTGCTACTATTGAGCTACAACAGTAATAAGTAAATTTTCAGATTTAATTTAACCATAAATAAAATAAATTTAGTGTCTAATATTTGAATTAGTCTTATATAATTTAATTATCTTTTCAATGAATCTTGAATATTTTATGATTATTTGGAGTTGTAAAATAATGATTATTTTACTAATTTGGAGTTGTAAAATAAAAGTAAAATTTTACTGTGGACTATAATTATTATTGTTGTTTTACTATGATTATTTGGACTATTTTATGATTATTTGCACTATAATTATGAAAGTAAAATAAAAATAAATTTTACTATGATTATTATTGTTTTACTATAATGCTAAATTGGATTTGTAAAATAAAAGTAATGATTATTTTACTGTGGACCTGCTACTACTATGCTATAGCATTAACCAGTAAAATTTTAGATTATATTTTACCCTGATAATTTGATTTAGAGTTTAATAGGCTTTATCAATTCTAGATAATATAATTATATTTCTAATGAATCTTGAATGAGCTCAATTGGAATTCAAAATTAAAATTTATGGATATCTTACCATTAACCTAATGCTGCTAAACTACTAACCTGGTACAACAGAAAGTGATAAAATTTTGTGCTATTTTTGGTAGGTAAATAGCTAAACAAGGATCCACTATAGTTGGATGAATTGTAATTAGTGAATTATCTTTCTAATGGTATTAGAATAAAGCCAATCAGAGTTAATATATGAGAGTTATAGCAGCTCTAAGATGGACTACTGTGTATGTATGAATAGCGATACGTTTTGTGCATAGATAACATGCACGGTGTGACAAATGCAATGAAACTCTAGATAAATGCAAATTTGAGCATTTATAATTTTAAAATTGAATTAATAATACATATGATATTATATTTGAGGAGATTAACTCAAGATTTACAAGTTTAAATTATTAAGAGTAAATTATTGCCTCTTGTTGAATGCAAATCAAAAAAGAGCTGATATTGATGTGATTACCCTTTAAAAGTGGAGAAATTTCTTAAGAATCACAATATGAAAGAAGCACAGATGCTAGAGAAGGTGTCCTCACATTTATGGAAAATATTAGAGGTCATTTGAGGAAGAAAAATTCAAGAACAAAGCTTATAGAGTAATATAGTACTTTTTTAGACCTTCTCATTCAATTATTTGGCAATTTATTTAAGAGAAATTGATAAGGAATTAGGGTTAGAGTCTAAAAAGAAAATGAAGAGGACTAGAGAGGATGAAGATTGATTGTTTTCAAATTTTTCTAAATTTATTTGAAGGGTTAAATTGGTGCTAGAAAATAGGTATGTTGTCATGTTAAGAACACTTAAATTTCATCTTAAATATAATTTTGTCATTCAGTTAGATTCTATCCAAAATTTGGTCAAATAAGGATGTTGAGCTAATAGAGATAGATATGAGGTCGAAAAAAGGTTAAAATTAGAATTTTATATTTAATTTAATTATTCTAATTGGGTATTTATTAGAAAATTGGTCGATTCGAAATAATTGCATAAAACTATGGAAGAATTCAAAATAAAAAGATAAGAGGTCCTCGATCTGCAAAATTTGAAATTGAAGATAAGAAGGAAAGATATAACTCAATTTACTCAATATCCGTATATATCAATATTTGGGCTCCTGGACTTGTACAGGTAATATGAAATAAACTAATACAAGGGCTTAAAGATTAAGGTCATTACAAGCCACGAGGAGAACCCTTGAGTTCATCCCCTCCTCAATGGAAAAAAAAGCGAAGTAGATAAACAAAAAAATTCATGGTATAAAGAATTTCGGCTATGGCCAAAAAGGTAGGTCGACTACTGATGTGATATTTACTATAAGCGCATAGTATCGGTGTAGCGCTGTACAGGTCGTCCTATAGGGATCTAAGGAGTTTTTGCGTTCCTTACTCTTTTCTTAGTCTAACGGACTAAACAAAGATTCTAGTCTGAAGTTGAGTTAATCTAAATAGCCTAAGATTTAGAATCCACTAATTTCCAAGCATGTTCTTACTTCTATTAGTTTCTTCTATCATAAAAATTCGATCTTTTTAGTTTAATTTTTAGTTAAAGTGCCCTAAGCATGAGCTATCAAGTGGTGTGCAAGCATAACTCATCAAAGATACTACTTTTCATAAAATCAAACTAAATTTTTAGATAATTCAATGAAAAAGATAAAATCAACAACCCCAAAACCTAACTAAGCATAGACTATAAAGAAACCTAATTCAAGTATAACCTATCAAAGTTTTAATCTTCGAGTTCTTGTATTTTAATCTTTTTAAAGAAAAATCATGTCTTTATTATTTTATTTAAGAAGAAAATATTAGAAAGCAATTACATGGTGGATCTTAGCTCATCTATATCCTAGAGCTAACTAATTAGCTACTCATATTTTTAATATGCAAAATCAAATTTTTATTCATGAATATGATTAACCCTAATCTAGAAAGCAGTAAAAGCTAAACTAGAAAGCGATTAGCTCTATCTAGAAAGCAAATAAAGATCTCAAATCAATGGCTTACCTCTGAAGAACGGTGTTGTGGCCGTCACCCTTCAGAAAAACCCTAATTTTATTGATTTTCAAATGAGTACAAAAGTTCAGGATCCCCTTAGAATACAAGGATACGGCCAATATATAGGTCTCGAAAATCAAACCCTAATTCTAATAGAAATCAAAAACTATAAAATTACAATAAATCCCTTGAAGAAATCTCCACTGGAACGGGCATCAGTGGGCCGCTATTTAGCGGTAGAAATCGCCAATTGGCGGCTAAATCAAGCCAAATTTCTTTGAATTTTCTTCTACATGAGTCTTTTGTCTTGAACTCTTGATTTGATTGACTGTATTTGACTTTGACTCCATGAAGTAATTTAATCTTGTAGTCTCGCCCACTTTAGCAACTTTTCGGACTTTGAAATCCTACTCCAATTATGATTTCATGTCGTTTCCTTGTACGAATAAAATTCCTAAAAAACACACTAAAAATACCCGAGTAGCATTTATTTATATACAAAAATAGATAAAATATGGGAGGAAAAATACAATATATGATACTCATCACACCCCCACACCTATCTTTTGCTAGTCCTAGAGCAAAACTTAACCCTTAAAAGAAAAATAAAAAAAACTAACTCACTTTCGCAGGAATCGCGATTGCACTTAGCACGTGCAACAAGCCTTTAAACCCCTAGGTTACCCTAGTGGATGAGTGTTGTCTCGTGAGGGTTTGCAGTGAATATACCCACAAAAATCATGAAAAGAATAGATTAAGAAATAAAGTAAAGAAAAATAAGGATAACCAAAAATCAAGAAAAATAAAAATTTTATACAAAAAAAGAAAAATCTTTTTTTTTCTTATGATGTTTTCATCAATTAATCTCACAATATACAAACTAAAGAACGCATTTAGATTATCAATTTTGAAATTGAGTGTCATATCAAATACACTTATCATTTTAATCAAAAATTTCAATCCTATCTTTCAATAAACACTAACAGATAATTCATTGACTCCTATACATCTACGTACACGTGTGATAGTCTATTTCGATTTTGGACTCCAACTCTAACTCATGATTCAACTCCTCTCTCATAACAAAATTTTTTTCTTTTTTTTTAAGAATATTTCACCATTCATGTGAATATTCACGCTTACTTAGGCGCAACGCATCCAATTACTCAGTTCATACTTTTTTTTATTCTTTTTCGTTTTTTTAGAGTATTTCACCTTTCATGAGAATATTCACGCTTACTTAGACGCAAAATACCCGATTACTCAGATCATACTCTTTTTTCACTCTTGAGACTATTGCCTTAATACCAGGCGCATTCCATTATTTTATCACTCTCGAGACGATTGCCTTAATGCCAGGCTCACCCCATTATTTTATTTGCACTTTTTTTCCTTTTTCTTAGAGAGAGAAGACTGACTCAATCGTTATCATCTTTGTCGTTAACCTAATAAACTATTGTGAAGTGAAAAATAGATGTATACTTGCCTCAAAACTACTGTTAGCGGTATTTATTTTTTGGATTTAAATCTTTTTTAATAAAATTCAAAGTGTATCGTCCAATCTACTCTCATATCCAATTTCAAATCTAAATTTGTTCCTTTATCTGTAATTAGTTTGATCTATTGATGACAACATAAAAAAAAATTTAAATTTCTTTTTTAGTTTTTTTTTAGTTAGTTACCCTAAAACTACCCAAAGTGTAAAATAAAGAAATCCAAAATTCTAAAAATAAAAATAAAAAAAATCCTAGAAATAAAAATAAAATCCTAAAAATCCTGAAAGAATAAAAATCTCCTAATCCACTCCCCCACACCTAAACTTGTGTATGCCCTCATACACAAATCATTAGTGTCGTCCTCTTTGCCTCCTACTAGACTCATCAGGTGCAGGATGTGCTCGTGTCGTAGAAGACTCAACCTTATCAATTTGTTTCAACCGACGCCAAATTTTTCCAAGCCTTGCCAGACTACATTGATCTGCTACAGCTGGCAAGTCTTGGTCAAAGAAGGCATCATCCTCCTCCTCTTGTGTTAGGTCAGTGGCATATATATTTTCGTCATCAGCATTTCTATTCCATTCTTCTGGAACAGCAGCATGATATGTCACTGAAATATGTTCGGCAGTGATAAACACGCGTGAGGGTGTATATGCGTCAAATTCAGAACTAGACAGAAACTTGCGACACAACTGTGTAATTATGCACGGCAGAGGCAAACTAGTCCTCGACCGCATCTTAGTATCAATAATAGTGTGAGTAGCTGTGTGCACATACAAAAGTGAGTATCTTGACGCATAATACAATCAACTACATAAAGAGTGAGCGTGTAAAAAGATGACATATGTGTAATTCGCATAACATTAGTGTTGATCCAGCGGCAAGTTGCGTGGATATTGCGATAGAGTGTCTTACTGTTGATCCCCTTATCACGTGTTATTTTGTAATTCGGGCCCATCCATGTAAGATAATCCTCAATTCTACTGGGAGTGTGATTCCCCGAGTGAAGGAGGATACCCGTAGAAGCCAAGATGGCCGCTGCATGCACTTCGTGTATGTGGCCGTGCCAATGGAGGTTTATGGTTTTGCGATCGTCCGAAATATCGGATATCGCAAAACTCGCATAAAATTCCTCCACTAACTCTGGGATATAGAATGTATTAGGTGTATAAATAGGATAATTCCAGCCCAAAGTTTCGATCGCAGCGGCGAAATAGACACTAAATGCCACAAAAATTTCACCGAAAAACTTCTCACAAGTAAATTTAGCCATTATCTCTTAAATGTAGTTACACAAAATTAATCTAATAAAAGTTGTAAACAGTTAAAGGAGAGAGAGTACCTGTTCTAAAGTTTCAGGGGGAAGCAGTCCCGACAAGCGGCTATTTGGCGGCTTTCGCCGCTAATTGGCGGCTTAAGAAGCTCCACTGGCCGAAAGATTCGAGTGACTAGAGGAGGGTAGTGGTTTTGATTTTTAGATTACTCTGATCAGAGAAAAAATTGTATATCCTACTGTCCTGTAAAGAAAGAAGTAAAAGACAAAGGGAGGAATGGGGTAAGGGGGAGGCAGCTAGGGTTTTGGAAGAGGGGATTTGGGGAAGAAAAGGGCTGCTTGGGTTTATATAGGGAAGGAAAATTGCAATCAGCTCCTCATCTTTCCCTAATTTTGCTTTTAACCCTTCATCATGTTAGTAATATAATATACATAATATGCATGCTATTATACAAATAACTACATGCCTTTACACATAGATCGGATCGTGAAGTGTCACGACCTCCACATTATCGCTCACTCGAGGTTCTAAAAGTGGTTTTAATCGGTGACCATTTACTTTGAATAAACTACCATTTTTAGGATCCTCGAGATCAATTGCACCGTGATGGTGCACCGTCCGTACTATCTACGGTCCAGTCCATCTCGATCTCAATTTTCTCGGGAATAAATGTAGCATCGAATTATATAAGAGAACTTTTTGTCCGGATGTAAATGACTTGCGAATGATCGCTTTGTCATGAAACACTTTAGTTTTCTCTTTATAAATCTTAGCACTATCATATGCATCCTGTCTAATCTCATCAAGCTCGTTAAGTTGCAATCTCCGCTGCTTGCCAGCTTTTTCGAGCTCCAAATTTAGAAATTTGATTGCCCATAAAGCCTTATGCTCAAGCTCCACCGGTAAATGACACGCTTTTCCAAATATCAACCGATAGGGAGACATGCCTAGATTAGTCTTGTAAGCGGTACGGTAGGCCCATAATGCATCCGCTAGTTTACAAGACAAATCTTTTCTGTTGTGACTCACTGTCTTCTCCAAAATCAGTTTGATTTGGCGATTGGAAATTTTCACTTGCCCACTAGTTTGCAGATGATACGGTATAGCTAACTTGTGGGTAATGGAATATTTCCACATAAGCGCCTCAAATGACCGGTTGGTAAAATGGGTACCGTTATCACTAATAATAGCTCGAGGAATGCTAAATCGAGAAAAGATATTCTCTTTCAAGAACTTGACAATGACTTTGTTGTAATTCGATTTTGCGGCTATTGCCTCTACCCATTTGGAAACATAATCAACAGCGACTAATATGTATTAGTTTCCAAATGACTTGGGTAACGGTCCCATAAAATCTATACCCCATACATCAAGGATGGGTTGCAGAGGCATCATATTGCGCCGTAAAATTTTGCCTATGAATTGGCATCGTGTGCACGATTTGAAATATTCCACGGCATCTTTGAAAAGCGTTGGCCAATAAAAACCACTCTGCAATACCTTTTCAGCTAGTTTCCTGGGACCAAAGTATCCTCTACAAACAAAATCATGACAAAAAGAGAGGACACTTTGTATCTCATCGTCAGGTATGCACCGATGCATGATCTGGTCTAGACAACATTTGAACAGATATGGTTCATCCTAGGGAAAAAAATTTACTTGGGACAAGAATCTATATCGATCTTACTTGGACCAATGGGATGGAATCTTCTTAGTCACAAGATAGTTCACAATGTCAGCAAACTATGGTTCACGCATCAATGCAAACAATTGCTCATCAGGAAATGATTCATTTATGGGACAAGAATTAGTTAGAGCGTTGGGCAGACGAGACAAGTGATCAGCTACTAAATTATCAGCGCATTTTTTGTCTAATATCTCAAGATCAAACTCTTGTAGCAAGAGGATCCATCGAACGAGCCTTGCTTTTGTGTCTTTATTGGTTAATATTTCAAAGCAGTATGATCAGTGTAAATTATAATCCGTGATCCAATCAAGTAGGAACGAACTTCTCAAGTGCAAAGACGACTGTCAGAAGCTCTTTCTCCGTGGTAGAGTAATTCAACTAGGCGTCATTGAGTGTCCTACTTGCATAGTAAATCACATGTGACTGCTTATTAATACGTTGACCAAGGACGACATCGATAGCGTAATCGGATGCATCACACACACTACAAGAAAATGGGTCTTTAGTGACGATATCTTAGTGACGAGTATTAAAATTGTCACTGAAACTGAATATTTGTGACAAAAATTAAATGTTGTCACAAATATTGTGTTTTTTGTGATGGATACAAATAATTGTCACAAAAACATATTTTTTTGTGACAACAGATAAAAATTTTTCACAAAAACATAGTTTTCAGTGATGAGAATGAAATATCGCGACTAAATTATAAAATTTTTAGTAACGACGACTAAAACTTGTCACTAAAAAATATTTTTTTGTGACGCTAACTAAAACTCGTTGCTAAAACTTAAATATTTCAGTGACAACAAAGAAAAATTGTCACTAAATATAATTTTCAGTAACGAAGACTGCAAATCGTCACTGAAAAATTCATTTTTTCTGTGACACCTAAAACAATTGTCACTAAAATTGAGATTTCAGTAAGAGAAACTATATATCGTCACTAAAATGTAAATATCTTTTGTGACAACGAAAAAACGCATCACTAAAACTGAATTTTCAGTGAAGAAAAATATAAATTGCTACTAAAACATAAATTTTTTCTGTGACAAATAAAATAATTGTCACTAAATCTAAATGTTCAGTGAAGGAAACTAAATACCGTCACTAAAACATAAATTATTTTTGTGACAACTCGCAAACTTATAACTAAAACTAATTGTTTAGTGATGAAAACTAAATATTGTCATTAAAGTTTAAATTGTTTTAGTAGCAAGTAATAAACTAGTCACTAAAATTGAGTTTTTAGTGACGAAAATTAAATATTGTTACTAAAACACAAATTTTAAGTTACAACGAAAAAGAGTTGCCATTAAAACATGGAAATCAATTACAACTATTTTTTATGGACACAAATATTTTTTTTTTTTGAGGGATTATAAGTTAATTATTTTTATTTTTAATCAATTCTATAAAATTATCAACTTATAACAAACATGAGACTTCAATTTATTTTTTTTACAACTAATCGCAATCGTCTATCCATATCTTATGATACAATAACTCTTTGAAATATTATAAAAAATATTACAAATAGAATTACAATGTTTAACCTAATATATATATATATAACTTTATCTCGACCGTCTATCCAAATACTATATGATAAAATAACTCCTCAATCTATTATAATTGGAATACAAATAGAATTATAATTCTAAACCTAATCTATTTATTTAACCTAAACCCTATCTTAGCCGTCTATCCATATTCTATGATAAAATAAACCCTCAATCTATTATATTTCTAATACAAATAGAATTTTAATTATAATACAAATCTTATTATTATCATTATATAAAACCTAATATAACAGCCGCAACTAATTTTCTAAACCCTCTATCGCGATCCTTAACTCCCACGTTCGGCCCCTCAAACGAACGATCGAACCCTCAATCTCCTTTCGCCATCAACAGCAGCGGCCCTTCGCCGATCAAAGCAGCGGCCCTTCGCAAGCAACAACTCCGGCAAAGCAGCGGCCCTTCGACCCCTCCGCAAGCAACAACTCCGACCCCTCCGCAAAGCAGCGGTAGCCCTTCGACCACTCCGCAAGCAACAACTCCGACCCCTCCGCAAAGCATCGGCCCTTCAACCCCTCCGCAAGCAACAACTCCGACCCCTCCGCAAAGCAGCAGCGGCACTTCGCGAACAAACCAGCGGCCCTTCGGGATCAAAGCAGCGGTCCTTCGACCCCTCCGCAAGCAACAACTCCGATCTGCCCGCTCTCCCTCCGACCCGGCCGCAGTAAACTGCACCACGCCTGCACTGCATTCGATCGCAGTAAACTGCACCACGCCTGCACTGCATCTGATCGCGCGCGCCCCCTCTGCCTCCAAGCCGCAGGGAAAAAAATCTGCATTGAACTGCACCCAGGCGCCCTCTCCGAAAAAGCACTCAATCTCCCTCAGGTCTACGAGGATCAGCGCCCTCTCTCCCTCATATCTGCAAGGGACAGCACCCACGCCCCCTCGATCTGCAAGGAGCAACTATCTCAGTTCGGCCGCTTTCCAACAAATTTGCGACGAATTGCTAGGTATGAATTTACACGAAAATAATTTTGTGCTAATGTTAAGAATATCTAGTCCTAATGAAAACATTAGTAGGCACAAATTTGGGGGCAAAAAAAAAAAAGAATTTTGATTTTGAACAATAATAATATTGTTATGCACAGTTAAGCAATGAAAGACTCTCGTTTAATGAAAGAACAATAATAATATTTTGAAGTACACGTCTCAATGCAATGAAAGACTCGATAAGCATGGAGTGCCTGGAGTCTCTCATTAATTGATTTTTCAGTGAAAAGTTTTGGATTCTTGTTTGAATTTTGTAACATTGGCTTAGACCTGTGCTTAACCACACAGTCCCTCCCCAAGTCTCGAACTCAACCTGTGGTGGAGTTGCAGGGACTATGACAGTAAAATTGCGCTTGTTAGCTATATCCCTATTTGTCTTACATTACTATCTGCATGTGTATGTTTTTTGTTTCCCTTATTCTCTTCAACCAGTGGAAAATATCCATGTAGAATTTTAGATGTAGAATTTTAGTTTAGTAGTACAAATAGAGTGTTTTGATAGTCAAAAAAATATAAAAGTATCCTAAAAAGAAATGATGTTTTAATTTTGAATAGAAATTTAATAATGTTAGAGCTACCCTGTGACAGTTGTAGCTACCCTGGGTCTGCATGGTTCTTCTCTTAGAGAGAAAAGATAAATGGAAGAAAAAATACAAATCTTTATTAACGTTCATTCTTCTATTCCTAATACAACCTATCCATTGTTATGTTACAACTCATGTAGGTAAGGATGGTAGACAAGAAATAGATGGAAATTCCCAATAGAGCAAGCATTGAATATATAAAAGGAGTCGATGATTTCCTTGATTATGCTTTTTCACAACCTGGAGTCACAGATAGAGTACGTTGTCCATGTAACAAATGCAGGAATACTGTTTATAAATTTCGCAAGGAAGACTGGTGCATAAGCGGTGCACTAAATTGATTACAAATTATAACAAACAACCATGGATAGCTTTAAAATTTTATATTCTGTTTTAGGAGTTTGTTTTATTACTCTCATAAAAATGTCACAGTAATTTGATGATATTTTGACTGAAAAGTAGATATATTTCTCAGTTATATCCATATCTGTCCGGAGTTTGAATTGTGCACTTTATTAAGTAGGAATTGTACCAAATCAACCTGAATTACATTGAAATTTAATATCCTATTTTAGGATTATGTTTTTAAACTCTTATAAAAATTTCACATTAATTGGTTGTGATTATGACCTCAAACTAAATATTTTCTCAGTTGCACCGGTATCGGACTAGTGCATAAGCGGTGCACTAAATTAATTACAAATTATAACAAACCACCATGGATAGCTTTAAAATTTTATATTCTATTTTAGGAGTTTGTTTTCATACTCTCATAAAAATTTCACAGTAATTTGATGATATTTTGACTAACAAGTAGATATATTTCTCAATTATATTCATATTTGTCCGGAGTTTGAATTGTGTACTTTATTAAGTAGGAAGTATACCAAATCAATCTGAATCACATTAAAATTTTATATCCTATTTTAGAATTATATTTTTAAACTCTCATAAAAATTTCATTTTAATTGGTTAAGATTTTGCCCTCTAACTTGAATTTGTATTATGTTTTTGGAGTTTGTTTTGACCATTGTTACTAATGCCTCTATTTATTATTATTTAATTACAGGAAAAACTACATGAGCTTGTTGTGAAACAAACACAAGATGATGAACCTCATATGTCTCGTGATGACATATTGCTTCATGTGCTTGGTGAGAAATCAGGATATTTTCGAGGAAAATGAGCAGGGAAAAGGCCTCCGAGTAAAAGACCTCGGCAGGATGTTCAGGAGCAAGTAGAGAAGGCTATAAGTGATGCTAGAGAGACAATGATGGTTGAAGTGGCTCAAAAAATTAGAGAAGAAGTTCAGACAGAGTCAGATGAGAAATTAAAGAAACAACTAGATGAGTCAGATAAGAAGTTGAAGACAAAGCTACAAGAGGTACGAGCTAAAATTAGAGCTAAGATGCAAGCTGAGTTCGAGTCCATGTTTCAAGAGAGAATGGCTTCTTTTTTTGGTTCTATATCACAATCAAAAAATTGGTTTTTATGTATTTATATGGATTTAATACTTTGCTGCGGACAAAAACAAGTTACAATTTATGCAAAACTGGATTGTTTTCTTACGAATATTTTAGCATGTTTATGTGATGAATTTTATTTTTCTATTATACATCATTGATATATATATCAGCTAATTATAAAACATCTCCTGTGAATATGGTGTTTGAAAATATGAATGATTGTATATGAATGACTGTATATATTGTATTTGTAACAGATATGTGTATTAGCTATTTGAAGATGCAATTAGTGACACTATTAGAAACTTGTCACCCATAATTACCTATTTGTGACAATATTTGTCGTCACTAATTTTGTAATTAATGTCATTATATAATATTATATATATATATGTAGTGACAAATAGTCATTTTTCTGTGACACGTATTGTTATCACAAATTAGATTTAGTGATGACGAACATCGTCACTAAAGAGTTATAATAGTGACAATGTAATAGTTTTTCTGTCACAAGTTTTATTGTCACAAATACGATTTAGTCATGTTGAAAGTCGTCACTGAAGCGTCGTAATAGTGACGATATAATAAATTTTTAGTGACAACTATTGTTGTCACCAATACGAATTAGTGACGATATTAGTTGTCACAAAAAAAATATTATAGTGACAATCTAGTTAGTGTTTTGTGACAAGTCATCGATGTCACTGAAAACTAAGTCGTCGCTGAAGAGTCGTAATAGTGACGATATAATAACTTTTTAGTGACAACTATTGTTGTCACCATTACAAATTAGTGACGATATTAGTTGTCACAAAAAAAACTTATAGTGACAATCTAATTAATGTTTTGTGACAAGTCATAATTGTCACTGAAAACTATTTTCAGTGACGGACACTAAAAGTCGTCACAAAAACCTTCAGTGATGGCCACATAAGCGACGACACTTAGTCGTCACTAAACTCGTCACTGAATATTTTCAGTGACAACTTGAAGACTTTCAGTGACGACTTTTGTCGTCACTAAAAACCTATTTTCTTGTAGTGACATAAGCTCGAAGGGTAAGCTCCAGTCTGGCGCATGAATAATAGGAGTGGCAGTAAGCGCCTTCTTAAGTTGCTCAATTGATTTTAGACAATCAGGTGTGAAATTGAATGGCACTTCCTTGGCTAATAGATGTGTCAAAGGTCTAGAAATTTTGCTAAAGTTTTTGAGAAATCTTCTATGAAAACTAGCATGACCAAGGAAGGATCGTATATTTTTCACTGATCGCGGAGGTGGAAGATTAATGATGAGATCCACCTTGGCTTTGTCAACCTCGATACCATCCTTCGAGATGACATGCCCTAGCACTATGCCATTTTTGACCATAAAATGGCATTTTTCCCAATTGAGGGTCAAATGCTTCTCATGACAACGCGTGAGAACTAACTCTAAATGATGCAGACACTCTTGGAAAGAATCTCCGAAGATAGAGAAATCATCCATGAAAATTTCAAGAAATCGTTCAACCATGTCAAAGAAAATACTTACCATGCACCTTTGGAACGTGGCAGGTGCATTGAATAACCCAAAGGACATGCATATGTATGCAAAGATGCCGAATGGACATGTGAACATGGTCTTTTCTTGATCCTCCGGAGCGATGAGAATTTGGTTGTAGCCAGAGTATCTATCTAGAAAACAATAGAACTCATATCCGGCTAACGTTCCAACATCAGATCAATAAATGGTAAGGGGAAGTGGTCCTTCCTAGTTGCAGCATTAAGCTTTCTATAATCAATGCAGACTCGCCATCTCGTCTGTAAATGCATCGGGATAAACTCATTTGCATCATTCTTGACTATAGTGATTCCAGATTTCTTAGGCACTACTCGAACTGAGCTTACCCATGCACTATCAGAGATAGGATAGATGATCCCATTGTCAAGGCACTTAAGAATATCCTTCCTCACAGCTTCTTTCATTACCGGGTTCAACCTACACTGAGGATCTCTTGTAGGTCGTGCATTGTCTAGTAAATAAATTCTATGCTGCACTATAGAAGGACTTATCCCCTTAATATCTGCCACATTCCAGCTTTTGGCTTCCCTATGTGCTTTCAACACTGCTATGAGTGCTTCCTCTAGAGCGTCAGTCAATTCTGCAGAAATAATGACTGGTAGTGTGTCGTGTTCACCCAAGAAAGCGTACTTGAGATGACTCGGAAGGGTTTTCATCTCAAGCTCAAGTGGACACTCAATAGATGGTCATAACTGAACCCGTGGTTCAGTCATCAATGGCTCAGGTGGAAGTTTCCATTGAGTGGAAGACACATAGTTAAATGACTCATCGAGCATCTCCAAGAGTACACTCTCATCAACTAAACTATCCAGCTCATCAAAGAATTCCTCCTCTCACTGGACAAACCTTGGATCATATTCACTTCTAGGGGCTCGTCATGTGGATCACTTGGTTGGTGCTCTAGATTGAATATATTCAAGTCAAGTGTCATATTTCCAAAGGAAAGTCTCATCGATCCACTCCGGCAATTAATAACAACATTAGAAGTGGTCAAGAATGGACGTTCCAAAATAATTGGGATACCATGGTGTGGATCCACCACAGGTTGAGTCTTGAGGACTATGAAATCAACTGGGAAGATAAACTCCCCAATCTTAATCAAAACATCCTCAATCTCTCCCATAGGTGTCTTCACAGATCTATCAGCTAGCTGTAACGTAATCCTTATAGGTCTCAACTCTCCCATTCCTAACTGTTGGTATACTGAATAAGGAAGCAAGTTGACCTTGCTCCTAAATCTAGTAAAGCCCTTTCAATCACTGTAGTCCCTATAGTGTAGGAGACAGTAGGACTTCCAGGGTCTTTGTACTTCACAGGTGCTGACTGAGAGAGGATGCTAGATGTGTTAGCAGCTAGGAAGACTTTCTTTGGAATATTTGTTGTTCTCTTCTTTGTGCATACATCCTTTAAGAATTTTACATAAGCAGGTACTTGTTGGATTGCATCAAGAAGAGGAATATTGACCTTAATTTTCTTGAATAACTCAAGAATGTGCTCCACCTGAGGAGAATTTTTTTTCAATCGATTTGGATATGGAGCCTTTGGCTTATAAGTATGGTCAATAGGAGGATCAGAATTAGAAGGGTCATATTCCTCTATCGTGCTAGTGGGCAGATCGTGGGACGATGATAATGATAAATCATGAGGTGATGATGGAATTGTGGTATCAGGGAGTGTAGCCTGCCGTGCAATATGAGTGGAATCAGGTGGCATGGCTACGTGATTGTCAACCAGCTTGCTAGATCGAAGTGTGTGAATGGCATTAACTTGGTTGACATGTGACTGATTAGAATTTGAGGAACTGGTATTAGGATTTGTTATGGGTTGACTTGGAAAGGTACCCTGGCCACGTTCACTCATTTGACTCGCTAATTGTCCATCATGTTGCTCTACATTCTTAATAGATTGAGAGTTCACGTGCAATTGCTGACATGTACTTTGAATAAAATCAGCTGACACTTTTATAAGATTTTCCATGTGTGTGTTAAGATTGGACATATGCTTGCCGAACTTGGAATGAGACTTGAGAAGATTTTCAACGTTCATCTCAAGTTACTGAAGTCGCTTTTCTTGATCATTATTAGACCCCTATTGTGGATATGAGTGGTTTTGTACAGATGGTCTATTTTGGTTGTTCCCATGATTTGAAGCATTTGGGTGTTGATAAGCACCCACATTTGGTCTTGGGAACTGACCAGTGGCTGGGGGCTACATGTTGGGATTCGGGGCTCCCTGATATTGCCCTTGACCCCATGAGATATTCAGATGGTTCCTCCAGTCAAGATTGTATGTCGGAGTGCATGGATTATTAACGGGTTTTTGATACATGGCATTAGCCTGCTCAAGTGTGGGACCCATAGGATTTACTAACAATGGACACTCCTCCATAACGTGATTGGGAGTTCCGCAATAGAAGTGATGTTCACAATGGGTAACATCGATCCTGAAGAATCGGGATCAGTTGGTCCATCTTGGCATCCATGATCAAATCTGATCTCACTAGTCGACCAAATTGATTACGGGTCCAATGTGGCATGAACAAGCGACCGTGAGTGTATATGTGAATTTCCTAAACTAATGTAAAAGGTTTGGTGTGGTGGAGAGATAAAACGGTGGAATAGATATGATCAAATACAAATGTCAGTCCTAATATTAATAATTTTTTATATTTTTTTACAGAACCAGAGAAAAAATTACAGAACTGGAGAAAAGTTGGTTCGGGAAGTACCTTAAAGACTGCTAAATCACGGCTTCCACCGCTAAATAGCGGTCAAACAAGGGTATTTGACTTAATCTTTCTGATACGCAGTTATAAGGCTTTTCCGATTCTTCTTAGCTTCCTGTATCTGTAATATCTGCTCCTTCAATGCTCAGCACACACTGTTAACCCGTAAAACGTTAGAAAAAGCAAGAAAAACACCGTCGATCCCCTGCAACGGTGCCAAAAACTTAATGTGATATTTATTGCAAGTGCACAGTCTCGGTGTAATACTGTACAGGTCATCCCATAGGGATCTAAAGTGTTTTTGCGTTCCTTACACTTTTCTTAGTCTAACAGACTAACCAAAGATTCAAGTCTGAAGTTGAGTTAATCTAAATAGCCTAGGATTTAGAATCAACTAATTTCCAACCATGTTCTTATTTCTATTAGTTTCTTTTATCATAAAATTCAATCTTTTTAGTTTAATTTTTATTTAAAGTGCCATAAGTATGAGCTATCAAGTAGTGTGCAAGTATAACTCATCAAAGATACTATTTTTCATAAAATCAAACTAAATCTTTAGATAATTCAATAAAAAATATAAAATCAACAACTCCAAACCCTAACTAAGTATAGGCTATCAAGAAACCTAATTCAAGTATAACCTATAAAAGTTTTAATCTTCGAGTTCTTGTATTTAATCTTTTTAAAGAAAAATCATGTCTTTATTATTTTATTTAAGAAAAAAATATTAGAAAGCAATTACATGTTGGATCTTAGCTCATCTATATCCTAGAGCTAACTAATTAGCAACTCATATTTTTAATATGCAAAATCAAATTTTTATTCATGAATATGATTAACCCTAGTCTAGAAAGCAGTAAAATCTAAACTAGAAAGCGATTAACTCTGTCTAGAAAGCAAGTAAAGATCTCAAATCAATGGCTTACCTCTGGAGAACGGTGTTGTGGCCGTCACCCTGCAGAAAAACCCTAATTTTATTGATTTTCAAACGAGTACAAAAGTTCAGGATCCCCTTAGAATACAAGGACACGGCCAATATATAGGCCTCGAAAATCAAACCCTAATTCTAACAGAACTCAAAAACTACAAAATTACAATAAAGCCCTTGAAGAAATCTCCATTGGAACATCAGTGGGCCGCTATTTAGCGGTCGAAACCGCCAATTGGCGGCTAAATCAAGCTAAATTTCTCTGAATTTTCTTCTGCCTGAGTCTTCTGTCTTGAACTCTTGATTTGATTTACTGTATTTGACTTTGACTCCATAAAGTAATTTAATCTTGTAGTCTCGCCCACTTTAGCAACTTTTCGGACTTTGAAATCCTACTCCAATTATGATTTCATGTCGTTTCCTTGTACGAATAAAATTCCTTAAAAACACACTAAAAATACCCGAGTAGCATTTATTTATATACAAAAATAGATAAAATATGGGAGGAAAAATACAATATATGATACTCATCAACTACCACAAAATAAATGAAAATAGAGCATTCAACTACTATATAGATGAAGCGAGCTTGGAAGAGTATACACTATACGAGCACGTGCCACCATACGTGAGATAGTGCAAGAATTCTATATACATATTCAACCAACGGTGAATAATTAGCCTGCATTCTCGATTTTTAGGGAGATACCCTTCACAAGGACTTAGATCTTAAAGGTTGTCCATCTCTGATGTACCAAAAGAAGAACCATCATTTGTAGAGAGAGTCAACAAAATACCGAGTAGCTCTCCTAGAGCGATTAGGGCTTCAATGAAACCTTTTTGAATGTTGGCTACCTATGAAGACCATCGGTATTAGTGAGTCTTTTTTTATAAATACAACACTGTGCCATCCACTACAAAAACATAATTATATTCAAGAGACGTGGTGTAGTTAAATATGATCTTGGAAAGACGCCAATTCGATGTCATCTCAATCATATACTCCTCAGTAATCTAATGCATAATGCCATCCCATTAGTGTATCTAGCACTTAAGAGCGGCAAAACCAGTTTTAGTCTTGTCGTGTCTCATCCCGTAGATTTGCATCAACAACATGATTGATTTGTCATCAACTGACATGATTGCTCATCGTGTGATGCCCTTTATGGATACCAAAATAAGAAGGAGCTTGAGCACCCGATAAGACCGATAAGAGCAACAAGAACGGCAAGAACAAGAAGAATAAGCTGCCCCACCACTCGGTCATGAAGGATAGATCAAGTTGAGGAGAATCAGTAGCTCAGACAACCCAACTATCTGATATAGCATATATAAGCCTACATGAGTCAACCACAAATATGACCAATACCCTTAGTATAAGGCTAAATGTCGTCAAGACACGGCAAATCCACCATGAGCAACATCAAGAACGCAACCTCCTACCCATAATCAGAATGTACCAACATATAATTGGAGAGGATGTCATCATCTCTTGTGACGAGGAGGAGCAGACTTGCTAGGAACACATGGTCCTGCCGGTGTCAAAAATTAAGTATAATGGAGAAGGACAGCAGGTTCATTGCATCGACTACCAGCAGAGTATAATATATGGAGAACCGCCAAAGTCAGATGTTTTCTAACTTTAATCCCTTACATTATTTCTTTATGTGTTGCTTCCATAGCTATATTTTTTATGCACTGACGACATTGCATAATTTAAGTTAAGAGGTGGGTACATACATTGTATCACATGTATCGTAAGTAACTACAAAAACCAAAAATCATAGAAAATTAAAAAAATTCAAAAAATAAAATTTCTTTCGAAAAAAATAATGTTAGAAGTATTTTGCATTGTATATTTATAAGATTGATATCTTAATTTGATGCTTATGTAATAGTAGTTCTTATGTATTCTTGATTATGAATTTAAATCTGACTATAAAATATATGGACACTTAAGGTTTGAAACGAATATACACTCTAAGTACTTACACAATGAGTCATGAAAAGTTGATAATAAAAAGAGAACTTAAAAGAAAGGCCTGTCATCTAAAAGAAAGAAAAAAATGCTAGAGTCTGGTATTAAGGCAAGGATCTTCTAAAAAATAGAAAATAAAGAAATAAATTAAAGAATGTAAGTGTTAAGATGTTGGATTCATGCACCTCAGGAATCGGGCATTTATGCTTAATAATTGACATTTGTGCCTCAGAAAACATAAGTGTTCACATGAACGATGAGAATTTATAAATAAAGAAAGTAGAAAGATTAAAAGGATTCCTATGAGTTTGATTGGAATTTGAAGCTTGGCTGGCTCATCTACACGATTATAAAAGTGCATTAGATTGTAAATGAGTTTTTGAGATTGATAGAGATTTAAATATAACTACAATACCATTTATATAAGTATGATAGAGACAAAATGGTACTAGATTATAAATGAGTTTTGAGATTGATAGGTTCATAAATATCCATGAGCATATTTCTAACTGAACTTGATACAAAAAAGAAATGAAAAGTAAAAATATTTTTCTTCTTTCTTTATCTTGCACTTATCTTTATTTTTTATTTGTTTCCTTAAACCACCAGTTTTTAATGTTTGTGGGTAACATCACTAGAAACCCTCACGAGACAGTACTCATCCACTAGAGTAACCAAGAAGTTAAGTGGCTTTTTACACATGTGATGAGCATCACAAATTACATATTTATATCTTTCATCTTATCTATTTTTGTATATAAATAATGCTACTTGGATATATTTAATATATTTTTTCAGGTAAAGCCTATTACTACAATGATATGGCATGAAACCACAACAAGATCAGGAAAAACAAGTCCAGAAAGAGCATATGAGAATTAGACCACTGAAGTACAAGATTAGAAGCCATCAAAATAGAATCTAGTCATACAAAAGAAAAGAAAAGAACCAGATGATCAAACTCCATAAGCCAGGAACCTAGAAGATGAGCTTTTGCTGCTATTTAACAGCAATATGGGGCCTATTCGTTCGGGCTTCATTATGCTGACTTAGATGTAAAGTAGGAGTTTTTTTACCACCACTATTTGGCGGTCAGCGCTACTATTTGGCAGCAAAATTAATAAGTCCATAACTAAAAATTTTATGATATCTTTGTTGTAATTTTTAGTTTCCTTTCATGATTGAATTAGAGTTTTGAGACTCCAAGGCCAATATATTGGTCGTGTCTTTATAAATTAGGGTTCATAAGCTTGACTGAGATTAATAAAATTAGTAGATTAAACTCAAGGAGTGACGGCCACAATTCCAGAGTTTCAAATGTTGTCCTTTGTTGTTTATCATGTTCTTCGTAGATTAAATAGATTTAATTGCTTTCTAGTTAATTTTTATTGCTTTCTACTTTAAGACTTTATTTATTTTGTAGTAAAAGTTAGATTTTTAATAGCTCTCATGCATAAAAAATAGCAATTTGATTAACAAAAACATGACTAGCTAATTTTTTTTTTAGTTCGAGGATGTAGAGCAGTTAGGGATTAACTGTAGTATAATTATTTATTTTCTTCCTAAAAGAACTAAATGTTGGATCATTATCCAACATTGGCCATATGTGAAATAATCATGTATTGTAAACTGTCTAATATGGTTGGACCCAAATTAAAAGTTATCTAATTAAGTTGGGCTTTAATTTATCTAATAAGGTGTGGGTTTTTTATGTGTAAAAACCTAATGGGTAATTTCTGATTTTATGATGGGCTAAATTAGAAATACTAATAGACAGATTTGTCTATAAAAAGGCAGTTATGGTCCCCAGATTACACGTCATTTTAATTCTTTTCTGTTTCCCATCGATAGAGAAACAAGAGAGAAAAAGTTAAAAAAGTTCTCTTAGGAAAAACGTGTAGATCTGGAAAGCCAATCGCACGGTTCTACTACGTGATTATTTTATATATAATTTCTTGGTGATTTACATAAAGATCTATTATGTAATTTTCATATGGTATCTAACAATTAGTATCAGAGCCATTTTATGTTGAATCATAAAAAAAAATCGAATTACTATTCAAAAAAAAGGTTTCGGATTACTGTTCAAAAAAAAAATTGGATTACTGTTAAAAAAAAGTTTCGGATTACTGTTCAAAAAAAAATCGGATTACTATTCGAAATTTTTTTTTCAGATTCTACTGTTTTTGTGAAATTACTGTTCAAAAAAATATATTTTTTTTTGATATGGTATTCTGATAATCTGGTCATTGCTTTGTTCCTGAATTTTTAGTTTAATTCTTGTTATGCATCATCCTGGATTCAGAATTTTCTCTTAAGGTTAATTTTTTGACAATTTTAAGGATCGATTCGTTATAATTTTAATTTCAAATATTTATATTTTGAATATATATTTTGAGATGGATTGATTGAAGAAACATGTTGCCAAAGTGACCTCTCTTGTTGAAATTGATTTTATTTTAAAATATAAAATATTGTGTGCATGTAACTTATATGAATATTAATCAACCCAAAGGAAGATTAATATTTAATAGAATTGTATGTGTACTTGTGGTAATAAATGCGTGGTGATTATTTGGTTTACATGTGAACAATGAATCGGCCCAAAGGAAGATTTATTGTTTGATATGTTATTTATCATCAGTATTTAATTACTACACCAAGATATCACTCAGAAGTTAATATTATTGTCCAAAGATAAAATATTAATAGAATCCCGATATATTGAGATGGGGTTTACATTTATTTAAAATTATTATTATTATTTGGTTAATGAACTAATTTGAGCTTATTATTTTTGTTCATTGTTCTCTAGATTCAGCTTTACAAAATCCTGCTAATATTAGTACCAGCATTAATTCAATTCCTATGATAAATGGCTCTAACTTCAAGTCATGGCAAGAGAATCTTTTGATTGTTCTCGAAGTCATGGATCTCGATCTTGCGTTAAGGTCTCCTCCTCCTGCACCTCTGACTACTAAAAGTTCCTCTGAATAAAAGAGGGACATTAAGAGGTGGGAGAAGTCAAATGGCATGTGTCTAGTGATAATGAAGAAAGCCATTCCAGAAGCATTCAGGGGCATAATATCTGAAAAGATAACTACGGTTAAGAAGTTCCTTGTGAATATTGAAAAGAGGTTTGTCAAGAACGAAAAGACTGAAATTGGTACGCTCTTAACAAATCTTATTTCAATGAGGTATAAAGGCAAAGGCAATATTAAGGAGTACATTATGGAGATTCTCATCTGGTTTTAAAGCTAAAAGCACTTAAGCTTGAATTCTCTGAGGACTTGCTAGTGCATCTGGTTCTGATATCCCTCCCCACTCAGTTCAACCAATTTAAGGTGAGCCACAATTGTGAGAAAGAGACTTGGTCTCTGATTGAGCTCATCTCACACTGTGTTTAAGAGGAGGATAGGGTGAAGCTGGAAAAGACAGAGAATACTCACTTAGCCTCAGCCTCTAAGGACAAGGAAAAACAAAAGAGAAAAAAGGATAAGGAAGCTGCAGATACAGCACCTCAGAAGAAACAACAAAAGAAACCAATTCAATCGGAAGGTACTAGTTGATTCTTCTGTGGAGTTGAAGGGCATATAACGAAGTATTGCAGTAACTATCACGCTTGGCGTGCTAAGAAATGTATGCTTATTAATCAGTTTGTTCTAAGGTTAATTTAACTTCGGTACCTGTACACACATGGTGGATAGATTCTGGTGCAACCATTCACATCAGTGTGTCTATGCAAGGTTGCCTATGTTGCCTAAAACCAAATGATGTTGAAAGATACATCTATGTGGGTGATGACAAGAAGGTTCAAGCTGAGACAATTGGAAAGTTTAGATTATTGTTAAAGACTGGGTTTTATTTGGATCTTGATGAGACATTTGTTGTACTATCTTTTAGATGGAATTTGATTTTTGTTTCTGCTTTGGACAAATTTGGTTTTTCTTATTCATTTGGAAATGGAAAATTTAGTTTATTTCATGATTCAAATTTGCTTGGATCCAGTTCTTTATCATGTTATGATAATCTATATTCAATTAACACAATAGCTTCATTTAATGAATCTCTACATTTAAGTACTCGAGGTGTAAGGAGAAAATTAACCAATGAGAATTCGGCTGCGTTATGGCACAAGAGATTATGTCACATCTCCAGACGGAGAATTGAGAGACTTGTGTCAGACAAAATTCTTGATCAAAAAGAGCTGTGAAGCCAATAGGACTCTGGACGTCTTAGAACTTATTCATACGGATATATGTGGGTCATTTCCTACTGTTGCTTGGAATGGTCAACAATATATTATTTCGTTTATAAACGATTTCTCTAGATATGGCTATCTATATCTCATTCATGAAAAGGTACAATCACTGAAAGTGTTCAAAAATTATAAAGCTGAAGTTGAGAACAAACTCAGCAAAAGGATCAAAAGCGTCAGGTCTGACCGTGGTGGTGAATACTATGGCAGATATGATGGTTCAGGTGAACAATGTCCAGGACCTTTTGCTAAATTCCTAGAGGAATGCAGTATCGTCCCACAGTACACTATGCCAGGTTCGCCCACTATGAATGGTGTTACTGAAAGATAAAACAGAACGCTTAAGAACATGGTGAGGAGTATGATTAGTCATTCTACCTTGCCTAAATCACTCTGGAGGGAAGCACTTAAAACTGCAGCATATATCCTTAATAGAGTTCCAACTAAAGAGACTGTCAAAACCCTTATGAGCTATAGACAGGAAAGAAGTCTAGTCTTAAGCACTTACACGTTTGGGGATGTCTAGCTGAGGCAAGGCCTTATTAGCCAAATGAAAGGAAAGTGGACTCAAGAACGGTTAATTGCTAGTTCGTTGGATACTCTGAAAGATCTAGGGGGTACAAGTTTTATGATCCCATGACTAGGTCGATTTTCGAGATGGGGAATGCCGGTTCTTTGAGGATGTCAAGTTTGAGGGAGGAGATATAGGCATGGAATTTGTCTTTGAAGAGGAATGTGTTGATATTCCCACAGGTATTAATGGCATTGATCAGGATTCCATTCCTGACCTTGTTCAAGACACAATAGATCAAGACAATGTCGAACAACCTCCTATTCAAGAGATTGTTCCAGAAGAACAAACTCTGACACCTCAAGAGCCTATGCCATTAAAGAGATCCACTCGACAAAAGAGTGTATTGCCAGAAGATTACATTGTATTTTTGTAAGAACATGAGGTAGACGTTGGAGTGATGGAAGATGACCTGATCAACTTCCGTCAAGCCATCGAAAGTTCTAACTCTCAAAAGTGGATAGATGCTATAAATGAGGAGATAAAGTCCATGAAGGATAATGACGTGTGGGATCTTATCCCATTGCCAGAAGGAGCAAAACCTATTGGTTGCAAATGGATATTAAAGACCAAAAGGGATTTGAAAGGTTATGTGGAAAGGTATAAAGCTCGTCTTGTCGCAAAGGGCATTACGCAAAAAGAAGGTATCAACTATAAAGGGATATTTTCTCCAGTTTCTTCAAAGGACTCTTTCAGGATTATAATGGTATTGGTGGCGCATTTCAATCTTGAGTTACATCAGATGGATATCAAAACAGTGTTTCTCAATGGTGACATTGATGAGACGATATATATGGTCCAGCCAGAAAACTTTGTGTCGGGAGACTCAAAGCGTATGACTTGCAAACTTAAGAAATCCATCTATGGGCTCAAGCAAGCATTCAACAATGGTATTTCAAGTTTTATCAAGTGATCATCTCATTCGGTTTTGAGTTGAACTTGGTCAATGACTGTGTATACCATAAGTTCTGTGGGAGTAAACATATTTTCTTAGTATTATATGTTGATGACATCTTACTTGCCAGCAATGATATAGGCATATTGCACGAAACCAAGAGATTTCTAGCTAAGCATTTTGAGATGAAGGATCTTGGTGACGCCTCTTTTGTATTAGGGATTCAGATAGACTGAGATCGCTCTCGATGTATTCTTGGATTATCACAAAAGAACTATATCGAAAAGGTTCTCAAAAGATATGGCATGCAAGATTATAAACTAGGTGATACCCTTGTGGCTAAGGAAGACAAGTTTAGTCTCAATCAGTGCCCTAAGAATGATTTTAAGGTAAAAAAATGCAGAAGATTTCCTATGCCTCAGCAGTGGGGAGTTTGATGTATGCTCAGGTTTGTATGCATCCAGATATCGCGTACGTTACAGGGATGTTGGACAGGTATTTAAGCAATCAAGAAGCAGACCATTGGAAAGCAGCCAAAAGGGTTTTGCGATACTTACAGAGAACAAAGAATTACATGCTCACGTATCGGAGGTCAGATCAAATTGGGATCATTGGATATACTAACTCTGATTTTGTTGGATGCCAAGATAGTATGATATCCACATCAGGTTACATCTATCTTCTAGTTGGAGGAGTTGTCTCTTGGAAGAATGTTAAATAGTTCTTATATCCTCTTCTACTATGGCAACTGAGTTTATAGCATGTTATGAGGTATATAATCACGGGATATGGCTATGAAATTTTATCACGGGACTGCAGATAGTGGACTCTATTGATATGCCGCTCAAGTTATTTTGTGACAATAAGACAGCAGTTCTATATTCCAACAACAACAGGAACTCGACGAAGTCGAAGTAAATAGACATCAAGTTCCTGGTTGTGAAAGAAAGGGTTTAGAGTGAACAGTTGTCTATAGAGCACATAAGAATAAACTCCATGATTGTGGATCCGCTTACTAAGGGACTGCCACTCAAAGTGTTTCATAAGCATACTGCTTGTATGGGTGTCGTGTCTATTGATGATATTCAATTTTAGTAGGAGTTTGTATTATCAAATGCTTTTATGATATAGACATATTTCTGTTATTTCAGTTTATGGTATTAAGGTTATTTTCTGCAGAAATAAGGTTTTGATTTATTCACACTCTGAATTATTATATTGTTTGATTCAATAAGGTTTAAGGATGGACCAATTGGAAATGGGCATATTAAGATCACATTATATGAAATCTCCATGCGACACATCTACATCATGATCTATGTCATTCAGTTATATTGATATACGTGACAATTGATGGGTCGAGTTATGATTATTGTAACAAAAACCGCTTTGATCATATGTTAGTATGATTGATGGACCGGATTGGTTACAGATACATTTCGAAAATGATAGTAAATTTGAGCTCATTCAGTAATTATACAAAACATGATTATAAGGTTACATATATGGTCCAAGTGGGAGATTGTTAGATTATTATCCAACATTGGCCCATATCTGAAATAATCATGTATTGTAAACTGTCTAATATGGTTGGACCCAAATTACAAGTGATCTAATTAAGTTGGGCTTTAATGTATCTAATAGGGTGCGGGCTTTTTATGTGTAGAAACCTAATGGGTAATTTCTGATTTTATGATGGGCTAAATTAGAAATACCAATAGACAGATTTATCTATAAAAAGACAGTTATGGTCTCCAGATCACACGTCACTTTGATTTTTTTCTGTTTCCTATCTACAGAGAGAACTAGAGAGAAAAAGTTAAAATGGTTCTCTTAGGAAAAATGTGTAGATCTAGAAGGCCAGTCGTATGGCTCTACAACGTGATTATTTATTATGGATTCAGGTACGTTCCGTATATTTTATATATAACTTCTTGGTGATTTGACATAAAGATCTATTATGTAATTTTCGTATGGTATCTAACACTAAAAAAATATGATTTTTCTATGATAAGATTGAAAGACAATAACTTGTAAATCTAAGACTTTGATAGTTTATGCTTAAGTTTTCTTTTGATAGCATATACTTAGTTAGGATTTGGAATTATTACTTTTGATTTTATTTATACAAATTTCTATTGATATAGTTTACTTTTATAAATAGCCACAAACTTTGATGAGTTATGCTTGCATGACATTTTATAATTCATTTTAGAGTGCTTCGAATAAAAGTTAAAATTAAAAGATCAACTTTTTGATGTAATTATAATTGTTCGTGTTAGAAAGATATGAGGAAGATAATAAAAAAATACTCAACTGTGAACTAGTAGATTCAATGTCCATGAATAATCTAAAAATAAACTAAAAAACTATCTAGAACTTATTTGTTAGCTTGCTAGAATAATAGAAAAGTGAGATTGCAAAACATCCAGATCCTTATAGGAATGACCTATTTGCGCAACAATTATATTGTGCACTTGCAGTAAATTTTTTGCTAAGTGCAACCTTGAATCCAACAAAAGTGAGTTAAAGTTTTTTTTTTTTTTTGGATTTGGATATTTTCATCTTACTTAACTTGATAGAGACTAGAAAAAGTTAAGTTGGGGTGTGATTACAAGTGAAAAGTTTAAAAAAATAGTATAATTTGTGCACTTATAATCCAATTTTGGTTAATAATATAAGAAATTATAGATAAATTATTTTTATTGATCAAACTCTCCACTTTAATATTTTTCTTGTATTTATAGCCTTTTTGTAGAGTTCCTAAGTGGAAGAAAATTGAAAAACAAAATGTATTAGTGCGCATCAACCAAGATCTGATAGTTGATATGCATAACTGTTGACAACCATTTGGTAGCTATTGATAGCCAGCTAGAAATTGAAAACTATAAGTTCAACCCGAGAACTCTGGCAGATGTAGTTGTTGAAGCTGCTTTGGATAGCCATGAAGGCAAAGGCAAAAATTTGATATTTTTAGTTAAAATAGAGTTTTATTTTAAATAGAACTCTTGTTAGGATTTTTGAAAGGCTATATATACTCAATACAATTGAGAGTTTTGCATGCATAATTGGAATACCTTTTTTAGAGATTAAAAGAGAGATTGTTGTGGAAAATAGTTTTTTGTACTCATTCATACTTATTAATAAAAAAATCTCTTATATTCAACTATTGATGATTATGATGAGTATATATGGTACAAACGCTAAAAGATTTATTAGTAGGTATTTATATATTGCTTATTATACTTAATTATTTTATTTAAAATTGAGTTGTTCATAATGTATAGTTTGATGATATATGTGTTGCTTAGTTTTGGTACGTCGTAGATTCTTAGGCATGGTATATACTTAGATTTTAAATGTTTATTTTTATTATTCATATGTCATGTTTAGATCAACTCAAAACACGAATAGGATAGTCGAGTAAAAAGCCAAAATATCAGGTTCATGACTTTATTTACTTATAAGTTTCAATGTTATATTTTCCTATTGTACAAGACCATGCAATCTATGCAACTGGAATAATTAAGTAAATTATATCTAGTAAATTAATCTACGAGACGTTGACATATTTGATTGACAATCTTTTCTAGTTAATAAATTAATAATCAATCAATCTCAATTAAATAAATTCTAAACTCAACACTTTCCTTCATAATATATTTTAATTAGTATCATACACAATAAATTAAAGATCCTCGAGAGAATAATCATGGATTTTCTACCCTTGTACTAATTGTAGATCTCTTGTACTTAGGAATGTATGATTTAGATCATAGTCAATACACCATATCTAAAGAGTTTATAGTATATCAAAAACTATGCAACAACTCTACTGTCAAACTATAAATAATTAAATTCTTAAAATCATATTCGGCACCTAATATAATAAAAAGGGAACTAAAAATTAAATATCATATAAAACAATTACGACTGAAAAAGGAAAAACTTATACCAGACCATCATCAAGAATTTGTTACCTCATGCAAAATTACTAAGAAATTTAACCACTAATACTCTTCATAACTATCAAATAATTAAAAAGAAATTCTTTTGTTAAATAACTGTGGGAGATTATAAAATTGAAAATCTCAAAACTCTCAAAATCTATCTTTTAATCTCTAAAATCGCTCTCTTTTCGCCTCCTTCTTTTTTCGTAAAATTCAATGCATATTTATAGACCTCTTAGAGTTTTAATCCAGTAATACACGAATTCTATCTAATTTGAAATTTTTTTGTCTTCAAAAATTTTTATATCTGCATATTTGGCTGCCTCCCTATTGATAGCGGGTCAATAGCTACTTTGATAACTCCTCTCGGATAGCTTTTACAATCATCAAAATTAGCTTATTGTTAATAGCCCTCCTAGCTGGTTATTGACAACCAAACCTGAAAATTGGTTTTCGACTGGTTTTATACATAAGTACGATTTTCATTCAATTTCCTTTCATCTAAAATCTTGTTAAAAAATCATAAAATACTAGAAAAATATTAAAGTGAAGAATTAAAGTAATACGAATAATAAATCATTAACCTTCCATATTAATCTCCAAAAAATAGATTATGAGTTTATAAAATAGATACCAAGTATTACACTTTTCACACATAATCAATCAATTAACAGTTATTCAGTCATGCAATTACCAAATGAATATCAAATCATTAAACATATTAGACTAAGAAATTTTTAATATGGAAAAATCCAAATAGAGAAAAACAATCATGGAAAAAATGTAATCAAAAGTCGATGACGAAGATTAGACCGCAAACATTACACGGCTATGACTAAATCAATAGCCCATGGTCTGTCTCCTCTACTAGATAGCCATAAATAAAGTACTACATTCAAATATTTCAAGCCTAGTGATAATTATCCTCACAAAAGTAGATCTACAAGTACCAAATATTATAAAAAAAAAAAAACAAACAAAGTAAAGATTACCACATGAGCGCCATATGGTCCATCTATATTTTGGACATGTTGAGGAATATAGATTTCTAAAACCATGAACAAGAACTCCTTGAACAATAAAATCTTCCTCTTTTCTTATTGAAAATCTTTTCCCAAATCATAATTCTATGGAATATTTATGAATAAATTCCTTCTCCAAGTAAACTCCATCTCATCATTTTTATCTAAGTCATCCAAGATTATTCCTTTGGTTCATATAGAAATTTAAAGCCAATTAAAACACTAAAATCCATCAAAAACACAATCTGAAAATTTGACTGTGGTGTTGTCGTCTAGAACAACTAGTGTGGTCATCAATGGGGTCACTGGTAGCTATATAGGTGGATACTCTCAAGTCGGCTTAGAAAATATGAGCTCAGGCGGCTATAGCGACGATTATGTTCTAATTGGCTCAGTTTATGAGCCACCGGCAAATTCACCAGTGGGCTCACTAGTGGGGCCACTGGTTGATCTGAGGAATCATACTTTTAATCCATGTTTTCTTTACTGATACAGCCACGTAATCTCCATCGTATCCCCATTTTGATTGACCTTGGTATCGTTATGAAGGTCCTTCCAAGCTCTACATTATTATAGTTCCTCATGTTCATGTGGAACCTTTATTTTGTCCGTTTTTATCAATCTTGATTTACGATTTCACTCAATAACTTGATTAGTCCTTCACACATGTTTTTATGCAATATATATATATATATATATATATATATATATATATATATATATATATATATATATATATATATATATGTATGTATGTATGTATGTATGTATGTATATGCAAATGTATGATCAAATATCCTAAAAATATACATATAAATATACATGTATACAAATTATAGATAATAAATTTAATACCAATTGCATATTTTGAATAGATATGCTTACTAAGACGATTAACATTATAATTTTTAAATATGTTTAATTCAAAAGTGAAACCAAATAACCAAAATCGTAGTGAACCGGATCCAATTAGTTTGGTTCAATTTTTATTTTCATTCCTAATTAGTTCGGTTTTATAAAAATTTATATAGAACAAAGTAAAACCAACCAATATTCATCCCTAGTTTGATGCATCAAGAGGTGATACCAATTCCCCCTCCCCCTTTCTTCTACACCTCCTCTCCATGCCACCTTTCCTTTCCAGTTTACAAGGATGTTCTCAAATATTTATTATTGGATAAATGAATTGGACAAGGGAAGTTGGTGGGTAATGATCGGGAGAAAAGAAAAAGAGAAAAGTAATCAATAATTGGATTTTGGATCTAAAATATCTATACAGCCAGAAAATTTCTAAAAAAATAATGGTGTTAAAATGGAGGGAGAGAATCATGATATAATATACAAAATAAATTTGAATAAGTCGTTAAGATAAAACCAAACTCTATTTGTATTATTTTTAGTAACTAGCTTTTGAGATGAATTTAAATTGTGAGATTCTAAGATATAAGATTAAGTAAAATAATAAGAATGCTATCATATTAATTATTAAGATAATGTGAACCAAAAGTAATAAATATAGGTTAGAGGATTACATAGATGTAGAATTAGATTACAAACTTTTCATTAAATTTTGAAAGATATATCTAAGACATCTTCCAACATCCATTTATGATGTGTGATATTAATGCAAGTATAGATTGTTTACTTGTAACATTAATTGGTTGTTCCCAAGGAAATCTTAAGTGTTTTTTATCCTTACTTTTAATTCTACCGAATGAATCAGTTTAAAAGACTAGACTAAATTACCTAAATTATTAAGAAAATCAATTTCTAACGGGTCGAATCCATTAAAATCATATCATGAACATATTCAATAAGTCTCCCTAAGAAATCTAACTATGTACAATCCATGTAATCCGTTATTTTTAAATAATCAACTCCAATTTCAAAGTATAAAATATCAATATACTCAAATAAAGCATAAACTCTTAAAGAACAGTAATCAATTAATTAAATTTGAACACATTATTAGATATCTTTTAGATGAATTTTATAATTAATCCTAAAACACGTTAGTAAGCATGACCTGTCAAATTATTCTTTAAAGGTTACTATGAATAAACCATCAAATCTTTAGATTTCCAAAGATAATTAGTCAAATTAAAAAAGTACATAGTCCTTAATAATTAAAAAATAGAAAAGAGATAGAGAAATTATATCACATAGTCTAATGTTTTAAGTCCTAATTCCATCTAACCATAGAAATCTAGAAAATTTGTCAGTGCGAAAGTAAAAAAAAAAAAAATTATAAAATCAAAACATGAAATATCACTAAAAAAATAAGAAAAATTAAAACTTTGGTAAGAAAAACTAAAAATAAAATGAATGACAACAGCAAGAGGAAAGACGATGGTATCATCTAAATCTACTATCTAAATCCTTAAATTTAATTAATTTTTAAAGTATACAAAAATATACGTTACATGGGAAATCTTGAAGTATTTATATACATGGATTTAATGAAACTGATCTAATCAACGCAAAATAATTATACTCAAAATAATTACTAAATTGATGTCTCTTGAAAAAAGATCAGCATCTAATTTTTTTTTTTTTTTTACCTCTAGGTGACAACATTGACTGCAAAGTAGTAGCAATGACTTCAAAAATACTTAATTTGATTTTGAATTTGCCCTTCAATTTTGACCATGATTTGACTTCTTTGACTGCTAGGCAGTAATGTTGACTACTACACGCTGTCAAGCCAACTAATTTGGGGCCGATTTTTCGTATCTTCAAGTTCCATTTGGGGATTATACTGATCTAAATTGAATTTGAATTTAAGCACTGGATTACTCTAACTTCTCATATTTTCACTTTTCAATATGTTCAGTCCTCTTTTTTGTAGTTCTTTTATTCCAATTAATCAAGTACTACTGTAAAATCTAAAAATATTTGAATAACAATTATTTACAAATACAAAATAAATAGACTAAGGGTAAAATATACAAAATTCAATGCTCTTCAATTTTGTTTGAGATATATGTTGGTCAAAGTTTCAAAAGGTGAATTGTGTGAAGTGAATAAAGTACTGATAGGTTATTAATCAATATGTGGTAGAAAAAATAATGAAATAAACTTTTTAGATTTAACGGAAAGTTTGTATATATATATATATATATATATAGAGAGAGAGAGAGAGAGAGAGACGAAAACACACATATATACATACATTCATAGACATATGTATGTGAGTGTGAAAATACATAGAACATATACTAATACATATACATATATATACTTGCACATACATACATACATACATACATATATATATATATGGGTTTACTGTATATAAATCTACAGCTCAAGTAAGTTACGTGAGTCAGCTGCAAAAAGTAACTACCCCATTTTTTTTTTTTAAATTCTCTTTTAGATCATAATCTCTACCTTCTTAACTACTTTAGGATCAAATTTCATGTGATTTGATAATCATTTATTCTTTCATAAAGTTGATATAAAAATGTTATATTCACCAAAAACTATTAAGTTTGTGTCTAGTTGATGGAAATAAAAATCAAAATTAAAATCCAAGAAATTAAGAAAGAATTGGGGGGTGAGATCATATTCCAAAATAAGATTTTTAAAAAAAATAGTTAGAAATAGAGGTAATGAACTATAGCTCAAGTAATATGTGAGGTAGCAGCTCATTTTTCGTTTTCACTTATATGTGTGAGTGTGGCCATGAAAAGGGTTTAAGCGGAACAAAATTGGCTTGGTGGTAGAATTGTGGAAACACTTATTTATTCCATATTTGGACCTTAGCTCACATGGGAGTCTTACTTAGATTTAAAGGAAAAGGAAGTCAAGAAATACTTTACTAGCCATTCCAATATACATATATGTATTTTGCATAGACATCCCAAATGACATACTCACTACGTATATAGACCTTATTACTTCTAATTGGCAATATCAATGAACCATGAGTTCTCATGTTACCTTCATATGTATGTATGTACGGCCATGAGTTCTCATGTTACCTTTGTATGTACGTAGGTATGTGATGAGTGTCATATATTGCATATTTATAGCCTTCATTATTATCTATTTTTTTATTTGAATAATGCTACTCGAGTATTTTTAGTGTGGTTTTAGGTAAACATATTCCTACAAGGAGATGGCATAAACTCAGAGACGGATTTGGAAATCAAGTTCAAAAAGAGTTAAAAGTGAGCAAAGCTACAAGACCATGATACTGCACAGAGCCAAAATTCAATACAGTCAATCCAATCAAAGGAAAAGAACAAAAGATTCATACAGAAGAAAGTTGAAGCCTAGAAAATCAACTTTTGCCGTTATTTGGTGGCATTTGTCGTCAATTGGCAGCTCTATGGGCCCCACTCTGGGTGAATTTTCTATAGGAGTTTCGATATAATTTTGTAGTTTCTCTTTTATACTCAGATTAAGCTTTGATTCTTCGAAACCTATATATTGGCCTTATCCTTGTAATCTGAGGTTTTTTTTATGATATGATTTTGTATTCAAATTTTGTTGAATAAAAATAGGGTTTGCTAAAGGGGTGACGGCCGCCATACCGACTCCAGAGGCACCCTTTTTCTGCTCATCATTATTTTTTAGTTAATCTTCTTCTAATTACTTTCTAAATAGATTTATCTTACTTTCTAATATAAAACTTTAATCCCTTTTAGGGAAAATATGATATTTTAAATTAAGAGTATGAGTAGCTAATTAGTTTAGTTTTAGGATGTAGATGAAACTAAGGATCAATCTCAGATTAATCTATTTGTATTCTTTCTAAAATAAAGAAAAAAAGATAGGATTTTTCTATGAAATAATAAAACCGCAAGAACTCATAGATTAGAACATTGATAGGTTATTCTTAATTTAAATATTTTCATAGACTACGCTTAGTTAGGGTTTGGAGTTGTTGGTTTTTATTTATTTTGTTAAATTTATCTAATAATTTAGTTTATCTCTATAAAAAGTAACTTCTTTGATAGATTATACTTGCACACCACTTGATAGTTCATACTTACGATATTTTAAGTAGGAATTAAGCTAAAAGAATAAATTTTTATTAAAGAAGGAAGACGAATAGATAATATTTGGTTGTGAACTAGTAGATTCCGTATCCTAAGCTAATTAGAATTGCAAATCTCATCAATCTAAACTCATAGTTAGCTCATCAAGATAATAGAGTTAGCAAGATTACAAAACACCTTAGATCCCTGTGAGAATGACCTGTTACACTACAACTAATACTGTGTGCTTACAATAGATTTAACACTTCAAGTTTTTGGCGCCGTTGTCGGGATCGATGGTGTTTTTCTTTCTTTTTCTAACGTTTTATGGGTTAACAATTGTGTTGAGTGTGTAGGGATCAGAAAGTACAAATACAAGAAGATAAAAGATATCAGAGGAGCTTCAGAGTTGTGTAGCAGAAACCAAAGAGACAATCTCTCTAGTTATGCTGCTAATAGTGGCAAGAACCGCCAAATAGCGACACTCAGGTGAAATCTGACCCCATATTTTCTCCAGTTCTGTGTTTTGGTTCTCTAGTTTTGTAAAAAAAATTTTAAAAAAAACATAGTAGGAATCACATATTTTCTTTGATCATATCTCTTCCACCGTTTTATCTTTACCACACTTCACTTCTTGCATTAGTTTAGGAAACTCACGCATCCATGGTCGCTGGTTCATGCCATATTGGACTGGTAAGCAATTTGGTCGATTAGTGAGATCATATTTATTCATGGGAGAAAAGATGGAACAACCGATCCAGATCCTTCAGGATCGATGTTACCCGTTGTGCACTTCAATACCATCATGCATAAAACTCCCACACACAGCGGGTAATCATTATGAACTGAAACCGTAGTACATCAGCATACATTCTAAATTCACTAGTTCTGATTTTGAGGATGCATATCTCTTTATCAGTGAATTTCAGGAAGTGTGCGTGATGATAAAACTACAGCACTTATTGAAGGATGCAATTAAGCTTTGTTTCATTCCATTCGCATTTAAAGATAATGTCAAGAAGTTGTTGTATAATATGGCTACTGATTCAATCACTTACTTGGGATGAATTCGTTACAATGTTTCTCAAGAAGTACTTTCCCACGCACAAGATAGTAAAAATTCAAAATCAAATTAATCAATTCCGTTAAGTGCCGAAAGAACCCTTCTGGAAATACTTGCAATGATTCAAAGATTTGTTAGCTCAATGCCCCCACCATGAGATAGAAAAGTGATAGTTGTTTCAAATTATGTACGAAGAACTCAATTACACATCCAAGACTCTTCTTGAGTCCATGTGTTAGAGGGAGTTCATGAAAAGGAATGAGGATTAAGTGTGGGACTTTTTTGAGAACCTATTGTGGAAAACTATGCAGGGGGAGAGTCCCACTGAGAAACCAAATACATCAACTTCTACGAATAAGGGTGGGATCCATAGCGTCGACAGCTCTATAGCTTCTGAAGCTAAGATTGCAGTTCTTATGAGGAGAATTGAGGCATTGGAAGCTCCTAATGCTCCACCAGTGGGTCAAGTAAATCAAATATAAGGTCTCGCATGCTTTTATTGTGGAACTCCAAATCACGTTATGAAGGAGTGTCCACTGTTAGTGAATCCCATGGGTCCGATACTTGAGCAGGCGAACGCTTTATATCCAAGACCCATGAACAATCCTTACGCTCCTACATATAATCCTAGCTAAAGAAACCATCCAAATCTCTTATGGGGTCAAGAGCAATATCAAGGAGCCCCCAACCCTAACATGCAGCTTCCAGCCAATGGTCAGTTGCCAAGATCAAATGTGGGTGCTTACCAACACCCAAATGCTTCAAATCAAGGGAACAACCAGAATAGGCCACCTGCAGACAACCAATCACATCCACAACAGGGGTCTAACAATGATAAAGAAAAGCGACTACAGTCACTTGAGAAGAACGTTGAAAAACTTCTCAACTCCTCGTCCAAGCTAGACACACATATGCAAAATCTTATAAAAGTATCAACTAATTTCATTCAAAGAACATATCAGCACCTGCTCGTGAACTCTCACTCTATTAAGAACTTAGAGCAGTAGGTTGGACAATTAGCGAAGTCAACCCTTAACAAACCCTAACGCCAGTTCCTCACTCCAATCAGTCATAGTCAACCAAGTTAATGCCATTTACACACTTCGATCTGGCAAGCTGATTGACAATCATGTACCCATGCCACCTGATTCCACTCCTAGTGCTCGACAGACTACACTTCCTGATTCCATGATCCCATCATCACCTCATGATTCATCAACAAAATCATCCCAGGATCCACCCACTAGCACGATAGAGGAGTCTGACCCCTCTAAATCTGATCCTCCTATCGACCATGCTTATAAACCGAAGGCTACCTATCCATATCGATTGAACAAAAAATCTCTTCAAGTTGAACACATTCTTGAGTTATTCAAACAAGTTAAGGTCAATGTTCCTCTTTTTGATGCAATCCAACAAGTACCTACTTATGCAAAATTCTTAAAGGTTTTATGCACCAAGAAGAGAACAACAAATGTTCCAAAGAAAGTCTTTCTAGCTGCTAGCATCTCTAGCATCCTCTCTCTGTCTGTACCCATGAAGTACAAAAATCTGGAAGTCCTACTGTCTCCTGCACCATAGGAACTACAGTGATTGAAAGGGCTTTACTAGATTTAGGAGCGAGTATCAATTTGCTTCCTTATTCAGTGTACCAGTAGTTAGGACTGGGAGAGTTGAGACCTACAAGGATTATGTTACAGCTAGCCAATAAATCTATGAAGAAGTCTATGGGAGAGATTGATGACGTCTTGATTAAGATTGGGGAGTTTATTTTCCCAGTCGATTTCATAGTTCTCGAGACTCAACCTGTAATGGATCTACAGTATTGTATCCCAGTTATTTTGGGACGTCCATTCCTAACCACTTCTAATGCTGTTATTAATTGCTAGAGTGGATCGATGAGACTTTCCTTTGGAAACATGATACTTGACTTGAATATATTCAATCTAGAGTGCCAACCAAGTGATCCACATGACGAGCCCCTAGAAGTGAATATGATCCAAGGGTTGTCCAGTGAGCACCAAGAGGAGGAATTCTTTAATGAGCTGGATGGTTCAGTTGATGAGAGTTTATTCTTAGATATGCTCGATGAGTCATCTAGGGAAGCCATAGGCTTGAGTATAGCCGATATAAAGGGGATAAGTCCATCTATAGTGCAGCATAGAATTCATTTACTAGATAATGCACAACCTACAAAAGATTCTCAATGTAGGTTGAATCCAGTAATGAAAGAAGTTATGAGAAAGGATATTCTTAAGTGCCATGACAATGGGATCATCTATCCTATTTCAGATAGTGCTTGGGTGAACCCAGTTCAAGTAGTGCCTAATAAGTCCAGGATCACTATAGTAAAAAACAATGCAAATAAGCTTATCCTGATGCGTTTGCAGATGGTATGGCAGGTTTGTATTGACTATAGAAAGGTAAATGCTGAAACTAGGAAGGACCACTTCCCTTTACCTTTTATTGATCAGATGCTGGGACGGTTGGCTGGACATGAGTTCTATTGTTTCTTAGATGGATACTCTGGCTACAACCAAATTTTCATCGCCCCGGAGGATCAGAAGACCACGTTCACATGTCCATTTGGCACATTTGCATACAAACGCATGCCCTTTAGGTTATGCAATACACCTCCCACATTCCAAAGGTGCATGGTGAGTATTTTCTCCGACATGGTTAAACAATTTCTTGAAATCTTCATGGATGATTTCTCTATCTTCATAGATTCATTCCAAGAGTGTCTGCATCATTTAGAATTAGTTCTCATGCGTTGTCATGAGAAACATTTGACACTCAGTTGGAAAAAATATCATTTCATAGTCAAAAATGGCATAGTACTGGGGCATGTCATCTCGAAGAATGGTATCAAGGTTGACAAAACTAAGGTGGTCCTCATCATAAATCTTTTATGTCCACGATAAGTGAAAAATATACGATCCTTTCTTGGCCAAGCTACATTCTAGAGAAGATTTATCAAAGATTTTAGAAAAATTGCTAGGCCTTTGACACATCTATTTGGCCAAGGATGTGCAATTCAATTTCATACATGATTGTCTTAGAGTATTTGAGCAGCTCAAGAAGGTTCTTACCACTACTTCTATCATTCATGTGCCAGACTAGAGTCTGTCCATTGAGCTTATGTATGGCGCATCTAATTATGCTATTGTGTCATCCTTGGACAACGTATTAATAAGCAGCCACATGTAATTTACTATGCAAGTAGAACACTCAATAACACCCAGTTGAACTTCTCTACCACAGAGAAAGAGCTTCTAGCAGTCGTCTTTGCACTTAAAAAGTTTTTCTCCTACTTAATTGGATCATGGATTATAGTTTACACTGATCATGCTACTTTGAAATATTTGTTGACCAAGAAAGACACAGAAGTATGGCTCATTCGATGGATCCTCTTGTTACAAGAGTTTGATCTTGAGATATTAGATAAGCAAAGTGCTGATAACTTATTAGCTGATCACTTATCTTGCCTGCCCAACACTCCAACTAATTCTTGCCCCATATATGAATCATTTCCTGATGAGCAACTGCTTGCATTAACGTGTGAATCATGGTTTGCTGACATTGTGATTTGTCTTGTGAGAAAAAAGATTCCATCATATTGGTCCAAGTAAGACATATAGATTCTTGTCCCAAGTAAAATTCTTTTACTGCGATGAACCATATCTGTTCAAATGTTGTCCAGACCAAAATATACGTCGATGCATATCTAATGATGAGATACAATGTGTCCTCTCTTTTTGTCATGATCTTATTTGTAGAGGGCACTTTGGTCCAAGGAAAATGTCTAAAAAGATGTTGCAGCATGGCTTTGTATTGGCCAACTTTTTTCGAAGACAATGTGGAATATTACAAAACATGCACGGATGTCAAATCATAGGCAAGATTTTACGATGCAATATGATGCCTCTACAACCTATCCTTGAGGTCGAAATATTCGAAGTATGGGGTATAAATTTTATGGGACCGTTACCCAACTCATTTGGAAACCAATACATATTGGTCGTTATCGATTATGTTTCTAAATGGGTAGAGGCAATTGCCACAAAATCGAATGACAACAAAGTTATTGTCAAGTTCTTAAAAGAGAATATCTTTTCTTCATTTTAAATTCCTCGAGCTATCATTAGTGATAACGATACATATTTTACTAACCAATCATTTGAGGTGCTCATGTGGAAATATTCCATTACCCGAAATATTCTATTAACCATAAGTTAGCTTCACCATATTATCAACAAACCAATAGGCAAGTGGAAGTTTCAAATTGCCAAATCAAACTGATTTTGGAGAAGGCAGTGTAACACAACAGAAAAGATTAGTCATATAAACTAGCAGATGCATTATGGGCAAACTGTACTGCCTACAAGACCAATCTAGGCATGTTTCTATATCGGTTGATATTTGGAAAAGTGTGTCATTTACCGGTGAAGCTTGAGCATAAGGATTTTTGGGCCATTAAATTTCTTAATTTTGAGCTTGAAAAAACTGGTAAGCAGTGGAGGCTACAACTTAATGAGCTTGATGAGATTAGAAGGGATGCATATGAAAATGCTAAGTTTATAAAGAGAAAACTAAAGTGTTTCATAAAAAAACGATAATTCGCAAGTCATTTACACTAGGACAGAAAGTTCTCTTGTATAATTCGATATCGAGAACCATAAAAATTGTGATTTTTTTAAAGTGAATCATCATAGATTAAAATCGTTTTAAGAGACTCGAGTAAGCGATAATGCATAGATCGTGATACTTCAATACCCAACTATGCATAGGAAATGTATTCATTTGTATATTAGAATGTATATTATGTATTTTTAATATAATACAGGGTATAATAGAAGTTGAGGGCTTCAAAATAATATATGAGGAAGGAAGGGGTTGGTTGAAATTTGCATCACTATAAATACCCAGCCAGCCCCAAACCCAAACCCTTGCTGCCCTCATCTCCCCCAAAGCCTCCATTGTCTTCTTTGTTTTTTTGTGCAGATCAGTCGAGATTCTCCACTTGGAACTCAATCCAGAGGCCACCAGCAGCCATATCCCTTCCTCATCTTCCTCTTCCACAAGGTCATACCCCAGATCCCCTGTTTTGTTGCCAATCAGCTGCAAAAATCACCAATTAGTGGCAGATTTCAAGAATTCCCCCCTGAAACTTCAGGGAAGGTGAGCTTTCAAGATTATCTACTTACTGTTAAATTAAAATAATTTTTTGTGGTTTATGGTAGAATCTAATGGTACAGTTTGTGTGTGAAAAATATTTTGGAGAAATTTTTGTTGCATTTACTTTATATTTTTTATCCACTATTAAAAATTTGGGATGGAATTATCTGTTATACACGCCCAATTCATTTTTTACATTACAGAGTTAGTAGAAGACTTTTATGCGAGTTTTGTAAAATCTGATATTTCGAAGAATCGAAAAACTATCAAACTCCACTGGTGTGGAGAAATCCACAATGTGAATGCAGTAGCTATCTCTACATCCACCGGTATCCTCCTTCACCTACGGAATCAAAATCCAGAAGCGATTGAGGACTATCTTACACGAATGTGTCCGAATTGCAGAGTGACACGAGATAGATGGATCAGTAGTAAGACACTTTATCGCAGTGTACATACAACTTGCCGCTGGATATATCATCTTTTTACACACCCACATTACACATTGTTGATTATATCATCAGTCAGGACACTCATTTTTGTATGCGCACATAATTAGTTGACACCATTATAGATGCTAAGCTGCGGTCGAGAACTAGTTTGTCTCTACCGAGTTTGATTACACAATTGTATCGTGGATTTACGTCTAGTACAAAGTTTGATGCATATGCACTCTCACGTGTATCTATAGTCATAGAACATATATCAGTGATATATCACGCTACTGTTCCAGAGGATTGAAATAGAAATACTGATGATGAAAACATATATGCCACTAAGTTAACACAAGAGGAGGAGGATGACGCTTTTTTTGACCAAGACATTCCAGCGGATCCCACTGAGCAAATTAATGTTATTTGGCATGGTTTTGGAAAAATTTGGCGTCGATTAAAATAAGTTGACCATGGAGAGACTTCTACAACATGTGCACGTCGTGCACCTGGAGAATCAAGTAGGAGGCAAAGAGGACGACACCAATGATTTGTGTATGAGGAATACACAAGTTTAGATATGGGGGAGTGGATTAGGAGATTTATTTTATTTATTTACTTTTTATTTTTCTAGAATTTTTAGTTTTTATTCCATGATTTTTATTTTTTTTGGTTTTTTTATTTTTTTGGGCGTCTTTATTTTACGCTTCGGGTAGTTTTTAGGGTAACTAACTAAAAAAAGTAAAAAAAAATATTATATATTTTATCCAATAAATCAACCTAATTACAAATAAAAGAATAAATTTAGATTTGAAATTTGATAGAAGAGTAGATTGGATGATGCACTAAGAATTTTATGAAGAAGATTAAAATCCGAAAAATAAATATCACTAATAGTAATTTTGAAGTAAGTATATATCTAGTTTTCACTTCACAATAGTTTATTAGGTTAAGGATAAAGATGATAACGATTGAGTAGTTTTCTCTATCTAAATAAGAAAAAAAAGAAAAATAAAGGGGTGAGCCTGGTATTTAAGGTAATAGTCTCAGAGAGAAAAGAAATAGTATGATCAAAGTAATCGGGTATTTTGTGCCTAAGCAAGCGTGAATATTTTCATGAAAGGTGAAAGATTCACAAAAAAAAGAAAATAATTTTGTTATGAGAGAGGAGATGAATCATGAGTTAGAATTGGAGTTCAAAACCAAATTAGACTATCACAAGTACACGTAGATATATAGGAGCCAATGAATTATTTACTAGTGGGTATTGAAAGATTAGATTTAAATTTTTGATTAAAATGATAAGTGTATTTGATATGGTGCTTGATTTGAAAATTGATAATTTAAATGCGTTCTTGAGTTTGTATATTAGTGAGATTAATTGAAAAAAATATCATTAAAAAAATATTTTTCTTTCTTCGTATAAAATTTTTATTTTTCTTGATTTTCAGTTATCCTTATTTTTCTTTTCTTTATTCCTTAATCTTTTTTCTTCACGAATTTTGTGAGAATATTCACTACAAAACCTCATGAGATAAAACTCGTCCACTAGGGTAACCTAGGGATTTAAAGGCTTATTGCACGTACTAAGTACAATCGTGATTCCTACAAAAGTAAGTTAGGATTTTTTTTCTTCTTTGATTTAGGTTTTGCTTGAGAACTAGCAAAAGATAGGTATAGAGGTGTGATGAGTGTTATATATCGCATATTTATAGCCTCTATTTTTATCTATTTTTGTATTTAAATAATACTACTCTGGTATTTTTAGTGTGTTTTAAGATAAACCTATTCCTACAAGAAGAAAGTATAAACTCAGAGCCGGATTAGGAAACCAAGTTCAGAAGAGGGTTAAAGTGAGCAAAACTACAAGACCATAATACTACAGAGAGTTAAAAATCAATAAAGTCAATCCAACTAAAGGAAAAGGACAAAAGATTCATACGGAAAAAAGTTGAAGCCCAGAAGATCAACTTTCAGTGCTATTTGGCAGCATTTGCCGTCAATTGGCGGCTCCATGAGGCCCACTCTGGGTGAATTTTCTATGAGGGTTTCGATGTAATTTTGTACTTTTTCATTTGTACTCAGATTAGGGTTTGATTCTCCGAAGCCTATATATTGGTCATATTCTTGTAATCTAGGATATTTTTTATGATATGATTTTGTACTCAAATTTTATTGAATAAAATAAGGTTTGCTGAAGGGATGATGGTTTCCATACAGACTTTAGAGGTACCATTTTTCTTCTCATCATTGTTCCTTAGATAATTTTTTTTCTAATTGATTTCTAGATAAATTGATCTTGCTTTCTAGTATAATACTTTAATCGCTATCTAGGAATTATTTTTAATTAGGAGTATGAGTAGCTAATTAGTTTAGTCTTAAAATGTAGATAAAACTAGGGATCAATTTCATATTAATCTATTTGTATTCTTTCTAAAATAAAGAAATAAAAGATAAAATTTTTCTATGAAACAATAAAAACACAAGAACTCGTAGGTTAGAACTTTGATAGGTTATTCTTAATTTAAATATTTTGATAGCCTATATTTAGTTAGGGTTTGGAGTTTTTGGTTTTTATTTATTTTGTTGAATTTATCTAGCGATTTAGTTTATCTCTATAAAATGTAAGTTTTTTTATGGATTATACTTGCACACCACTTGATAATCCATATTTAGGATACTTTAAGTAGGAATTAAACTAAAAGATCATTTTTTTATTATAGAAAGAAGACGAATAGATAATATTTGGTTGTGAACTAGTGTATTTCGTATCCTAGGCTAATTAGAATTGCAAATCTCATCAATTTAGACTCATAGTTAGCTCATTAAGATAATAGAGTTAAGAAAATTGCAAAACACCTTAGATCTCTATGAGAACGACTTGTTAGCACTATAACCGATACTGTGCGCTTGCAGTAGATTTAACACATTATGTTTTTGGGGGGTGTGTGTGTGTGTGTATAATGAAAATCAACTGCCACCTCACATTAGTTACCAGTCCATTCTATTATCTCATTCTTTTTAAAAAATTTCTTTTGGATTATGATCTCAATTCTCTGGGGTTCACTTATACTCAATTTCTTGGGTTTTACTTCTAATTTGTCTTTCCATCAAGTAGATACAAAGCTAATGATTTTCTATCAATACAACATTTTATATCTATTTGATGGGAGGGCAAATGAATTATAAAATCAGTAAAATTTAATCTAAATAAGGTAATAGAGGTAGCTATCATGATTTCAAGAAAAACAAATTATGGGACTAGTAGCTTTTTATCTCTAGCTAGCTTGCGTAATTTACGAGAGTTGGTAATCATATACAGTAATTTCTTTTATATATATATATATATATATATATATATATATATATATATATATATATATATATATATATATATATATATATAAAACAGAAAATTCACCTGCTATGAAGGGAGTTCTTTCACTAGCACTTAGGTGGCCCATTGAAACATTTACACATGATGCCACTCAAAGGGCAATTAAGGGAGTTTATTTTATTTGTTATCTTGAGTGGCGCCACGTGTAATTATTTCATTAGGCTAACTAAGTGCTAGTAAAGGAACTCCCTTCATCGCCGGTAAATTTTCCGTTTTCTCACATATATATATATATATATATATATATATAGAGTGAGAGAGAGAGAGAGAGAGAGAGAGAGAGAGAGAAAGAGCATGTACACACGCGCGCGTGCATGCACACATGCACATATATATTACTTTATTTGATACATTTGCATCATATATTAGATAAGTAGATAATGAATGGTGTTTTAATAATAAAATAAATAAGAACTCTTGATCGAGGATGAATGAATATCTAAATCAAATAATTTTCTTTGCATCACCTATTTAGGGCACAGAAAATCATAACTAAAGGTTCTAATTGTTCACATACACTCTCGAATTTAAGATTTAAAGATGTTTTCGTAGGCAACTAAATTTGAGGAAGATCAACATTCTCATTATTTCTGAGATTTATGGATCAAATTCAATTTAGTAGAACCTTTGACTCACATTTTTTCCACGAAGAACATCTTACAAAACTCTGACTCCTGAATTTGGAGTATCCTATTTTCACATAATTCACAGGGTTCAACAAACAATCGACATTTCCTGATTTAAAGATGTAGTACTGCTTGTAATAACAGTGCTTATATCTTATATTAACAATCAAAATATGGTGGTTAGAAAAATATTTATTTGATGGGGGCTTCTTTCTTTATCTATGAATTTTATTATACTTATGGAAGAATATTTTTAGTCTTCTAATATCTATAGGTTAATTGTTTCGCTCCTGTATCTTCTAATAGGGAAACAGAGTTGTTTCAAGGATCCCAAACGATTAGTTGTGTTCTCCCAATAAATTAAATGTATATCATGCCTCAATCGAACTAGGTTTCATAGTGGTGAAGGAACTAGATTGGAAAGAAGAGGAATTCTAGTTCTAAGATAGAATTACAGTTACAATCGAGAACTCATTCAAAGAGAAAGATATTAAATATCTAAGAAACGCCTTAGGTACCCCATTCCCACATGTACACACATGAACACATACACGCACACACATGCACAGGTGCACAGACACACATGCATACAGACACACACATGCACATGCACATGACGCACACACGCATATGCACATACACGATTCGGGTAATTGTTGTCCGTTCTGTTAATATGTATATATTTATTTTCCAATCTTGTTTGTTCCTAATACATAAAATATATACATTCATAAAAAAAAAAAAAATTCTATACTCATGGCTGGTATATATATGGTAAAGGTGAATATAAGCAGTTTGAAAATTGAAAACTCAAATTTTTTATCTCTTTGTATCTTCTAATATGATTACAATATGTGATGTTTTGTCAATTTATGACAAAAGGGAAGAATTTTGGTTGAATGTATGAGGCTTATGACTATTCAACTTCGTACAGAGGCTGATGATGTACGATGATGCTGTAAAATTAATACAAAATGATGGTCTATTTATGAGTTTATATGTTTTGACTTCTCACTTGATTTTGAATAAACGATATACTTTGCATCTATTGATGGTGCATTCATGCGTTAACTTGTATTTTTTTCACGAAACTACGAAAAAGAAAATATGTTGCGGATTTTGAGAGTAAATTGGCAATTAATGACCAAAACGACAATCAAGCATGCCATGCATGCTAACAAATTCATTAGAGAGCATTTTGAATGGATTCAAGTTGAAGAAAGTTGTGTAACTCAAGTTCATGTAAAGCTCACATGAAATTCTAGAACATAAGATTTAAGTTAAAGCTCATAAAGGGTAAATAAGCTGCAAAATGTTATATGAAAGGTCAGTCATTTGCTAAAAGGCTTGTGGAAAGAAGGTCATACATCAAAGATTTTGTGCAAGCAAAATCAACATGCCAAAAGTCTTATGAATGGAAACCCATCATGGCAAAGGTCTTATTGAAGGAAATCATATATTAATATTCTCATGGAAGGTATATCATATATGAGAGATGTTATGGAAGAAAAAGTCAATATTATAAAGATTTTATATAAGAAAATCTCTACAGAATCCATCGCAATGCTTTCCATCTAGCAGCATTTCATTTGACAACTTTCTACCTAGCCACATTCATCTTGCATAATCTTAGCTATAGAAGCATATTTACCAAAATAATTTAAAAAGTTCTTTCTCGGATGTTGAAGAGTCTTACTTCGAGGTCAATCTCTATATCAATATCGTGTCAATCTTCATGTGTTCTTTTAGCTTAGTTAAATTTAAAATATTTGTGAACATCTTATTTTCTATATTGTAAGTGGTTGAGTCACTTTGATGAGTTATAGCTGAGTTTCTAATTTGTGGGTGTCGAATAAATTATGGAGATAAATTCTTATATTATTGCAAGCAGTTGTGGGAGTGAAGTGACTATGAGAGTGAATATTAAAATCATTTCATTATAGTGCAACTTATGATCTATTATTTTTCCTTATTGATTTTCCATACATAACCGTTTTGCGGGAAACCACCCTCCATATTAACATGTCGATTAGCACAAAAGCAAGAATGTGTCATGTTCCTTTATTTTCCATTCATACGAATCTGTTATAGAAAAACGATTGGAAAATAGCAAATGACCAAAGAAATATAGACACAAAGATTTACGTGGAAAATCCCTTAAAAAAGTAAAAATCACGGATAAGACAGAAAAATTTTATTATTAGATAAAGTAATAAATTACAAAGGAGGGAGAAGATTGATTTTGGGATGTTTGATAAAAGAGAGGGAGAGGCCAATTTATAGCCTTCCTCCCCCTTACATAGCTCTCCCACTACCGATGTGGGACTATATTGGTCAACATTCTCCTACTTGAAAATTTAATTGAGTTTCAATTAATCTTCATATCATCCTTTCTGCCTTGTCATAATATTGCTTACGTCTCTGCCAGGCCACAAGAGGATCGACACCAAATGAACTTATCCGTGTTGACTCCTTTTGTTAAAAAATCTGTTAGGTTCTCATTAGTGTGTATTTTCGGTACATCCACCGTTCCTTCTTCCACTTTCTCACGAACGAAGTGATACTGAACTCGGATATGCTTGGTTTTTTAATGAAAGGCTGGATTCTTTGCAAGGTGCAAAGCGCTCTGACTGTCACAAAATAAAGAAATCTTCTCTTGTTTGTACCCGAACTCCTCCATCACCAACTTCAACCATATCGCCTCTTTACTGGCTTGTGTAGCTGCTACATATTCTGCTTCTGTAGTTGAGGTTGCAACAATAGACTTCAATTTTGAAACCCAGCTTACAGCCCACCTGCAAGAATGAACATATATCCAGTAGTGGATTTACTTTTGTCAGGATCACCTTCATAATCAGAGTCAACATATCCACGAACAATTACATCTGATCCTCCATAACATAATATAATATTTGAGGTTCCTTTGACATATCGTAGAATCATCTTTACCGTATTCCAATGCTCTCTACCAGGATTTGCCATGTACCGACTAACCACTCCCACTGCATGTGTAATGTCTGGTCTTGCACAAATCATAGCAAACATTAAACTACCAACTGCTGATGCATACGGTACTCGAGACATTTCCATCCTCTCTTCTTCATTGCTAGGACACATACTTGAGGATAACTTGAAATTAACAGGAAGAGGGGTAGAAATTGACTTACAATCTTTTATATATTGAACCTCCGAAGAATTTTCTTCAAATAATTTTTCTGAATAAGCCAAATCTTCCTATTACTTCTGTCTCGGTGAATTTGCATCCCTAGAATCTTGTTTGATGGTCCCAAGTCCTTCATCTCAAACTCTTTAGCCAACTGAGCCTTTAATTCTTGAATCCGATCTTTGTTAGGGCCTGCAACTAACATGTCATCTACATACAATAGCAATATAACAAAGTCGTTATCATCAAACCTCTTGAAATATGCACAAGGGTCTGCATAGAGTCTATTGTATTCCAGGCTAATGATGAAAGAATCAAATCTCTTATACCAATATCTTGGCGCCTGCTTTAAACCGTATAGAGATTTGTTCAACCTGCAAACCAAGTTCTCCTTTTCTTTTTCTTCAAAACCTTCTGGTTGGAGCATATAAATCTCTTCTTCAAGATCACCATGAAGAAATATTGTCTTTACATCTAATTGCTCTAGATGTAAATTAGAGATAGCACATATAGCCAGAACTACTCGAACTGTAGAAAGTTTAACCACAGGAGAAAATATATCATTAAAGTCAATACCTTCCTTCTGAGCATAGCTTTTGACCACCAATCTTGCATGATAACGCTCTAGTTGATCATCACTGTTCCTTTTGATTTTGTATACCCATTTGTTGCCAATGGGTTTTCTTCCTGGTGGTAGCTGCACAAGATCCCAAGTCTTATTTTTATGAAGAGCTTCGATCTCTTCCAGCATTGCTGCCATCCACTGATATGCATTTGAACTGTCATTACTTCTTGGAAAGTTGATAGCTCTCCGTCTTCAGTTAGAAAGCAGTATGCAACATTACTATCCACATCATAGTCAGAATGCCAAACTGGAGTTTTTCTTTCTCGGCTTGATCGTCTGATCTCTTGCACACCAGAATTAACAGGTTCTGGAATCTGATTCTCTCTAACTGCTTCAGAGGAATTATCTTTCATCTGTATCACTGCAGTTTCTGCTTTTGAAGTGCTATCATCTTGGACCTTCTTTTCTGTAAAGATGACATCTCTGCTGATGACAACTTCGTGGGCAGTGGGATCCCACAAACGATACCCCTTTACACCATCAACATACCCTAAGAAAATACACTTTCTGGATTTCGGTTCCAATTTAGTAGTTTCTTGGGAATTATACATCACATATACAGAACTTCCAAAAACATGAAGATTAGAGTAATCGACTGGTTTACCTATCCACATCTCCATCGGCATTTTCAACTCAATTGTTGTTGATGGAGTCCGATTGATCATATAACAGGCGGTGTTGACTGCTTCAGTTCAGAAAGATTTTTCTAAGCCTGCTGCTCCCAACATTGTTCTTGTACGTTCAAGCAACGTTCTATTCATCCGCTCTGCCACTCCATTCTGTTGAGGGGTGTACGCCGTCGTGAACTACCTTTTGATGCCTTCTTACTTGCAGAATTTATCAAATTCATTACCAGTGTATTCTCCTCCATTATCCGACCTGAGACATTTGATCTTTTTACTAGTCTTAAGTTCCACGTGCGCCTTGAACATTTTGAAGGTTGGAAGCACAACTGCCTTACTTCTGATTGGATACACCCAATATCTCCTGGAATAGTCATCAATAAATGTGACAAAATATTTTGCTCCTCCAAGAGATATAATCGGTGCCTGCCATACATCAGAGTGAACTAATTCTAGAATAATTTTGCTTCTAGAATTTGATGTGCTGAACTTTAGCCGATACTGCTTACTTGTCACATATAGCTCACAGAATGGTAGAGAAACCTTCGTGAGACCCGGAAGTAGCTTTTTTTCTGCAAGAATCTTCATTCCCTGCTCCGATATGTGGCAAAGTTTTTTATGCCACAGCATTGCGGTCTTCTCATCATCATTGTTTGTGACAACTGATGCTTCTCCTTCCTGCAGAGTCTCTCCCTTGACTAAGTACAAGTTTGCAGCTAACTTTTCTCCTTTCATAATCACAAGCACGCCTCGTACAATTTTCATGATCCCCTTCTCACTTTCCATCTTTCACCCAAAATCGTCAAGCTGTCCTAAAGATAATAAGTTCTTCTTTATTTCCTCCACATGTCGCACTTCTTGGATGGTGCGAACTGTCCCATCAAATATCTTCAATTTGATGGATCCTCTTCCAACGATGTTTAAGGCATGATCGTTACAGCTGTAAAACATTCCCCTAGAAACTGGTTCATAGTGATGGAACCATTCTCTGCGAGAAGTCATGTGAAATGTTGCTCCAGAATCGAACAACTATACATCCTGTAATCTTTTTCTACCTTCATGTGATGTTGTTGCCTCACATACTAGGGCATTATTATCATTTGAACTGCTTGCCACATTTCCTTGAGGACCGGAATTTTATTTCAAATTCCAACAATCTCTTTTGTAGTGACCCTTCTTGCCACAATTGTAGAATTTGACATTCTTATTACTCCGTAATTTAGATCTATCACGACTTTGACTCCCACTGGGGCCAGGCTCCATTGATCTTCCGCTCGTCACCGTCAATGTTTCTGCTTGGTGTGAATTTGCTTGCCTGTCTTCCTTATTTTTGTGCCGCTTCTCTTCATCTAGGACTGCAGCTGCAATATCATCGAAATTGAGGCGATCTTCAACCAAGTTACTTATTTTGTTGATAATGAGTTGATCGTATGAATCCGGTAGACTCTGGAGTAGAATTTCAGCACGTTCACCCATCTTTATATCATAACCCAAATTCTTGAATTGTGAGAATAAAGTGTTGAGGGTATTTATGTGCTCCGTCACTGGAGTAGATTCTGACATCCGAAAGGTGTATAACTTCCTCTTGAGGAAATTTTATTGTGGAGAGATTTGACCCCGTACAGTTTTACGAGATGATCCCAAATCTCCTTTGCTGTCTTCTTCTCTTGAATGCTGGACAATAAATCATCTCCTAATCCGAGATGGAGATCTGAAACAGCCTTAGCATCCATCTCCATCCATTTTTCATCTGAGATATTTTCTGGCATTTCACCGATAGTAGGAAGGCACTTATGTTTTACCAAAATAGCCCTCATCTTCATTTTTCAGAGACCAAAATTGCCTCTGGTGAATTTTTCAACCTCAAATTTGCCCATCATTTCTATATCCCAAATCCAACACAACTCCCACTATTCAACGTAAGTGGGCCCCACGAGAGCACTATTCACGAAAGTGGGCCCCACAAGAGTACCGAGCCCCGAACAGCTAAAAGAAATTAATTTCGGTACTTTACGAAATTGGGCCTCACAAGAACAAGTGGGAGAAAGTGGGAGAACAAGTGGAAGAAAGTGGGCCCCACAAGAACAAGAACAAGTGAGTGGACCCCTCAAGTATACCGAGTAGGTCCCACAAAGAATCAAGTACTTATTTTCTGATGTGGAAGGTGGCAACCACTAATGTGGAGGATCTACGTTACAACCACAGAGCATACGATAAGTACCACAACCTTATTGACCTTGCTCTGATATCACTATTATAGAAAAACGAGTGAAAAATAGCAAATGACCAAAGAAATATAGACACAAAGATTTACGTGGAATTAAAAGGGTAAAAATCATGGATAAGACAGAAAAATTTTATTACTAGACAAAGTAATAAATTACAAAGGAGGGAGAAGATTGATTTTGGGATGTTTGATAAGGGAGAGGGAGAGACCAATTTATAGCCTTCCTCCCCCTTACATAGCTCTCCCACTACCGATGTGGGACTATGTTGGTCAACAGAATCTCTCTCTCTCTCTCTTGTTGCACAGCAAAAAAGTAACCAGCTTAATGCTAATGTAGGTTAGAAATGGAAATACTTGATATATAGATATTTATTATTTTGTACAATACTTTATTTAATTTTGACTTGGTAATTGAAATTTATGATTCAGACAGAAGGCAAAATTCACCGGCTTAAGCTAGATGCACTTCTTTCCCTTTACAGCATGTTTTCGAAGGAGTACTATTTTCTACTCAAATGAGTGCTCATATATTGCTATGCCATGGCTAAATACTTGGTGATATACACTAGTGTTACAGAACCGGAGTACCATATTTTCTGCTTGATGGCAGGTTTGGATGACACCCCAGCGTAAGTGCTGAGATATTTTCCTTAATCAAACAATTATTGAGACATCTAGCATTAAAAGATGTTGCCTCTTTTGAATTTATAGAAGTGATTAATATGCTTTAGTTTAGATGACTTAAGAATGCAGGGTCAAAGTGACTGCAATCTAAATTGTACACTCTCAAGTATAAGAGATCGATAAGTAATAGAGTCTTCATAAATCCGAGGCCGAATTCAGAGAGATAGTTTAGTGTTGAAAAATGCGAGTCGATACAATAAGAATAATAAAAAGAGTAATTATTTGAAAGTACAAAAATCAATAAAAAAAAATGTAGTTAAAATGTCAGATTCATCTCCAGTTCTCTACTTTGTTTGTCTATACTTTAGAAATCATCTTCTTAATCGTCTATCCATATTAAATTATCATAATTCTATATATCCACGAATAATATATATCCAGAATCATGATTTGAATCCTTAATTAAAGAAAATTACGAAACATATCCCAAAAGATAGACTATTTCAAGTATATGCAAAAATTATAATCAATCAAACATTAGATAAGAAACAAGAAATAAATTTGACATTTTTATTTCATGATCATATTATTATAATTCCACGTACCCATTCAATAAATTATATCTAGAATGATATGAATCTCTAAAAAGAAAATGCAAATTATTTCCCAAAAGATAGAATACTTTGAATACATGCAAAACTATAATTAATTAACCATATTAAACGATAAGAATCTAAAAATAAAAATTAGAAAAGATATAGAAAAATCATTGTTGAAGAACCAGAGAATCTTCATCCATTTTTTACTAAAAATTTAGCCAATCACCACTGAAAAAGAGTAATTTTTAGTCAAAGAAAAAGAAAAGAGTTGCATATGATTTTTTTCATAGGGAGGCACATTTTCTCCTATTTATAAAGCTTATGAATTCCTATAAAAAAAAACTCTAAATAATCCTATCTTAATCCACAACTAATATATCTCAATAGCTAAGGGTGGAGTCCAAAACCGAGTACAAAACGAGTCCAAATATGAGAAGGGAACAAGTATAAAACGGGTACAAAATCATCTAAGTTGTTGTTCTTCTATATAGTGCTTTAGTAAAATGCTTATAATTTTGTATTTAAAACCTCCAATTGAGTTGATGTTAGTATCGTTAGAAAGAGAATTTAGAGTCTACAATTTCTTCATATATATAATTTTTTCTAGTTCTGACTATATCTATATGAAATCAGGCCATGAAGTTGATGCTGCTGCACGAGCTGTTCATTGCGTTGTAAACAGTCGCTTCAAAAGCAAAGAGAGATGATCTGCAAAAGCTGCTTAAACAATCTTTTTAATCTTCACCAAAATTAGAAAGAGAGATGATCAGCACAGGCGCAGCAAATAACAATCTCATCGGTGCATCAAAGGTATAGCCTCGTTGGTATAGCAAACGTCAACCTCACCATCAGTGGTATTAGTGGGATTACTCTCACCAAAGTAATGGTATTAGCTTCACCAACAAAGTGATATTAGCTTCATTACCGTAACACTAAAAAAAATAGCCTCACCGGCTAGACAGTTATTGAGATCATGGCTATAATAAAGCTAATATGTATGTTTCAAGAGAGCTAGTTGTAACTCCATGGCTATAAATGTTGAAAATAATGAATACTTTAGGTACTATTATAACTGTAAACTTCGAAACTAGATATTGGAAATACAAACAAATTGAATAAAATAGAAACAGTTTGTAAATTTAGAAAATGAAATAAACTCTTTATATAAGTTAGAAGGATATTACTGAAAATTAGTAAAATAGAAGATCAAGTATAGTGTTAAACGCTGTATCCTTAAGACCGATTCATTCTCCACTATATAGGCTTCTGAAACTCAATAGACATCAAGTCTTTCAAGATACGAAGATCACACTATAATTAGAAGAAAGTAGCAATCCAATTATTTCAACCAATCAAAAATAAAATAATACTCTCTATGTATATAAAAAGACTGAATGCATAATGAGATAATATTGTAAGAAAATGAATTTCTTCTATGATATTATGAAATGTAAAGATATACTCTTCTACAATTCTGAAAGGGTTAAAATACACAACACTTTGAGGGAAAAAAGTCGGAATCACATACTTTGAAATTCAAGTGAACAGTTGCAACTGTTCAAGTGGTTGCATCCTTTCATGGTTAAATTTTAAATACATATCCATTGGCCAAGTGGTGTTTGAACTATTATGACCCTTTAAGTAGTTTTCACTACTCATGTTTGAATTTTAAATTCATACTCATTGATTAAGTGATGTTTGAATCATTGTGACTTTTCAAACGGTTTAACCCGCTCATGTTTGAATTATTTTATCATTTAACTATTAGCACCCATTCAAACAATCATATGTCGCATATGTTCGACTCACACACGTTCAAACAGTCGCTCCTGTTGAGTGTTCAAATCCATTCACATTTTTTTCTTTTAAGCCAATTTTTATTCATTCTATTTATGGATTTGAACAAGTGAATGCATCATAATTGACAAATGGAATATCCATAATTTTGGTTCAAAAAGTAACCAAATTCAAAGCATGAATGTCATGCCCCACTCCCAAAATATAGTATGCAAGCACGTTGAACTGATATTAGCAATATACTCAAAATGAATATATTAAGCCTAGTAATATTTCAGTCACAATTATCACATCCACAGAATAGTAAATACAAGTAGATGTAATATGAGAAACTCTTTTATTCCATTTTATAAGTTATTACATTAGGACAACGGAAATAAGTTAGAAATTAAATTAAGTATGGACCTACACAAAAGGTCATTTAATTAAAAAATTATTCATAAAAGGGAGACTAAGAGAAATCAACATCTATAAGTTTTTAGTTATCTCTAAAAAGTCTACCTAGTCGTCGCAAGTATGATCTATTTGTTTCATCTCAAAATTTAGACATGCATACCTAGGTCGTCAAAGTGCGACCGAATAAAAAAAATATACTTGTATGAAAAGATAAAAGAGTATCAATAACTGAAATAAATATGCATGAATAATATGAGTGACAAAGTGCATGTAAGTTTAAGGATAGAATGTGAATTAATTTATTAATTAGGTACTCGATAATGATTTTTTAATCAAAATTAAGCTCTAACCTACAAGTCAAATTTTCTAATCTAAAGTGTCAATGATTATTGAAGAAATTAGCTGATGTTATATCCGTATTTCGATTAAAAATAGTCATCAGGATTGTTCGGAGCTGATCAGGACCTGCACCATGGCAAACAATAATTTTTAGATATGATCCAGCAAATTACCATGCATGCATGATATGTGCAAAAATTAGTTGTATAGTTTAATAGTATAGTTGAAATACTTGTGTTGGATTCACTTTAATAAGCATCATCCTCAATCAAGTATTGTTGACAGTTGTTATGATCGTGTCAAGTCCAGTACAATACATTTCTATTTAATATCTTATCATAATTTAGTTCGAGTTTAGGTGTAGTTTATGCTCATTATACTTCAATGATTCTTATACAGATGTTTTAATTGTAACGAATTACCGAAATTTCAACCCTTAATTTTATGGATTTCTGACTACATATCATAATGATACATGGCCAAGCAAGGGAAAGGAAGTGAGAGGTTTCCGTACAAACACGTTTCTTAATTAAATAACCACTTTTCTTTAGAACTCCTTTCTAGACACCGTTTCCATATAACATTAGAATAATATCCTTTTATATCATTATATAGGTGCATTTGAAGAGACTGAAACTCGCATTCCAAAAGTCTTAGAGTTTCTTGCCAGTTTACAATTAGGGAAACAAGGGTCAAAAGCTAAAGAAGAATTCTATAAAGACCTAGAAAGACTTGAAGATGAAGACCTTGGCGGAGAAGATAACAATCAAGATGACATTCAAGAAAGTATGGATGAGGAAGCCCTAGGAAATCTTATGCAAGACTAAAAGCGTGGTGGGACCATGCCCACGCAACACAAGAACCACAGGACAGACATAGCACTCCTCATTTGAAAAGAAAGAAATAATTGTACTTTTACTGTAGCAATAATTGTACTTTTACTGTAGCAAGATTCCTTATTATCTAAAAGGAATCTCACTGTACAAAGAGGTCAGCTATAAATATCGCATTAGCCAAGGGGGAAGGGGCATTAGGCTTTCCTTCGCCTTCTTTTTCTTTCAGCCCTCTTGCTAGTTAAAGTGTGAATTTGAGTTAAATAGTTAGAGAAACTGTAAATTAAGGGAGTTGCTGAGTTGCTGTGCAGAACGAACTGGTATCAGAGCCAAGTTCAACCGAAGCTACTTCCTTTTCTTTGTAAGTTTTTCTTTTATGTCTGGCTAAATACCGAGACATGTTATTTTCCTAGTCCTCTAGAAATCTGAGGACTGGTATCTTACGCCATGAAGTAGGAAACGAATCATGGCTGTGCTCTCTCTCTCTGAAGCCATGCTATAAGCATGTAGTGGACTATGGGGTCCTTGCAGCTTAACTCTAAAATGAAAGCCACTTTTAGAGGTAGTATGAGCCGGAGAGAACATGGTCAAAGCGATACTAGAATTCAGATAAATAGAGGAGAGGAAAATAACATGTCTACTTTTAATCATGTCAAAACCCGTAGTTTTTCCATATTCGTATCAATGCCCTTATCAGTTAGAATCACACACTCATGTTATACACATTCCAGAGCATGCTACTGTAGAATATCAAAATAGTATGTTAAACTATATCTGTGACCAAATATTTAATTTATCAAAACAAGTTTCTACTTTAAGACAATATAAAATCCCGATATACTCTATCAATTAAAGATTTGGTTCAGTACGTATGGTTAAATTTTCATCCAAAAATTTATGTCATATAGAAACAGAAAAAATTAGTTATGATAAATATTTGCATTACAAAATATTACAACAGCAAGAATTAGAAGGTACATTTTCCTCTACAGAACTTTATCAGTATTATAATCAATACTTTACTTCTATACAATATTTTACATCAGCCAATTCACCCTCTGATGAAGAGGAGATTACACTATCCTCTGATGAAGAGGAGATTACACTACCCTCTGTTGAAGAGGAGGAAAATATACCTTCACTTGACAGTGAAGAGGATTCACCCTTGGTTTTCGAGGAGAAACCTTCTTCGAAAGAAGAAGAGAATCCACAACAACCTCCTACTGGTCCCGAGATAACAGATGAAAATATGTATCATAGAGATACAGCTGAAACTTACATTGAAGATTATATTTATAAACAAGGCAAAAGACAATCGACACCCGCAATAAGTTTAATTTTTAATATAGACCATATACCAGCCAGTGAACTTAGAGAATATATAATAAATTGGATGCAATTAATGGTAGGAACAACTATCCTAATGCCTGTTACTATTCCTAATAAAACCTTTGTATTACATGCTTGTGGATATTGGCAAGGAATAGCTTTAAGATGGCTTACACAATATGAAAAATTACACCCTCTAGAAATAGCGGCTTTAAATAATTATCCTTCTAAAAAAGACGCATTAAATAGCATCTGTAAATTATTATATGCAGACTTAACTGGTGAAGAATAACAGAAACTGCTAATGAACAAATACTAATTAAAATGAAATTATGTGATATTTATTATCTAGAAGAATTTGCTAATGAATATATAAGTCATATTTTTAAACTAGATTCTATAGAAAAGAAATTATTTTGGATTACAGCATTTTTTTCCAAATTACCAGTACCATGGGACACAATGATAGAGAAAAAAATATAATAATTTAAGATTACATCAATATATAGGTTCTAATCCAAATTCAACAAATTCCACCGGGTTATTAAAAAAGGCCTGCATGGAAACAGTAAAGAAAACATGTCAGTTACAAAAGGCATCTTCACATATGGATAAACATATACATAAATCGAGTTTAAGAAGATCCTGTTGTTCAAAATATGATGAAGATATCAATTATAAATTTGGATGTCCTCCAGTATATGGTTATAATAAACCATATAAACCAAAAAAGAAACAAAAATATAAAAAATATAAATCCAAATCAAAAAAATATAAAATATTGAGAAAAAGATGGAAACCCGAATACAAAAGAAAATATAAAAAATCTCCTAAATTCAAGAAAAGAAAATTTATTAAGAATAAATTTAATGCCCATTAAATATGAAGTTGCTAATGTTTTAAATGTGATAAAGATGGACATTTTGTATATTAATGCCCATTAAATATAAAATCGGTAAACATACCTAATCTTGAAACCTATAATATTTACTTAGGCTACATAGAAGATATTTCTAGTGATGATAATTCAACCATATATGAAGTTGAATCTATATATGATGAAAGCAGTTCAAGCGAAACCGATATCGAACTTGAACGATTATCAATAAATATGATTACTATGAATAAAACATATAATTATGTTAAAATTATACCACTTACTAAAACAGTAGTTTTACCAAAACGAGAATCTTTAAAATCTCCAGGACACATAATCTATTCTTGAAGAAATTATATATTACCAAGATATCATACAACAGAAATTTATCTAGATCTTATAATACAAATCCCATATGGATATTATGGAGAAATTCATAATATTAGGTATCATATAGTTAGAAATATGTTTATAACCCATGGCCTAATAGAATCAATGTCATATAAAAATGTAAAACTTACAATGAAAAGCACAAGTCTAGAAAATCATCCATATCAAATTTCTATAGGAACACCCATAGGAATATTAATAATACATAAATATGGAGATTTACCTTTTATAAAAATAGAATCAGAAGTATCATCTTCACCTCTAAGTCCTGATGGAGAATCTGGACAAACATCAAAAGATGCAACATATGAATATAGAGTATATATGAATACGTTAACAGAATTTGAACCTCAAGAAATACATAACGATAGTATAGTTAATAGTCAAGGTGAACAATTTGAAATTAGTGATGAAAATATAGAAAAGTTAAAAGAATCAATTCCTCATGCAGAAAAAAAACGAAATATATAAACAACCATCAAAGTTAAAATCAATGTTTTTAAACCAAAATACATATATTTGAAAGAATGCAAGGAAATAAAGAATTAAAAGTTGACGAAGATTTTACTTCAGTAAAATTGATAATATGACACAAATTAAAAAATTAGAACAAAAAAAATCCTAAAAAGAAATATTTACATATTGGATTAATCTAGATTAAAATTACTGGCCTATTTAGATCTGAAATAGATACTCCTATTATGATAGTATGTTTCAATGAAAAAATAATAAATAATCCTTTAAATAGCATTTTGGGAGGAGCTAAATCAAATTTAGCTAATAGAATATTTGGAGTAAATATATATCTTGATTTTTGCATCAGTCTATATGATAAAAATCTAGAAAAAGCATGTATATTATCTATTAACCTTAAAGGTATTGAATTATTACCTGGAATACAGTGGTAACATTGTCTAGCATTAAATGAAACATCAATATTCAGATCTATTACTCCTACACAATTTATTAAATTATATGAAGTAGGAAATTGGAAAAGTAATCCAACCAAAATTAGTAAATATTAAACATTTAAAATATGATAATGATATGCAAGTATTTATTAAAACCTTAGAACCCAAAATTAATGTTCCTGTAGAAACATTTATAGCTTCAGGAAATATTATATCAACCACAATTATGAACCCCTCTATACCTCGAAGTTTAAGTACGACCAGATATAGACACTTTAATCCAATACAATTAGAACCTGCAAGATCAAGTCATTATTTGACACAAATACATGAGGAACCAGAACTATTAGAACCTCTCGAAGGTTGAACACAAAAAATATTAGACACACAAAAAGAAATGGAAAACCAGCAGTATCCTAAATTAGCTATAAAAATACCATATATCACTACTGAATCACCTCACTATGTTAGACCTTAAGAAAAAAATCTCAACTACATATTTATATACCCTTAACAATTCATTTATCTAGTTTCATAGAAAATAACATAGAATTCACTATTCATGCTCTAATAGATTCAGAAGCTGAAGCTAGTTTAATACAAAATACCTTCATACCTCAAAAATATTGCATAGCATTAGATAAACAAGCAAAACTACATGATTTCATGGGACGACCTGTTCAAGTAACACATAAAACCCTTCTACCGATTACAATTCCTGATATATATGGTACTGAAAAGCATATACCTTTGAGTTTGCTTTATTATCTAAAGACTTTGATATTGATTGTATACTTGGTATGAATAATTTACGGCACTATGCTCCATTCAATACACATTATTTTCAGTTTAACAACACCCAAATTCCTCGTGTCCCTTTTCCTGTCCCTTTGTTACCTCATTTTGCGCCAGCACAACGTGGTGATATCCAACTCACTGATCGTATTGATCGTAATTTTAATCGAAATTTTACCCCTTAGTATACATACCCTGTTCAGATCACTTCTGATTTTGAAAAATTCATACATAGTATATTAGAACCTTTATATACAAACGATCCTTTATTATACTTTGATAAGTCACCACGATACTGTTCCCTAGAATTATTAGACCAATATAAAGAAACCAAACTAAGAGTAAATAGCATTATGATAAACAAGAGTTCGCTGAACAAATCAAAGAATTATTAAATTTAAAATTAATACAACCTAGTATGAGTCCACATTCTTCCCCTGCTTTTATGGTAAGAAACCATGCAGAACAAAAAAGAGGAAAAACAAGAATGGTTATTAATTATCAAAAATTAAATAGTTACACCAAATTTGATGGATATTTTATACCTTCAGCTAAACAATTAATCAAACAAATTCAAGGAGCTAAATATTATAGTAAATTTGGTGCTAAATCTGGATTCTGGAAAATAAAGCTAGCAAACAAATCTACAATAGAATTAACTGCCTTCAGTTGTCCACCAGGACGCTATGAATGGCTGGTTATGCCTTTTGGTTTTAAAAATGCCCCTCAAATATTCCAAAAATGGATGAATTCTATATTTGGACACTTACCTTATGTTATAGTTTATATAGATGATATTCTAGTATTTTCAAATTCGTTAGAAGAACATAAAAAACATCTATTACATGTTTCTCAGATACTACTTGATAAAGGAATAATTCTAAGCCCAAAGAAAATTGTTCTATGCCAAAAGGAAATAGAATTCTTGGGAAAATATATTAAAGAAGAACAAATATAATTACAACAACATATATATACCAAGTTAAAAGACTTTCCTTCAATATTTACAACTTTAAAACAGTTACAAAGTTTTTTAAGACTTACACGCAAAGCAGGTAAGTGAGTTGTTGGAGAAGGGGCACGTGAGGGAGAGCATGAGTCCGTGCGCCGTTCCGGTTTTGCTTGTACCTAAGAAGGATGGGACGTGGAGAATCTGCATTGATTGCCAAGCCATCAACAACATAACAGTAAAGTATCGTCATCCTATTTCTCGCTTAGATGACATGTTAGGTGAGTTGCATGGTTCTTGTATGTTCTCGAAGATTGATTTAAAGAGTGGTTATCATCATATTAGAATGAAAAAAGGAGATGAATAGAAAACTGCCTTTAAAACAAAATATGGTTTGTATGAATGGCTAGTTATGCCTTTTGGGTTGACTAATGAACCAAGAACTTTTATAAGACTTATGAATCATGTTTTGCGCGTATTTATAGGCAGATTTGTTGTTGTCTATTTTGATAATATACTCATTTATAGCAAAAACTTGAATGATCATGTCGTACATTTGAAATCAGTCTTAGATGTGCTTAGGAAAGAAAAGTTATTTGCTAACCTGAAAAAGTGTACTTTTTGCACCGATAAGCTTGTATTTTCTGGGATTTGTTGTTAGTGTACAGGGTATACAGGTTGATGAAGAGAAGGTACGTGCAATCTAAGAGTGGCCGAGTCCCACAAATATAAGCAATATTCGTAGTTTTCATGGACTTGCTAGTTTTTACTTGCTGTTTGTGAAGGACTTTAGTAGCATAGCCGCAACACTTGCCGAAGTGATCAAGAAGAACATCGGATTTAGATGGGGAGAAGAACAAGAGAAGGCATTTCAGCTAATCAAAGAGAAGCTAACCAACGCCCCCTTATTGTCTTTACCTAACTTTTCTAAAACGTTTGAGATTGAATGTGATGCTTCAGGTATTGGCATAGGCGCAATTCTTATGCAGGAGGGATGACAAATTGCTTACTTCAGTGAGAAATTAAGCGGGGTAGCCTTAAACTATCCGACTTATGATAAGGAGTTGTATGCATTGGTTCGAGCTTGGAGACATGGCAGCATTACCTATGGCCTAAGGAGTTCGTGATTCACACTGATCATGAGTCTTTGAAAACACTTGAAGGCCAACACAAGCTAAATAAAAAGCATGCTCGTTGGGTAGAATTCATTGAGACATTTCCATATGTCATCCGGTATAAGTAAGGTAAGGAGAATGTGGTCGCACGAAGCACTTTCTCACAGATCTGCATTACTCTCTACACTTAATGGAAAATTGCTTGGTTTTTAACATATTAAAGTTTATACATTGATGACCACAAATTTTGTGAAGAGTACCAAGCTTTTGAGAAAAACGCTTATATTAGGTTCTTTAGACATGATAGGTTCTTATTTCGAGAAAATAAGTTATGTGTGCCTAACTGTTATTTGAGGGATTTGTTAGTGCAGGAATCCCATGGAGGGGGATTAATGGGACATTTTGGGGTTGCTAAGACCTTAGCTATTTTACAGGAATACTTCTATTGGCCACACATGAAACGAGATGTTGAGCGAATTTGTGGCAGATGTGTCACTTGTAGGCAAGCTAAATTCAGAGTGCAGCACAATGGTGATGATTTGAGGGCAAATCCTTTTCAAGAGGAGGAGAATGATGCAAATAATGACATGACAATAAAGGAGCCAGTTCAAATTCCAACTGGGCCGGTTACAAGAGCACGAGAAAAGAAGTTCAAAGATGCACTTAATGGGCTGATTCAAGAGGTTTGGACTCAAGCAAATTCGTGGAGGCCCATTGAGGATGGTTCACGTGTTCAACAAAGATACATCAATATGATTCTACTACTAGAAAAATCCGGTCAAAACTGATTGTTTCGTTTTATTTTATTTCTAGAACTTTCCTTATAATGATCAGAAAAATTAAGGGGCTAATTGTTTTCTTTTTTGTTTCTATTTCTAGTTGCATTGATCAGCCAAATTAAGGAGCTGATTGTTTTCTTTTGTTTTTGTTTCTATTTCTTAAACTTTCCTTGTAGGAACTTTCATTGTATTTTTTTAGCCTATAGATAGGCGTTTAATGGAATAAAAGAGAGGCAATTTTATAGATAATTGGTGAGTTTATTCTCTTTGGTTCTTTGAAGGGCTATTCGAACTTATCGGAATTCTTCCGTGGCGTTCACCATCGACTTATCAAACGGCTTCCCACTACTGCCATTTGTGGCGTCTTCCTTATACCAAGGTTCTTACTTCGCATTAAACAACGGATTGAGGTCAATTATATCGAGTTCTTATTTTTGTTGAAGCAACGGGTCGAGGTCTCCCATCCAAACCTGATCGAGAACATTCTTGGATTTTCCCTCCTGTTCTACGGGTCTCGTTATTCTTGATAGGGTTCGCATCAATCTCGATCCTACTCTGGAGAGCCACAATCTCTATCGATAACATTAGTGGTTGTACTCCACTAATGAGCTATGTGTATCTGCAGTACGATCAATTTGGTCCAAGTCTTCCCATCATGTAAAGACAGTTTGCCTTCACCCCATGGTCCTCCCATTTTGGGCACAGGGTCCCTCGGGTATTTTCACCCTCTTCGACTTGCAACTTGAACACTTTTTTTAAGCGGTACAGCCACTGAGACTAAAATCTTTTGACAATGATGTACTAGACATGATAGTACGAGAAGTTGAAATCGTATGCCTCTCCCTCTTGCTTGTTTGTTTGCTAATTAAGTAGGGAAAGGTAGAGACCATTCCTATCAGTAAGATTAATTCTTTTGTGTGACCATAAACTAATTACTCGATCTGATTGACTATTAAAATCTCTTTTTTGTTTATCCATTCGCGTACACGAGAAAGCGATCCATTTCATTCGGGATACTCTGATCGCCTTTATATTGATTTTGATGATTGGATCTCTCTATGAATGGAAAAGGGTTGCTTTGGATCGGGAGTAACCACTAGTGATAGGGCAAAGGGAGGAAGGAGGTAAGAAAGGGATGGATGTCTACATTCAATCAATTTATTTGTCATGGTAGAGAAGAAAAACGGCGCACGGACCGTACTAGAGCATCGGATCAACATCCTCAGAAGTAAGGAGTATGCTCGCATGTTCTGATGAAAACACCGAAAAAACTAAATTAAACTCTACGTTAGATAACCAAAGTACAGTTAAGCAATCGACATGATATATTTGCTCACATTTCGGGTGAAGGTCATAATTCGAAGGAACATCCTATAGTCTTAGTCAGAGGAGATAGAGTGAAAGATTTGACAGGTGTAAAATCTCATTGTATTCGAGGAGTCAAGGATTTGCTGGGAATTTCGGATCAAAGAAGAGGCAGATCTAAATATGCTGCGGAAAAACTGAAAACCAAATGAAGGGAAGATACCTATGGAACATCTCGGTCAGTCGAGGGAACAACAACAATGTTACGCCTTAAAATAGAACTATACGGAGCCCTTCCGAATGACCTATAGTCTACTACACTAACCGATGAAAGAGACTTAAAGAAAGTCAGACAACTATGTGAGGGCTTCCTTCCACCTATAGATAAGGGTCTAATTGCTCTAACCTGGCATCACTTACTGCACCAGCATTTACTGATTCAATCACAGCAGAAAGGATCACAGCCGATACGCATTCAAATTCTTACATCACACTGGTTACTGATTAACGTCTGACAACTACTCTTATTCCAATGTCTACTCCTATTAGTGCACCGACAGTTATTCAACAGCGGATAGGCGGCAGAGATCCTACAAACACACCGGATATTGAAAGGAGCGCTTACTCTTCTCGTAGCGGAGTCGTTCACAAGAGAAAGACTAGCTGTGGAGCAGTTTATTCTCAAACAGGAGACTAGTGCCTCACCTTCCTTTTTTAATTGAAATTGTGTCAATTAAAAAGAAATATATAGTTACCATCACATCAACAGTCAAAGAAAAAGGGAAGGTAATAGAGTTCCGAAAGGCACCAATTACTGGTTAAACTGATACAAGTAGTTACAAATCGGAACTAAACGAGCAAAGAAAGAAAAATAGCCATGGAAAGGAGCTACATTGTGCATGCTTTTGTTGATAGGCTCCACTCATTAATGAAGAAAATTGCGCTCTTCGAACCTCGGTTTGAACCATACGATACCTCGATCCTACTCTGGAGAGCCCCAATCTCTATTAAAAGCATGAGTGGTTATACTCCACTAATGAGCTACACGTATCTACAGTACGATCCATTTGCTCCAAGTCTTCCCATCGTGTAATGACAGTGTGCCTTCACCCCATGGTTCACCCATTTTGGGCACAAGGTCCCTCGGGTATTGTCACCCTCTTCGACTTGCAACTTAAACACTTTTTTTAAGCGGTACTGCTATTGAGACTGAAATTTTTTGACAATGACGTACCAGATATGATAGTACAAGAAGTTGAACTCGTATACCTCTCCCTCTTACTTTTTTGCTTGCTAATTAAGTAGGGAAAGGCAAAGACCATTCCTATCAATAAGATTGATTTCTTTATGTGACCATAAACCAATTAATTACTCGATCTGATTGACTATTAAAATTTCTTTTTTGTTTATCCGTTTGCGTACACGAGAAAGAGATCCATTTCATTCGGGATGCTTTGATGGCCTTTTTATTGATTTTGACGATTGGATCTCTCTATGAATGGAAAAGGGGTGCTTTGGATCAGGAGTAACCACTAGTGATAGGGCAAAGAGTGGAAGGACATTAGAAAGAGATGGATGTCTACATTCAATCAATTGATTCGTTATGGTAGATAAGAAAAACGGTGCACAGACTATACTAGAGTTTCGGATCAATGTCTCCAGAAGCAAGGAGTATGCTCGCGTGTTCTGACAAGAACACCGAAAAAACCAAATTCAACTCTACGTAAGATAGCCAAAGTACGGTTGAGCAATCGACATGATATATTTGCTCGCATTCCGGGCGAAGGTCATAATTCGCAGGAACATCCTATAGTCATAGTTAGAGGAGGTATAGTGAAAAATTTTCCAGGTGTGAAATACCATTGTATTCTAGGAGTCAAGGATTTGCTGGGAATTCCGGATCGAAGAAGAGGCAGATCTAAATATGGTGCAAAAAAACCAAAATCTAAATGAATGGAAGATGCCTATGGAACATCACGGTCAGTCAAGGGAACAGCCACAACGTTACACCCTAAAATAGAACTATACGGAGCCCTTCCAAATAACCTATAGTCTACTACACTAGCCGACGAAAGAGACTAAAAGAAAGTCAGACAACTATGTGAGGGCTTTCTTCCTCCTATAGATAAGGGACTAGTTGCCCTAACCCGATAGCGCTTACTGTACTCGCACTTACTGATTTAATCAAAGTAGAAAGGATAACTGCTGATACGCATTCAATTGCTAACATCACACCGGTTACTGATTAACGTCCGACAACTGCTCTTATTCTAATGTCTACTCCTATTAGTGCACTGGCGGTTATTCAACATCGGATAGGGAAGAAGAGGCAGATCTAAATATGGTGCAAAAAAACCAAAATCTAAATGAATGGAAGATGCCTATGGAACATCATTTTTCTCGGTCAGTCGAGAGAACAGCCACAACGTTACACCCTAAAATAGAACTATACGGAGCCCTTCCAAATAACCTATAGTCTACTACACTAGCCGACGAAAGAGACTAAAAGAAAGTCAGACAACTATGTGAGGGCTTTCTTTCTCCTATAGATAAGGGACTAGTTACCCTAACCCGATAGCGCTTACTGTACTCGCACTTACCGATTTAATCAAAGTAGAAAGGATAACAGCTGATACGCATTCAATTGCTAACATCACACCGGTTACTGATTAATGTCCGACAACTGCTCTTATTCTAATGTCTACTCCTATTAGTGCACTGGCGGTTATTCAACATCGGATAGGCGGCAGAGCTCTTACGAGCACACCGGATATTGAAAGGAGCGCTTACTCTTCTTGCAGCGGAGTTGTTCACAAGAGAAAAACTAGCTATGGATTCAATAGCAGTTTATTCTCAAACAAGAGACTAGTGCCTTACCGTACTTTCTTTTTTAATTGAAATGGTGTCAATTCAAAAGAAATGTCTAGTTACTGTCGCATCAACAGTCAAGGAAGAAGGGAAGGTAATAGAGCTGCGAAAGGCACTTCCAGAACATATATATAATGATATCTGGTACGAGAGCCCGGGGTGTTCCTTTTTGGGCGGTAGAAGTCTGCAGTCTGTACAAAAAATCTTCGGTGGATGGCTATTGTTCCGGTATGTACTGTATGTTCTGAATTTTTATAAAGTAATCTGCATTTGTTTTGGTGTGTTAGATAAATCTCCATGTTTGTTTTATCATATGTGAATTTATTTTCAAAAAATTCATAAAAAATCAAGTAAAAGGTCAGAAAAATTAGAAATGTTTGGAAAAGCACTTTTAGCACGTATGTGGTGACAAATTGACTATAACACCGACCTCTATTCCTCACAACTTGCATGATTACTATCCTAGTTACACTCTAAGTATCCTCTATTAGATTTGAGTAATCTTAAAACCCAGATTCCTAAGCGTGCCCTTCGTAGCCGCGGTAGGCGTTTGTAGGGTGGCCCTCAGGAGATGGTTTTAGACACCGTAGGCTATTCAGAGCTAGTTACCTACTGACATCTTAAATGGCTATCGGCAATACCATGCAAATGCAAGCTATGTAGAGCAGATTGTAGTCCATATGACAACATGTATAATGATATATATGATATGATGAAAACTCCAAGATATTCCAAAAAAAAAATTTGATGAGGTAGTTCTCCTAATAGAGAAATTAAAAGAATAGGATAAAAGTCCCAACATAACTTTAGAAGTTAAAGAAAATCTAATTCAACAACTCGAAAATGTTTATAAAAAATTTAAGGGTCTATTAAGTCATTTTGGATATAAGCCTAATCGGAAAAAGGTTGAACCTAATATCATAAACGAAGCTAAAGAGAACGAAAAGGCGAATAAAGAAAATGATAGTATTATCCCAGTAAAAAAGGGAGAAGATTGTGAAGAAGAAATAATAAATGCAAGGAGAACAACATCAATGATCTCATGCAAACTAAACCAATAGAGAATAGTTAGGCAATCAAAGAGGATAATAATAACCTAAGTTGTCCCCCACAAACCGAAAATCTAATGAGGAATAATTACCATGCAAGTAAATATATGGAATTCATCTTATGCTCTGAAGAATCTTTTGACAAAGAAGAGGGATACAATGAAATAATTCCTAATCCAGAACTAGAGACAAAGGGGGTAGTAGGGAAGTTAGATTACATTGACAATTATGAACCAGTTCAAAACAAATGAGACCAAGTCAACAAATTAATATGAAGCAGAAAACATACTCCAAAAAATAATTTGACTCAATAGTTGAGCTGATTAACTACTGGAAAGAATTGTATAGGGACCAAAATAGCACCATTCAGGAGAAATATTGTCTAGTAAAAAGAATACAAGAAATATACAACCAATATGAAGGCATGTTACATCATTTCAAAATTGACCTTGGGATATACAACTTGAAAAGTGAGAATAAAGACAAGAGTGGTATAGCAATACATGATGAGTACAAGACAGAATCTGAAGGAAAAACCAATCCTGACAATAAGCTGATATATTAAAATCTCAAATGATTCAAAGAGTATGCCACAAAATAGAATTCATCTGAAACTATCTAATGTATACTTCAAGAATAGGCAAAAGGTCATAATATTCACAAATCACGCAGGAGCACGAGATAAAGAAAGATTTGTAAATTACATGACAAGAGTCCTTCAAGGAAATGTGTTACAAAGAATTGAAGATATTTTTGACCTTGTAGAAATCATAAAAGAAAATTTATGCACAAAGGCACAAAATGAACATTTTTTCCGTCAAGTATTAAAGGGAATAATTATTCATAAAATAGGACATGTAAAAACAATACAAAGTTCTTAGGACATAGAATAGAGCTTTTTTAGCAAAGAAAAAAAATAAAGAGAATAACGAGATATGCAAACGAAAAATTCGATTGTGAAATTCCAGAAATAACTAATGCATGTCGACAGATAGAATGTATAGCAATTGTTAAATTATGTAGTCATAGATGGATGAAATTCATAGATCATAGATACAGACAAAATTTGAGCATATAATTACAAAAAAATTATCTAGACTAATTCTTTGGTATTTAATTCTGCAGATGAATCCCAGAGAGTTCATGAGATTTGGAGATATTTATCTCAAGCAGTATGCAATACAGAGTAAAGAGTTATTCAGAATCACTGAATTTCAGGTAGATTTAATACAAAAATATCTACTATATAATTTGTGGAATTTAAGACTAGATCAGCCAAAAGAGAAGGTTAAAGTAATCAAAGCATTAGCTTATTATTTTAAAGGTATTATCTAGACACCTCAGTCACGGAGTTTTATATGCTATGTCATACTTATAAGGCATCAAGTAAGAATTTACAGAAATTGGAATACAGTTAGAAGATTTGTCTCAAATTTTGATAATCCAGTATTTAAAGGTTTTAATAATGTTAAAAAAGCTATAGAATATGCTAAAAATAATATTCCAATTTCATGGTATTTTGATGAAAGCCTTAAAAAATTTATGAATCCACAAGAGAGTCAACAGAGTTCAAGTAATGTAGAATCATCAACAGAATGTAAAAATTGTCAAATTATTATGAAGCACTTTAAAAATTTAAAGATACAAAAGGATAAATTGGCTGAAAATCTCTATAAACAAACATAGATAATTATGAGCTTGCAAAAAAAAAATGAGAGCCACAAAGATACGAGAGGAAAAGAAAGAAAGGAGTGCCTCACAAATAAGAGTGAAATAGAATCAAGTGTAAAAGATAGAAGGGAGAGCCTCCAATATATGAGAAATACGGAAGCCATGCAAGCTAGATTGTTTTTTAAAACAAATGATGAATTATCTATTTCCCAGAAGATGTCAAACGAAATATTCACCAAAAAATTCAGGACAATTTCTATAGAAAAGCCAAAGACATACAACAACAGATACTCAAAAAAATCCAAAAAGGAGAAAGAAAATGCAAAAGAATAACTGTAGACTAAATGATACATTATGCCAATACCAATAGATGCATCAACATCAATTCAAACTGCAATATCATGGACTTCTGATAACCAAAATGCCAATGTGAGTTAGCCTATAGCATCTACAGACTAAATATACAATTAGGCCAAATGAAAACGGAAAAACTCCATGGAACAGACTATAGTTGGAAAGACTTCCTAGATATGGGATTTGTTTCACAAATAATTATTAGTCATCCAGATCATGCAAAATTACTCCCAGATTCTTTAGCATTTCCAGTTTCAGAAGCTTTTTTAGGCAAGAAGCCACAGCTCAAGATAGAATTCGACTCCATAATAGCAGAATACATAAAAAGAGTGTAGTATCCTACAAAGCATAGTGCATGGATTTACACACGGACTAGCCCATCCCCTACATCTAGATATAGATGTAAGAGAAGTAATTTGCGATAGAAAGATCCCAAGACAGATCAGGCACTGAAGAGGAAAAACCATAGCATATGAATTCAACTGGCAAAAATACAATGCAAATAGATTCAGAATAGCTACAGAAACTGAAGTCTACAGAGTCTATGTAGACAAAAAAATTATTTGTAAGGTCCCAAAAATTATCAGGTCAGCCCAGGAAGATTTAATTTAATACTACAGACAAAAAATGGTAGAAGACAAAATACTTCAGCAAGACATGGCAGAATGGGCAGAAAAATATATACCACCAGATCTACTAGGACAAATGGGAGATGAAGGCATACAGAATCTCGACAACATAGGTGACCAGTCAGCATCAAAAATGAAACTTGTTCATTGATAAATTCCTGTAAATATAAATATTGTTATTTAAAAAAACAAAAGCTAGTTCCCAATTGGGTTTTATCTGGTATCAGAGGGGCGGTCCTTTTTTAGGCGGTAGGGGTCTGAAGTCTGTACAAAAGGTCTCCGGTTTGATGGTTACTGTTCCAGTATGTACTGTATATTCTGAATTTTTATAAATTAATCTGTATTTTTTTTTGTATGTTAGATAAATCTCCATGTTTGTTTTATCTTGTGTGAATTTATTTTCTAAAAATTCATTAAAAAATTGGCCAAAAAATCATAAAAATTCCAAAAAAATCGGAAAAAAAATCAAAAAAGTCACTGCAGCAAAGTCGTCACTATAGCAATACTGTAGCAAAAAATCCCTCGAAAATTAGAAAATGTCACTGTAGCAAAATTCGAAAAAATCAGGTAAAAAAAAAAGAAGGAAAGTCTAGGGAGGATTTATCACATTTACAGCACGTACGTGGTGACAAATTGACTCTAACACCGACCTCTATTCCTTCACAACTTACATGATTACTGTCCTAATTACACTATAAGTGTCCCTTGCTAGAATTGAGTAAGTTTAAAACCCAGATTCCGAAAGTAATTCCTTTGTTGTCGCGGATAAGAGTTTGTAGGGTGACCCTTAGGAGGTGGTTTTATGCACCGCAGACTACTCAGAACTAGTTACCCACTAACATCTTAGATGGCTACCGACATATCATACAATTGTGAGATGTGTACAGCGGATTGTAGTAAATACGATATCCTGTATAATGATATATATGATATGATGAACACTCCTAGATACTTCAGAAAAAAATTTGATCAGGTAGTTCTCCGAATAAAAAAAATTAAAAGAATGTAAAAATCCTATCCTAACTTTAAAATCCAAAGAAGATTTAACTGAACAACTTGAAGAAGTCTATAGAAAGTTTAAGGGTCTACTAAAGTCATTTTAGATATAAGCCGAACCAGAAATAAATCGAACCTAATACCATAAATAAAATAACTGAAGAAGACGAAAAAGTAAATAAAGAAAATAATGGTAATCTCCCTGTAGAAGAGGAAGTTAGACATAGAAACCTATCACAAGTCAGTGACCAAAGAGATAATAATAACCAAAGTGGTCCCTCACAAAGTCAAATAGATAATAGTTACCGAGGAAATAAATCTAAAGTAGAAAGAACAAATGAAGAATTCATTCTGAGCTCTGAAAAATCTTTTGACAAAGAAGAAGAATGTACGATATGATACGATGTGATAATTTCTGTTCCAGAGCAAACAAAAGAAATAAAGGAAGAAGTAGGAAAATTAAATCACATTGACAGATTAGGAACTAGTTCAAAACAAAAGAGTGTAAGTTAACAAGTTGATATGATGCAAGTCGAGAAAACATACTCAAGACAAGAATACGACTCAATACTTGAGATAATTGATTGCTGGAAAGAATTGTATAGGGATCAGAATAACACTATTCAAGGGAAAGAGTATCTAGAAAATAAGATTCAAGAGACATACCTCCACTATAAAGATTTGTTGCGCCATTTCGAGTTTGACCCTAGTATATACGACTTAGATGAAAACCTAGAAAATGGCAGCATTGTGAATTCAGAGAATGAAGACCGTGGAATGCCTACAAATGATGAGTACAGGACAGAATCTAAAGAAGATACCAAATCTAACAATAAGCTGATATATGTCAGAGAAGATAGTAAATCCACAATGGACTCAAATGATTTAAAAAAGGTTAGTAATCTAGATTTGTCCAAAGTACATTTCAATGATATAAACAACTGGATGCAATTCCCAGCAGTCATAAACACAAATCATAAAGAATCATGGGACAATTAGAGATCTGTCAATTATATTACAAGAACATTACACGGAGATACTTTGCTATGGATGAAACAATGGATAAAATCACAAAAGGAGTGGGTTAAAAACGACAAATCCGTTGGATCTGACCTCATAAAAGGAAATTTATGTGGATTAATAGATGATAAGGAAATAATCTTCTGTGCAATATCTAAAATTGAACTTGTGATATATGCGAATTCGAAGAAATCTGCACAACGTTCTCAAGATACTTCGAACACGATAAGATACAAAACTGCGTTGATCCATTCCTTCACAAGCTCCCAAATCCATGAGATACTAAAATACAAAACAGACACCGAGATTACCAAAAACATAACGAGAAAGAGAACAATCTAAGACATTATATTCCCTATGTGCTTAGTATAAAATCTTATAAAGAAATAAAATACACAACCAGTAACTTTTCTAAAAAGAGGAAATCTGTGATAACGAAAAATGGAAAGGAGGGAGAAAGAAAAGACCAAAACCATTTGAAAAAGGAGTAAAGGATAAAAAAACAAGAAAAACCACTATTGAAAAAATAGACAGAAATCGAGGTTTGATCTGGACAGATGAAGATAAAAGAGTTTTTAAACAGCAAGCTGAAAATGCCCAAAAGGTCTACCTACCTTAAATAGTATCCATAAAACCGTGGAAAAATAAAAGGGGATTTATCAAGAGTAACAAGTATATCCAGAATTGTGAAGAATCCTCTACACTAATGGGTAAAAGGGAATGCAAGTATTTTGTATGTAATGAAAATGGACACTACCCTAAAAAAAGAAGAAGATGCTCAAAAAATGATAAAGCAAAATTTAGAAGTCCACATTGGAAAAGAAATCACCCTTTCTGATAAAGTGCTATACAAATATTCAGAGTAATAAACAACAAGTTAGATATAATCACACTCCTAATGCTAGGATTAAGCAACTTAACGTTAAGAGATGCAGTCAGAAGAAAAACAGCCTTTAGTCTAGGATGCAGCAAAAAACAAATAATAAATAATAAGAAATTCTTAATAAAGGAAAACAATAATAATATATCAATCAAGATTTCAAAGATAAGAAACATGGTGAGAGCTATAACAAATAGTATTTCAGTAGCATTCATTGTATACGGGATAAATGCTATAAACAGGTATTCAATATACATCATTACTCCTGTAAGAATACTATATCACTTCATACAGAAGAAACAAAAGTGATAAGACAAAGATTTCTAGAGCTAAAAGAAGCCTGGAAATTACACCAAAGAATAAATCGTACGGCTGAAGATCATCAAGCAGTATATAAAGTAAGGATCACAAAGAAGCTACTTATCCTCACTGAATTAAGATTGCAGTTCAGAATGTTGGCAAAAAAAAATTTGCATGTACGCAACACTCCTAGAGATAGGATGGTTAAAGAAGTAGAAGTCGACAAAAGTATCGATCTCCGTAACAGTAAGAACACTATCCAACAACAATAGAAACGAGTATTCAAATGTAAAATATGTAGCAAACAATTCACTTCGTTCCAAGCACTCGGAGGCCACCGGGCAAGCCACAGAAGGTTGAGGCCAGAAAAGCTACATGAAAAAGAAAGGAAACCTAAAAAGTATACAAGTGTTCCATTTGAGGAATCGAGTTTATGAACGGGAATGCACTTGGAGGGCACACGAGGACACATAGAGCTAGAGATAATCAAGAACATCCCAGTGCCAAGAATGGTTTGTGTCTAGATCTGAGCTTGGGACCTTTCAGCTATGTCAACAAGGTAAGACGACCTTGCGTCTCCAGGTTTGGCAAAAATCTCAGTCTTTGGTAATTTTTACAATTATTAAATATCTTATATAAATATATCCTACAAAAAAAAGAGAAGAAAACCAAAAACTACTTAAAAAAACTAATTTGGCATAAGCCCAAATGAAATTCTTAACAACTCATAATGCCGAGGGAAATAGCTTGACTAGCCCAACTCAAATGATAGTTGGTAAAAGCAAGTCCACCAAAATCGAGATAGGCATTCTACCAAACCAAAGGCAAGTGAGTAGTTCGGCGAGGCGATCAATAGTGAATGCCAACTGATAAGGAGAGGTTTCCTGATCATGTCGGTGATTGTGTTCATCAACTGATTCGACAGTCTTTTATAGTGGAAGAAGTCCTTTGCCATCATCGAGACCAAACAGTTGATTTGTCTCCTAGCTCATTTTAGTCATTATTGACTTCCCAATATGGCTATATCTTCTCAGTTCAGGTGTGGTGTCTGAGTCCCGTCAGCCCTACCTCTGTTTCATTTTGTGCAACTGGAGGCTCTATTTTCCCAGGAGAGATGGAATTGTCGGTTTTGATTCGTCGGACGAGGATAGTCAAACTTCTTTCTTCCTTCTTCGTCATAGGTAAAAGGAGTCCTTCTGTTGCCAAGACATCACGACGTATCCTTTCCTAGTAGAGGTGTGGATTGTCGATGGGCTTCTTTTTCTTTAGAGGGAGATGTTGTGGTAGGTATGAATGCCGGTTGGTCGGGCTTTCTCCTTGACTGTCGTAATATATCGAAAGGCAGGTTGAGGCATAATTCATCGGGGATCAACTGAGTTATATGCTCCTCCCTTCTCTGAGATAAAGAAAGGTAAAATTTCGAAATTGAAGAAGGCGGAGACAGCTATAGGCTTGACTGAGACGAGCAACTACGTGTTCCTACCCCCACACCGTATAGTCCCTGTCGCCATGGCCCCTTCGTGAGGCTCCCGTATGGATAGGATCCTCTGTTTTGGTAGACGGGGTAAATAGCGATGCACGATATGAGCTCAGAAGTCGCGTTTATGTCATCTCTTGCTATATACATGGTCTTGATCAAATGGGACAGGGCAAAAGCGTGCGTGAATGGTGGGCCAGCCCCTCCCTTTTCCATTCCATCAATGTGGCCCGAGGAAGACCAAGCAAATTCGTGGTCCGATCCGACCACATCTAGCTTCAAACCCATTTATTTTACACCATGCTTTGAGTAGAATTCGGTCAATCCCCCGCCCTCATCTTCTGTATTTCTGATCGAGCACCTACCAACCAGGCATACGACACATTTCAACTGGAGTATTCATCCATTCCTTCTAGTGGAAGGACGTTCCACATTCAGAAGTTCTTAGGGGATCGGAGGCGAACCACTGACAGAGATCTCTTATGACCTCTGACACTCGATGTAGGAGCTCGTTCACTTATCCTCGCCATCTCTCGCCTTTTTTTCGACCCATGCTTATCTTCGTTGGGCTTTCGGTCAATGATTGAGTCTGTAAATAGGTCCAGCTCTGACGGGTCTCGACGAAGGGGTAGGAAAACATGATCTGTGGAGCGCAGAGAGTGAGGGCTTTGTGTCCTATAGTTCTAGGCTTATCATCATCAACAGAGTATAGGTTAGCAGGTCCATCAGTTCTTCCTCCCCAACATTTCTACAAAATCTCTCGGGAGGAAATTCACTGTCCCTTCCTACCCTGCTGTCTTGCTGTTGTGCCTCCTACAGCTCCCCTTGTCGCTGTGACGACTTTCGTATGGCTCGGCAACTAAACTTCTCCGATCGAATTGTTTGGTCCCACTTGGGATCAAGGAGACTTCTAGCAATCCGCTGATCGAAGGATTCGATCAGAGGATTCCACCAAACCAAAGGCAAGTGAGTAGTTCCACCAAACCAAAGGCAAGTGCGTAGTTCCACCAAACCAAAGGCACTACCACCAAAATCTAGACAGGCATTCCACCAAACCAAAGGCAAGTGAGTAGTTCGGTGATGAATAGTGAATGCCAACTGATGAGGAGAGGTTTCCTGATCATGTCGGTGATTGTGTTCATCAACTGATTCGACAGTCTTTTCTAGTGGAAGAAGTCCTTTGCCATCATCGAGACCAAACGGTTGAGTTGTCTCCTAGCCCATTTTAGTCATTATTGACTTCCCAACATGGCTATATCTTCTTAGTTCAGGTGTGGTGTCTGAGTCCCGTCAGCCCTACCTCTATTTCATTTTGTACAACTAGAGGCTCTATTTTCCTAGGAGAGATGGGATTGTCGGTTTTGATTCGTCGGACGAGGACAGTAAAACTTCATTATTCCTTCTTCGTCATAGGTAAAAGGAGTCCTTCTGTTGCCAAGACATCACGACGTATCCTTTCCTAGTAGAGGTGTGGATTGTCGATGGGCTTCTTTTTCTTTAGAGGGAGATGTTGTTGTAGGTATGAATGCCGGCTGGTCGGGCTTTCTCCTTGACTGTCGAAATATATCGAAAGGCAGGTTGAGGCATAATTTGTCGGGGATCAACTGAGTTATATGCTCCTCCCTTCCCTAAGAGAAAGAAAGGTAGAATTTCGAAATTGAAGAAGGCGGAGACAGCTATAGGCTTGACTGAGACGAGCAACTACGTGTTCCTACCCCCACACCGTATAGTCCCTGTCGCCATGGCCCCTTCGTGAGGCTCCCGTACGGATAGGACCCTCTGTTTGGGTAGACGGGGTAAATAGCGATGCACGATATGAGCTCAGAAGTCGCGTTTATGTCATCTCTTACTATACATTGTCTTGATCAAATGGGACAGGGCAAAAGCGTGCGTGAATGGTGGGCCAGCCCCTCCCTTTTCCATTCCATCAATGTGGCCCGAGGAAGACCAAGCAAATTCGTGGTCCGATCCGACCACATCTAGCTTCAAACCCATTTATTTTACGCCATGCTTTGAGTAGAATTCGGTCAATCCCCCGCCCTCATCTTCTGTATTTCCGATCGAGCACCTACCAACCAGGCATACGACACATTTCAACTGGAGTATTCATCCATTCCTTCTAGTGGAAGGACGTTCCACATTCAGAAGTTCTTAGGGGATCGGAGGCGAACCACTGACAGAGATCTCTTATGACCTCTGACACTCGATGTAGGAGCTCGTTCACTTATCCTCGCCATCCCTCGCCTTTTTTTCGACCCATGCTTATCTTCGTTGGACTTTCGGTCAATGATTGAGTCTGTAAATAGGTCCAGCTCTGACGGGTCTCGACGAAGGGGTGGGAAAACATGATCTGTGGAGCGCAGAGAGTGAGGGCTTTGTCTCCTATAGTTCTAGGCTTATCATCATCAACAGAGTATAGGTTAGCAGGTCCATCAGTTCTTCCTCCCCAACATTTCTACAAAATCTCTCGGGCGGAAATTTACTGTCCCTTCCTACCCTGCTGTCTTGCTGTTGTGCCTCCTACAGCTCCCCTTGTCGCTGTGACGACTTTCGTATGGCTCGGCAACTAAACTTCTCCGATCGAATTGTTTGGTCCCACTTGGGATCAAGGAGACTTCTAGCAATCCGCTGATCGAAGGATTCGATCAGAGGATTCCACCAAACCAAAGGCAAGTGAGTAGTTCCACCAAACCAAAGGCAAGTGCGTAGTTCCACCAAACCAAAGGCACTACCACCAAAATCTAGACAGGCATTCCACCAAACCAAAGGCAAGTGAGTAGTTCGGCGAGGCGATCAATAGTGAATGCCAACTGATGAGGAGAGGTTTCCTGATCATGTCGGTGATTGTGTTCATCAACTGATTCGACAGTCTTTTCTAGTGGAAGAAGTCCTTTGCCATCATCGAGACCAAACGGTTGAGTTGTCTCCTAACCCATTGTAGTCATTATTGACTTCCCAACATGGCTATATCTTCTTAGTTCAGGTGTGGTGTCTGAGTCCCGTCAGCCCTACCTCTATTTCATTTTGTACAACTAGAGGCTCTATTTTCCTAGGAGAGATGGGATTGTCGGTTTTGATTCGTCGGACGAGGACAGTCAAACTTCTTTATTCCTTCTTCGTTATAGGTAAAAGGAGTCCTTCTGTTGCCAAGACATCACGACGTATCCTTTCCTAGTAGAGGTGTGGATTGTCGATGGGCTTCTTTTTCTTTAGAGGGAGATGTTGTTGTAGGTATGAATGCCGGCTGGTCGGGCTTTCTCCTTGACTGTCGAAATATATCGAAAGGCAGGTTGAGGCATAATTTGTCGGGGATCAACTGAGTTATATGCTCCTCCCTTCCCTAAGAGAAAGAAAGGTAGAATTTCAAAATTGAAGAAGGCGGAGACAGCTATAGGCTTGACTGAGACGAGCAACTACGTGTTCCTACCCCCACACCAAATAGTCCCTGTCGCCATGGCCCCTTCGTGAGGCTCCCGTACGGATAGGACCCTCTGTTTGGGTAGACGGGGTAAATAGCGATGCACGATATTGTTTGCCCGAAAATTGAATCTTTGATTCCATTGCAAAATTGATTGATTACAAGGAAATTGAGATTACAAAAAATATCGAGAAATAATAAGAACAGGAATATTAATGGATTCCCTTTTTTATGTGGGTTTGGGTGGCGGTGGAGTCTCGTTGCTGCCTCCGTTGACCGTCCGACTGGAAGAGATGGCTCTGCTCTTTTCTTTGATCTCACGAGCTCGCCCGAAATCTTCCCAAAGTCCAAGAATCCAAAAGTCAAAAGTCCCTTCTCCCGTTAAATTCCTGTATTTTATAAACCGAAGAAACTCCAAATCCGGCTCAATTCTCTTCTGAAAAATCGGATCACGGATTATCAGTCCAAAAATAGGAAACAAATCAATGGGAAACAACCAGCGGGTGGCAACCCGCGGGATCGCCCCCGCGGGTTGGAACCCGCGGGAATCTTCCCTCGGGTGTGCCCACTTAGCAAAAATGATTTTTTTTTTGGTATCTACATAACCCCTCCAAAGTTTTTGAAGTTCTGTATTGAACCGTATTGAATTTTGAAATACTTTGGATTTTTTAATTTTGCTTATAGACCTTTTAAAAGATTTGGTCGATAGGGATAACTGTTAATATATTTATTTATTCCATAACAAGCAGAGGTATGATTTTAACGTACTCATTAGAGGATAAGCAGAGGCATGATGTTAACATGCTTATTTTAGGTCAAGTAGAGGTATAATATTAACGTGCTTATTTTAATCCTAACCGTTCAGTGACATCTAGTATGACGAATCAGGAAAAGACAGAGGTGACATTAAACGTGTCTTGGAGCTTAACCTATTCAGAGGATCTGGTCGTGATAGGGACAAGCTGACTAAACAGAGGTGACGGTTAACATATTTAGTTTTGGAATCGGACTATCAGAGGTAACTGTTAACTTGATAGGGAGATGATTTTCGTCAGAGGTGATTTTCAACTTAACGATATCAAAAGCACGTTCATCAGAGGTTGTAATGTTGGACTTGATGAAGTGTGAATTTTCTTTTCTGTCAGAGGTGAAATATTAACGTGACAGGGGAGGGATTTAATCGGATCTTATCTCATTTGATTTTGAATTATGATGTCAGAGGTATGATTTTAACTTGACAAATATTTTGGAGTGTCGCTTGCTCTGTTGGAGCAAAATGACAAGAAAAGTTTTGCTGTCAGAGGTGAAATCTTAACATGACAGGAGATTTATCTGATCAGGATTTTTAGCAAACCCCCAGCTATCAACGGGTTTGATTTGCCTTTACCAACTACCGTTTGAGTCGGGCAAGCCATGCTATTCCCCTCAGCATGGTGAGTTGTCAAGGATTTCGTTTGGGTTTAAATACCAAACTTTTCCTCTTCCCTTTGCCTTAGCAGCTTAGGGTGATTCATGCCTTTTACCCCCAGCATGGTGGGGTTGGCGAGAATTTTATTATCTTCCCGTAGCCTTGTCGGCGTTGGGTAATTCATACTTATTACCCCCAGTATGGTGGGGTTGGCGAGAAATTTATTCTCTTCCCGTAGCCTTGTCGGCGTTGGGTAATTCATACTTATTACCCCCAGTATGGTGGGGTTGGCAAGAAATTTATTCTCTTCGTAGCCTTATCGGCGTTGGGTAGTTCATACTTATTACCCCCAGTATGGTGGGGTTGGCGAGAAATTTATTCTCTTCCCGTAACCTTGTCGGCGTTGGGTAATTCATACTTATTACCCCCAGTATGGTGGGGTTGGCGAGAAATTTATTCTCTTCCCGTAGCCTTGTCGGTATTGGGTAGTTCATACTTCTTACCCCCAGTATGGTGGGGTTGGCGAGAAATTTATCCTCTTCCCGTAGCTTTAGCGGCGTTGAGCAATTCATACTTTTTACCCCCAGTATGGTGGGGTTGGCGAGAAATCTATTCTCTTCCCGTAGTTTTAGCGGTGTTGGGCAATTCATACTTTTTACCTCCAGTATGGTGGGGTTGGCGAGAAATTTGTTCTCTTCCCGTAGCCTTGTCGGCGTTGGGTGGTTCATTTTTTTTTTTTTTTTTTTTTGATGTTTTATATATATATATATATATATATATATATATATATATATATATATATATATATATATATATATATATATATATATATATATATATATATATATATATGGGGGTTTAAATTAACCGCCTTGAGCCCATTTTTTGGGAATTGTTGTGAGCCCAAGTGGTACCTTTAGACCTCAGACATTAAATGTGTCGGAGTTAGCTCTAACTCCTTTTTTGTTCAGCTTTGAGCTGAACTGCTCCAGCGTCAATCAACGCTTGAATTTTATCTTTTAAGATAAAACAATTTTTTGTGGGGTGACTTACAATCCGATGGTACAGGTAGTAATTCGGATCGTTAGTTTTCCTTACTTCTTCAGGTCTCTTGCTCTCCGGTAATTTAAGCATCTTGCGTTTGGTGAGCAGATTGAACATAGTAGCAGTATGTTCATCCTTGAACGAATACTGCTTTTGAAGTCTGGGCGACTTTGCTGTGTTGCTTATAGTTGGCCATAGTTTCTGCTTCAGTGTACTTTCTACCGCCATTGCCGTTATGTCTTTCCCTTTTGAATGGGAAAAATAGAATGGAGATTCGTTTGCACCGTCTCCGGTTGCAGACTGTTGCATTTTGAGACGTCGAAGTATTTCTTCGGCCTGTTCGCCCTGCTTAAGATCCTTCCATGACTTGGATTCGACCGAACCCATCTTGTCTAAGATATCGGTCAACAAGTTATGTCTGCAGGTTTCTACAAGCGTATCCTGCGTCATGCCATGTGGGCATCGAACGGAAAGTTCTCGGAACCGCTCGACATAAGTTTTGACCGTTTCGCCTTCTTCTTGCTTCGCTGCTAGCAAAGATAATATGGAGACTTCTGTATCATCTTCAAAGAATCGGGCTAGGAACTCACGTTCTACGTCAGCCCAAGATTTAATTGTTCCATGGGGAAGTTGCATAAACCAGGTAAATGCGGGCCTCCGTAAAGTGCTCGCAAATATCCTAGTCATAGTTGGATCATTCCCCATGAGATGTCCTGTCTGTGAGAGGAAATAGAAGATGTGTTGCTGCGGCGAACCTCTACCGTCGAACGACTGAAGATTCAACGGTTTATATTTTGCAGGATAGGGTACGGTCTCCCATTCTATGGGATATGGACGAACTACCCCCACCTCTTGTAGCTTTTTGCGATGAAGAAGAGCTTGTAATTGGTTCTCCATCTTCTCTATTTTCTCTGCTTGAGAATTGATGATAACTTTCACTTCCTCTTCCTCTCTTGAATGAGGAGGCACTTCTTCATCTTCGTCTTCGCTGTCTTCATTTATTTGGACAGGCCGTTTTCCTTTCTGCCAACTAGAAATGGACGGCGATGATTGGTTCTTTCTAGTTTGAGCCAGTAACTCAATCAAAAGTTGTTTCATTTCTTCTATGGTCTCCTCTTGCTGTTCGAGACGTTTTTCTTGTCTCTCAAGCCTTTCAGAGACTTCTTCTAGCTCTGGTTCGATAGAAACTCCTTTCGATCCTGGAGTGATTTCCTTATCCGAAGGGTTGTTTCCGACCACCTTTTTGCCTTTATTAACCATATTTGATGAGGCAGCAGGTAGATCGGTTCTAGAGTACGCCTTTTTCACCGTCCGTATTCTTTTAGGTTCGGTGATCCACTCAAAAACGGATAGTCTCGGATGGCACTCGCAGTTTGATAGAACAGTTGAGATTAACTGTTCGCATTGGCATTGAGGAGTATTCTGTGCAGAGTTCTTCTTCCAATTGAGGAATTCTCTCAAGTCTTGAGGTATCTTCTCCTCTCTATTTGCATCTTGACGTATTTTGCGTCTCAAATTTGGTTCATAATACTAGAGAGTTTATAATATTTCAGGGCTGAGCTCTTTTCCAGCATTAGATTGTTCTCCAACCCTTCTGCGGATTCTTCTGGAGTGTGTGCTGGCCTGCGCAGTTGTACGGGTCTCGTACGCATCTGACTTGTTCTTCGGGATTTGGAGGATTCTATCATGAATATGTTCATCCGAAGAGAAATTTGAAGACCTATCCTCAGGTGAGTTCATGAGCACATCCTTATATTTGTTTGTAGAGGAACGGGATGGTACACCTGAGAGAGTAACCAAAAAGTTAGATGTGCGCTGTGTGCTCACTGCGCGTGTGCCCGAATAGACACCAGAACCAACCCTTGATTTTTTCTGTGGAGTGCAACCCACGGGTTGCAACTTGCGGTGTGCAACCCGCGGTTGGAACTGCGGGTTTGCACCCGCGGTTGCAACCGCGGGGTTGCACCCGCGGGGTGCAACGGGTTTGCACCCACGGTTGCAACCGCGGGGTTGCAACCGCGGGGTGCAACCCGCGGTTCCAATCGCGGGTTTGCACCTGCGGTTGCAACTGCGGGGTTGCCCCCATGCGGTGCAACCCGCAGTTCCGCCTGCGGATTTTCATTTTTGGAATTTTTCTTCTCTGATATTTCCTGATCTGGATTTTCTGACCGCAATTTTCCAGAGGCACTGTTGAGGCGGGCCCGCTGGGCCTTACGCCTCAGGTTTCTCTTCTGAGAGCGGGTCAGGGACTGGTTTGACTTTTGGCTTGACTTTGGAATGGGCGATAACGCCGTGTTCTTGACAGACGATGACGTCCTGTCAGTTCGAACGGGCGATGACGCCTCATAAATTCTCATAGGCGATGACGCCTTTCCGGTGGGCGATGACGCCTCACCTTTTTTCATCGTCACCCGGCGATGACGCCTAGGCTCCGAATCAGAGGAAGAAAGAAATTCCTCATATTTTTGCTGGTCAACTTCTATGACCAGCGTCTCAACCATTGAGCCAATCGGCACCCGGTCGGACTGCGCCACCAGATTCTCTGTGGTAAACAGAGGGGCTCCCACTGTGGTCGCCAGTTCTTATTTGCCCGAAAATTGAATTTTTGATTCCATTGCAAAATTGATTGATTACAAGGAAATTGAGATTACAAAAAATATCGAGAAATAACAAGAACGGGAATATTAATGGATTCCCTTTTTTATGTGGGTTCGGGTGGCGGTGGAGTCTCGTTGCCGCCTCCGTTGACCGTCCGACTGGAAGAGATGGCTCTGCTCTTTTCTTTGATCTCACGAGCTCGCCCGAAATCTTCCCAAAGTCCAAGAATCCAAAAGTCAAAAGTCCCTTCTCCCGTTAAATTCCTATATTTTATAAACCGAAGAAACTCCAAATCCGGCTCAATTCTCTCCTGAAAAATCGGATCACGGATTATCAATCCAAAAATAGGAAACAAATTAATGGGAAACAACCAGCGGGTGGCAACCCGCGGGATCGCCCCCGCAGGTTGCAACCCACGGGAATCTTCCCGCGGGGTGTGCCCACTTAGCAAAAATAATTTTTTTTTTTTTTTGGTATCTACAGATATGAGCTCAGAAGTCGCGTTTATGTCATCTCTTGCTATACATGGTCTTGATCAAATGGGACAGGGCAAAAGCGTGCGTGAATGGTGGGCCAGCCCCTCCCTTTTCCATTCCATCAATGTGGCCCGAGGAAGACCAAGCAAATTCGTGGTCCGATCCGACCACATCTAGCTTCAAACCCATTTATTTTACGCCATGCTTTGAGTAGAATTCGGTCAATCCCCCGCCCTCATCTTCTGTATTTCCGATCGAGCACCTACCAACCAGGCATATGACACATTTCAACTGGAGCATTCATCCATTCCTTCTAGTGGAAGGACGTTCCACATTCAGAAGTTCTTAGGGGATCGGAGGCGAACCACTGACAGAGATCTCTTATGACCTCTAACACTCGATGTAGGAGCTCGTTCACTTATCCTCGCCATCCCTCGCCTTTTTTTCGACCCATGCTTATCTTCGTTGGGCTTTCGGTCAATGATTGAGTCTGTAAATAGGTCTAGCTCTGACGGGTCTCGACGAAGGGGTGGGAAAACATGATCTGTGGAGCGCAGAGAGTGAGGGCTTTGTCTCCTATAGTTCTAGGCTTATCATCATCAACAGAGTATAGGTTAGCGGTCCATCAGTTCTTCCTCCCCAACATTTCTACAAAATCTCTCGGGAGGAAATTCACTGTCCCTTCCTACCCTGCTGTCTTGCTGTTGTGCCTCCTACAGCTCCCCTTGTCGCTGTGATGACTTTCGTATGGCTCGACAACTAAACTTCTCCGATCGAATTGTTTGGTCCCACTTGGGATCAAGGAGACTTCTAGCAATCCGCTGATCAAAGGATTCGATCAGAGGATTCCACTAAACCAAAGGCAAGTGAGTAGTTCCACCAAACCAAAGGCAAGTTCGTAGTTCCACCAAACCAAAGGCACTACCACCAAAATCTAGACAGGCATTCCACCAAATCAAAGGCAAGTGAGTAGTTTGGTGAGGCAATCAATAGTGAATGCCAACTGATGAGGAGAGGTTTCCTGATCATGTCGGTGATTGTGTTCATCAACTGATTCGACAGTCTTTTCTAGTGGAAGAAGTCCTTTGCCATCATCGAGACCAAACGGTTGAGTTGTCTCCTAGCCAATTTTAGTCATTATTGACTTTCCAACTTGGCTATATCTTCTTAGTTCAGGTGTGGTGTCTGAGTCCCGTCAGCCCTTCCTCTATTTCATTTTGTACAACTAGAGGCTCTATTTTCCTAGGAGAGATGGGATTGTCGGTTTTGATTCGTCGGACGAGGATAGTCAAACTTCTTTATTCCTTCTTCGTCATAGGTAAAAGGAGTCCTTCTGTTGCCAAGACATCACGACGTATCCTTTCCTAGTAGAGGTGTGGATTGTCGATGGGCTTCTTTTTCTTTAGAGGGAGATGTTGTTGTAGGTATGAATACCGGCTGGTCGGGCTTTCTCCTTGACTGTCGAAATATATCGAAAGGCAGGTTGAGGCATAATTTGTCGGGGATCAACTGAGTTATATGAGGACCCTTCCCTAAGAGAAAGAAAGGTAGAATTTCGAAATTGAAGAAGGCGGAGACAGCTATAGGCTTGACTGAGACGAGCAACTACGTGTTCCTACCCCCACACCGTATAGTCCCTGTCGCCATGGACCCTTCGTGAGGCTCCCGTACGGATAGGACCCTCTGTTTGGGTAGACGGGGTAAATAGCGATGCACGATATGAGCTCAGAAGTCGCGTTTATGTCATCTCTTGCTATACATGGTCTTGATCAAATGGGACAGGGCAAAAGCGTGCGTGAATGGTGGGCCAGCCCCTCCCTTTTCCATTCCATCAATGTGGCCCGAGGAAGACCAAGCAAATTCGTGGTCCGATCCGACCACATCTAGCTTCAAACCCATTTATTTTACGCCATGCTTTGAGTAGAATTCGGTCAATCCCCCGCCCTCATCTTCTGTATTTTCGATCGAGCACCTACCAACCAGGCATACGACACATTTCAACTGGAGCATTCATCCATTCCTTCTAGTGGAAGGACGTCCCACATTCAGAAGTTCTTAGGGGATCGGAGGTGAACCACTGACAGAGATCTCTTATGACCTCTGACACTCGATGTAGGAGCTCGTTCACTTATCCTCGCCATCCCTCGCCTTTTTTTCGACCCATGCTTATCTTCGTTGGGCTTTCGGTCAGTGATTGAGTCTGTAAATTGGTCCAGCTCTGACGGGTCTCGACGAAGGGGTGGGAAAACATGATCTGTGGAGCGCAGAGAGTGAGGGCTTTGTCTCCTATAGTTCTAGGCTTATCATCATCAACAGAGTATAGGTTAGCAGGTCCATCAGTTCTTCCTCCCCAACATTTCTACAAAATCTCTCGGGAGGAAATTCACTGTCCCTTCCTACCCTGCTGTCTTGCTGTTGTGCCTCCTACAGCTCCCCTTGTCGCTGTGACGACTTTCGTATGGCTCGGCAACTAAACTTCTCCGATCGAATTGTTTGGTCCCACTTGGGATCAAGGAGACTTCTAGCAATCCGCTGATTGAAGGATTCGATCAGAGGATTCCACCAAACCAAAGGCAAGTGAGTAGTTCCACCAAACCAAAGGCAAGTGCGTAGTTCCACCAAACCAAAGGCACTACCACCAAAATCTAGACAGGCATTCCACCAAACCAAAGGCAAGTGAGTAGTTCGGCGAGGCGATCAATAGTGAATGCCAACTGATGAGGAGAGGTTTCTTGATCATGTCGGTGATTGTGTTCATCAACTGATTCGACAGTCTTTTCTAGTGGAAGAAGTCCTTTGCCATCATCGAGACCAAACGGTTGAGTTGTCTCCTAGTCCATTTTAGTCATTATTGACTTCCCAACATGGCTATATCTTCTTAGTTCAGGTGTGGTGTCTGAGTCCCGTCAGCCCTTCCTCTATTTCATTTTGTACAACTAGAGGCTCTATTTTCCTAGGAGAGATGGGATTGTCGGTTTTGATTCGTCGGACGAAGACAGTCAAACTTCTTTATTCCTTCTTCGTCATAGGTAAGAGGAGTCCTTCTGTTGCCAAGACATCACGACGTATCCTTTCCTAGTAGAGGTGTGGATTGTCGATGGGCTTCTTTTTCTTTAGAGGGAGATGTTGTTGTAGGTATGAATGCCGGCTGGTCGGGCTTTCTCCTTGACTGTCGAAATATATCGAAAGGCAGGTTGAGGCATAATTTGTCGGGGATCAACTGAGTTATATGCTCCTCCCTTCCCTAAGAGAAAGAAAGGTAGAATTTCGAAATTGAAGAAGGCGGAGACAGCTATAGGCTTGACTGAGACTAGCAACTACGTGTTCCTACCCCCACACCGTATAGTCCCTGTCGTCATGGCCCCTTCGTGAGGCTCCCGTACGGACAGGATCCTCTGTTTGGGTAGACGGGGTAAATAGCGATGCACGATATGAGCTCAGAAGTCGCGTTTATGTCATCTCTTGCTATACATGGTCTTGATCAAATGGGACAGGGCAAAAGCGTGCGTGAATGGTGGGCCAGCCCCTCCCTTTTCCATTCCATCAATGTGGCCCGAGGAAGACCATGCAAATTCGTGGTCCGATCCGACCACATCTCGCTCCAAACCCATTTATTTTACGCCATGCTTTGATCATCTCACGATCTGAGAAAACAATATTCTCCACCGTTATTCACCTCAGGAAAAATGAATGTTGAAGAAAAAGAGCCTAAACTGGGCATTTTTCATTCCGCTGATCTGTTGAGACAAGTATCGCAGTTGAATGATATGCCCCAAGACCGTTCCGAGCATCAATCATTCTAGGAAGGCCTGACACAATAGGAGAGATCATCAAAAGTCTAGAAAACCCCAATAGGAATCACTGAATTTGCCTCAATCATCATGTTGTTTGACAAATGCGATCCCGAGACTCGGGCCCCTAACCATCGTCACCGCAGCATCCACAACCTATCAACCCCTCGTTCTTTCATCCCCCGAACCGTTTCAATTAACCGGATTGAGTTACGACACCCACTCGGTGACTTTTGATTATAGTTTTGGAGCCGCACCTCATGCACAGTCTGAGAGTTGTGATGAAAAACGAAAGATTCCTAGATCAGGAAGGAAGCTAGCAAACTTCCAACAGTCCACTACAGCTTGAAGGTGAGACGTCATTAGTTTGCCTTCCATCAAATCCTCGACGTTCGACGTGACGGAAACCAAAGCCTTCATCATGATGTGTCCACCCAATGGAAGAAGATCCAAGCCCAACATGGGGGTTGTGTCCATAGAGTGATTTCGGATGCAGACATACAACGCACAACTCATGTCCTTCGTCGGAACTCAGGGATAGGGTGTCTGGAAATACAGCTATTCTATCTCCATTATCCCTCCCGCAGAGAAGGATGCCCTAGATTCCTAGACCATAAATATCCCCATCTATAAGTTGGACCAAGCGTCTCATCAACTGAGATTTTCAGCCGATTCCCCTTCGATCAGAGGATTGCTAGAAGTCTCCTTGATCCCAAGTGGGACCAAACAATTCGATCGGAGTAGTTTAGTTGCCGAGCCATACGAAAGTCGTCACAGCGATAGGGAGAGCTGTAGGAGGCACAACAACAAGACTACAGGGTAGGAAGGGACAGTGAATTTCCTCTCGAGAGATTATGTAGAAACGTTGGGGAGGAAGAACTGATGGACCTGCTGACCTATGCTCTGTTGATGATGATAAGCCTAGAACTATAGGAGACAAAGCCCTCACTCTCTGCGCACCACAGATCATGTTTTCCCACCCCTTCGTCGAGACCCGTCAGAGCTGGACCTATTTACAGACTCAACCATTGACCGAAAAATAACATGTTATATGCTGTTGATCTCCAACAGCATATGTTCTTACCAACCAGGCGTATGACACAATTTTCTTTTGGAGAGGTATAACTCAGTTGATGTGCTCCTCCCTATCATTGGAGACAGGGAGGAGCATATAACCCAGTTGATCTCCAAACAATATTCTCTGAGCGTGAGAGAATATTGTTTTCTCGTCAGTTTGATGCATAGTCATACATTTGGCTTTACCCCTCTTTATAAAAATATCGATTTATACTATTGAGAATTATCAGATCTCAATAGTATATGCTTGCAGGCACTGAGGAGATGAGCTCCATTCTTCCGGTATATAACTGCAGTCTTCCTTTCCTATTGCATCTTCGGCCATTGAACGTCGTCCGACGAGGGAAAAACATTCGGAGTGTCTCAATCTGGTAGATCTCCTATCTCTTTCGTCACTCCTTTTGGTAGAATGATAAAGAAAAGCACAATCTCCTTCCCGCATAGCTGAAGTCACTTTAAAAGCTAGAAAACCACTCCGATTAGGCTAAAAAAACAAGCTCAGTCAAGCCAATGGAAGACTGCCATTTGATGTCAGAGGAATCAGAAGAGAAACTCTTTTTCATGTTCCATAGCCTAGCTTTGCAAACACGTCGATTCGGAGATGGTGCACCTTACTTGTAAACAATCACACCAGAAAGAATGGAATACAGACCTAGGATTAATTGGTACCTGACGTCGTCGAATTCCTTTTACGATACGGATGTATTCCTATCACCATTGTATGACTTCGTTGTACAATCTTTTTCTTCCATCTGATGAATTGACCTGTTTGGTAAGTCTTTTTTTTATGATAGAAAAAGACTGGACACCTTTATGATTTGTTCTCATTTTAGGTTTCTTCGTCAATGCGGAGAGACAAGCAACCCAAAAAGAATTTCTTCGTCGACAAGTTTTGTAGATAGACGAAATTCGTCTACATCAAGCTAAAAACACAAATAAAATTTGACAGACGTTCTGTCTCTCTGATCGAATTTCTTCTCAGCAAAGAAAAATCTGTGAAGACAGATTGTTGTGAGACGCCATATCGTTGAAACAATCCCTTTTCCATCGAGACGGAAATGGAAGCATGTTCATCCCGACCGGAGGGGATGAATACGAACCAACCAGATTGGCATGTTACAGCTACAACTCCATAAATTGATGGAGCGGATGGATGAAAAAGCGATGAACTTCGATGCGGATCTGGAATTCCACGAAAATTTTGAAATCACTTCTTCATAGTTCTCAATAGATCCGGGCATTTGGTGAAAGGGCCTACATCCCTGCACTTCTGGCTGGCTAAGATGTGTCACATCTGTCTCGAATTTGCTCCAGCGAAAGCTATTTCATGTATTTCGAGAGAAGAATCGACGAACAATCCGTCATTGATGAAAGTCCGACAGACGAAAAAGTCACCATGTCGAATGAGGGGAGAAGCTTTCCGGTATAAACCGTCGGACCGTCTATTGGGCAGGTACCATAAATCATTTCCATCATCAGATGTCACCAAGGAATGACATGTCACCCTGGGCATTCCGTATCCCTCTATACCAACCATGCTGGAACGGATAGACCATTCCTCCCCCGTCAGTTTGCAACCTACCTCTATGGTACCACCTCTATCCACTAAATGTCTTCAATGCTCTTCCCTTCGTCGATTTTTTATATAGGTTTCCAATAATGTGGCAATCAGACTGCAAAATTTCTAAAAAAGACAAATAGATACGCAGCGACGAAAGAAGATTTCTTTGATTCGTCATTTGTGGGAATCTCTTGAATGGAACATAGATATACATAAATCAACGTGAATGAATTTCTATGTCCCCTCTCACTTTAGCAAGGAAAGTGCCCGCACATCCCCTTTTTTTAGAGAAGAGGTCATAGCCTTCCGCAGTGACGAAGAAAGGAATGAAGAATAAGATGGCACCGTCTTGATTGTCTACGAAGTCTACCTTGATTGTCGTTCCGAAGATAATGCGTCGAGCTTACCGTTTGACGTTTTTCAAGCGTTAGTACATAGCAAAAATATAGGAGTGCCCTCCACTTCCCCCGACCACACCTTCTCCACCAAAGGAAGATGAGACAAATGAGGAGCCCATTTGTCAAAGAAACGTCAAAAGGTTTCTTCGATCTAGGCAACTTTGACAACTTAACAATCATAGAAAATGATCAGAAATACAGGAGGCAAGAAAGAAAGCTTCGGAACCCGAGAATCTCCCCTCCCAATCTGAATTGCCCCAGACTCTCCCATTTTCTTGATGATAGTATTAGCCTAGAAATATTTTCCACGTGTATTATGATATTCTCTTTTTGTTCCAGACTAGAATCAACTCATTTTCGGGGTTTGACACCGTCTCCTTCGGAGAGATGGCTGGTAGAATCATGGGGTCTCTCTCCGGATGTAACTAGGCTGTAGTATGTTGCTCTTTCTTTTTCTTTGTAGTTTGTTGGCTTACTTCGAAGTAGGAGCGTCGAACTCCAGTCTCCAAATGAGTCTTCTCCGGAATTCCCTAGGGGAAGGAGGCCTGAAGGCCGCGTCGAATGCGAGTGCAAAGGTAATTACTTTTCGGTTTAGAATATCTCCGTCGAGTTTTAACTCCTAGTTTGGAACTATGGTCGACGTAGTCCTGTCAGCTGCCTGCCGTTGATTCCCGAGTCATAGTAGCTAAGCGTAAGTAAGCGTGGGTTTGACACCGTCTCCTTCGGAGAGATGGCTGGTAGAATCATGGGGTCTCTCTCCGGATGTAACCAGGCTGTAGTATGTTGCTCTTTCTTTTTCTTTGTAGTTTGTTAGCTTACTTCGAAGTAGGAGCGTCGAACTCCAGTCTCCAAATGAGTCTTCTCCGGAATTCCCTAGGGGAAGGAGGCCTGAAGGCCGCGTCGAATGCGAGTGCAAAGGTAATTACTTTTCGGTTTAGAATATCTCCGTCGAGTTTTAACTCCTAGTTTGGAACTATGGTCGACGTAGTCCTGTCAGCTGCCTGCCGTTGATTCCCGAGTCATAGTAGCTAAGCGTAAGTAAGCGTGGGTTTGACACCGTCTCCTTCGGAGAGATGGCTGGTAGAATCATGGGGTCTCTCTCCGGATGTAACCAGGCTGTAGTATGTTGCTCTTTCTTTTTCTTTGTAGTTTGTTGGCTTACTTCGAAGTAGGAGCGTCGAACTCCAGTCTCCAAATGAGTCTTCTCCGGAATTCCCTAGGGGAAGGAGGCCTGAAGGCCGCGTCGAATGCGAGTGCAAAGGTAATTACTTTTCGGTTTAGAATATCTCCGTCGAGTTTTAACTCCTAGTTTGGAACTATATTAAACGTAGTCCTGTCAGCTGCCTGCCGTTGATTCCCGAGTCATAGTAGCTAAGCGTAAATAAGCGTGGACAATCGAACGGAACGGTTGTTGCATTTATCTGATGCAATGGAGCGGGGTAGTTTACTCGCGGGAATAAGGAAATGCGATGTCGAAAAGAAAGGATTGAATGGATGAGCAGAGCAGTGAGTGTAAGCGAACAGACCGGGCATGTGATATGCGTCGATGACGGTGGTAGTTTTCTTTGATGGAGATGTCCTGGTGTCAGCAATGGAAGCAATGAGAGCAAATGTGGTAATGAGGTGGGGGTTTTAACGAAACGAGACTCTTAGCCATAATGGTTATCCGGATATCTATCTGGGGCTATAACCTATTCATCGACTAGCGGCATGAACCATTGAATCAGGTAGGGTTTTCGGGTGCTTAGGTTGGCATTCTGAAATGGTTTTCGGTTCCGAAGGAAAGGCAGATGGTGTAGGCTTAAATATGAACCTTCTCTTTGTTGCGTAGGCGAAGTGAGTTGGTTCTTTCGATGATATGGAGCACCTAGAATAGGCCTTGGCAAGGGAGAGAGGCCCGGTGATCTTGATCCAGAGCTACAATAGTTGGGTTGTACCTAAAGGCCGGTCACCGATTGTATATTAGTAGGGCTGGGCTGGATGAACAAAGTCTTTGGGCATTTAACCGTCGTCGGTTGGTCGACAGGAAGGGTTGGAAAATAGTGGAGGCTGCTGGTTTGGTATGCAGCATGGAGGGTATGCCTTGGGGTGAAGTTCTTTGATTATTCTCGACTTTGCGCTGACATTGTCATCGCGGATCCAGTAGTCGCAAAGTCATATCTTGAGGTTATGGAGGAGTGTAAGGTGACCATATCAAAAGTAAAGTCCCTCATCTTTAACGTGAGTGCTCTAGAATTTGCCAAGAGATTGTTGGTCTATAAGGTTACACTTTACTTCAGTCCTGTGTCCCTTCGGGTTCTCCGACTGTTTCCCCCTCGTTGGACGACGTTCAATGGCCGAAGATGCAATAGGAAAGGAAGACTGCAGTTATATACCGGAAGAATGGAGCTCATCTCCTCAGTGCTTGCAAGCATATACTATTGAGATTTGATAATTCTTAATAGTATAAATCGATATTTTAATAAAGAGGGTAAAGCCAAATGTATGACTATGCATCAAACTGACGAGAAAACAATATTCTCTCACGCTCAGAGAATATTGTTTGGAGATCAACTGAGTTATATGCTCCTCCCTGTCTCCAATGATAGGGAGGAGCACATCAACTGAGTTATACCTCTCCAAAAGAAAATTGTGTCATACGCCTGGTTGGGAAGAACATATGCTGTTGGAGATCAACAGCATATAACCTGTCATTGCTTGCATGCACACAAACAACGATTGTCTCACGATCTGATAATTCTCAATAGTATAAATCGATATTTTTATAAAGAGGGTAAAGCCAAATGTATGACAATGCATCAAACTGACGAGAAAACGATCATCTCACGATCTGAGAAAACAATATTCTCCACCGTTATTCACCTCAGGAAAAATGAATGTTGAAGAAAAAGAGCCTAAACTGGGCATTTTTCATTCCGCTGATCTGTTGAGACAAATATCGCAGTTGAATGATATGCCCCAAGACCGTTCCGAGCACCAATCATTCTAGGAAGGCCTGACACAATAGGAGAGATCATCAAAAGTCTAGAAAACCCCAATAGGAATCACTGAATTTGCCTCAATCATCATGTTGTTTGACAAATGCGATCTCGAGACTCGGGCCCCTAACCATCGTCGCCGCAGCATCCACAACCTATCAACCCCTCGTTCTTTCATCCCCCGAACCGTTTCAATTAACCGGATTGAGTTACGACACCCACTCGGTGACTTTTGATTATAGTTTTGGAGCCGCACCTCATGCACAGTCTGAGAGTTGTGATGAAAGATGAAAGATTCCTAGATCAGGAAGGAAGCTAGCAAACTTCCAACAGTCCACTACAGCTTGAAGGTGAGACGTCATTAGTTTGCCTTCCATCAAATCCTCGACGTTCGACGTGACGGAAACCAAAGCCTTCATCATGATGTGTCCACCCAATGGAAGAAGATCCAAGCCCAACATGGGGGTTGTGTCCATAGAGTGATTTCGGATGCAGACATACAACGCACAACTCATGTCCTTCGTCGGAACTCAGGGATAGGGTGTTTGGAAATACAGCTATTCTATCTCCATTATCCCTCCCGCAGAGAAGGATGCCCTAGATTCCTAGACCATAAATATCCCCATCTATAAGTTGGACCAAGCGTCTCATCAACTGAGATTTTCAGCCGATTCCCCTTCGATCAGAGGATTGCTAGAAGTCTCCTTGATCCCAAGTGGGACCAAACAATTCGATCGGAGTAGTTTAGTTGCCGAGCCATACGAAAGTCGTCACAGCAATAGGGAGAGCTGTAGGAGGCACAACAGCAAGACTACAGGGTAGGAAGGGACAGTGAATTTCCTCCCGAGAGATTTTGTAGAAACGTTGGGGAGGAAGAACGGATGGACCTGCCGACCTATACTCTGTTGATGATGATAAGCCTAGAACTACAGGAGACAAAGCCCTCACTATCTGTGCTCCACAGATCATGTTTTCCCACCCCTTCGTCGAGAGCCGTCAGAGCTGGACGTATTTATAGACTCAATCATTGACCGAAAGCCCAACGAAGATAAGCATGGGTCGAAAAAAGGCGAGGGATGGCGAGGAGAAGTGAACGAGCTCCTACATCGAGTGTCAGAGGTCATAAGAGATCTCTGTTAGTGGTTCGCCTCCGATCCCCTAAGAACTTCTGAATGTGGCACGTCCTTCAACTAGAAGGAATGGATGAATGCTCCAGTTGAAATGTGTCGTACGCCTGGTTGGAAGGTGCTCGATCGGAAATACAGAAGATGAGGGCAGGGGATTGACTGAATTCTACTCAAAGCATGGTGTAAAATAAATGGGTTTGAAGCGAGATGTGGTCGGATCGGACCACGAATTTGCTTGGTCTTCCTCGGGCCACATTGATGGAATGGAAAAGTGAGGGGCTGGCCCACCATTCACGCACGCTTTTGCCCTGCCCCTTTTGATCAAGACCATGTATAGCAAGAGATGACATAAACGCGACTTCTGAGCTCATATCGTGCATTGCTATTTACCCCGTCTACCCAAATAGAGGTTCCTATCCATACGGGAGCCTCACGAAGGGGCCATGACGACAGGGACTATACGGTGTGGGGGTAGGAACACGTAGTTGCTAGTCTTAGTCAAGCCTATAGCTGTCTCCGCCTTCTTCAATTTTGAAATTCTACCTTTCTTTCTCTCAGGGAAGGGAGGAGCATATAACTCAGTTGATCCCCGACGAATTATGCCTCAACCTGCCTTTCGATATATTTCGACAGTCAACGAGAAAGCCCGACCAGCCGGCATTCATACCTACAACAACATCTCCCTCTAAAGAAAAAGAAGCCCATCGACAATCCACACCTCTACTAGGAAAGGATATGTCGTGATGTCTTGGCAACAGAAGGACTCCTTTTGCCTATGACGAAGAAGGAAGAAAGAAGTTTGACTGTCCTCGTCTGACGAATCAAAACCGACAATCCCATCTCTCCTGGAAAAATAGAGCCTCCAGTTGTACAAATGAATGACGGGACTCAGACACCACACCTGAACTGAGAAGATATAGCCATGTTGGGAAGTCAATAATGACTAAAATGGGCTAGGAGACAACTCAACCGTTTGGTCTCGATGATGGCAAAGGACTTCTTCCACTAGAAAAGACTGTCGAATCAGTTGATGAACACAATCACCGACATGATCAGGAAACCTCTCCTCATCAGTTGGCAATCACTATTGATCGCCTCGCCGAACTACTCACTTGCCTTTGGTTTGGTGGAATGCCTGTCTAGATTTTGGTGGTAGTGCCTTTGGTTTGGTGGAACTACACACTTGCCTTTGGTTTGGTGGAACTACTCACTTGCCTTTGGTTTGGTGGAATCCTCTGATCGAATCCTTCGATCAGTGGATTGCTAGAAGTCTCCTTGATCCCAAGTGGGACCAAATAATTCGATCGGAGTAGTTTAGTTGCCGAGCCATACGAAAGTCGTCTTTGGTTTGGGGGAATCCTCTGATCGAATCCTTCGATCAGCGGATTGCTAGAAGTCTCCTTGATCCCAAGTGGAACCAAACAATTCGATCGGAGTAGTTTAGTTGCCGAGCCATACGAAAGTCGTCACAGCGACAGGGGGAGCTGTAGGTAGCACAACAGCAAGACTGCAGGGTAGGAAGGGACAGTGAATTTCCTCCCGAGAGATTTTGTAGAAACGTTGGGGAGGAAGAACTGATGGACCTGCTGACCTATGCTCTGTTGATGATGATAAGCCTAGAACTATAGGAGACAAAGCCCTCACTCTCTGCGCTCCACAGATCATGTTTTCCCACCCCTTCGTCGAGACCCGTCAGAGCTGGACCTATTTACAGACTCAACCATTGACCGAAAGCCCAACGAAGATAAGCATGGGTCGAGAAAAAGGTGAGGGATGGCGAGGATAAGTGAACGAGCTCCTACATCGAGTGTCAGAGGTCATAAGAGATCTCTGTCAGTGGTTCGCCACCGATCCCCTAAGAACTTCTGAATGTGGAACGTCCTTCCACTAGAAGGAATGGATGAATGCTACAGTTGAAATGTGTCGTACGCCTGGTTGGTAGGTGCTCGATCGGAAATACAGAAGATGAGGGCGGGGTTTGACCGAATTCTACTCAAAGCATGGCGTAAAATAAATGGGTTTGGAGCGAGATGTGGTCGGATCGGACCACGAATTTGCATGGTCTTCCTCGGGCCACATTGATGGAATGGAAAAGGGAGGGGCTGGCCCACCATTCACGCACGCTTTTGCCCTGCCCCATTTGATCAAGACCATGTATAGCAAGAGATGACATAAACGCGACTTCTGAGCTCATATCGTGCATCGCTATTTTCCCCGTTTCCTTGGGTATAAGTGGGAGTATGGTCTGTAGAATCTTTCCCGCTAGGTCCCTTTCTCATTCTCGAGCTAGACGACCGCTATGATGAATGCCCTTGATCTCACTCTCATATGAGCTGAAGGGGTCCAACATAGATAGTAGCAGTTTTGTCCCTCACGGGAGCATTGGTTTATCAGCAAGCTTAGAAAAGAGAGTAGGGAAGATAGCTAATATGAGGAAATCGCATTTAGGACTTTCCCTTGAAGAGTGCCACTCTCTATCTGTCATTCTCATCCTCGATTCCATTTGTCGAACTGGGCGTATGCTCCGTACGGAACTCGGGGGGAATCCAAGCTGAAGCGCATCTTTCTAGATTGATCTCGATGATCCCAATTCCTTCTTTTCGTTAGTCTAGTTTGAGAAGAGATGCTTGCAGATCATTGCAGGAATTCCTTCCTTCCTCTATCTATGTTAGTTTAATAAGGAAGAGTTTGATTCAGGTAGCTAGATGTAGCCACTGGACTTTCTGGATGTAGAAACCTGAGGGATAAATACTTGAAGGTTAGAACAAGTTAGGATAGAATATCTTTCTTAGTGTTAGGACTGCCCATTCACTTCCTTCCCTCACTTTCAGTTCTCGAAGGGTAGTGCTCTGATCTACAACCAACCTCCTGGCTAGAGGGACTAGCGTAACGGCTTCTTTCTTTCCTTTAGTTTTTTTCTTTTGAAGGTAAGAACAACGGAAACCTAACAGCAGCAAAGTATAGTAAGATAGGTTGAAACTGTTAGGGTATAAAAGATAGAGGCTAAGACTGCTAACTCTTTATCCTCATTGGACTCAAGGACTTCGCAAAAAAGGAGCTAACCTGGATTCAAATCAAATAAATGAAAAGAACTAACAGAGGAAAGCAGATAAGCATAGGAGAATTTGTTCTAAGATGTGCTTGAAATATAAACCTCATTCATAGAGGAGGTAATGGGGAGAAGGTTTTTCTTACTTACTTGAGGAATCAAGAAAGAAGGCTTTCGACGAAAAGATTAGCTCCTAAGGAGAACTATAGTGTTTCTGATCAAGACTTCTTACAGGTCATAGTAACTACCTATATCAGAAAGCTCAGAATGGACTTAAGACAAAGAAAACAGCTAGAGGAAGAAAAATCACCTTGCAGACAAGTCGGACTTAGAATTCTTCCGTCGGCTTACAGGAACTACAAGAAGATATTGATTCTAAGCCCGGTAGGTCACTTAGCTGCACGAATTGCATCTTCGCCTTCGGCTCGATCTTTACAAAAAAAAGTGATGAGGAGGAAAGAAAACATTGTACTAACCGTCAGTTGGGTACCGTAAGAAGAGACAATCTAATCTAGTCTTATCTTGCCTAAACTAACCTAAACCTTAGGAAACCTTGGAACAACTTCCCAGTTAGGTAACCGATTCAACATAGGAAAATCCAATTTTCCAAAGAAGATGTGATTCCGACCAAAAGCCTGTTTTAAAGCACAGAGCTAGAGAACAGGGCCGATAGGGAAGGTACGATTGAGTGACCGTCTGTAAGTAGAACGTCGCCTCTCAGAAAGAGTGACGATCCTAGTTTAGCTGGACTCTCTCGTTCTTCCATTTTCTTTGGATTATGTAGATTAGTCATCTAGACTCGTCAGTCTTGTTGGTAGCCTGTAGTCTCTTTTCCAGTCTCAGGGAGGGATTCGATCCATTGTGATTTGGTTCCTTGGTGTGGAGAGATCTCTGCCATAAAACAAAGAGCTCGTAGGCCTTATTCTGCAGATCAGAGAGCGACGTAATTCTCCATTCATCCGAAGTAGTATTTTAGTATAGAACAGTGGTATTCTGGGCCGACTACTACTACATACGCGTCTAAAGCAGTGGCTTGGTTTAGAATTCTTGACCATCTTCCGAAGTTAATAATAATCTAGTGATCCAAGGCTGTAAGGGCACACTTTTTTAGTGCTTGAGCTATCAGTATCAAATAGGGTCCTCCTCCCCGGACTAGATTAGTCGCTAAGCGAGTGCGCTACTATCAAACCATCCTTTTTTCGATTTGGTGTGTCTTCAGCAGGCCAACTAATTTATATAATCTAAACTACTAATCTACTAAACTTATCTTAGACAATCAGTTCCTCCCTGCTTCCATAGCATGCAGCCATTGATCCCCTTAGCCCAACCATAACATGGTTAATGAGCTGGTCGTTGCTTGGGTTTCCCCTTCCTCAGAGTCAAACTTGAAGGAATAAGATGGATCTGATCTGCCCATTTCCGATGCAGCTTTTACGGATGGAGGTTATTCCTTGTTAGAATGGGATTAGTCAGTGCCAGGTGGATTGAAATGCTTTGATTGATGGCCAGGTAAGGGAGAGAATTGAGGTGGCGATATAAACAACTGGACGCAATTCCCAGCAGTCATAAACACAAATCATAAAGAATCATGGGACAATTAGAGATCTGTCAATTACATTACGAGAACATTACACGGAGATACTTTGCTATGGATGAAACAATGGATAAAATCACAAAAGGAGTGGGTTAAAAACGACAAATCCGTTGGATCTGACCTCATAAAAGGAAATTTATGTGGATTAATAGATGATAAGGAAATAATCTTCTGTGCAATATCTAAAATTGAACTTGTGATATATGCGAATTCGAAGAAATCTGCACAACGTTCTCAAGATACTTCGAACACGATAAGATACAAAACTGCATTGATCCATTCCTTCACAAGCTCCCAAATCCATGGGATACTAAAATACAAAACAGACACCGAGATTACCAAAAACATAACGAGAAAGAGAACAATCTAAGACATTATATTCCCTATGTGCTTAGTATAAAATCTTATAAAGAAATAAAATACACAACCAGTAACTTTTCTAAAAAGAGGAAATCTGTGATAATGAAAAATGGAAAGGAGGGAGAAAGAAAAGACCAAAACCATTTGAAAAAGGAGTAAAGGATAAAAAAACAAGAAAAACCACTATTGAAAAAATAGGTAGAAATCGAGGTTTTATCTGGACAGATGAAGATAAAAGAGTTTTTAAACAGCAAGCTGAAAATGCCCAAAAGGTCTACCTACCTTAAATAGTATCCATAAAACCGTGGAAAAACAAAAGGGGATTTATCAAGAGTAACAAGTATATCCAGAATTGTGAAGAATCCTCTACACTAATGGGTAAAAGGGAATGCAAGTATTTTGTATGTAATGAAAATGGACACTACCCTAAAAAAAGAAGAAGATGCTCAAAAAATGATAAAGCAAAATTTAGAAGTCCACATTGGAAAAGAAATCACCCTTTCTGATAAAGTGCTATACAGATATTCAGAGTAATAAACAACAAGTCAGATATAATCACACTCCTAATGCTAGGATTAAGCAACTTAACGTTAAGAGATGCAGTCAGAAGAAAAACAGCCTTTAGTCTAGCATGCAGCAAAAAACAAATAATAAATAATAAGAAATTCTTAATAAAGGAAAACAATAATAATATATCAATCAAGATTTCAAAGATAAGAAACATGGTGAGAGCTATAACAAATAGTATTTCAGTAGCATTCATTGTATACGGGATAAATGCTATAAACAGGTATTCAATATACATCATTACTCCTGTAAGAATACTATATCACTTCAGACAGAAGAAACAAAAGTGATAAGACAAAGATTTCCAGAGCTAAAAGAAGCCTGGAAATTACACCAAAGAATAAATTGTATGGCTGAAGATCATCAAGCAGTATATAAAGTAAGGATCACAAAGAAGCTACTCATCCTCACTGAATTGAGATTGCAGTTCAGAATGTTGGCAAAAAAAGATTTGCATGTACGCAACACTCCTAGAGATAGGATGGTCAAAGAAGTAGAAGTCGACAAAAGTATCGATCTCCGTAACAGTGAGAACACTATCCAACAACAATATAAACAAGTATTCAAATGTAAAATATGCAGCAAATAATTCACTTCGTTCCAAGCACTCGGAGGCCACCGGGCAAGCCACAGAAGGTTGAGGCCAGAAAAGCTACATGAAAAAGAAAGGAAACCTAAAAAGTATACAAGTGTTCCATTTGAGGAATCGAGTTTATGAACGGGAATGCACTTGGAGAGCACACGAGGACAAATAGAGCTAGAGATAATCAAGAACATCCCAGTACCAAGAATGGTTTGTGTCTAGATCTGAGCTTGGGACCTTTCAGCTATGTCAACAAGGTAAGACGACCTTGCGTCTCCAGGTTTGGCAAAAATCTCAGTCTTTGGTAATTTTTACAATTATTAAATATCTTATATAAATATATCCTACAAAAAAAAGAGAAGAAAACCAAAAACTACTTAAAAAAACTAATTTGGCATAAGCCCAAGTGAAATTCTTAACAACTCATAATGCCGAGGGGAATAGCTTGACTAGCCCAACTCAAATGATAGTTGGTAAAAGCAAGTCAAATCCGTTGATAACTGGGGGTTTGCTAAAAATCCCATATCATTTTATAATTCATGACAAAATCTCTGACAAAGGCGATAAAATTATCTACAAATAAAGCCTGATATGATAAAAGTAGCCTAACATGGCTAATTTCATGATTAAAGAAGCAGGCTAAAGCTTCACAAAGAAGGAACCTAAAAGGCTTCGCAAGAAAAGAACCCAAAGACATCATAGTTGATGAATTCTCTACAACAACAGAAAGATTATCTGCAAAAGATACCTAACAAAAGAAGCCTGATAGAGCCAAAAGGATGCCTGATATAGATGAAAGGAGCCTAATATATCCAGAAGAAAGAGGAATGATTAAAAACTCCTTCATGATTAAAGATAGGGGCACTATCAAAAGTTTCATCAAGAAGAAACCCTTGTTTAACAAAGCAAGTCTTCTGAAAAGACATCAATAGTGAAGATTCGTGACAAGACCTCTACAGTATGATTTCTGACGACAACAAGACATCAACAGTAAAGATTCCTAGCAACGACAAGACATCAACAGTGAAGATTCATGACGAGACTTCTACAGTAAGATTCTCAAGAGGCTTCTCATGTAATGAAGGTCGTCTACAAAAGGGCTTCCGAAGGAGAGGATAATCATCGGCAATCCACACCAACATAAGCAAGCTTCCACAATATCTTGAACTCCTCAACGCCTCCTTTTCTGCATCAACATCCTCTCTCACACCCTCATCCTCTCCCATCCGTTTTATCAGTTTTATGTCTGCCGATCAAACCACCAACCACTTATAGTTCTCCACCACCTATATATATAATTAAGTGTGGCTGAGTGTATTAGCTTTCTGTTTTGTATTAGTGTATGACAGTAGTAGTAGTGTGTATCTATCCTGGTATCAGAGGCCGGGCGTTCCTTTTTTGGTGGTAGGGGTCTGCAGTCTATACAAAAGGTCTCCAGTTTGATGGCTACTGTTCCGGTATGTACTGTATGTTCTTAATTTTTATAAAGTAATCTTGTATTTGTTTTGGTGTGTTAGATTAATCTCCATGTTTATTTTATCTTGTGTGAATTTATTTTCAAAAAATCATAAAAATTCCAAAAAATAAAAAAAAGTCACTGTAGCAAAGTCAACACTGTATCAAAAAATCCCACGAAAATAAGAAAATGTCACTGTAGCAAAATCCGAAAAAATCAAGTAAAAATCAAAAAAATTAGGAAAGTCTGGGAAAGGATTTATAGCATTTATAGCACGTACGTGGTGACAAATTGACTATAACACCAACCTCTGTTCCCTCACAACTTGCATGATTACTGTCCTAATTACACTCTAAGTGTCCCTTATTAGAATTGAGTAACTCTAAATCCCATATTTCTAAAGTGATCCATTTGTTGCCGTGGATAGGCGTTTGTAGGGGGACTCTCAGGAGGTGGTTTTAGGCACCGTAAGCTACTCAGAGCTAGCTACCTACCGACATCTTAAATGGCTACCGGAATACTATGCAATTGCGAGATGTGTAGAGCGGATTGTAGTAAATACGACATCATGTTGATATATATGATATGATGAACACACTAAAATATTCTTGAAAAAAATTTGATGAGCTAGTTCTCCAAATAAAAAAATTAAAAGAACGTAAAAATTCCAACCTAACTTCAGAATCCAAAGAAGATCTAACTGAACAACTCGAAGAAGTCTATACAAAGTTTAAGGGTCTACTAAGTCATTTTGGATATAAACCGAACCAGAAAGAAATCGAACCTAATACCGTAAATAAAATAACTGAAGAAGACGAAAAGGTAAATAAAGAAAATAATGGTAATCTCCTTGTAGAAGAGGAAGTAAGACATCGAAACCTATCACAAGTCAGTGACCAAAGAGACAATAGTAACCAAAGTGGTCCCTCACAAAGTCAAATAGAGAATAGTTACAGAGGAAGTAAATCTAAGGTAGAAAGAACAAATGAAGAATTCATCTTAAGTTCTAAAAAAACTTTTGACAAAGAAGAAGAATGTACGATAGGATACGATGTGATAATTTCTGTTCCAGAGCAAATAAAAAAATAAAGGAAGAAGTAGGAAAGCTAAATCACATTGACAGATTAGGAATTAGTTCAAAACAAAAGAGTCCAAGTCAACAAGTTGATATGATGCAAGTCGAGAAAACATACTCCAGATAAGAATACGACTCAATACTTGAGATAATTGATTGCTGGAAAGAGTTGTATAGGGATCAGAATAATACCATTCAAGAGAAAGAGTATCTAGGGAATAAGATTCAAGAGACATACCCAGTATAAAGATTTGTTGCACCATTTCGAGTTTGACCCTGGGATGTACGATTTAGATGAAAACCTAGAAATGGCAGCATCATGAATTTAGATAATGAAGACTGTGGAATGTCTACAAATGATGAGTACAGGACAGAATCTAAAGAAGATACCAAATCTAACAATAAGCTGATATATGTCAGAGAAGATAGTAAATCCACAATAGACTCGAATGATTTAAAAAAGGTTGGTAATCTAGATTGTCCAAAGTACATTTCAACGATATAAACAACTAGATGCAATCCCTAGCCGTCATAATCTCAAATCATAAAGGATCATGGGACAATGAGAGATCTGTCAATTACATTACGAGAACATCACAAGGAGATATTTTAATATGGGTGAAACAATGGATAAATTCGCAAAAGAAGTGGGTTTAAAACGACAAATTCGTTGGATCTGACCTCATAAAAGAAAATTTATGTGGATTAATAGATGATAAGGAAATAATCTTCTGTGCAATATCAAAAATTGAACTATGTGAAATATACGAATTCGAAGAAATCTGCAAAATGTTCTCAAGATACTTAGAACACGATAAGACACAAAACTAGGTTGATCCGTTCTTTCATAAGCTACCAAGTCCATGGGATACTAAAACACAAAACAGATACCGAAATTACCTAAAACAAAACGAGAAAGAGAACAATCTAAGACACTATATTCCCTATGCGCTTAGTATAAAATCTTATAAAGAAATAAAATACGCAACCAGTAACTTTCCTAAAAAGAGGAAATACTGTAACAACGAAAAATGGAAAAGAGGAAGAAAGAAAATACCAAAACCATTTGAAAAAGGAGTTAAGGATAAAAAGCAAGAAAAACCACTATTGAAAAAAGCAGATAGAAATCGAGGTTTTATCTAGACATATAAATATAAAAGAGTTTTAAAACAGCAAGCTGAAAATACCCAAAAGATCTACCTACCTACAATAGTACGCAGAAAACCGTGGAAAAACAAAAGGGGATTTATCAAGAGTAACAAGTATATGCAGAAGTGTGAAGAATCCTCTACACTAAAGGGTAAAAGAGAATGCAAGTATTTTGTATATAACGAAAACGGACACTGTCCTAAAAAAAGAGAAGATGCTCAAAAAATGATAAAGTAAAATTTAGAAGTCCACATTGGAAAAGAAATCACCCTTTCTGATATAGTGCTATGCAGATATTCAAAGTAATAAACAACAAGTCAGATATAATCACACTCCTAATGCTAGGATTAAGCAACTTAACGTTAAGAGATGCAGTCAGAAAAAAACAGCCTTTTGTCTAGGATACATAAAAAAACATATAAAAAATAATAATAAACAATAATAATATATCAATCAAGATTTCAAAGATGAGAAACATGGTGAGAGCTATAACAAGTAGTATTTCAGTAGCATTCATTGTATACGGGATAAATACTATAAACAGGTAATCAATAGATATCATTACTCCTGTAAGAATACTATATCACTTCAGACAGAGGAAACAAAATTGATAAGACAAAGATTTCCAGAGCTAAAAGAAGCCTGGAAATTACACCAAAGAATAAATTGTAGGGCTGAAAATTATCAAGTAGTATATAAGGCAAGGATCACAAAGAATCTACTCATCCTCACTGAATTAAGATTCCAGTTCAGGATCTTGGCAAAAGATGATTTGCAGGTGCGCAACACTCCTAGAGATGGATGGTCAAAAAAGTATAAGTCGACAGAAATATCAATCTCCGTAATGGTAAGAACACTATCCAATAACAATATAAAACAGCATTCAAATAAAACATGCAGCAAACAATTCACTTCATTCCAAGAATTCGGAGGCCACCGAGCAAGCCACAGAAGGTCGAGGCCAGAAAAACTACATGAAAAAGGAAGGAAAGCTAAAGTACACAAGTGTTCCATCTGTGGCATCGAGTTTATGAACAGGAATGCACTTGGAGGGCACACGAAGACACATAGAGCTAGAGATAATCAAGAAGATTCCAGTGCCAAGAATGGTTTGTGTCTAGATCTCAGTTTGGGACCTTCCAGCTATGTCAACAAGGTAAGACGACCTTGTATCTCAAGGTTTGGCAAAAATCTCAGTCTTTGGTAATTTTTACAATTATTAAAAATCTTATATAAATATAGTTAAAAAAAAGATCCTGTAAAAAACCAAAAACTACTAAAAGAACTAGTTTGGCATATAAGCCTAAATGAAATTCTTGATAGCTCATCATGCCGAGGGGAATAGCATGGCTAGCCCAACTCAAACGGTAGTTGGTAAATGCAAGTCAAATCCGCTGATAGCTGGGAGTTTGCTAAAAATTCCATATCATTTGACAATTCATGACAAAGTCTCTGACAAAGGCGACAAAATTATCTACAAACGAAGGCTGATATGATAAAACTAGCCTAACATGGCAACTTCATGATTAGAGAAGCAGGCTAAAGCTTCACAAAGAAGGAACCTAAAAGGCTTCGTAAGAAAGGAACCCAAAGTCATCATAGCTAATGGATTCTTTACAACAACAGAATGATTCTCTGTAAAAGATGCCTAACAAAAGAAGCCTGATAGAGCCAAAAGGATGCCTGATATAGATAAAATATATCCAAAAGAAAGAGGAATGATTAAAAACTCCATCCTGATTAATGATACGGGCCCTATCAAAAGCTTCATCAAGAAGAAGCCCTTGTTCAACAAAGCATCAGAATCCAAGTCTTCTGAAAAGATATCAACAGTACAGATTCATGACAAGATATCTACAGTATGATTCCTGGCAACGACAAGACATCAACAGTGAAGATTTGTGACTAGACTTCTATTGTATGATTCCTGACAACGACAAGAAATCAGCAGTGAAGATTCGTGACAAGATTTCTACAGAAAGATTCTCAAGAGTCTTCTCATGCAAGGAAGGTCGTTTATAAAAGGGGTTTCCGAAGGATGGAATAATCATCGGCTAATCGGCAATTCTTAAGTGTGCCTGAGTGTATTAGCTTTCCATTCTGCATTAATGTGTGACAGTAGTAGTAGTGTGTGATTTATAGTAGTGTGTGGTCTATCCTGGTATCAGAGCTCTGATATTAGGATAGATCACACACTACTACCAGATAAATCACACACTACTACTACTGTCACACACTAATGCAGAACGGAAAGCTAATACACTCAGGCACACTTAATTATACATATAGGTGGTGGAGAACTATAAGTGGTTGGTGTATTGATCGGTAGGCATAAAATTAATAAAACAGATGGGAGAGGATGAGAGGGAGAGAGAGGATGGTGATGTAGAATAGGAGGCGTTGAGGAGTTTAAGGTTTTGTGGAAGCTTATTTATATTGGTGTGGATTGCTGATGATTTTCCCATCCTTCGAAAGCCCATTTTATAGATGGAGCTTTATTGCATGAGAAGTCTCTTCACTATTTTTGTCTTATCTCTGTCAGGAATCTTCACTGTTAATGTCTTGCTATTTACTGTTAATGTCTTGTCTCTGTCAGGAATCTTCATTGTTGATGTCTTTTATTGTTGATATCCTGTCATTATCAGGAATCATTACTGTTGCTGTTAAGAATCTCTATTGTTCATTATTCATGTCTTGTCATTGTCTGGAATCTTCTCTGTTAATGTCTCGTCAGAAGACTTAGAGTCAAATGCTTTGTTGAACAAGGGTTTTTTCTTGATGAAGCCTATGATGGGGCCCTTACCTTTAATCATGAAGGAGCTTTTAATCATGCCTCTCTTTTTCTTTTGGATATATTAGGCTCATTTCAGCTGTATCAGGCATTCTTTTGGCTCTATCAGGCTTTTCTTGTCAAGCACCTTTTGCAAGAAATTTTTCTGTCAGTTGTCAATGTTGTTGTAGAGAATCCATTTGCTATGATGTTTTTGGGTTCCTTTCTTGCGAAGCCTTCAGGTTCCTCCTTTGTGAAGTTTTAGCCTGGTTCTTTAATCATGAAGTTGCCATGTTAGGCTACTTTTATCATATCAGGCTACTTTTGTCAACCAGGCCTCGTTTGTCTGTTTTCTTTTACAGATAATTTTATCGCCTTTGTTTGAGACCAGAGACTTCATCAGGAATTATCAAATGATATGGAATTTTTAGCAAACTCCCAGCTATCAATAAATTTGACTTGCCTTTACCAACTACCGTTTGAGTTGGGCTAGACATGCTATTTCCCTCGGCATGATGAGTTGTCAAGGATTTCATTTGGGCTTATATGCCAAACTAATCCTTTAGTAGTTTTGGTTTTTACAGGATCTTTTTTTAGTATAGGTTATATTTATATGAGATTTTTAATAATTGTAAAAATTACTAGAGGCTGAGATTTTTGCCAAACCTGGAGACGCAAGGTCGTCTTACCTTGTTGACATAGCTGGAAGGTTCCAAGCTCAGATCTAGATACAAACCATTCTTGGCACTGGGATCTTCTTGATTATCCCTAGTTCTATGTGTCCTCGTGTGCCCTCCAAGTGCATTCTCGTTCATAAACTCGATTCCACAGATGGAACACTTGTGTGCTTTAGGTTCATGTAGCTTTTCCAGCCTCGACCTTCTGTGGCTTGCTCGGTGGCCTCCGAGTGCTTGGAACGAAGTGAATTGTTTGCTGCATGTTTTACACATTTGAATACTCGTTTATATTATTGTTGGATAGTATTCTTTCCGTTACGGAGATCGATACTTCTGTCGACTTCTACTTCTTTGACCATCCTATCTCTGGGAGTGTTACGCACTTGCAAATCTTCTTTTGCGAAGATTCTGAACTGCAATCTTGATTTAGTGAGGATGAGTAGCTTTTTTGTGATCCTTGCCTTATATACTACTTGATGATTTTTAGCCGTACGATTTATTCTTTAGTGTAATTTCCAGACTTCTTTTAGTTCTGCGAATCTTTGTCTTATCACTTTTGTTTCATCTGTCTGAAGTGATATAGTATTCTTGCAGGAGTAATGATGTCTATTGAATACCTGTTTATAGTATTTATCACGTATACAATGAATGCTGCTGAAATACTATATGTTATAGCTCTCACCATGTTTCTCATCTTTGGAATCTTGATTGATATATTATTATTGTTTTCCTTTATTAAGAATTTATTATTATTTTTTATTTGTTTTCTTATGTATCTATTTTTCTTCTGACTGCATCTATTAACGTTAAGTTGCCTAATCCTAGCGTTAGGAGTGTGATTATATCTGACTCGTGGTTTATTAGTCTGAATATCCGCACGCACTATATCAGAAAGGGTGATTTTTTTTCCAATGTGGACTTCTAAATTTTGCTTTATCATTTTTTGAGCATCTTCTCCTTTTTTGGGACAATGTCCCATTTCGTTATATACAAAATACTTGCATTCCCTTTTACCCATTAGTGTAGAGGATTCTTCACACTTCTGGATATACTTGTCACTCTTGATAAATCCCCTTTTGTTTTTCCACGGTTTTCTGGGTACTATTTTAGGTAGGTAGACCTTTTGGGCATTTTTAGCTTGTTGTTTTAAAACTCTTTTATCTTCATTTGTCCAAATAAAACCTCGATTTCTATCTACTTTTTTCAATAGTGGTTTTTCTTACTTTTTATCCTTTACTCCTTTTTCAAATAGTTTTGGTCTTTTCTTTCTTCTTCTTTTCCATTTTTCGTTGTTACAGTATTTCCTTTTCTACAGGGAGATTACCATTATTTTTTTTATTTACCATTTCGTCTTCTTCAGTTATTTTATTTACGGTATTTGATTCAATTTCTTTCTGGTTAGGCTTATATCTAAAATGATTTAGTAGACCAACTTTCTATAGACTTCTTCGAGTTGTTCAGTTAGATCTTCTTTGGATTCTAAAGTTAGGTAGGGATTTTTACGTTCTTCTAATTTTTTTATACGGAGAACTAGCTTATCAATTTTTTTTCTTGGAATATTTTGGGGTGTTCATCATATCATACATCATTATACATGATGTCGTATTTATTAAATCCGCTCTACACACTCGCAATTACATGGTATGCCGGTAGCCATCTAAGATGTCGGTGGGTAACTAACTCTGAGTAGCCTACGGTGCCTAAAACCACCTCCTGAGGGTCACCCTACAAACGCCTATCCACGGCAACAATGGGATCACTTTAGAAATATGGGTTTTAAAATTACTCAATTCTAGCAGGGGACATTTAGAGTGTAATTAGGACAGTAATTATGCAAGTTGTGAGGAAATAGAGATCAGTGTTATAGTCAATTTGTCACCACCACGTGAGTTCAATGAGCAAGTTTCATTTTTGATGCTGACTGGTTGCCTATGTTATTGAGATTCTATATGCCGTCATCTCCCATGTGTCCTTGTAGATCTGGTGGTATATATTCTTCTACCCATTCTGCCATGTCTTACTGAAGTATTCTGTCATCTACCATTTTCTTTTATCTATATAGTATTGAATTAAATTTTCGTGGGCTGACATGATAATTTTTGGGACCTTACAAATAATTTCTTTGTCTACATAGATGTAGAATTCAGTTTTTGTAGCTATTCTGAATCTATTTGCACTGTATTTTTGCCAGTTGAATTCATATGCTATGGTTTTTGCTCTCAGTGCCTGATCTATCTTGGAATTTCTCTGTCGCAAATTACTTCTCTTACCTCTATATCTGGATATAGGGGATGAGCTAATCTGTGTGTAATTCATGCACTAGGCTTTGTAGGATACCACACTTCTTTTATGTATTCTTCTTATGAAGTCGAATTCTATCTTGAGCTGTGGCTTCTTGCCTAAAAAAGCTTCTGAAACTGGAAATGCTAAGGAATCAGGGAGTAATTTTGTATGATCTGGATGTCTAATGATTATTTGTGAAACAAATCCTATATTTAGGAAATCTTTCCAACTATAGTCTGTTCCATGAAGTTTTTCCGTCTTCATTTGGCCTAATTGTATAGGCTAACTCACATTGGCATTTTGATTATGAGAAGTTCATGATGCTGCAGTTTGAATTGATGCTGATGCATTTATCGATATTGGCATAATGTATCACTTGGTCTACAGCTACTCCTCTGTATTTTCTTTCTCTTTTTTGGATTTCTTTGAGTATCTGTTACATGTCTTTGGCTTTTTTATAGAAATTATCCTGAACTTTCTGGTGAATGTTTCGTCTTATATCTTCTGGAAGAATAGATAATTCATCATTTGTTTTAAAGAACAATCTGGCTTGCATGGCTTCCGTATTTCTCATATATTGGAGGCTCTCCCTTCTATCTTTTACACTTGATTCTATTTTATTTTTATTTGTGAGGCACTCCTTTCTTTCTTTTTCTCTCGTATCTTTGAGGCTCTCATTTTCTTTTTACAAACTCATAATTATCTGTGTTTGTTTATAGAGATTTTCAACCAATTTATCCTTTTGTATCTTTAGATTTTTAAAGTGCTTCAAAATAATTTGACAATCTTTACATTTTGTTGATGATTCTAGATTACTTGAACTCAGTTGACTCTCTTGTGGATTCATAAATTCTTTAAGGCTTTCATCGAAATACTAAGAAATTGGAATATTATTTTTAGCATATTCTATAGCTTCTTTAACATTATAAAAACCTTGAAATACTGAATTATCAAAATTTGAGACTAATCTACTAACTGTATTCTAATTTCTATAAATTCCTACTTGATGCCCTCTAAGTATGACATAGCATATAAAACTCCGTGATTGAGGTGTCTGGATAATACCTTTAAAATAATAAGCTAATACTTTGATTACTTTAACTTTTTTTTTTGTATGTTTAGATTTTTAAAATGCTTCATAATAATTTGACAATCTTTACACTCTGTTGATGATTCTAGATTACTTGTACTCTGTTGACTCTCTTGTGGATTCATAAATTCTTTAAGGCTTTCGTCGAAATACTAAGTAATTGGAATATTATTTTTTGCATATTCTATAGCTTCTTTGACGTTATAAAAACCTCTAAATACTGAATTATCAAAATTTGAGACTAATCTTCTAACTGTATTCCAATTTTTGTAAATTCCTACTTGATGACCTCAAAATATGACATAGCATATAAAACTCCGTGACTGGGGTGTCTGGATAATACCTGTCATTATCTGACACAAATACATGAGGAACCAGAACTATTAGAACCTCTCGAAGGTTGAACACAGAAAATATTAGACACACAAAAAGAAATGGAAAACCAGCAGTATCCTAAATTAGCTATAAAAATACCATATATCACTACTGAATCACCTCACTATGTTAGACCTTAAGAAAAAAATCTCAACTACATATTTATATACCCTTAACAATTCATTTACCTAGTTTCACAGAAAATAATATTCATGCTCTAATAGATTCAGGTGCTGAAGCTAGTTTAATACAAAATACCTTCATACCTCAAAAATATTGGATAGCATTAGATAAACAAGCAAAGCTACATGATTTCATGGGACGACCTGTTCAAGTAACACATAAAACCCTTCTACCGATTACAATTCCTGATATATATGGTACTGAAAAAGCATATACCTTTGAGTTTGCCTTATTACCTAAAGACTTTGATATTGATTGTATATTGGTATGAATAATTTACGGCACTATGCCCCATTCAATACACATTATTTTCAGTTTGACAACACCCAAATTCCTCGTGTCCCTTTTCCTGTCCCTTTGTTACCTCATTTTGCGCCAGCACAGCGTGGTGATATCCAACTCACTGATCGTATTGATCGTAATTTTAATCGAAATTTTACCCCTTACTATACATACCCTGTTCAGATCACTTCTGATTTTGAAAAACTCATACATAGTATGTTAGAACCTTTATATACAAACGATCCTTTATTATACTTTGATAAGTCACCACGATACTGTTCCCTAGAATTATTAGACCAATATAAAGATACCAAACTTAGAGTAAATAACATTATGGTATCACCAATTGATAAACAAGAGTTCGCTGAACAAATCAAAGAATTATTAAATTTAAAATTAATACAACCTAGTATGAGTCCACATTCTTCTCCTGCTTTTATGGTAAGAAACCATGCAGAACAAAAAAGAGGAAAAGTGAGAATGGTTATAAATTATCAAAAATTAAATAGTTACACCAAATTTGATGGATATTTTATACCTTCAGCAGAACAATTAATCAAACAAATTCAAGGAGCTAAATATTATAGTAAATTTGATGCTAAATCTGGATTCTGGCAAATAAAGCTAGCAAACAAATCTACAATAGAATTAACTGCCTTCAGTTGTCCACAAGGACGTTATGAATGGCTGGTTATGCCTTTTGGTTTAAAAAATGCCCCTCAAATATTCCAAAAATGGATGAATTCTATATTTGGACACTTTCCTTATGTTATAGTTTATATAGATGATATTCTAGTATTTTCAAATTCGTTAGAAGAACATAAAAAACATCTATTACATGTTTCTTAGATACTACTTGATACAGGAATAATTCTAAGCCCAAAGAAAATTGTTCTATGCCAAAAGGAAATAGAATTCTTGGGAAAATATATTAAAGAAGGACAAATATAATTACAACAACATATATATACTAAGTTAAAAGACTTTCCTTCAACATTTACGACTTTAAAACAGTTACAAAGTTTTTTAAGATTACTAAATTATGGTAGAAAATTTATACCTCATTTATCAGAATTTGTGCAAAATCTACAAAAAAAATTAAAGCAGGAACAAGCTAAATACAAATTAGAAACAGGTGAACAACCAAGAAGATGGAATACTGATAAAATAACTATTCAATTAACTCCTAAAGAAGAAAAAAAAATTGAAAACATAAAATAATTAGTATAAAACAACCCATATTATATTTTCCTCAAGAATCCGAATTATTAGTATTTCAAACAGACGCTTCAGATTTATTTTGTGCAGGAATATTAATTGCAAAACAAAAGGAGATTGTAGCCTATATTTCTGAAATTTTTCAAAATCCCAACAAAAGTATTCAACATATGACAAAGAATTATTAGTAATAAAACTTGCTATAAAAAGTTTAAAGATCTATTTACTTCATCGAAAGTATATATGCAAAAGTGAGTGAGAATAAGCGAGCAATGTTTTCAAATCAGCCGATAATTGTACTTTTGTACAAAGAGGCATTTTTTTAACACTAACGAACTTGACCCTGTTTTTCCTAATTCTGTTGTTTCTCTTTTGCAGGAATTTGAGAATGTCTTTCCCGAGGAAACACCACATGGATTACCACCAATTCGAGGGATTGAACATCAAATTGATTTTGTTCCCAGTATGACAATTCCAAACCGACCAGTCTATAGGAGCAAACCCAAGGAGACAAAGGAGCTTCAACGGCAGGTAAGTGAGTTGTTGGAGAAGGGGTACGTGAGGGAGAGCATGAATCCATGCGCCGTTCCGGTTTTACTTGTACCTAAGAAGGATGGGACGTGGAGAATGTGCGTTGATTGCCGAGCCATCAACAACATAACGGTAAAGTATCGTCATCCTATTCCTCGCTTAGATGACATGTTAGGTGAGTTGCATGGTTCTTGTATGTTCTCGAAGATTGATTTAAAGAGTGGTTATCATCAGATTAGAATGAAAAAAGGAGATGAATAGAAAACTGTCTTTAAAACAAAATATGGTTTGTATGAATGGCTAGTTATGCCTTTTGGGTTGACTAATGCACCAAGCACTTTTATGAGACTGATGAATCATGTTTTGGGTGCATTTATCGGCAGGATTATTGTTGTCTATTTTGATAATATACTCATTTTAAGCAAAAACTTGAATGATCATGTCGTATATTTGAAATCAGTTTTAGATGTGCTTAGGAAAGAAAAGTTATTTGCTAACCTGAAAAAGTGTACTTTTTGCACCGATAAACTTGTATTTCTAGGATTTGTTGTTAGTGTATAGAGTATACAGGTTGATGAAGAGAAGGTACGTGCAATTCAAGAGTGGCCGAGTCTCACAAATATAAGCAATGTTCGAAATTTTCATGGACTTGCAGTTTTTACTGGCGGTTTGTGAAGGACTTTAGTAGCATAGCCGCAATACTTGCCGAAGTGATCAAGAAGAACGTCGGATTTAGATAGGGAGAAGAACAAGAGAAAGCGTTTCAGCTAATCAAAGAGAAGCTAACCAACGCCCCCTTATTGTCTTTACCTAACTTTTCTAAAACGTTTGAGATTGAATCTGATGCTTCAGGTATTGGCATAGGCGCAGTTATTATGCAGAAGGGATGACCAATTGCTTACTTCAGCGAGAAATTAAGCGGGACAGCCTTAAACTATCCGACTTATGATAAGGAGTTGTATGCATTGGTTCGAGCTTAGAGACATGGCAGCATTACCTATGGCCTAAGGAGTTCGTGATTCACACTGATCATGAGTTCTTGAAAACACTTGAAGGACCAACACAAGCTAAATAAAAAAACATGCTCGTTGGGTAGAATTCATTGAGACATTTACATATGTCATCCGGTATAAGCAAGGTAAGGAGAATGTGGTCGCCGAACCACTTTCTCGCAGATATGCATTACTCTCTACACTTGATGGAAAATTGCTTGGTTTTGAACACATTAAAGTTTATACATTGATGACCACAAATTTTGTGAAGAGTACCAAGCTTGTGATAAAAGCGCTTGTGTTAGGTCTTTAGACATGATAGGTTCTTATTTCGAGAAAATAATTTATGTGTGCCTAACTGTTCTTTGAGGGATTTGTTAGTGCAGGAATCCCATGGAGGGGGATTAATGGGACATTTTGGAGTTGCTAAGACCTTAGCTATTTTACAGGAACACTTCTATTGGCCACATATGAAACGAGACGTTGAGCGAATTTGTAGCAGATGTGTCACTTGTAGGCAAGCTAAATCCAGAGTGCAGTCCAACGGTTATGATTTGAGAGCAAATCCTTTTCAAGATGAGGAGAATGATGCAAATAATGACATAACTATAAAGGAGCCAGTTTAAGTTCCAACTGGGCCGGTTACAAGAGCACGAGAAAAAAAGTTCAAAAATGCACTTAATGGGCTGATTCAAGAGGTTTGGGTTCAAGCAAATTCTTGGAGGCCCATTGAGGATGGTTCACGTGTTCAACAAAGATGCATCAATATGATTTAACTACTAGAAAAATCTGGTCAAAACTGATTGTTTCCTTTTGTTTTATTTCTAGAACTTTTCTTATATTGATCAGCAAAATTAAGGGGCTGATTATTTTCTTTTTTGTTTCTATTTCTAATTGTATTGATCAGCCAAATTAAGGGGCTGATTGTTTCCTTTTGTTTTGTTTCTATTTCTTAAACTTTCCTTGTAGGCCTATAGATAGGCGTTTAATGGAATAAAAGGGAGGCAGTTTTATAGATAATTGGTGAGTTTATTCTCTTTGGTTTTTTGAAGGACTATTCGAACTTATCGAAATTCTTCTGTGGCGTTCACCATCGACTTATCAAATGGCTTCCCACTGCCATTTGTGACATCTTCCTTATCCAAGATTCTTACTTCGCATTAAACAACGGATTGAGGTCAATTATACCGAGGTGTTATTTTTATTGAAGCAACGGGTCGAGGTCTCCCATCCAAACCTGATCGAGAACGTTCTTGGATTTTTCTCTTGTTCTACGGGTCTCGTTATTCTTGACAGGGTTCGCATCAACCTCGATCCTACTCTGGAGAGCCCCAATTTCTATCGATAACATTAGTGGTTGTACTCCACTAATGAGCTACGCGTATCTGCAGTACGATCCATTTGGTCCAAGTCTTCCCATCATGTAATGACAGTTTGCCTTCACCCCATGGTCCTCCCATTTTGGGCACAGGGTCCCTCGGGTATTTTCACTCTCTTCGACTTGCAACTTGAACACTTTTTTTAAGCGGTACAGCCACTGAGACTAAATTCTTTTGACAATGATGTACTAGACATGATAGTACGAGAAGTTGAACTCGTATGCCTCTCCCTCTTGCTTGTTTGTTTGCTAATTAAGTAGGGAAAGGCAGAGACCATTCCTATCAGTAAGATTGATTCTTTTGTGTGACCATAAACTAATTACTCGATCTGATTGACTATTAAAATCTCTCTTTTGTTTATCCATTCGCGTACACGAGAAAGCGATCCATTTCATTCGGGATGCTCTGATCGCATTTATATTGATTTTGATGATTAGATCTCTCTATGAATGGAAAAGGGTTGCTTTGGATCGGGAGTAACCACTAGTGATAGGGCAAAGGGGGGAAGGACGTAAGAAAGGGATGGATGTCTACATTCAATCAATTTATTTGTCATGGTAGAGAAGAAAAACGTGCACGGACCGTACTAGAGCGTCGGATCATAGTCCTCAGGAGTAAGGAATATGCTTGCATGTTCTGATGAGAACACCGAAAAAACCAAATTAAACTCTACGTTAGATAACCAAAGTACAGTTAAGCTATCGACATGATATATTTGCTCACATTTCGGGTAAAGGTCATAATTTGAAGGAACATCCTATAGTTTTTAGTCAGAGGAGGTAGAGTGAAAGATTTGCCAGGTGTAAAATCTCATTGTATTCGAGGAGTCAAGGATTTGTTGGGAATTCCGGATCAAAGAAGAGGCAGATCTAAATATGCTACGGAAAAACTGAAATCCAAATGAAGGGATCTACCTATGGAACATCTCGGTCAGTCGAGGGAACAACAACAATGTTAGGCCTTAAAATAGAACTATACGGAGCCCTTCCGAATGACCTATAGTCTACTACACTAACCGATGAAAGAGACTAAAAGAAAGTCAGACAACTATGTGAGGGCTTCCTTCCACCTATAGATAAGGGTCTAATTGCTCTAACCTGGCATCACTTACTGCACCCGCATTTACTGATTCAATCACAGCAGAAAGGATCACAGCGATACGCATTCAAATTCTTACTTCACACTGGTTACTGATTAACGTCTGACAACTACTCTTATTCCAATGTCTACTCTTATTAGTGCACCGGCAGTTATTCAACAGCGGATAGGCTGCAGAGATCCTACAAACACACCGGATATTGAAAAGAGCGCTTACTCTTCTTGTAGCGGAGTCGTTCACAAAAGAAAGACTAGCTGTGGAGCAGTTTATTCTCAAACAGGAGACTAGTGCCTCACCTTACTTCCTTTTTTAATTGAAATTGTGTCAATTAAAAAGAAATATATAGTTACCGTCACATCAATAGTCAAGGAAGAAAGGAAGGTAATAGAGTTTCAAAAGGCACCAATTACTGGTTAAGCTGATACAAGTAGTTACAAATCGGAACTAGACGAGCAAAGAAAGAAAAATAGCCATGGAAAGGAGCTACATTGTGCATGCTTTTGTTGATAGGCTTCACTCATTAATGAAGAAAATTGCGCTCTTCGAACCTCGGTTTGAACCATACGACACCTCGATCCTACTCAGGAGAGCCCCAAATCTCTATCAAAAGCATGAGTGGTTATACTCCACTAATGAGCTACACGTATCTACAGTACGATCCATTTGGTCCAAGTCTTTCCATCGTGTAATGACAGTGTGCCTTCACCCCATGGTTCTCCCATTTTGGGCACAAGGTCCCTCGGGTATTGTCACCCTCTTCGACTTGCAACTTGAACACTTTTTTTAAGCGGTACTGCTATTGAGACTGAAATTTTTTGACAATGACGTACCAGACATGATAGTACAAGAAGTTGAATTTGTATACCTCTCCCTCTTACTTGTTTGCTTGCTAATTAAGTACGGAAAGGCAAAGACCATTCCTATCAATAAGATTGATTCCTTTGTGTGACCATAAACCAATTAATTACTCGATCTGATTGACTATTAAAATCTCTCTTTTATTTATCCGTTTGCGTACACGAGAAAGAGATCCATTTCATTTGGGATGCTTTGATGCCTTTTTATTGATTTTGACGATTGGATCTCTCTATGAATGGAAAAGGAGTGCTTTGGATCAGGAATAACCACTAGTGATAGAGCAAAGGGGGGAAGGATATTATTAGAAAGAGATGGATGTCTACATTCAATCAATTGATTTGTCATGGTAGATAAGAAAAACGGTGCACAGACTGTACTAGAGTTTCGGATCAATGTCTCCAGAAGCAAGGAGTATGCTCGCGTGTTCTGATAAGAACACCGAAAAGCCAAATTCAACTCTACGTAAGATAGACAAAGTACGGTTGAGCAATCGATATGATATATTTGCTCGCATTCCGGACGAAGGTCATAATTCGCAGGAACATCCTATAGTCATAGTCAGAGGAGGTATAGTGAAAAATTTGCCAGCTGTGAAATACCATTGTATTCTAGGAGTCAATGATTTGCTGGGAATTCCGGATCGAAGAAGCGGCAGATCTAAATATGGTGCAAAAAAACCAAAATCTAAATGAATGGAAGATGCCTATGGAACATCATTTTTCTCAGTCAGTCGAGGGAACAGCCACAACGTTACACCCTACAATAGAACTATACGGAGCCCTTCCAAATATCCTATAGTCTATTACACTAGCCGACGAAAGAGACTAAAAGAAAGTCAGACAACTATGTGAGGGCTTTCTTCCTCCTATAGATAAGGGACTAATTGCTCTAACCCGATAGCGCTTACTGTACTCGCACTTACTGTTTTAATCAAAGTAGAAAGGATAACAGCTGATACGCATTCAATTACTAACATCACACCGGTTACTGACTAACGACCGACAACTGCTCTTATTCTAATGTCTACTCCTATTAGTGCACTGGCGGTTATTCAACATCGGATAGGCGGCAGAGCTCCTACGAGCACACCGAATATTGAAAGGAGCGCTTACTCTTCTTGCAGCGGAGTTGTTCACAAGAGAAAAACTAGCTGTGGATTCAATAGCAGTTTATTCTCAAACAGGAGACTAGTGCCTTACCTTCCTTTTTTAATTGAAATTGTGTCAATTCAAAAGAAATATCTAGTTACTGTCGCATCATCAGTCAAGGAAGAAGGGAAGGTAATAGAGTTGAGAAAGGCACTTTTAGAATATATATATAATGATATCTGGTACGAGAGCCCGGGGTGTTCCTTTTTGGGCGGTAGGGGTCTGCAGTCTGTACAAAAAATCTCTGGTGGATGGCTATTGTTCCGGTATGTACTGTATGTTCTGAATTTTTATAAATTAATCTGTATTTGTTTTGGTGTGTTAGATAAATCTCCATGTTTGTTGTTATCATGTGTGAATTTATTTTCAAAAAATTCAAAAAAAATCAAGTAAAAGGTCAGAAAAATTAGAAATGTTTGGAAAAACACTTTTAGCACGTATGTGGTGACAAATTGACTATAACACCGACCTCTATTCCTCACAACTTGCATGATTACTATCATAGTTACACTCTAAGTGTCCTCTGCTAGATTTGAATAATCTTAAAACCCAGATTTCTAAGCGTGCCCTTTGTTGCATCGGTAGGCGTTTGTAGGGTGGCCCTCAGGAGATGGTTTTAAACACCGTAGGCTAATCAGAGCTAGTTACCTACTGACATCTTAAATGGCTACCGGCAATACCATGCAAATGCAAGCTATTTATTACAGATTGTAGTCCATATGACAACATGTATAATGATATATATGATATGATGAAAACTCCATGATATTCCAAAAAAAAATTTGATGAGGTAGTTCTCCTAATAGAGAAATTAAAAGAACAGGATAAAAGTCCCAACATAACTTTAGAAGTTAAAGAAAATCTAATTCAACAACTTGAAAAGGTTTATAAAAAATTTAAGGGTCTATTAAGTCATTTTGGATATAAACCTAATCGGAAAAAGATTGAACCTAATATCATAAACGAAACTAAAGAGGACGAAAAGGCGAATAAAGAAAATGATTGTAATATCCCAGTAAAAAAGGGAGAAGATTGTGAAGAAGAAATAATAAATGCAAAAAATGAAGAAATAATGAAGGAGAACAACATTAAAGATCTCATGCAAACTAAACCAATAGAGAATAGTTAGGCAATCAAAGAGGATAATAATAACCTAAGCTGTCCCTCACAAACCGAAAATCTAATGAGGAATAATTACCAAGCAAGTAAATATATGGAATTCATCTTATGCTCTGAAGAATCTTTTGACAAAGAAGAGGGATACAATGAAATAATTCCTATTCCAGAACTAGAGACAAAGGGGGTAGTAGGGAAGTTAGATTACATTGACAGTTATGAACAAGTTCAAAACAAATGAGACCAAGTCAACAAATTAATATGAAGCAGAAAACATACTCCAAAAAATAATTCGACTCAATAGTTGAGCTGATTAACTACTAGAAAGAATTGTATAGGGACCAAAATAGCACCATTCAGGAGAAATTCCGTCTAGTAAAAAGAATACAAGAAACATACAACCAATATGAAGGCATGTTACATCATTTCAAAATTGACCTTGGGATACAACTTGAAAAATGAGAATAAAAACAAGAGTGGTATAGCAATACATGATGAGTACAAGACAGAATCTGAAGGAAAAACCAATCCTGACAATAAGCTGATATATTAAAATCTCAAATGATTCAAAGAGTATGCCACAAAATAGAATTCATCTGAAACTGTCTAATGTATACTTCAAGAATAGGCAAAAGGTCATAATATTCACAAATCATGCAGGAGCACGGGATAAAGAAAGATTTGTAAATTACATGACAAGAGTCCTTCAAGGAAATGTGTTACAAAGAATTGAAGATATTTTTTACCTTGTAGAAATCATAAAAGAAAATTTATGCACAAAGGCACAAAATGAACATTTTTTCCGTCAAGTATTAAAGGGAATAATTATTCGTAAAATAGGACATACAAAAACAATACAAAGTTCTTAGGATATAGAATAGAACTTTTTAACAAAAAAAAATAAAGAGAATAACTAGATATACAAACGAAAAATTCGATTGTGAAATTCCAGAAATAACTAATGCATGTTGACAAATAGAATGTATAGCAATTGTTAAATTATGTAGTCATAGATGGATGAAATTCATAGATCATAGATACAGACAAAATTTGAGTATATAATTACAAAAAAATTATCTAGACTAATTCTTTGGTATTTAATTCTACAGATGAATCCCAGAGAGTTCATGAGATTTGGAGATATTTATCTCAAGTAGTATGCAATACAGAGTAAAGAGTTATTCAGAATCACTGAATTTCAGGTAGATTTAATACAAAAATATCTACTAAATAATTTGTGGAATTTAAGACTAGATCAGCCAAAAGAGAAGGTTAAAGTAATCAAAGCATTAGCTTATTATTTTAAAGGTATTATCTAGACACCTCAGTCACGGAGTTTTATATGCTATGTCAGACTTATAGGGCATCTAATAGGAATTTACAGAAATTGGAATACAGTTAGAAGATTTGTCTCAAATTTTGATAATCCAGTATTTAAAGGTTTTTATAATGTTAAAAAAGCTATAGAATATGCTAAAAATAATATTCCAATTTCATGGTATTTTGATGAAAGCCTTAAAAAATTTATGAATCCACAAGAGAGTCAACAGAGTTCAAGTAATGTAGAATCATCAACAGAATGTAAAGATTGTCAAATTATTATGAAGCACTTTAAAAATTTAAAGATACAAAAGGATAAATTGGTTGAAAATCTCTGTAAACAAACATAGATAATTATGAGCTTGCAAAAAGAAAATGAGAGCCACAAAGATACGAGAGAAAAAAAGAAAGAAAGGAGTGCCTCACAAATAAGAGTGAAATAGAATCAAGTGTAAAAGATAGAAGGGAGAGCCTCCAATATATGAGAATTACGGAAGCCATGCAAGCTAGATTGTTCTTTAAAACAAATGATGAATTATCTATTTCCCAGAAGATATTAGACGAAATATTCACCTGAAAATTCAGGACAATTTCTATAGAAAAGCCAAAGACATACAGCAACAGATACTCAAAGAAATTCAAAAAGGAGAAAGAAAATGCAAAAGAATAACTGTAGACTAAGTGATACATTATGCCAATACCAATAGATGCATCAACATCAATTCAAACTGCAATATCATGGACTTCTCATAACCAAAATGCCAATGTGAGTTAGCCTATAGCATCTACAGATTAATTATACAATTAGGCCAAATGAAAACGGAAAAACTCCATGGAACAGACTATAATTGGAAAGACTTCCTAGATATGGGATTTATTTCACAAATAATCATTAGTCATCCAGATCATGCAAAATTACTCCCAGATTCTTTAGCATTTCCAGTTTCAGAAGCTTTTTTAGGCAAGAAGCCACAGCTCAAGATAGAATTCGACTCCATAATAGCAAAATACATAAAAAGAGTATGGTATCCTACAAAGCATAGTGCATGGATTTACACACGGACTAGCCCATCTCCTACATCCAGATATAGAGGTAAGAGAAGTAATTTGTGACAAAGAGATCCCAAGACAGATCAGGCACCGGAAAGCAAAAAACCATAGCATATGAATTCAATTGGCAAAAATACAGTGCAAATAGATTCAGAATAGCTACAGAAACTGAAGTCTACAGAGTCTATGTAGACAAAGAAATTATTTGTAAGGTCCCAAAAATTATCAGGTCAGCCCACGAAGATTTAATTTAATACTATAGACAAAAAAATGGTAGAAGACAAAATACTTCAGCAAGACATGGCAGAATGGGCAGAAAAATATATACCACCAGATCTATTAGGACAAATGGGACATGAAGGCATACAGTATCTCGACAATATAGGTGACCAGTCAGCATCAAAAATGAAACTTGTTCATTGATAAATTCCTGTAAATATAAATATTGTTATTTAAAAAAAACAAAAGCTAGTTCCTAATTGGGTTTTATCTGGTATCAGAGCCCAGGCGGTCCTTTTTTAGGCGGTAGGGGTTTGCAGTCTGTACAAAAGGTCTCCGGTTTGATAGTTACTGTTCCGGTATGTACTGTATGTTCTGAATTTTTATAAATTAATCTGTATTTTGTTTGGTGTGTTAGATAAATCTCCATGTTTGTTTTATCTTGTGTTAATTTATTTTCTAAATATTCATAAAAAATCGCCAAAAAATCATAAAAATTCCAAAACAAATCCGAAAAAAATCAAAAAAGTCAGTGCAACAAAGTCGTCACTATAGCAACACTGTAGCAAAAAATTCCTCGAAAATTAGAAAATATCACTGTAGCAAAATCCGAAAAAAATCAGGTAAAAATAAAAAAATAGAAAGTCTAGGGAGGATTTATAACATTTACAGCACGTACGTGGTGACAAATTGACTATAACACCGACCTCTATTCCCTCACAACTTACATGATTACTGTCCTAGTTACACTATAAGTGTCCCCTGCTAGAATTGAGTAAGTTTAAAGCCCAGATTTTTAAAGTGATCCCTTTGTTGCCATAGATAAGCATTTGTAGGGTGACCATTAGGAGGTAGTTTTACGCACCGCAGACTACTCAAAGCTAGTTACCCACTAACATCTTAGATGGCTACCGACATACCATGCAATTGCGAGATGTGTAGAGCAGATTGTAGTAAATACGACTCCTGTATAATGATATATATGATATGATGAACACTCCAAGATACTCCAGAAAAAAATTTGATCAGGTAGTTCTCCAAATAAAAAAAAATTAAAAGAATGTAAAAATCCTATCCTAACTTTAAAATCCAAAGAAGATTTAACTGAACAACTTGAAGAAGTCTATAGAAAGTTTAAGGGTCTACTAAGTCATTTTAGATATAAGCCGAACCAGAAATAAATCGAACCTAATACCATAAATAAAATAACTAAAGAAGACGAAAAAGTAAATAAAGAAAATAATGGTAATCTCCCTGTAGAAGAGGAAGTTAGACATAGAAACCTATCACAAGTCAGTGACCAAAGAGATAATAATAACCAAAGTGGTCCCTCCTAAAGTCAAATAGATAATAGTTACCGAGGAAATAAATATAAAGTAGAAAGAACAAATGAAGAATTCATTCTGAGCTCTGAAAATCTTTTGACAAAGAAGAAGAATGTACGATATGATACGATGTGATAATTTCTGTTCCAGAGCAAACAAAAGAAATAAAGGAAGAAGTAGGAAAATTAAATCACATTGACAGATTAGGAACTAGTTCAAAACAAAAGAGTCCAAGTTAACAAGTTGATATGATGCAAGTCGAGAAAACATACTCAAGACAAGAATACGACTCAATACTTGAGATAATTGATTACTGGAAAGAATTGTATAGGGATCAGAATAACACTATTCAAGGGAAAGAGTATCTAGAAAATAAGATTCAAGAGACATACCTCCACTATAAAGATTTGTTGCGCCATTTCGAGTTTGACCCTAGTATATACGACTTAGATGAAAACCTAGAAAATGGCAGCATTGTGAATTCAGAGAATGAAGACTGTAGAATGTCTACAAATGATGAGTACAGGACAGAATCTAAAGAAGATACCAAATCTAACAATAAGCTGATATATGTCAGAGAAGATAGTAAATCCACAATGGACTCGAATGATTTAAAAAAGGTTAGTAATCTAGATTTGTCCAAAGTACATTTCAATGATATAAACAACTGGACGCAATTCCCAGCGTCATAAACTCAAATCATAAAGAATCATGGGACAATAAATCCCATAAAGGAGATTTATCAAGAGTAACAAGTATATCCAGAATTGTGAAGAATCCTCTACACTAATGGGTAAAAGGGAATGCAAGTATTTTGTATATAACGAAAATGGACACTACCATAAAAAAGGAGAAGATGCTCAAAAAATGATAAAGTAAAATTTAGAAGTCCACATTGGAAAAGAAATCACCCTTTCTGATATAGTGCTGTGCGGATATTCAAAGTAATAAACAACGAGTCAGATATAATTACACTCCTAATGCTAGGATTAAGCAACTTAACGTTAACAATGCAGTCAGAAGAAAAACAGTCTTTAGCCTAGGATACATCAAAAAACAAATAAAAAATAATAATAAATTCTTAATAAAGGAAAACAATAATAATATATCAATCAAGATTTCAAAGATGAGAAATATGGTGAGAGCTATAACAAATAGTATTTCAGTAGCATTCATTGTATATGGGTAAATGCTATAAACAGGTATTCAATAGACATCATTACTCCTGTAAGAATACTATATCACTTCAGACAGAAGAAACAAAAGTGATAAGACAAAGATTTCCAGAGCTAAAAGAAGCCTGGAAATTTCACCAAAGAATAAATCGTACGGCTGAAGATCATCAAGCAGTATATAAAGTAAGAATCACAAAGAAGCTACTCATCCTCACTGAATTAAGATTGCAGTTCAGGATCTTGGCAAAAAAGGATTTGCATGTGCGCAACACTCCTAGAGATAGGATGGTCAAAGAAGTAGAAGTCGACAGAAGTATCGATTTCCGTAACGGTAAGAACACTATCCAACAACAATATAAACGAGTATTCAAATGTAAAATATGCAGCAAACAATTCACTTCGTTCCAAGCACTCGGAGGCCACCAGGCAAGCCACAGAAGGTTGAGGCCAGAAAAGCTACATGAAAAAGAAAGGAAACCTAAAGTATACAAGTGTTCAATCTGAGGAATCGAGTTTATGAACGGGAATGCACTTGGAGGGCATACGAGGACACATAAAGCTAGAGATAATCAAGAATATCCCAGTACCAAGATCTGAGCTTGGGACCTTCCAGCTATGTCAACAACGTAAGACGACCTTGCGTCTCCAGGTTTGGCAAAAATCTCAGTCTTCGGTAATTTTTACAATTATTAAATATCTTATATAAATATTTCCTACAAAAAAAAGAGAAGAAAACCAAAAACTACTAAAAAAACTAGTTTGGCATAAGCCCAAATGAAAATCTTGACAACTCATAATGCCGAGGGGAATAGCATGACTAGCCCAACTCAAACGATAGTTGGTAAAACCAAGTTAAATCCGTTGATAGCTGGGAGTTTGCTAAAAATTCCATATCATTTGACAATTCATGACAAAGTCTCTAACAAAGGCGATAAAATTATCTACAAATAAAGCCTGATATGATAAAAGTAGCCTAACATGGCCAACTTCATAATTAAAGAAGCAGGCTAAAGCTTCACAAAGAAGGAACCTAAAAGGCTTCACAAGAAAGGAACCCAAAAACATCATAGTTGATGAATTCTCTACAACAACAGAAAGATTATCTGCAAAAGATGCCTAACAAAAGAAGTCTGATAGAGCCAAAAGGATGCCTGATATAGATGAAAGGAGCCTAATATATCCAGAAGAAAGAGGAATGATTAAAAACTCCTTCATGATTAAAGATACGGGCCCTATCAAAAGTTTCATCAAGAAGAAACCCTTGTTTAACAAAGCAAGTCTTCTGAAAAGACATCAATAGTGAAGATTCGTAACAAGACCTCTACAGTATGATTTCTGACGACAACAGGACATCAACAGTAAAGATTCCTGGCAACGATAAGACATCAACAGTGAAGATTCGTGACGAGACTTCTACAGCAAGATTCTCAAGAGACTTCCATGTAAGGAAGATCGTCTATAAAAGGGCTTCCGAAGGAGGGGATAATCATCGGCAATCCACACCAACATAAGCAAGCTTCCACAATATTTTAAACTCCTCAGCGCCTACTTTTCTGCATCAACATCCTCTCTCACACTCTCATCCTCTCCCATCCGTTTTACCAGTTTTATGCCTGCCGATCAAACCACCAACCACTTGTAGTTCTCCACCACCTATATATATAATTAAGTGTGGCTGAGTGCATTAGCTTTCCATTCTGCATTAGTGTATGATAGTAGTAGTAGTGTGTATCTATCCTGGTATCAGAGGCCGGGCGTTCCTTTTTGGGCGATAGGGGTCTGCAGTCTGTACAAAAGGTCTCCGGTTTGATGGCTACTGTTCCGGTATGTACTGTATGTTCTCAATTTTTATAAAGTAATCTTGTATTTGTTTTGGTGTGTTAGGTTAATCTCTATATTTATTTATCTTGTGTGAATTTATTTTCAAAAAATCATAAAAATTCCAAAAAATAAAAAAAAAGTCACTGTAACAAAGTCGACACTGTAGCAAAAAATCCCTTGAAAATTAGAAAATGTCACTGTAGCAAAATCTGAAAAAATCAAGTAAAAATCAAAAAAATTAGGAAAGTCTGGGGAAGGATTTATAGCATTTATAGCACGTATATGGTGACAAATTGACTATAACACCAACCTCTGTTCCCTCACAACTTGCATGATTACTGTCTTAATTACAGTCTAAGTGTCCCTTACTAGAATTGAGTAACTCTAAACCCCATATTCCTAAAGTGATCCATTTGTTGTCACGGATAGGCGTTTGTAGGGTGACCCTCAGGAGGTGGTTTTAGGTATCGTAAGCTACTCAGAGCTAGCTACCCACCGACATATTAGATGGCTACCGGCATACTATGCAATTGCGAGATGTGTAGAGCGGATTGTAGTAAATACGACATCATGTTGATATATATGATATGATGAACACACTAAAATATTCTAGAAAAAAATTTGATTAGTTAGTTCTCCAAATAAAAAAATTAAAAGAAATGCAATTGCGAGATGTGTAGAGCCGATTGTAGTAAATACGACATCATGTTGATATATATGATATGATGAACACACTAAAATATTCTAGAAAAAAATTTGATTAGTTAGTTCTCCAAATAAAAAAATTAAAAGAACGTAAAAATTCCAACCTAACTTTAGAATCCAAAGAAGATCTAACTGAACAACTTGAAGAAGTCTATAGAAAGTTTAAGGGTCTACGAAGTCATTTTAGATATAAGCCGAACCAGAAAGAAATCGAACCTAATACCGTAAATAAAATAACTGAAGAAGACGAAAAGGTAAATAAAGAAAATAATGGTAATCTCCTTGTAGAAGAGGAAGTAAGACATAGAAACCTATCACAAGTCAGTGACCAAAGAGATAATAATAATCAAAGTGGTCCCTCACAAAGTCAAATAGAGAATAGTTACCGAGGAAATAAATCTAAGGTAGAAAGAACAAATGAAGAATTCATCTTAAGTTCTGAAAAATCTTTTGACAAAGAAGAAGAATGTACGATAGGATACGATGTGATAATTTCTGTTCCAGAGCAAATAAAAGAAATAAAGGAAGAAGTTAGAAAGCTGAATCACATTGACAGATTAGTAACTAGTTCAAAACAAAAGAGTCCAAGTCAACAAGTTGATATGATGCAAGTCGAGAAAACAAACTCCAGATAAGAATACGACTCAATATTTGAGATAATTGATTGCTGGAAAGAGTTGTATAGGCATCAGAATAATACCATTCAAGAGAAAGAGTATCTAGGGAATAAGATTCAAGAGACATACCCAGTATAAAGATTTGTTGTACCATTTCGAGTTTGACTCTGGGATATACGATTTAGATGAAAACCTAGAAATGACAGCATCATGAATTTAGAGAATGAAGACTGTGGACTGTCTACAAATGATGAGTACAGGATAGAATCTAAAGAAGATACCAGATCTAAAAATAAGCTGATATATGTCAGAGAAGATAGTAAATCCACAATGGACTCGAATGATTTAAAAAAGGTTGGTAATCTAGATTGTCCAAAGTACATTTCAACAATATAAACAACTAGACGCAATCCCTAACCGTCATAATCACAAATCATAAAGGATCATGGGACAATGAGAGATCTGTCAATTACATTACGAGAACATTACAAGGAGATATTTTGCTATGGGTGAAACAATGGATAAATTGGCAAAAGGAGTGGGTTGAAAACGACAAATTCGTTGGATCTGACCTAAAAGAAAATTTATGTGGATTAATAGATGATAAGGAAATAATTTTCTGTGCAATATCTAAAATTGAACTATGTGATATATGCGAATTCGAAGAAATCTGCAAAATGTTCTCAAGATACTTAGAACACGATAAGACATAAAACTATGTTGATCCATTCCTTCACAAGCTCCCAAGTCCATGGGATACTAAAACACAAAACAGATACCGAGATTACCAAAAACAAAATGAGAAAGAGAACAATCTAAAACACTATATTCCCTATGCGCATAGTATAAAATCTTATAAAGAAATAAAATACACAACCAGTAACTTTCCTAAAAAGAGGAAATACTGTAATAACGAAAAATGGAAAAGAGGAAGAAAGAAAATACCAAAACCATTTGAAAAAGGAGTAAAGGATAAAAAGCAAGAAAAACCACTATTGAAAAAAGCAGATAGAAATCAAGGTTTTATCTGGACATATCAATATAAAAGAGTTTTAAAACAGCAAGCTGAAAATGCCCAAAAGGTCTACCTACCTAAAATAGTACCCAGAAAACTGCGGAAAAACAAAAGGGGATTTATCACGATTAACAAGTATATGCAGAAGTGTGAAGAATCCTCTACACTAAAGGGTAAAAGGGAATGCAAGTATTATGTATATAACGAAAAAGGACACTGTCCTAAAAAGGGAGAAGATGCTCAAAAAATGATAAAGCAAAATTTAGAAGTCCACATTGGAAAAGAAATCACCCTTTCTGATAAAGTGCTATGCGGATATTCAGAGTAATAAACAACAAGTCAGATATAATCACACTCCTAACGCTAGGATTAAGCAACTTAATGTTAAGAGATGCAGTCAGAAGAAAAACAACTTTTAGTCTAGGATACATAAAAAAAAATAAAAAATAATAATAAATTCTTAATAAAGGAAAACAATAATAATATATCAATCAAGATTTCGAAGATGAGAAACATGGTGAGAGCTATAACAAATAGTATTTCAGCAGCATTCATTGTATATGGGATAAATACTATAAACAGGTATTCAATAGACATTATTACTCCTGTAAGAATATTATATCACTTCAGATAGAAGAAACAAAAGTGATAAGATAAAGATTCCCAGAGCTAAAAGAAGCCTGGAAATTACACCAAAGAATAAATCGTACGGCTGAAATCATCAAGCAGTATATAAAGCAAGGATCACAAAGAAGCTACTCATCCTCACTGAATTAAGATTGCAGTTCAGGATCTTGGCAAAAAAATATTTGCAGGTGTGCAACAATCCCAGAGATAGGATGGTCAAAGAAGTAGAAGTCGACAAAAGTATCGATCTCCGTAACGGTAAGAACACTATCCAACAACAATATAAACGAGTATTCAAATGTAAAATATGCAGCAAACAATTCACTTCGTTCCAAGCACTCGGAGGCCACCGGGCAAGCGACAGAAGGTTGAGGCCAGAAAAGCTACATGAAAAAGAAAGGAAACCTAAAATATACAAGTGTTCCATTTGAGGAATCGAGTTTATGAACGGGAATGCACTTGGAGGGCACACGAGGACATATAGAGCTAGAGATAATCAAGAAGATCCCAGTGCCAAGAATGGTTTCTGTCTAGATCTGAGCTTGGGACCTTCCAGCTATGTCAACAAGGTAAGACGACCTTGCGTCTCCAAGTTTGGCAAAAATCTCAGTCTTTGGTAATTTTTACAATTATTAAATATCTTATATAAATATAGCCTACAAAAAAAAAGAGAAGAAAACCAAAAACTACTAAAAAAAACTAGTTGGTAAAAAGCCCAAATGAAATTCTTGACAACTCATAATGCCGAGGGGAATAGCATGACTAACCCAACTCTAACGGTAGTTGGTAAAGGCAAGTCAAATCCGTTGATAGCTCGGAGTTTGCTAAAAATCCCATATCATTTGACAATTCATGACAAAGTCTCTGACAAAGGCGACAAAATTATCTACAAACAAAGTCTGATATGATAAAAGTAGCCTAACATGGCCAACTTCATAATTAAAGAAGCAGGCTAAACCTTCACGAAGATGGAACCTGAAAGGCTTCACAAGAAAGGAACCCAAAAACATCATAGTTGATGAATTCTCTACAACAATAGAAAGATTCTCTGCAAAAGATGCCTGACAAAAGAAGCTTGATAGAGCCAAAAGGATGCCTGATATAGACGAAAGAAGCCTAATATATCCAAAAGAAAGAGGAATGATTAAAAACTCCTTCATGATTAAAGATACGGGCCCTATCAAAAGCTTCATCAAGAAGAAACTCTTGTTTAACAAAGCAGGTCTTCTGAAAAGACATAAATAGTGAAGATTCGTGACAAGACCTCTACAATATGATTTGTAACAACAAGACATTAACAGTGAAAATTCCTGGCAACGACAAGACATCAACAGTGAAGATTCGTGACGAGACTTCTATAGCAAGATTCTCAAGAGGCTTCTCATGTAAGGAAGGTCGTCTATAAAAGGGCTTCCAAAGGAGGGGATAATCATCGGCAATCCACACCAACATAAGCAAGCTTCCACAATATTTTAAACTCCTCAACGCCTACTTTTCTGCATCAACATCCTCTCTCACACTCTCATCCTCTCCCATCCGTTTTACCAGTTTTATACCTGCCGATCAAACCACCAACCACTTGTAGTTCTCCACCACCTATATATATAATTAAGTGTGGCTGAGTGTATTAGCTTTCCATTCTGCATTAGTGTATGATAGTAGTAGTAGTGTGTATCTATCCTGGTATCAGAGGCCGGGCGTTCCTTTTTGGGCGATAGGGGTCTGCAGTCTGTACAAAAGGTCTTCGGTTTGATGGCTGCTGTTCCGGTATGTACTGTATGTTCTTAATTTTTGAAAGAACGGATCAACCTAGTTTTGTGTCTCGTGTTCTAAGTATCTTGAGAACATTTGCAGATTTCTTCGAATTCGCATATATCATATAATTCAATTTTAGATATTGCACAGAAGATTATTTCCTTATCATCTATTAATCCACATAAATTTTCTTTTATGAGGTCAGATCCAACGAATTTGTCGTTTTCAACCCACTCCTTTTGCGAATTTATCCATTGTTTTACCCATAGCAAAATATCTCCTTGTAATGTTCTCGTAATTTAATTGACAGATCTCTCATTGTCCCATGATCCTTTATGATTTGTGATTATGACGGCTAGGGATTGCGTCTAGTTGTTTATATCGTTGAAATGTACTTTGGACAATCTATATTACCAATCTTTTTTAAATCATTCGAGTCCATTGTGGATTTACTATCTTCTCTGACATATATCAGCTTATTGTTAGATTTGGTATCTTCTTTAGATTCTGTCCTATACTCATCATTTGTAGACATTCCGCAGTCTTCATTCTCTAAATTCACGATGCTGCCATTTCTAGGCTTTCATCTGAGTCGGATATCGCAGGGTCAAACTCGAAATGGTGCAACAAATCTTTATACTATGTATGTCTCTTGAATCTTATTCCCTAGATACTCTTTCGCTTAAATAGTATTATTCTGATCCCTATACAACTCTTCCAGCAATCAATTATCTCAAGTATTGAGTCGTATTCTTATCTGGAGTATGTTTTCTCGACTTGCATCATATCAACTTGTTGACTTGGACTCTTTTGTTTTGAACTAGCTCCTAATATGTCAATGTGATTTAGCTTTCCTACTTCTTCCTTTATTTCTTTTATTTGCTCTGGAACAGAAATTATCACATCGTATCCTATCGTACATTTTTCTTCTTTGTCAAAAGTTTTTTCAGAACTTAAGATAAATTCTTCATTTGTTCTTTCTACCTTAGATTTATTTCCTCTGTAACTATTCTCTATTTGACTTTGTGAGGGACCACTTTGGTTATTATTATCTCTTTGGTCACTGACTTGTGATAGGTTTCTATGTCTTACTTCCTCTTCTACAAGGAGATTACCATTATTTTCTTTACCTTTTCGTCTTCTTCAGTTATTTTATTTACGACATTAGGTTCGATTTCTTTATGGTTCGGCTTATATCTAAAATGACTTAGTAGACCCTTAAACTTTCTATAGACTTCTTCGAGTTGTTCAGTTAGATCTTCTTTGGATTCTGAAGTTAGGTTGGAATTTTTACGTTCTTGTAATTTTTTTTATTTGGAGAACTAGCTCATCAAAAATTTTTTTCTAGAATATTTTAGTGTGTTCATCATATCAAATATATCAACATGATGTCGTATTTACTATAATCCGCTCTACACATCTCGCAATTACATGGCATGCCGGTAGCCATCTAAAATGTCGGTGGGTAGTTAGCTCTGAGTAGCTTACGGTGCCTAAAAGCACCTCCTGAGGGTCACCCTACAAACGCCTATCCGCGGCAACAAATGGATCACACAAAACAGATACCGAGATTACCTAAAACAAAACAAGAAAGAGAACAATCTAAGACACCATATTCCCTATGCGCTTAGTATAAAATCTTATAAAGAAATAAAATACACAACCAGTAACTTTCCTAAAAAGAGGAAATACTGTAACAACGAAAAATGGAAAAGAGGAAGAAAGAAAATACCAAAACCATTTGAAAAAGGATTAAAGGATAAAAAGCAAGAAAAACCACTATTGAAAAAAGCAGATAGAAATCAAGGTTTTATCTGGACATATAAATATAAAAGAGTTTTAAAACAGCAAGCTGAAAATGCTCAAAAGGTCTACCTACCTAAAATAGTACGCAGAAAACCATGGAAAAACAAAAGGGGATTTATCAAGAGTAACAAGTATATGCAGAAGTGTGAAGAATCCTCTACACTAAAGGGTAAAAGGGAATGCAAGTATTTTGTATATAACGAAAAAGAACACTGTCCTAAAAAGGAGAAGATGCTCAAAAAATGATAAAGTAAAATTTAGAAGTCCACATTGGAAAAGAAATCACCCTTTCTGATATAGTGCTATGCGGATATTCAGAGTAATAAACAACAAGTCAGATATAATCACACTCCTAATGCTAGGATTAAGCAACTTAACATTAAGAGATGCAGTCAGAAAAAAACAGCCTTTAGTCTAGGATACATAAAAAAACAAATAAAAATTAATAATAAACAATAATAATATATCAATCAAGATTTCAAAGATGAGAAACATGGTGAGAGCTATAACAAATAGTATTTCAGCAGCATTCATTGTATATACTATAAACAGGTATTCAATAGACATCATTACTCCTGTAAGAATACTAAATCACTTCAGACAGAAGAAATAAAATTGATAAGACAAAGATTTCCAGAGCTAAAAGAAGCCTGGAAATTACACCAAAGAATAAATCGTACGGCTGAAAATCATCAAGTAGTATATAAGGCAAGGATCACAAAGAAGCTACTCATCCTCACTGAATTAAGATTCCAGTTCAGGATCTTGGCAAAAGATGATTTGCAGGTGCGCAACACTCCCAAAGATAGGATGGTCAAAGAACTAGAAGTCGACAGAAGTATCAATCTCCGTAATGGTAAGAACACTATCCAACAACAATATAAACGAGCATTCAAATGTAAAATATGCAACAAACAATTCACTTCATTCCAAGAATTCGGAGGCCACCGAGCAAGCCACAGAAGGTCGAGGCCAGAAAAACTTTATGAAAAAGAAAGGAAAGCTAAAGTACACAAGTGTTCCATCTGTGGAATCGAGTTTATGAACAGAAATGCACTTGGAGGGCACACGAAGACACATAGAGCTAGAGATAATCAAGAAGATCCCAGTGCCAAGAATGGTTTGTATCTAGATCTGAGCTTGGGACCTTCCAGCTATGTCAACAAGGTAAGACGACCTTGCATCTCAAGGTTTGGCAAAAATCTCAGTCTTTGGTAATTTTTACAATTATTAAAAATCTTATATAAATATAGCCTAAAAAAAAGATCTTGTAAAAAACCAAAAACTACTAAAAGAACTAGTTTGGCATATAAGCCCAAATGAAATTCTTGACAGCTCATCATGCCGAGGAGAATAGCATGGCTAGCCTAACTCAAACGGTAGTTGGTAAATGCAAGTCAAATCTGTTGATAGTTGGGGGTTTGCTAAAAATCCCATATCATTTGACAATTCATGACAAAGTCTCTGACAAAGGCGACAAAATTATCTACAAATGAAGCCTGATATGATAAAACTAGCCTAACATGGCAACTTCATGATTAGAGAAGCAGGCTAAAGCTTCACAAAGAAGAAACCTAAAAGGCTTCGTAAGAAAGGAACCCAAAGACATCATAACTGATGGATTCTTTACAACAACAGAATGATTCTCTGTAAAATATGCCTAACAAAAGAAGCCTGATAGAGCTAAAAGGATGCCTGATATAGATGAAATAAGCCTAATATATCCAAAAGAAAGAGGAATGATTAAAACCTCCATCATGATTAAAGATACGGGCCCTATCAAAAACTTCATCAAGAAGAAACCCTTGTTCAACAAAGCATCAGAATCCAAGTCTTCTGAAAAGACATCAACAGTACAGATTCATGACAAGACATCTACAGTATGATTCCTGGCAACGACAAGACATCAACAGTGAAGATTCGTGTAGCAAAATCTCCGAAAATAAGAAAATGTTACTGTAGCAAAATCCGAAAAAATCAAGTAAATATCAGAAAAATTAGGAAAAAATTGGGGAAGGATTTATAGCATATATAGCACTTATATGGTACCAAATAGACTATAAGTTTGACGTATATTTTCACAATCTGTATTATTACTAGCCTAATTATACTCTAAGTGTCACTTACTAGAATTGAGTAACCTTAAATCCCAGATTTCTAAAGTAATCCCTTTGTTGCAGCGGATAAGCGTTTGTAGGGTGATCCTTAGGAGACGGTTTTAGGCACCATAAACTACTCAGAACTACTTATCCACCGACATCTTAGATGGCTACCGGAATATTATGCAATTGCGAGATATGTAGAGCAAATTGTAATAAATACGACACCATGTATAATGATATATATGATATGATGAACACCCCAAGATATTCCAAAAAAAATTTGATGAGGTAGTTCTTCGAATAGAAAGATTAAATGAACAAGATAAAAGTCTCAACCTAACTTTAGAAGTCGAAGAAGATCTGACCCAACAACTCAAAAAAATGTATAAAAAATTTAAGGGTCTACTAAGTCATTTTGGATATAAGCCTAATAAAGAAAAAGTTAAACCCGATACCCTAGACAAAACTAAAGAAGACAAAAAAGAAAATAATAATAATAATCCAGTAATAAAAGGAGAAGGTAGTGAAGAAGAAACAACAAAAGCAGTAAACAGTATAACTAAGAATAAAGAAAAAGTGAAGGAAGGCAACATTAAAAATATTTTACAAACTAAACCAATAGAGAATAACTGCCAAAATGATATTGATGATATAGAAAGAACAGTTGAAGAGGTTATCTTAAACTCCGAAGAACCCCCTAATGGGAAAAAGAGGTGTACGATAGGAAACGATGAAGTAGTTCGAGAGATAAAGGAAGCAGTAGGAAGGATAGATCATATTGGTAGACTAGGAACTAGTCCAAGATAACCAATTGACACGATGCAAACCAAGAAAATATACTCCAGATAAGAATACAACTCGATACTTGAGATAATTAATTGCTGGTAAGAGTTGTATAGAGATCAAAATAGCACTACTCAAGAAAAAGACTATTTGGCCAATAGGATATAAGAGACATACCTCCAGCATAAAGATTTGTTACACTATTGTAGATTTGACCCTGGGATATACAACTTAATTGAAAATCAAAACAAGAGTAGAATGACTATAGGTGATGAGTATAGAACAGAATCAAAAGAGAATGTCAGATCTAACAAAAGGTTGATATATGTTAGGAAAATGCTTAAAACACCAAGTAACTCAAATAGTTTACAAATAAAGAGAAATATAAGGAATAATAATTCAAAGAACATACCACAGAATAAAGTCCATCTAAAACTATCTAATAAATACTTTAAGATTGGGCAAAAGGTCATAATACTCACAAAGAATAAAGAAACACAGGATGAGAAAAGATTTGCAAATTACATAACAGGAACCTTTCAAGGAAATATGCTATAAAGGACTAAAAATATTTTTCACCTTAAACAAATAATGAAAGAAAATTTATACACAAAGACATATAATGAATATTTTTTCCATAAAAAATTAAGAAGATTAATAGAAAAGAGAATAATAGGATCAAACAAAAACGGTACAGAGTCCTTAGGTCATAGAATAGAGCTTGCCAACAAAAAAAGAATAAAGACAAAAAGAACAACTAGGTGTGCAAACAGAGAATTCGATCGTAAAATTCCAGGAATAACCAATGCATATCGACTATACTGTATAACAATTAATAAATTAGTATTAAAGAAAAAGAAATTATGTGAATGGACAAAGTTTATAGGACCTAAATACGGACCAAAATTTGAGCATGTAATTACAAAAAAATTATCTAGACTAACTCTTTGGTGTTTAAATTTGCAGATGAATTCCAGAGAGTTCATGAGATTTAGAGATATATATCTCAAGCAGTATGCCACTTAGAGTAAAGAGTCATTCAGAATCACTGAATTTCAGGTAGATTTAGTGCAACAGTGTCTATTAGATAATTTGTGAAATCTAAGACTAGATCAGCCAAAAGAGAAGGTTAAAGTAATCAAAGTATTAGCTTATTATTTTAAAATTATTATCCAGACACCCCAGTCACGAAGTTTTATATGCTACGTCATACTTAGAGGTCATCAAGTAGGAATTTACAAAAATTGGAATACAGTTAGAAGATTAGTCTCAAACTTTGATAATCCAGTATTTAGAGGTTTTTATAATGTTAAAGAAGCCATAGAATATGCAAAAAATAATATTCCAACCTCCTGGCACTTTGACTAAAGTCTTAAAGAATTTATGCCACAAGAAAGTCAACAGAGTACAAGTAAACTAGAATTATCAATAGAGTGTAGAGATTGTCAAGTTATTATGAAGCACTTTAAAAATCTAAAAATACAAAAGGAAAGATTGGTTGAAGATCTCTATCAACAAACACAGTTAGTTGTGAGCTTGCAGAAAGAAAAAGAGTGCCTCAAAAATACGAGAGAAAAAGAAAGAAAGGAGTGCCTCACAAATAAGAGTGAAACAGAATCAAGTATAAAAAATAGAAAAGAGAGCCTCCAAAATATAAGAGATGCAGAAGCCATGCAAGCCAGACTGAGCTTTTGGCTTATTTCTTTAATGTTTGGGCTTAATTTTTGATCTCCTCCTAATAATCGTGACAGCACTGGTTCTCTTATTTCTTCCCTGATAATTGATCTCCTAGCCACTTTCCTAGTTTGTCTTTCACTATTACTTCTTGTAAGTAAAGGTTGTTTTGAATTATTTTTAATATATAGGCTATTTCCAGAACTTTATATTTCTACCCCTCCAAAGTGTTTTGGTTCTTCAGTTTGGATTAAATTTTCAAGGAACCATTGTCTAGGTACCGTGAGATCTTTTATATTCATTAGTTGAGGTTTGATTTCTTCCTTAAAATGTTTTGGTTCGAATATTTCGATTATTTACTGTTGGTTTGAAACTGTTCTTGCCTCTGTGGTCTGAGTTAATTCATGAATCATTGTATATTCTATGGCCAGGTCATGTGAGTTGGTCTTCATGTTCATTCCTTGGGTCTTGATTTTTAATCGTACAGTATGTATTATGTTTGGCTCAGATATAGAGATAAAATAATTGGGTCGGATAATGAACCATATGGTTTGATTTACTAGATTGGACTGGAAGCCTCCTATTAGAGCCTGATGGCAATTGGTGAATCGACTGTCTATTACGAGTGTTATTATAGGAATATCTATGCTAGCTCTAAACAGTGCATTAATTTTAATTTGAATCAGGCCAACGTGGATATAGCGAATTTCTGGATATTTCTTTTTCCATCTTCGTACCTTTTCACGACTAAAGATGGGAATGTCTACTCTTCCTCAGGCTGATAAATTTGTTGCTGTGTTTCCGTTAAAATTTTCGATTATTCTTCTTGACAAGAAAGGAAATACCCAGGAAATTGGAGACAAAGCGTTCCCACATCTGGGAATGACAGTATTACCAGTCGGCTCTTCCAGCCAAACTGTACCTTCTTTCAGCAACGCCGTCGCTGCACAAAGGAGAATTCAACAACAAAAACCATTTGCAGCCACAGTAGTACGTGACTGGTATAATCTGGAGCTAAAAAATTTCTAATGAATTTATTTACGGTAAATTGAATGGTTGCTTTCGGGCAATCCAATTTAATGACTTTTCTTCTGCAAAGTATTGGCTAACACAGATAGAGCAGATGGTTTTATCTATGCTTTCTCATTATCAGCAGGAGAAGGAGAAAATACAGAATATTACAAAGACTGTCCAAGATCTTTGTCAATATTGTATCACTTCACAAAGTGCAGCTCTATCTCAAAGAATTGGTGAATGGTTCCATGGGATGTCTCAAGATCAGCAACAATTGAGGCGAACTGTTCAAGACATGGAGCTTTCAGATTTAGTGAATCTGCCCATCCAAGAGTTCTGCACATTACTCGAACTCTGCCAAGTTCATAATGAAAAAGCAAGACAGCTGGAGGCAGAACTAATAGCTCATAAGATGATAAATCTAAATTTGCAACAAATGATTGGAGATCAACAGCTAAAAGATTTCTTCAAACAGCTTGAAACCACTGATATTATACCTCTTCTTCAAGCACATGATTTTATTCTTATTAAGAATAGATCCACCCGGATCATCACTTGTTTCCAAGATATAAAAGGATGCAGCAAAGCCATCACCACAGGATTGGTACACGAGATCTTCATAAATTCCAATCATCCAGAAGAATATGAAGATGTATTACCACCTCTGATGCAAATAATGGCTTGACTACAAAGGAGCCAGTTCAAGTTCCAACTGGGCCGGTTACAAGAGCACAAGGAAAGAAGTTCGAAGATGCATTTAATGGACTGATTCAAGAGGTTTGGACTCAAGCAAATTTGTAGAGGCCCATTGAGGATAGTTCACGAGTTCAACAAAGATGCATAAATATGATTCAACTAGTAGAAGAATCTGGTCAAAATTAATTGTTTCCGTTTGTTTTATTGCTAGAACTTTCCTTGTATTGATCAGCAAATTAAGGGCTGATTGTTTACTTTTGTTTTATTTCTATTTCTTAAACTTTTCTTGCATTGATCAGTCAAATTAAGGGCTAATTGTTTCCTTTTGTTTTATTTCTATTTCTTGAACTTTTCTTATAGGAAATTTTCCTTATATTTTTTTAGCCTATAAAAAGGCGTCTAATGGAATAGAAGGGAGACAGTTTACTGTTAATTGGTGTGTTTATTCTTTTTGGTTCTTTGAAGGGCTATTCGAACTTATCAGAATTCTTCCGTGGAATTCATCTTCGACTTATCAAAATGCTTTCCACTACCGTTTGTGGCGTCTTCCTTATACCAAGGTTCTTACTACGCATTAAACAACGGGTTGAGGTCAATTATATTTAGGTTCTTATTTTTGTTAAAGCAATTGGTCGAGGTCTCCCATCCAAACCTGATCGAGAACGTTCTTGGATTTTCTCCTTTTCTTCTACGGGTCTCGTTGTTTTTGACGGGGTTCGCATCATTTGGTACCAGAACCAAGAATTTCTCATCTCAGGTTTGCCTATCCCATTTAAATTTAGTTTCCTATTCTTATCTAACCGAATTTCTTTCTTCTACCCCATTCGAAATCTTGCTCTGTTATTAATGAAAGAATCAATCTGACTAAAAAATCTGAAAAAAAAGATCCGAAAAAAAAAGATCCGAAAAAAAAGGATCTGAAAAAAAAAGGTAAAAAAAAAAAGGAGTAAAAAGATTCTCTTTCATTTGTTTCCAATAAGCCCGAAAATCTCCTCACCCCAAAGACCAAAAATTTTTTTTTTTGGAAATTTTGCTGAATTGTGCTTTGAAAATCTAATCACTCATATACCTTGTTTTCTTGCCTTTTGAACATAAATTCTCTTGGTGAGTTCTTGGTGAATTATTGCTGGAATTTTGAATATTGTTCGAATAGTTTCAAAAGAACTGAAAGAGGATTATCGAGTGGAAAAAGGCAAGAGTGGTGAGTATATTAGAGGGTAAAAGCCGATTATACTAAGTGAAATACTAGTGGAATAGAGTGAATCATTTCTTGAGTGAAAACACGTGAGGAAGTGTGTGAGGTTCTTTCCTTTTTTTGTTGTTTTCTAACTTTTATTTGCAGCAATTATGTCTAATAATAGTGAAAAGAACATCTCCGAAGGTGCTACAGGGATGGCTGACCCAAAATTGCTCATGGAAGCCATGATGAGTGAGATGAGGCGTGTGATGAGGTTAGAATTGGAGCAGGTACATGAGCGGATTGATCGGATGGAGAATACACGTTTAGAGCAGCCACAAAACACTCATAAAGTACATAGGAGAAAAGAGTTCAACATCGGGGTGTGAGAGATGAAGATGGAGAGTATTATGGGGCTGGTTTTGATGAAGAAGAAGATCGGGGTTCAGTTGTTGGTAATAAGAGATATGGAGGGCAGTTTAGAAAAGATAGGAATTGGGAAGATAAGAACTTGGATTGTATTAAGATGAAGATTCCAGCGTTTCAAGGAAGAAACGACCCCGAGGCTTATCTTGATTGGGAGAAAAAGGTGGAGTTAGTGTTCGATTGCCACAACTAATCCGAGATGAAGAAGGTAAAACTTGCTGCCATTGAGTTTTCTGACTATGCTATTGTGTGGTGGGATCAATTAGTATTGAACATGAGGCGAAATAGAGAACGACCGGTTGAGACGTGGGAAGAAATGAAAATAGTGATGAGGAAGCGGTTTGTGCCCAGCCATTACTACCCGGCGTTGTACAATAAATTACAAATGCTCCGACAAGGTAACCAGAGTGTGGAGGATTATCATCAAGAGATGGAAATTGCTATGATCCGGGCTAATTTCGAAGAAGACCGAGAGGCTACTATGGCTAGGTTCTTGAATGGTTTGAATCAAAATATTCATGACATGGTAGAGATGCAGCATTATGTGGAATTAGAGAATATGGTGCACATGGCCATGAAGGTGGAGCAACAACTCAAGAGGAGAGGCGGTACACGTGCATCCCATAATTCGGATTTTTCCCATGGAAACCGAGTCATGTGAAGAAAGAGGAGAAACCAGCTGCAAATCCTAAATTCGAGCCAAAACAAGAGACAACCAACCATGACACTCAAGTTAAACTGACCCTTCCACTTCTCGAAACCGAGACATTAAGTGTTTTAAATGTCAAGGCAGGGGTCACATAGCAAGTCAATGCCCGAACAAAAGAGTCATGGTAATAAGGGGTAAGGGGTAATGGAGATATCGAAACCGACGACGAGTCCGATACTGACTCTATGCCACCATTGGAGGACGTAAATGATGAAGAATATGCAGTTCAAGGTAAATTGTTGGTGTTAAGAAGACTTCTAAGTTTGCAAGCAAAAGAAATTTAAGAAGTGTAGCAGGAGAATATCTTTCAAACAAGGTGCTACGTCAAAGACAAGGTATATAGTATGATTGTTGATGGAGGTCAATTATACCGAGATTCTTAATTTTGTTGAAGCAACGGGTCGAGATTTCCCATCCAAACCTGATTGAGAACGTTCTGGGATTTTCTCCTTTTCTTCTACGGGTCTCTTTATTCTTGACGGGATTCGCATCTTTTGGTATCAGAGCACAATTCAAAATAATGGCTTGACTACAAAGGAGCCAAATCAAGTTCCAACTTGGCCGGTTACAAGAGCACAAGGAAGGAAGTTCAAATATGCACTTAATTGGCTGATTCAAGAGGTTTGGGCTCAAGCAAATTCGTGGAGGCCCATTGAGAATGATTCACGAGTTCAACAAAGATGCATCAATATGATTCAACTAGTAGAAGAATTTGGTCAAAATTGATTAATTCCTTTTATTTTATTTCTAGAACTTTCCTTATATTGATCAGCAAATTAAGGGACTGATTGTTTTGCTTTTGTTTTGTTTCTATTTCTTAAACTTTTCTTGTATTGATCAGCCAAATTAAGGGGCTGATTGTTTCCTTTTATTTTGTTTCTATTTCTTGAACTTTCCTTGAAGGAAACTTTCATTGTATTTTTTTTAGCCTATAAAAAGGCGTCTAATGGAATGGAAGGTAGACAGTTTACAGATAATTGGTGAGTTTATTCTCTTTGGTTGTTTGAAGGACTATTCGAAATTATAGGAATTCTTCCATGGCGTTCATCATCGACTTATCAAACGGCTTTCCACTACCGTTTGTGGCGTCTTCCTTATACCAAGGTTCTTACTTCGCATTAAAACAACGGGTTGAGGTCAATTATACCGAGATTCTTATTTTCGTTGAAGTAACGGGTCGAGATTTTCCATCCAAACCTGATAGAGAACGTTCTTGGATTTTCTTCTTTTCTTCTACGGGTCTCGTTATTCTTGATGGGGTTCGCATCATTTGGTATCAGAGCCAAGGATTTCTCATCTCAGGTTTGCCTATCCCATTTAAATTTAGTTTCCTTCTCTTATCTAGCCGAATTTCTTTTCTCTACTCTATTCGATATCTTGTTCTGTTAATAACGAAAGAAAGAATCTGAAAAAAAAATCTAAAAAAATAGATCCGAAAAAAAAAGATCCGAAAAAAAAGATCCGAAAAAAAAGAAGGTAAAAAAAAAGGGAAGAAAAAGATTCTCTTTTCTTTGTTTCCAATAAACTCGAAAATCTCCTCACCCCAAAGACCATAATTTTTTTTTTTTGGAAATTTTGCTGAATTGTGCTTTGAAAATCTAATCAATCATATCCCTTGTTTTCTTACCTTTTGAACCTAAATTCCCTTGGTGAGTTCTTGGTGAATTGTTGCTGGAATTTTGAATATTGTTCGAATAATTTCAAAAGAACTGAAAGAGGATTATCGAGTGGAAAAAGGCAAGAGTGGTGAGCATATTAGAGGGTAAAAGCCGATTATACTGTGTGAAATATGAGTGGAATAGAGTAAATCATTCCTTGAGTGAAAACACGTGAGGGAGTGTGTGAGGTTCTTTCCTTTTTTTTGTAGTTTTCTAACTTTGATTTGCAGCAATTATGTCTCACAACAGTGAAAAGAGCATCACCGAAGGTGCTACAGGGATGACTGACCCAAAGTTACTCATGGAAGCAATGATAAGTGAGATGAGGCGTGTGATGAGATTAGAATTGGAGCAGGTACATGAGCGGATTGATCGGATGGAGAATACACGTTTGGAGCAGCCACAAAACACTCATAAGGTGCATAGGAGGGAAAGAGTTCAATATCGGGGAGTGAGAGATGAAGATGGAGTGTATTATGGGGCTGGTTTTGATGAAGAAGAAGATCGGGGTTCAGTTGTTGGTAATAGGAGATATGGAGGGCGGTTTAGAAAAGATAGGAATCGGAAAGATAAGAACTTAGATTGTATTAAGATGAAGATTCCAGCGTTTCAAGGAAGAAACGACCCGAGGCTTATCTTGAGTGGGAGAAAAAGGTGGAGTTAGTGTTCGATTCCACAACTACTCTGAGATGAAGAAGGAAAAACTTGCTGCCATTAAGTTTTCTGACTATGTTAGTGTGTGATGGGATCAATTAGTATTGAACAGGCGGCGAAATAGGGAACGACCGGTTGAGACGTGGGAAGAGATGAAAATAGTGATTAGGAAGCAGTTTGTACCCAGCCATTACCACCGGGAGTTGTAAAAAAAATTGCAAACGCTCCGACAAGATAACCGGAGTGTGGAGGATTATTATCAAGAGATGGAAATTGCTATGATCTGGGCTAATATTGAAGAAGACCGAGAGGCTACTATGGCTTGGTTCTTGAATGGCTTGAATCAAGAAATTCATGATAGGGTGGAGATGAGCATTATGTGGAATTAGAGGATATGGTGCACATGGCCATCAAGGTGGAGCAACAATTCAAGAGGAATGGTGGTACACGTGCATCCCATAATTCGGGTTTTTCCCCATGAAAATCGAGTCATGTGAAAAATGAGGAGAAACCAGCTGCAAAACCTAAATTCGAGCCAAAATAAGAGAACCAACCATGGCACTCATGGTAAATATGACCCTTCCACTTCTCGAAATCGTGACATTAAGTGTTTTAAATGTCAAAGCAGGGGTCACATAACAAGTCAATGCCCGAACAAAAGAGTCATGGTAATAAGGGGTAATGGAGAGATCGAAACCGACGACGAGTCCGATACCGACGTTATGCCACCATTGGAGGACGTAGATGAAGTAGAATATGAAGTTCAAGGTAAATTGTTGGTGTCAAGAAAACTTCTAAGCTTGTAAGCAAAAGAAATTGAAGAAGTGCAGCGGGAGAACATCTTTCATACTAGGTGCTACGTCAAAAACAAGGTATGTAGTATGATTGTTGATGGAGGAAGTTGTACTAATGTTGTAAGTACAACCTTAGTGGAGAAATTAGGACTGCCCATACTGAAACATTCTTGGCCGTACAAGTTACAATGGCTGAATGATAGTGGCGAGGTAAAGGTAAATAAGTAGGTTTGGTTTCATTCCGCATCGGAAAATATGAAGATGAAGTTTTGTGTGATATAGTTCCGATGCAAGCTGGACATTTGCTATTAGGCCGACCATGGCAATTCGATCGGAAAGTTAAACATGATGACTTCACTAACAAATACTCGTTCGTGCTCAACCAAAAACCCATCACTCTTGTGCCAATGACACCAAAATAAGTTTATAAAGATCAAGTGAGGTTGCAAAAAGAGAGTGATAAAAAAAAGAGAGTGATCAAAAGAAAGAGAGTGAGCAAAAGAAAAAGAGTGAAAATCAGATAGTGGCCGAGCAAAATGAGAGAGAAAAAGAAAACCAAAATTCAGCCATTGAGAGAAAATCAGAGAGAAAACAAAAGAATTTCTATGCAAAAGTGAGTGAGATTAAGCGAGCAATATTTTTAAATCAGCCGATGATTGTACTTTTGTACAAAGAGGCATTTTTTAATACTAACGAACATGATCCTGCTTTGCCCAGTACTGTTGTTTCTCTTTTGCAGGAATTTGAGGATGTCTTTCCCGAGAAAACACCACATGGATTACCACCAATTCAAGAGATTGAACATCAAATTGATTTTGTTCTCGGTCTGACAATTCCAAACCGACCAGCCTATAGGAGCAATCCCGAGGAGACAAAGGAGCTTCAACGGCAGGTAAGTAAGTTGTTAGAGAAGGGGCATGTTAGGGAGAGCATGAGTCCGTGCACCGTTCTGGTTTTTCTTGTACCTAAGAAGGATGGGACGTGGAGAATGTGCATTGATTGCCGAGCCATCAACAATATAACGGTAAAGTATCGTCATCCTATTCCTCGCTTAGATGACATGTTAGATGAGTTGCATGGTTCTTGTGTGTTCTCTAATATTGATTTAAAAAGTGGTTATCATCAGATTAGAATGAAAGAAGGAGATGAATGGAAAACTGCCTTTAAAACAAAATATGGTTTGCATGAATGGTTACTTATGCCTTTTGGATTGACTAATGCACCAAGTATTTTTATGAGACTTATTAATCGTGTTTTGCGAGCATTTATAGGCAGGTTTGCAGTCTATTTTGATGATATACTCATTTATAGCAAAAACTTGGTCGATCATGCCGTACATTTGAAATCAGTTTTAGATGTGCTTAGGAAAGAAAGTTATTTGCTAATCTGAAAAAGTGTACTTTTTGCACCGATAAGCTTGTATTTTTGGAATTTGTTGTTAGTGCACAGGGTATACAGGTTGATGAAGAGAAGGTACGTACAATCCGAGAGTGGCCGAGTCCCACAAGTGTAAGCAATGTTCGTAGTTTTTATGACTTGCTAGTTTTTACCTGCAGTTTGTGAAGGACTTTAGTAGCATAGCCGCACCACTTACCGAAGTGATCAAGAAGAACGTTGGATTTAGATGGGGAGAAGAACAAGAGAAAGCGTTTCAGCTAATCAAAGAGACGCTAACAAAGCCCCCTTATTTTCTTTATCTAACTTTTCTAAAACGTTTGAGATTGAATGTGATGCTTCATGTATTGGCATAGGCACAGTTCTTATGCAGGAGGGACGACCAATTGCTTACTTCAGCGAGAAATTAAGTGGGGCAACCTTAAATTACCTTACTTATGATAAGGAGTTGTATGCATTGGTTCGAATTTTGGAGATATGGCAGCACTGCCTATGGCCTAAAGAGTTCGTGATTCACACTGATCATGAGTCCTTGAAATACTTGAAGGGCCAACACAAGCTAAATAAAAGGCATGCTCGTTGGGTAGAGTTCATTGAGACATTTCTATATGTCATCAGGTATAAGCATGGTAAGGAGAATGTGGTCGCCGATGTACTTTATCGCAGGTATGCATTAGTCTCTACACTTGATGCAAAATTGCTTGATTTTGAACACATTAAAAATTTATACATTGATGACCATGAATTTTGTGAAGAGTATCGGGCTTGTGAGAAAAACGCTTGTGGAAAGTTCTTTAGACATGATGGGTTCTTATTTCGAGAAAATAAATTATGTGTGCCTAACTGTTCTTTGAGGGATTTGTTAATACAGGAATCCCATGGAGGGGGATTAATGGGACATTTTGGGGTTGCTAAGACCTTAGCTATTCTGCAGGAACACTTCTATTGGCAACACATGAAACGAGATATTGAGCGAATTTGTGGTAGATGTGTCACATATAGGCAAGCTAAATCCAGAGTGCAGACCAACAGTTTGTATACTCCTTTGCCCATTCCTAGTGAGCCTTGGATTGATATTTCAATGGACTTTGTGTTAGGATTATTACCTGGACTAAACGTGGAAGAGATTCGATTTTTGTGATTGTGGATAGATTTTCTAAGATGGCACATTTTATTCCATGTCACAAAACGGATGATACTTCGCATGTTGCTGATTTGTTCTTTAGGGAGATTGTGAGATTGCATGGCATGCCTAGAACAATTATTTCGGATAGAGATGCTAAGTTCCTGAGCTACTTTTGGAAGACTTTATGGTGTAAATTAGGTACCAAGGTTTTGTTTTCTACTACTTATCACCCACAAACTGATGGTCAAACCGAACTAGTAAATAGGAGTTTGTCTACTTTATTGAGAGCAATAATTAAAAAGAATATCAAAACATGGAAAGAGTATTTACCACATGTTGAGTTTGCTTATAATAGATCTATTCATTCTGCTACTAAATTCTTACCGTTTGAAATTGTTTATAGGTTTAATCCTTTGACTCCATTGGATTTATCTCCATTACCTGTATCTGAGCGTGTTAATTTTGATGGAAAGAAAAAGGCTGATTTTGTTAAGCAGATACATGAGAAGGTAAGGCTCAATATTGAGAGAAGAACGGAGCAGTATGCAAAACAAGCCAACAAGTGGTATCACAAGCTTGTTTTTGAACCCCGGAGATTGGGTGTGGTTGCATATGAGAACAGAGAGACTTCCGGCACAAAGACATTCCAAACTACTTCCAAGAAGGGATGGTCATTTTCAAGTTCTAGAGCACATCAATGACAATGCTTACAAGCTAGATTTGCCCGGTGAGTACAATATTAGTGCTACTTTCAATATTACTGATTTGAATCATTTTGATGTAGGTGATGATTTGAGGGCAAATCCTTTTCAAGAGGAGGGGAATGATGCAAATAATGACTTGACTACAAAAGAGTCAGTTCAAGTTTCAACTGGGCCGGTTACAAGAGCATAAGGAAAGAAGTTCAAATATGCACTTAATGGGCTGATTCAAGAGGTTTGGGCTCAAGCAAATTCGTGGAGGCCCATTGAGAATGGTTCACGAGTTCAACAAAGATGCATCAATATGATTCAACTAGTAGAAGAATCTAGTCAAAATTAATTGTTTCCTTTTGTTTTATTTCTAAAACTTTCCTTGTATTGATCAACAAATTAAGGGGCTGATTGTTTCCTTTTGTTTTCTTTCTATTTCTTAAACTTTCCTTGTATTGATCAGCCAAATTAATGGGCTGATTGTTTCCTTTTATTTTGTTTCTATTTCTTGAACTTTCCTTATAGGAAACTTTCCTTGTATTTTTTTAACCTATAAAAAGGCGTCTCATGGAATAGAAAGGTGACAGTTTACAGATAATTGGTGAGTTTATTCTCTTTGGTTCTTTAAAGGACTATTCAAACTTATCGGAATTCTTCCGTGGCGTTCATCATCGACTTATCAAACGGCTTTCCACTACCGTTTGTGGCATCTTCATTATACCAAAATTCTTGCTTCGCATTAAACAACGGGTTGAGGTCAATTATACCAAGATTCTTATTTTTATTGAAGCAACGGAGATCTCCCATCCAAACCTGATCGAGAACGTTCTTGGATTTTCTCCTTTTCTTCTACGGGTCTCGTTATTCTTGATGGGGTTCGCATCATTTGATGGAGGAAGTTGTACTAATGTTGCAAGGACAACCTCGGTGGAGAAATTAGGACTGCCGACACTGAAACATCCTAGGCCGTACAAGTTAATGGCTGAATGATAGTGCCGAGGTAAAGGTGAATAAGCAAGTTTTGGTTTCATTCCGCATCGGAAAATATGAAGATGAAGTTTTGTGTGATGTAGTTCCGATACAAGCTGGACATTTGCTATTAGGCCGACCATGACAATTCGATCGGAAAGTTAAACATGATGGTTTCACCAACAAATACTCATTCGTGCTCAACCAAAAACCCATCACTTTTTTGCCAATGACACCAAAATATGTTTATGAAGATCAAGTGAGGTTGCAATAAGAGAGTGATAAAAAAAAGAGAGTGATCAAAAGAAATAGAGTGAGCAAAAGAAAAAGAGTGAAAATCAGAGAGTGGCCGAGCAAAATGAGAGAGAAAAAGAAAATCAAAATTCAGCAATTGAGAGAAAATAAGAGAGAAAATAAAAGAATTTCTATGCAAAAGTGAGTAAGATTAAGCGAGCAATGTTTTCAAATCAGCCGATGATTATACTTTTATACAAAGAGGCATTTTTAAATACTAACGAATTTGATCATGCTTTGCCCAGTTCTATTGTTTCTCTTTTGCAAGAATTTGAGCATGTCTTTCCCGAGGAAACACCACATAGATGACCACCAATTCGAGGGATTGAACATCAAATTGATTTTGTTCCCGGTGCGACAATTCCAAACCGACCAGCCTATAGGAGAAATCCCGAGGAGACAAAGGAGCTTCAACAGCAGGTAAGTAAGTTGTTAGAGAAGGGGCATGTGAGGGAGAGCATGAGTCCGTGCACCGTTCCGGTTTTACTTGTACCTTAGAAGGATGGGACGTGGAGAATGTGCGTTGATTGCCGAGCCATCAACAACATAACAGTAAAGTATCATCATCCTATTCCTCGCTTAGATGACATGTTAGATAAGTTGCATGTTCTTGTGTGTTCTCTAATATTGATTTAAAAAGTGGTTATCATCAGATTTGAATGAAAGACGGAGATGAATGGAAAACTGCCTTTAAAACAAAATATGGTTTGCATGAATGGTTAGTTATGCCTTTTGGGTTGACTAATGCACCAAGCACTTTTGTGAGACTTATGAATCATGTTTTGCGAGCATTTATAGGCTGGTTTGTTATTGTCTATTTTGATGATATACTCATTTATAGCAAAAACTTGGCTGATCATGCCATACATTTGAAATCAGTTTAGATGTGCTTAGGAAAGAAAAGTTATTTGCTAACCTGAAAAAGTGTACTTTTTGCACCGATAAGCTTATATTTCTGGGATTTGTTGTTAGTGCACAGGGTATACAGGTTGATGAAGAGAAGGTACGTGCAATCCGAGAGTGGCCGAGTCCTACAAGTGTAAGAAATGTTGGTAATTTTCATGGACTTGCTAGTTTTTACCGACGGTTTGTCAAGGACTTTAGTAGCATGCCGCACCACTTACCGAAGTGATCAAGAAGAACGTCGGATTTAGATGGGGAGAAGAGCAAGAGATGGCGTTTCAGCTAATCAAAGAGACGCTAACCAATGCCCCCTTATTGTCTTTACCTAATTTTTCTAAAACGTTTGAGTTTGAATGTGATGCGTCAGGTATTGGCATACACGCAGTTTTTATACAGGAGGGACGACCAATTGCTTACTTCAGCGAGAAATTAAGTAGGGCAACATTAAATTACCTGACTTATGACAAAGAGTTGTATGCATTGGTTCGAGCTTTGGAGACATGGCAGCACTACCTATGACCTAAAAAGTTCGTGATTCATACTGATCATGAGTCCTTGAAACACTTGAAGGGCCAATACAAGTTAAATAAAAGGCATGCTCGTTGGGTAGAGTTCATTGAGACATTTCCATATGTCATCAGATATAAGCAAGATAAGGAGAATGTGGTCGCCGATGCACTTTCTCGCAGGTATGCATTACTCTCTACACGTGATGCAAAATTGCTTGGTTTTGAACACATTAAAAGTTTATACATTGATGACCATGAATTTTGTGAAGAGTATCGGGCTTGTTAGAAAAGCGCTTGTGGTAAGTTCTTTAGACATGATGGGTTCTTATTTCGAGAAAATAAATTATGTGTGCCTAACTGTTCTTTGAGGGATTTGTTAGTGCAGGAATACTATGGAGGGGGATTAATGGGACATTTTGGGGTTGTTAAGACCTTAACTATTTTGCAGAAACACTTCTATTGGCCACACATGAAACGAGATATTGAGCGAATTTGTGGTAGATGTGTCACATGTAGGCAAGCTAAATCCAGAGTGCAGCCCAATGTTTGTATACTCCTTTGCCCATTCCTAGTGAGCCTTGGATTGATATTTTAAAGGACTTTGTGCTAGGATTATCTAGGACTAAACGTGGAAAAGATTCGATTTTTGTGGTTGTGGATAGATTTTCTAAGATGGCATATTTTATTTCATGTCACAAAACGGATGATACTTCGCATGTTACTGATTTGTTCTATAGAGAGATTGTGAGATTGCATGGCATGCCTAGAACCATTGTTTCGGATAGAGATGCTAAGTTCTTGAGCTACTTTTGTGAGACTTTATTGTGTAAGCTAGATACCAAACTTTTGTTTTCTACTACTTGTCACTCACAAACTGATGGTCAAGTCGAAGTAGTAAATAGGACTTTGTCTACTTTATTGAGGGCAATAATTAAAAATAACATCAAAAACATGGGAAGAGTGTTTACCACATGTTGAGTTTGCTTATAATAGATCTATTCATTCTGCTACTAAATTCTCACTGTTTGAAATTGTTTATGGGTTTAATCCTTTGACTCCATTGGATTTATCTCCATTACCTATTTCTGAGCGTGTTAATTTTGATGGAAAGAAAAAGGCTGATTTTGTTAAGCAGATACATGAGAAGGCAGGGCTCAATATTGAGAGAAGAACGGAGCAGTATGCAAAACAAGCCAACAAGGGGCGTCACAAGCTTGTTTTTGAACCCGGAGATTGGGTGTGGTTGCATATGAGAACAGAGAGATTTCCAGCTCAAAGACATTCTAAACTACTTCCAAAAGAGGATGGTCCTTTCCAAGTTCTAGAGTGCATCAATGACAACGCTTACAAGCTAGATTTGCCCGGTGAGTACAATGTTAGTGCTACTTTCAATGTTACTGATTTGAGTCATTTTGATGTAGGTGATGATTTGAGAGAAATCCTTTTCAAGAGGAGGGGAATGATGCAAATAATGGCTTGACTACAAAGGAGCCAGTTCAAGTTCTAACTGGGCTGGTTACAAGAGCACAAGGAAAGAACTTCAAAGATGCACTTAATGGGTTGATTTAAGAGGTTTAGGCTAATTCGTAGAGGCCCATTGAGGATGGTTCACGAGTTCAATAAAGATGAATCAATATGATTCAACTAGTAGAAGAATCTGGTCAAAATTGATTGTTTTTTTTTTGTTTTATTTCTAAATCTTTTCTTATATTGATCAGTAAATTAAGGGGCTGATTGTTTCCTTTTGTTCTATTTCTATTTCTTAAACTTTCCTTGTATTGATCAGCCAAATTAATGGGCTGATTGTTTCCTTTTGTTTTGTTTCTATTTCTTGAAATTTCCTTATAGGAAACTTTTCTTGTATTTTTTAGCCTATAAAAAGGCATCAAATGGAATAGAAGGGAGACAGTTTACAGATAATTGATGAGTTTGTTCTCTTTGGCTCTTTGAAGGACTATTCGAACTTATCGAAATTCTTCCGTGGCATTCATCATCGACTTATCAAACGGCTTTCCACTACCGTTTGTGGCGTCTTCATTATACCAAGGTTCTTACTTCGCATTAAACAACGGGTTGAGATCAATTATACTGAGGTTCTTGTTTTTGTTGAAGCAACGGATCGAGATCTCCCATCCAAACCTAATCGAGAACGTTCTTGGATTTTCTCCTTTTCTTCTACGGGTCTCGTTATTCTTGACGGGGTTCGCATCAACCTCTCTATGTCAACAGGATAAAGGCCTATGCAACAAAATATCAAGCCAGTTTTTTCTGTCGCATACGGAGCATCTAGGAAGAGCACAAGTATTTGAAACTATTCCCATCAATACAAATGTGGGAATCTCACAGAGAAAACTATATTCCATCAGAAGCCTGTGACACTTGCCCATTATCGACTTGGAGGAAGAAACAAAAAAAGCTGCAAAAGAGTTCTTCCATGAAGCTTATCAAAAGGCTTTGGAAGGAGCTCATTCCATCACTATTAACAATAATATCCTTTTATATCATTATATAGGTGCATTTGAAGAGACTGAAACTCGCATTCCAAAAGTCTTAGAGTTTCTTGCCTGTTTACAATTAGGGAAACAAGGGTCAAAAACTAAAGAAGAATTCTATAAAGACCTAGAAAGACTTGAAGATGAAGACTTTGGCGGAGAAGATAACAATCAAGATGACATTCAAGAAGGTATGGATGAGGAAGCCCTAGGAAATCTTATGCAAGACTAAAAGCGTGGTGGGACCATGCCCATGCAACACAAGAACCACAGGACAGACATAGCACTCCACATTTGAAAAGAAAGAAATAATTGTACTTTTACTGTAGCAAGATTCCTTATTATCTAAAAGGAATCTCACTGTACAAAGAGGTCAGCTATAAATAACGCATTAGCCGAGGGGGAATGGGCATTAGGCTTTCCTTCGCCTTCTTTTTCTTTCAGCCCTCTTGCTAGTTAAAGTGTGAATTTGAGTTAAATAGTTAGAGAAACTGTAAATTAAGGGAGTTGCTGAGTTGCTGCGCAGAACGAACTGGTATCAGAGCCAAGTTCAACCGAAGCTACTTCCTTTTCTTTGTAAGTTTTTTCTTTTATGTCTGGCTAAATACCGAGACATGTTATTTTCCTAGTCCTCTAGGAATTTGAGGACTGGTATCTTACGCCATGAAGTAGGAAACGAATCATAGCTGTGCTCTCTCTCTCTGAAGCCATGCTATAAGCTTGTAGTGGACTTTGGGGTCCTTGCAGCTTAACTCTAAAATGAAAGCCACTTTTAGAGGTAGTATGAGCCGGAGAGAATAGGGTCAAAGCGATACTAGAATTCAGATAAATAGAGGAGAGGAAAATAACATGTCTACTTTTTAATCATGTCAAAACCCGTAGTTTTTCCAGATTCGTATCAATGCCCTTATCAGTTAGAATCACACACTCATGTTATACACATTCCAGAGCATGCTACTGTAGAATATCAAAATAGTATGTTAAACTATATCTGTGACCAAATATTTAATTTATCAAAACAAGTTTCTACTTTAAGACAATATAAAATCCCGATATACTCTATCAATTAAAGATTTGGTTCAGTACGTATGGTTAAATTTTCATCCAAAAATTTATGTCATATAGAAACAGAAAAAATTAGTTATGATAAATATTTGCATTACAAAATATTACAACAGCAAGAATTAGAAGGTACATTTTCCTCTACAGAACTTTATCAGTATTATAATCAATACTTTACTTCTATACAATATTTTACATCAGTCAATTCACCCTCTGATGAAGAGGAGATTACACTATCCTCTGATGAAGAGGAGATTACACTACCCTCTGTTGAAGAGGAGGAAAATATACCTTAACTTGACAGTGAAGAGGATTCACCCTTGGTTTTCGAGGAGAAACCTTCTTCGAAAGAAGAAGAGAATCCACAACAACCTCCTACTGGTCCCGAGATAACAGATGAAAATATGTATCATAGAGATACAGCTGAAACTTACATTGAAGATTATATTTATAAACAAGGCAAAAGACAATCGACACCCGCAATAAGTTTAATTTTTAATATAGATCATATACCAGCCAGTGAACTTAGAGAATATATAATAAATTGGATGCAATTAATGGTAGGAACAACTATCCTAATGCCTGTTACTATTCCTAATAAAACCTTTGTATTACATACTTGTGGATATTGGCAAGGAATAGCCTTAAGATGGCTTACACAATATGAAAAATTACACCCTCTAGAAATAGCGGCTTTAAATAATTATCCTTCTAAAAAAGACGCATTAAATAGCATCTGTAAATTATTATATGCAGACTTAACTGGTGAAGAACTAATAATAGAAACTGCTAATGAACAAATACTAATTAAAATGAAATTATGTGATATTTATTATCTAGAAGAATTTGCTAATGAATATATAAGTCATATTTTTAAACTAGATTCTATAGAAAAGAAATTATTTTGGATTACAGCATTTTTTTCCAAATTACCAGTACCATGGGCCTGCATGGAAACAGTAAAGAAAACATGTCAGTTACAAAAGGCATCTTCACATATGGATAAACATATACATAAATCGAGTTTAAGAAGATCCTGTTGTTCAAAATATGATGAAGATATCAATTATAAATTTGGATGTCCTCCAGTATATGGTTATAATAAACCATATAAACCAAAAAAGAAACAAAAATATAAAAAATATAAATCCAAATCAAAAAAATATAAAATATTGAGAAAAAGATGGAAAGCCGAATACAAAAGAAAATATAAAAAATCTCCTAAATTCAAGAAAAGAAAATTTATTAAGAATAAATCCAAATTTAAAAAAAGTTGCAAATGTTTTAAATGTGATAAAGATGGACATTTTGTATATGAATGCCCATTAAATATAAAATCGGTAATCATACATAATCTTGAAACCTATAATATTTACTTAGGCTACATAGAAGATATTTCTAGTGATGATAATTCAAGCATATATGAAGTTGAATCTATATATGATGAAAGCAGTTCAAGCGAAACCGATATCGAACTTGAACGATTATCAATAAATATGATTACTATGAATAAAACATATAATTATGTTAAAATTATACCACTTACTAAAACAGTCTTTTTACCAAAACGAGAATCTTTAAAATCTCTAGGACACATAATCTATTCTTGAAGAAATTATATATTACCAAGATATCATACAACAGAAATTTATCTAGATCTTATAATACAAATCCCTTATGGATATTATGGAGAAATTCATAATATTAGGTATCATATAGTTAGAAATATGTTTATAACCCATGGCCTAATAGAATCAATGTCATATAAAAATGTAAAACTTACAATGAAAAGCACAAGTCTAGAAAATCATCCATATCAAATTTCTATTGGAACACCTATAGGAATATTAATAATACATAAATATGGAGATTTACCTTTTATAAAAATAGAATCAGAAGTATCATCTTCACCTTTAAGTCCTGATGGAGAATCTGGACAAACATCAAAAGATGCAACATATGAATATAGAGTATATATGAATATGTTAACAGAATTTGAACCTCAAGAAATACACAACGATAGTATCGTTAATAGTCAAGGTGAACAATTTGAAATTACTGATGAAAATATAGAAAAGTTAAAAGAATCAATTCCTCATGCAGAAAAAAATGAAATATATAAACAACCATCAAAGTTAAAATCAATGTTTTTAAACCAAAATACATATATTTGAAAGAATGAAAGGAAATATAGAATTAAAAGTTGACGAAGATTTTACTTCAGTAAAATTGATAATATGACACAAATTAAAAAATTAGAACAAACAAAATCCTAAAAAGAAATATTTATATATTGGATTAATCCAGATTAAAATTACTGGCCTATTTAGATCTGAAATAGATACTCCTATTATGATAGTATGTTTTAATGAAAAAATAATAAATAATCCTTTAAATAGCATTATAGGAGGAGTTAAATAAAATTTAGCTAACAGAATATTTGGAGTAAATATATATCTTGATTTTTGCATCAGTCTAGATGATAAAAATCTAGAATAAGCATGTATATTATCTATTAACCTTAAAGGTATTGAATTATTACCTGGATCAAAAGTACTAGGAATACAGTGGGAACATTGTCTAGCATTAAATGAAACATCAATATTCAGATCTATTACTCCTACACAATTTATTAAATTATATGAAGTAGGAAATTGGAAAAGTAATCCAACCAAAATTAGTAAATATTAAACATTTAAAATATGATAATGATATGCAAGTATTTATTAAAACCTTAAAACCCAAAATTAATGTTCCTGTAGAAACATTTATAGCTTCAGGAAATATTATATCAACCACAATTATGAACCCCTCTATACCTCGAAGTTTAAGTACGACCAAATATAGACACTTTAATCCAATACAATTAGAACCTGCAAGATCAAGTCATTATTTGACACAAATACATGAGGAACCAGAACTATTAGAACCTCTCGAAGGTTGAACACAAAAAATATTAGACACACAAAAAGAAATGGAACACCAGCAGTATCCTAAATTAGCTATAAAAATACCATATATCACTACTGAATCACCTCACTATGTTAGACCTTAAGAAAAAAATCTCAACTACATATTTATATACCCTTAACAATTCATTTATCTAGTTTCATAGAAAATAACATAGAATTCACTATTCATGCTCTAATAGATTCAGAAGCTGAAGCTAGTTTAATACAAAATACCTTCATACCTCAAAAATATTGGATAGCATTAGATAAACAAGCAAAGCTACATGATTTCATGGGACGACCTGTTCAAGTAATACATAAAACCCTTCTACCGATTACAATTCCTGATATATATGGTAATGAAAAGCATATACATTTGAGTTTGCCTTATTACCTAAAAACTTTGATATTGATTGTATACTTGGTATGAATAATTTACGGCACTATGCTCCGTTCAATACACATTATTTTCAGTTTAACAACACCCAAATTCCTCGTGTCCCTTTTCCTGTCCTTTTGTTACCTCATTTTGCGCCAGCACAGCGTGGTGATATCCAACTCACTGATCGTATTGATCGTAATTTTAATCGAAATTTTACCCCTTACTATACATACCCTGTTCAGATCACTTCTGATTTTGAAAAAGTCATACATAGTATGTTAGAACCTTTATATACAAACGATCATTTATTATACTTTGATAAGTCACCACGATACTGTTCCCTAGAATTATTAGACCAATACAAAGATACCAAACTAAGAGTAAATAGCATTATGATAAACAAGAGTTCGCTGAACAAATCAAAGAATTATTAAATTTAAAATTAATACAACCTAGTATGAGTCCACATTCTTCCCCTGCTTTTATGGTAAGAAACCATGCAGAACAAAAAAGAGGAAAAGCGAGAATGGTTATTAATTATCAAAAATTAAATAGTTACACCAAATTTGATAGATATTTTATACCTTCAGCAGAACAATTAATCAAACAAATTCAAGGAGCTAAATATTATAGTAAATTTGATGCTAAATCTGGATTCTGGCAAATAAAGCTAGCAAACAAATCTACAATAGAATTAACTGCCTTCAGTTGTCCACAAGGACGCTATGAATGGCTGGTTATGCCTTTTGGTTTAAAAAATGCCCCTCAAATATTCCAAAAATGGATGAATTCTATATTTGGACACTTACCTTATGTTATAGTTTATATAGACGATATTCTAGTATTTTCAAATTCGTTAGAAGAACATAAAAAACATCTATTACATGTTTCTCAGATACTACTTGATAAAGGAATAATTCTAAGCCCAAAGAAAATTGTTCTATGCCAAAAGGAAATAGAATTCTTGGGAAAATATATTAAAGAAGGACAAATATAATTGCAACAACATATATATACTAAGTTAAAAGACTTTCCTTCAACATTTACAACTTTAAAACAGTTACAAAGTTTTTTAAGACTTACACACCAAGCAGGTTAGTGAGTTGTTGGAGAAGGGGTACGTGAGGGAGAGCATTAGTCCGTGCGCCGTTCCGGTTTTACTTGTACCTAAGAAGGATGGGACGTGGAGAATCTGCGTTGATTGCCGAGCCATCAACAACATAACAGTAAAGTATCGTCATCCTATTCCTCGCTTAGATGACATGTTAGGTGAGTTGCATGGTTCTTGTATGTTCTCGAAGATTGATTTAAAGAGTGGTTATCATCAGATGAGAATGAAAAAAGGAGATGAATAGAAAACTGCCTTTAAAACAAAATATGGTTTGTATGAATGGCTAGTTATGCCTTTTGGGTTGACTAATGAACCAAGCACTTTTATGAGACTTATGAATCATGTTTTGCGTGTATTTATAGGCAGATTTGTTGTTGTCTATTTTGATAATATACTCATTTATAGCAAAAACTTGAATGATCATGTCGTACATTTGAAATCAGTTTTAGATGTGCTTAGGAAAGAAAAGTTATTTGCTAACCTGAAAAAGTGTACGGTTTGCACCGATAAGCTTGTATTTTCTGGGATTTGTTGTTAGTGTACAGGGTATACAGGTTGATGAAGAGAAGGTACGTGCAATCTAAGAGTGGCCGAGTCCCACAAATATAAGCAATGTTCGTAGTTTTCATGGACTTGCTAGTTTTTACCGGCGGTTTGTGAAGGACTTTAGTAGCATAGCCGCAACACTTGCCGAAGGGATCAAGATGAACGTCGGATTTAGATGGGGAGAAGAACTGAGAAGGCGTTTCAGCTAATCAAAGAGAAGCTAACCAACGCCCCCTTATTGTCTTTACCTAACTTTTTTAAAACGTTTGAGATTGAATGTGATGCTTCAGGTATTGGCATAGGCGCAATTCTTATGCAGGAGGAATGACAAATTGCTTACTTCAGTGAGAAATTAAGCGGGGCAGCCTTAAACTATCCGACTTATGATAAGGAGTTGTATGTATTGGTTCGAGCTTGGAGACATGGCAGCATTACCTATGGCCTAAGGAGTTCGTGATTCACACTGATCATGAGTCCTTGAAAACACTTGAAGGCAACACAAGCTAAATAAAAAGCATGCTTGTTGGGTAGAATTCATTGAGACATTTCCATATGTCATCCGGTATAAGTAAGGTAAGGGGAATGTGGTCGCACGAACCACTTTCTCGCAGATCTGCATTACTCTCTACACTTGATGGAAAATTGCTTGGTTTTTAACATATTAAAGTTTATACATTGATTACCACGAATTTTGTGAAGAGTACCAAGCTTTTGAGAAAAACGCTTGTATTAGGTTCTTTAGACATGATAGGTTCTTATTTCGAAAAAATAAGTTATGTGTGCATAACTGTTCTTTGAGGGATTTGTTAGTGCAGGAATCCCATGGAGGGGGATTAATGGAACATTTTGGAGTTGCTAAGACCTTAACTATTTTACAGGAATACTTCTATTGGCCACACATAAAACGAGATGTTGAGCGAATTTGTGGCAGATGTGTCACTTGTAGGCAAGCTAAATCCAGAGTGCAGCACAATGGTGATGATTTGAGGGCAAATCCTTTTCAAGAGGAGGAGAATGATGCAAATAATGACATGACAATAAAGGAGCCAGTTCAAATTCCAACTGGGCCGGTTACAAGAGCACGAGGAAAGAAGTTCAAAGATGCACTTAATGGGCTGATTCAAGAGGTTTGGGCTCAAGCAAATTCGTGGAGGCCCATTGAGAATGGTTCACGTGTTCAACAAAGATACATCAATATGATCAACTACTAGAAAAATCCAGTCAAAACTGATTGTTTCTTTTTGTTTTATTTCTAGAACTTTCCTTATATTGATCAGTAAAATTAAGGGGCTGATTGTTTTCTTTTTTGTTTCTATTTCTAGTTGTATTGATCAGCCAAATTAAGGGGCTGATTGTTTCCTTTTGTTTTTGTTTCTATTTCTTAAACTTTCCTTGTAGGAACTTTCATTGTATTTTTTTAGCCTATAGATAGGCGTTTAATGGAATAAAAGGGAGGCAGTTTTATAGATAATTGGTGAGTTTATTCTCTTTGGTTCTTTGAAGGGCTATTCAAACTTATCGAAATTCTTCCGTGACGTTTACCATCGACTTATCAAACGGCTTCCCACTGCCATTTGTGGCGTTTTCCTTATACCAAGGTTCTTACTTCGCATTAAACAACGGATTGAGGCCAATTATACCGAGTTCTTATTTTTGTTGAAGCAACGGGTCGAGGTCTCCCATTCAAAACTGATCGAGAACGTTCTTGGATTTTCCCTCCTGCTCTACGGGTCTCGTTATTCTTGACAGGGTTCGCATCAATCTCGATCATACTCTGGAGAGCCACAATCTCTATCGATAACATTAGTGGTTGTACTCCACTAATGAGCTACGCATATCTGCAGTACGATCCATTTGGTCCAAGTCTTCCCATCATGTAATGACAGTTTGCCTTCACCCCATGGTCCTCCCATTTTGGGCACAGGGTCCCTCGGCTATTTTCACCCTCTTCGACTTGCAACTTGAACACTTTTTTTAAGCGGTACAGCCACTGAGACTAAAATCTTTTGACAATGATGTACTAGACATGATAGTACGAGAAGTTGAACTCGTATGCCTCTCCCTCTTACTTGTTTGTTTGCTAATTAAGTAGGGAAAGGTAGAGACCATTCCTATCAGTAAGATTGATTCTTTTGTGTGACCATAAACTAATTACTCGATCTGATTGACTATTAAAATCTCTTTTTTGTTTATCCATTCGCGTACACGAGAAAGCGATCAATTTCATTCGGGATGCTCTGATCGCCTTTATATTGATTTTGATGATTGGATCTCTCTATGAATGGAAAAGGGTTGCTTTGGATCGGGAGTAACCACTAGTGATAGGGCAAAGGGAGGAAGGACGTAAGAAAGGGATGGATGTCTACATTCAATCAATTTATTTGTCATGGTAGAGAAGAAAAACGGCGCACGGACCGTACTAGAGCATCGGATCAATATCCTCAGAAGTAAGGAGTATGCTCGCATGTTCTGATGAAAACACCGAAAAAACCAAATTAAACTCTACGTTAGATAACCAAAGTACAGTTAAGCAATCAACATGATCTCACATTTCGGGTGAAGGTCATAATTCGAAGGAACATCCTATAGTCTTAGTCAGAGGAGATAGAGTGAAAGATTTGCCAGGTGTAAAATCTCATTGTATTCGAGGAGTCAAGGATTTGCTGGGAATTCCGGATCAAAGAAGAGGCAGATCTAAATGTGCTGCGGAAAAACTAAAATCCAAATGAAGGGAAGATACCTATGGAACATCTCGGTCAGTCGAGGGAACAACAACAATATTACGCCTTAAAATAGAACTATACGGAGCCCTTCCGAATGACCTATAGTCTACTACACTAACAGATGAAAGAGACTCAAAGAAAGTCAGACAACTATGTGAGGGCTTCCTTCCACCTATAGATAAGGGTCTACTTGCTCTAACCTGGCATCACTTACTGCACCCGCATTTACTGATTCAATCACAGCAGAAAAGATCACAGCCGATACGCATTCAAATTCTTACATCACACTGGTTACTGATTAACGTCTGACAACTACTCTTATTCTAATGTCTACTCCTATTAGTGCATCGACAGTTATTCAACAGCGGATAGGCGGCAGAGATCCTACTAACACACCGGATATTGAAAGGAGCGTTTACTTTTCTTGTATCGGAGTCGTTCACAAGAGAAAGACTAGCTGTGGAGTAGTTTATTCTCAAACAGGAGACTAGTGCCTCATCTTACTTCCTTTTTTAATTGAAATTGTATCAACTAAAAAGAAATATATAGTTACCATCACATCAACAGTCAAAGAAGAAGGGAAGATAATAGAGTTCCGAAAGGCACCAATTACTGGTTAAACTGATACAAGTAGTTACAAATCGGAACTAGACGAGCAAAGAAAGAAAAATAGCCATGGAAAGGAGCTACATTGTGCATGCTTTTGTTGATAGGCTTCACTCATTAATGAAGAAAATTGCGCTCTTCGAACCTCGGTTTGAACCATACGATACCTCGATCCTACTCTGGAGAGCCCCAATCTCTATTAAAAGCATGAATGGTTATACTCTACTAATGAGCTACACGTATCTACAGTGCGATCCATTTGGTCCAAGTCTTCCCATCGTGTAATGACAGTGTGCCTTCACCCCATGGTTTACCCATTTTGGGCACAAGGTCCCTCGGGTATTGTCACCCTCTTCGACTTGCAACTTAAACACTTTTTTTAAGCGGTACTGCTATTGAGACTGAAATTTTTTGACAATGATGTACCAGATATGATAGTACAAGAAGTTGAACTCGTATACCTCTCCCTCTTACTTTTTTGCTTGCTAATTAAGTAGGGAAAGGCAAAGACCATTCCTATCAATAAGATTGATTCATTTGTGTGACCATAAACTAATTAATTAGTCGATCTGATTGACTATTAAAATTTCCTTTTTGTTTATCCGGTTGCGTACACGAGAAAGAGATCCATTTCATTCGGGATGCTTTGATGGCCTTTTTATTGATTTTGATGATTGGATCTCTCTATGAATGGAAAATGGGTGCTTTGGATCAGGAGTAACCACTAGTGATAGGGCAAAGGGGGGAAGGACATTAGAAAGAGATGGATGTCTACATTCAATCATGTATTTTCTGGGATTTGTTGTTAGTGTACAGGGTATACAGGTTGATGAAGAGAAGGTACGTGCAATTTAAGAGTGGCCGAGTCCCACAAATATAAGCAATGTTCGTAGTTTTCATGGACTTGCTAGTTTTTACCGGTGGTTTGTGAAGGACTTTAGTAGCATAGCCGCAATACTTGCCGAAGTGATCAAGAAGAACATCGGATTTAGATGGGGAGAAGAACAAGAGAAGGCGTTTCAGCTAATCAAAGAGAAGCTAACCAACGCCCCCTTATTGTCTTTACCTAACTTTTCTAAAACGTTTAAGATTGATTGTGATGCTTTAGGTATTGGCATAGGCGCAATTCCTGCTGAAGTACTATATCTTCAGTACTATATTTGAAGTACTATACCCGCAATTCCTGTATAGATTGAATGTGATGCTTCAGGTATTGGCATAGGCGCAATTCCTGTTGCACCCGGCTCCCATCATACTGGGGGTAATAAGTATGAACTGCCCAACGCCGCTAAGGCTACGGGAAGAGAATAAATTTCTCGCCAACCCCACCATACTGGGGGTAATAAGTATGAATTACCCAACGCCGACAAGGCTACGGGAAGAGAATAAATTTCTCGCCAACCCCACCATGCTGGGGGTAAAAAGCATGAATTACCCAACGCCGACAAGGCTACGGGAAGAGAATAAATTTCTCGCCAACCTCACCATGCTGGGGGTAAAAAGCATGAATTACCCAACGCCGACAAGGCTACGGGAAGAGAATAAATTTCTCGCCAACCCCACCATACTAGGGGTAAAAAGTATAAATTACCCAACGCCGCTAAGGCTACGGGAAGAGAAAAAATTTCTCGCCAACCCCACCATACTGGGGGTAATAAGTATGAATTACCCAACGCCGACAAGGCTACGGGAAGAGAAAAAATTTCTCGCCAACCCCACCATACTGGGGGTAATAAGTATGAATTACCCAACGCCGACAAGGCTACGGGAAGAGAATAAATTTCTCGCCAACCCACCATACTGGGGGTAATAAGTATGAATTACCCAACGCCGACAAGGCTACGGGAAGAGAATAAAATTCTCGCCAACCCCACCATGCTGGGGGTAAAAAGCATGGATCACCCTAAGCTGCTAAGGCAAAGGGAAGAGGAAAAAATTCGGCATTTAAGCCCAAACGAGATCCTCGACAACTCACCATGCTGAGGGGAATAGCATGGCTAGTCCGACTCAAACGGTAGTTGGTAAAGGCAAATCAAACCTGTTGATAGCTGGGGGTTTGCTTAAAATCCTAATCAGATAAATCTCCTGTCACGTTAAGATTTCACCTCTGACAGCAAAACTTTTCTTGTCATTTTGCTCCAACAGAGCAAGCGACACTCCAAAATATTTGTCAAGTTAAAATCATACCTCTGACATCATAATTCAAAATCAAGAGAGATAAAATCCTAATTAAATCGATCCCCTGTCACGTTAAGATTTCACCTCTGACAGAAAACAAAATTCACACTTCATCAAGTCCAACATTGCAACCTCTGATGAACGTGCTTTTGATATCGTTAAGTTGAAAATCACCTCTGACGAAAATCATCTCCCTATCAAGTTAACAGTTATCTCTGATAGTCCGATTCCAAAACTAAATACGTTAACCGTCACCTCTGTTTAGTCAGCTTGTCCCTATCACGACCAGATCCTCTGAATAGGTTAAGCTCCAAGACACGTTTAATGTCACCTTTGTCTTTTCCTGATTCGTCATACTAGATGTCACTGAACGGTTAAGATTAAAATAAGCACGTTAATATTATACCTCTGCTTAACCTAAAATAAGCATGTTAACATCATGCCTCTGCTTGTCCTCTAATGAGTACGTTAAAATCATACCTCTGCTTGTCATTGAATAAATGAATATGTTAACAGTTATCTCTATCGACCAAATCTTTTAAAAGGTCTATAACCAAAATTAAAGAATCCAAAGTATTTCGAAATTCAGTACGGTTCAATACAGAACTTCGAAAACTTTGGAGAGGGTTATGTAGATACCAAAAAAAAAATATATATATTTTTGCTAAGTGGGCACACCTGCGGGATGCAACCCGCTGGAGCACCCGCGGGTTGGGGCGATCCCGCGGGTGGCAACCCGCGGGAACGATCCCGCGGGTTGCCACCTGCGGGAGCGATCCCGCAGGTGCCAACCCACGGGTTGTTTTCCGTATTTTTTTTCTTCTTCTTTGTTTCCCGTTGATTTGTTTCCTATTTTTGGACTGATAATCCGTGATCCGATTTTTCAGGAGAGAGTTGAGCCGGATTTGGAGCTTCTTCGGTCTATAAAACACAGGAATTTAACCGGAGAGAGGACTTTTGGATTGGAAGACTTTGGGACGATTACGGGCGAGCTCGTGAGATCAAGGAAAAGAGCAGAGCCATCTTCTCCTGGTCGGACGGTCAATGGAGGCAGTAGCAAGACTCCACCGCCACCCGAACCCACATAAAAAAGGGAATAAATTAATATTCCCGTTCTTGTTATTTCTCGATATTTTTTGTAATTTCAATTTCGTTGTAATTCAAATAATTTTGCAATGGAATCAAAGATGCAATTTTCGGGCGTACAGAAATAAGTACAAAGTAAGCTTGTTTATTAAATATAACATCCTACCGTCAACGGAACTATATTCAAGAGATGTGATATTATTGAATATGATTTTGGAATGGCACCCGTTCGATGTCGCATCGATCATGTACTCTGCGATAGTTCAATGCATGGTTCAAACCCATGAGTGTATCCAGCATTCGAAATTAGCAAAGCCACACTTATTTCTGCTATCACTGATAACAAAAATTTGCATGAACAATGGAGTCCATCTATCATGAGATGACACATTTGGGACTCCCATGCAACCATTTACAAAAACGACCGTGTGAAGATGCATGAGTGTTCGACACGTCCAGGAAGTACATCAGGTACAATAACAGCAACAGCATGTTGCTGCTCCACTTGCCAGTCACGGAGAATAAGTTCTTTTTTGTCCAAAGGACATCGCGTCATTGGACGATCTGCATCTAAGTCTTGTCTTTCATCATCTCTCTTCGGTCTCTAATTTGAGAATTCTGCTTTGCAGATCTACACAACTATAGGGCTGCTTTCGATTCTCTATTTCGACGCCTTCTTTTCTCTTTACTGCTATGGCTGCACTCTCTTCGCAAGTCAAGTCACATGGCGGTCGAACTGAACCAATCCTGGGACTCAGCATTAGATCCGGAGTGTCCGTTCAGCATGTAAGACAAACCTATCCTGCTGAATCACTCACAATCAAACATAAACCTCCCTTTTGTTGTAAGGCAAATAAAATGAGGAAGATGTGGTTGAGTAAAAGAAACAACAAAATTGACTTCCGGAAATAAATGCAAATTCACTATTACTAAAGTAGATAGAATTTAATTCATTTCCTCCACTAGGGCTATTCGCCATTTTAGTAGCGAAGAAGCAGGGGAAGTATCTCATTGCTCACAAGCGAGCATAATTTCAACCAATTCTTTAAAGACCTCCTTCGTCGAAAAGAAGGGTCATTGGAGGGGTCTTCTGGGAACCCACCCACTGTACAGTAGAACAACCGTTCAACAAGTCATTTGATTTGTGCTCGAGGACAACCATGTAGCCGTAGGTATTCGGGAGCAGAAAGTGGGAAAGCGGGGAATCAGATTCCCTGCAGCCTAAAGGAAAGGTTCTCGGAGAGAGCTGAGCTAGCAATGACTTGCCAGCGAGCTATGTATAGCAGAGTTGCAGTAGATATCTCACTGACTGGTACATGGGCCGGGCAACTGTTTTGTTTGATGGACTGACCTTCTCATTCAGACAGGAGAGCTATTACATCCCCTCCATATTCCTTTCGGGAGGAAAAAATAGTGAACTTGGCAACACTGTCTCCATTGGCATCCTCAGAACCAAAGAGGAGTTTGTCGAACAAGAGCCACTTCACGTCACAAGAATAAGTGATGAACATCATAAGGCGCTATCACTAAGAAAGAACTGTCGACGTCTTTTATTCTCTCTCTATGAAATGGTAGGAGGAGGAATGCGTCACTACTTACTCTTTGTAGTCAGACTATCACAATAGGAGAACTCTCATGACGAGTCACACCTGACTTGCCGGTTTTTTACAAATAATATAAAACAGTAGGAGGAAGGAGACACATAGAAGTGACAAGTCATAATATGACGTAGGGGGAAGGAAGAGACAAAAAACTTCACTCGCAGTCAGACTTTGAGTAGTCTTATTGACGATATCCGCAAGGGGAGTTACGTTGAGGAGAGTACGAGCGATAAGCAGCTATCAAACGGAACGGAAGAAGGAACCAGAGTCAAACTGAAAAAGAGAGTGGTATTCACATCTATCCCTGCTCGACGATCTACAGGAAGACTAGGAGAAGGGCATAAATTTCGATGGTCGTCTGATCTTTTCCTTTTAGTAGAGTAACAACGAAGAAATTTCCCAGGTAGAAATGGGTTCGTCAATTCGAGTACTATAGTACTATAGTGAGTGGCAGACAACAAAGTCGTTGTGACGTGAACTGCACTACGCTCATAAAAGTATAGGTTGCACCATGCAGAATGAAAAGTGCTTCCCATGTCTTTCAGGGCTATGACTATGAATTGGAATGTCACTGATGGAAACTCATTTTTTAGCTACCTGAGCTAGGTTGTGAGACTCGAGATGATGTACAAGGAATAGACAAAGCCGTCACACCCAATAGAAATAGTGAGTTCACTACCGTTTCCTTACTCCGCTCACCTCCCGTGAAGGGAGCCTATGGTCGTAATACCTCCCATTCATAGTTTATTTCCTTGCCCACCGTCGTCTGGTGATCTTTGAACTTTATAACTATAACTTTTTTAACCCTCCCTCACTCAACGCAACACTTGATGTAGCCCGATACCTTTGCCCACAGCCCTCGCTAAATGGAATAGGAAGAATCCTTTTGTGATTCACTGATTCGCTTAGACTAGTATAAATACGTCACATTCAACGTTTTAACCAAACTTCACTTTTGCTTCCCCAGCATTGGTCGACAAAGTCCTAATGTCGACAAGCAAAGTACTCATGTCAAGAAGTAATAAAGGCTCTACCAAGCCGAAGAAAGCACTTTTATCGAACCTCCAGCAAGCTGTTTTATTTATTTAGACGACCTATGAAAGTTGATAAATGAACCTGTCCATGTAGCAAGACATGAACCTTATACTATGGGGAGATAGAAGACTCACTCAGGGGTTTTGAGGCTAAGCGCTTACCCGGAGAAATTGAAGCCGCACAAAGCTCTACTCTAAGAGAGCACGATTAGCAAGACTAAAGAACTAGGTCTACTAAAGGAAGGAAAACCACTTTGTCGGGTTCCCATTATGGGCTGAAAGAGTATCATACTATTCCAACTATCACTTGATGTGTCGACGAGTTGGGCTGTTTCCTTAGGGACTGGAACAGTTTAATAAAACTTCAACTGAAAGGAAAGAAAAGAACTGATTAGTCATCTTCATGCTTACACAGCGGTTTCCTCCTCCCGTTCGTCTGCTCATGCATGAACGGTTTGTAATTTTCCTTCGTCATCGCTTTATACCGCACAGGAAGGGAGCTGGTCCCAACCTGGAAAGTTGCAAAACGCATACGGGACTCACGTCTGATCAACTACAAGTCGCTTACCATTTCACTCACTAGAAAGTTACCTGGGAAAGTTGCCTGAAAGCGTCAGGCTACAGAAAAACGGCTTTTGCAATGGTAGGGGGGCTCGTGAAGCAACCTGTGGTAGGGCTTGTAGCGGGCACATGCAGATGGATTGGTTCCCAGAGAACGAACAGGAGAGAGCATCAATTGCCCTGGCATCCCTCCGTGGCTAGAACTTCAAAAATGTCAGGAATAAGGCATAATTTCCAGGAGCCAGGGGAGGAACATCTTCATGTCGTCGAGATATTCACAAGTGAGAGAGAAATACCTCTTCTTACGGGAAGGGATCTTATAGATCCCTTTCTTTAGTCAGCGGAGACTAGCATCTTTGACCATCAAAAGAAAAGTTCCTCTTTTCGGAAGAGTCACTGTGCTTGGAACTTTAAATACTGAGTTCAATTGCTGATGCGATTTCTAGGTTGTTGTCCCTGCACGGGAAGTGGAAAGTGTGCTGTTAACTTTATGATAGTGACGAAATACGAAGTGGGAATCTTTTGTTCTCTTTTCTTATTTCTTTTTCAGGCCCTTTCTCACAGGGCGAGTGCAGTTTACGGAGAGTTTCGAAAGCGGTGGATGGGATCAACTCTTCTATCTTCCAATTTCCTTCTTTACTTAATAACGTCACATAATGACTGTCAGCTTTGCTTTGTCCAATCCCTCCCCTACACCTATAACAACCCCCTACCCACGTCGACGACTTCTTTCATGGAAGTTTAAGATGGTGGAGGGGCTCTAGACTGACTCGCTTTTCCTAATGGTTTTGTCTTCGCCTCAATCCGTCTCTTTTCCTACAACTCAAATCTACAAGGACAAGACAACTAATCGGGGAGACCTCCTCTAGCAAACGCCCGTCAACTGACTCTCTCATCTTATATCTACTCAGGTATAGAGTCGATCGCTCTCGCTCGGGATAAGGAAAGGACATACAGCAGGGAAGGAGATTCTGTCGAAAGCCTACTACTACTCTTTGGCCCCGTCGGCTAGCATGCTTGCAAGGAATGAATAGGCTTGCTAACTAGCTTACCTACGTCAAACTATCAAGCATAAAGCAGAGATGCCATACTCTTCTTTCGTGCACTATGCTTAAGACATAGAATTCAAAGAAAGAAAGACATTTGCAATTGACTGGTAAGGTTCGGGGCCAATCTCCTTCCCCTGTTATCCTCCCCCCGCTTCCTATAGTACTTTCCTTTGGATTGGAAGGCAGCCACATCATTATGGAATTACATATATAATGATGATGGTAGCTATCTGTCGGGACTATGGTACATATTATATGAAGATGGAGGCTCGTCCTGGAAAGATGACTTACATTATAGAGAAAGGTTTATCTAACTAGTGTGGGAGTTTGGCTGGCCACCCTGTTTTCTGATGCTTTCTCGATGGTAGGCACCCAACATTGCCAAACAACTCCGACTCTCCTTCTTCCTCAATAGCTGCAGTTAGTTTAGTCTTTGGTTGGTGTGTGACTATGAGCTTCTGGGCCTGTACGATTTCCATTCCGAAAAGGAAATCCTCTACAAGAAGGGCCAATGGCTACGTCCCACCAGTTCGTCTACCCGGACACCGTGCACTTCCGCAACATCCCATAATTACATATTATGGTTGAGTCTAAACTGTTGCGCTCACTTACCTAAGGCTTAGTCTTGACGGAAACCTCCCATCGTCGGGTTAGGGGCTCATTCCATCGCCCTCCTCGTCTCACTCTCCCCCTTATGCTTTTCTGAGCTTCAGGAGCTCTGTCTTCTCCCCTTTCCCTTTGCTTTTGGCTTTTTGTCTTATCTCGTGCAAATGAAATAATAGGAGAAAAGAGTTTTACATCTCTCTCTCTGTCTCTCTCTCTCTCTTTGATTTTTCCATCGCCAAAATACCCTTGCTCTTCCATTGTCGTAGGTAAAGTTCGAAATCACTGATGTCGAGTTCAAACGGAGTAGCTTACGGACCTTGGAACCTCACTGTTTTTGGTTCATAAGTGACTCTAGACGCTATGTTCCGCAGCGGGATGGGGGGATTCCCTTTCAGGCGGTAGCCATTCCATTAGGGGTAGGACGTATTTCGAAAGGCCTAGAACGATGGAGCATTCTGACAGCCCCTAGAATCACATCAGTACGACAAAGGCGGACGTTGATGGCTATGTACGTCAGATGGCGATCCCCTATCTGCCCTAGAAAAGGAAAGAATATTACTATAATCAGTAAGGAAAAGAGGCTCATGATGGTTTGCCACTAGGGGAGATATCCCCTACTAGAATTTCGTCGATTTGAGACTCAGGTCATAGAGGAAAATGGGTTGTTTGACGGAAAGCATAGCTCCAGTCCTCTTATGAATAGGTGGGACTAGGGCCGATATCATGCTATTATAGAGATAGATAGGCGAACAATGACAAGGAAATCCCAATCGCTGAATGTTCGAAAGTTTGCTTCTGTCGAAGCATGTTCCTTTCCCACCCACCCTCCATCTTTACTTTTGTTGAATGTCAAGCACATGTTAGCATTCTGACATTCTGTCAAAACTCTATGACCTGCTAAATCTTTCTTCCTTCAGAGACTCATCCTGCTTTTTCAGTTCGTCGAACGAATGAGCTTTGAATATCGAATTGGTTTTTTGCTTTAACTCTTTATCATCATAGTTCACCATCAAAGCACTTCCAGTAAACTGACGGAAGACTCGCATCGGGCTTGTCATTTGCTCTACGCCGTCGATTAACGAATGGAAGTATCATCAAGTATGGTAGCCAGTATTATAAATATCATATAGAAATAGAAAAGCCATGTCAAAAAAGTCCCATGTCTTTCGTCGATTGGACCAACCCAACCGGAAAAAACATTTCCGACAAGTCTTTGTCAAATTGTTGAGAGCAATGAAGTGGAATTCAAAAGGAATGCTCATATAATGGATTCTGATTCATTTGCTTTCTATGGTGTGACTTCTTTCCGAACTCTGAGTCTTTCTGTGTTTCTAATTCGGAACGGAATAGGAGAACAAACGAAAGAGCAACTTCATTTGCTCCAGAGATTGTCCCTGAGATGGAGACCCGACGAAGCTTCCCATAGTGAGGCTTCTAATGCATCCGTCGGAATTATTCATAGGGGATGATCTTGAGATGGAAATTCGTCACTATGGATTATCCGAATAGTATTTTTTGGCAAATCTGTGACCAATTTTCCAAGTTGCTTGAAGCAACCAGAACGACCTTGCCCTTACAATGGTCTCTCTCAGAATGGGACCGGGAGGTGATTGGGTAAGAGGCGATGCTAGACCCCTCTTATCTCGCCGAGATCATCGGTCGATCTGCCCCAGCATGGTTTGCAGAGTTTGTATTGGGAGGCATCTTTAGAGCTTCTATCTCTCATTACCAGCATCAACTGTAGAGTTTCCATCTTGTGCAGTAGTGGAGGTCGGAGGGGGAAGTTCATTTCTTTTGGGTATGCCGCTCTGCGAGCAACGGAGCGCCGCAAGCAGAGTGAGAGAACGATGTGGGCTTTGGTAATGTCGGAATTTGCACCTATTTGTATCTATTTAGTGATGAGGGTGTTCCTTTTCCATTTGCTTCCAATAGTTCGACCTATCCAGAAAAATTGTCGGCCCACGAATGTGGTTCTGATCCCTCTGGTAATGTCAGAAGTTGTTTTGATATATGATTTTATGCGGTTTCGATTTTATTTATTATCCCTGATTCGTAAGTCACTTTTTCTTTTCCTTGGGCAGTACCTCTCAACAAGATTGATTCGTTTGGATCTTGGTCCATGATGGCCTTTTTATTGATTATGACGATCGGATCTCTCTATAAATGGAAAAGAGGAGCTATGGATCGGGAGTAATCACTAGTGATAGGGTAAGGGGAAGGACATAAGAAAGAGATGGATGTCTACATTCAATCAATTGATTCGTCATGGTAGAGAAGAAAAATGGCGCACGGAACGTACTTGAGCTTCGGATCAATGTCCCCAGAAGCAAGGAGTATGCCCACGTATTCTAACGAGTACACCGAAGAAACCAAATTCAGCTCTACGTAAGACAACCAAAGTACGGTTGAGCAATCGACATGATATATTTGCTCACATTCTGGGCGAAGGTCATAATTTGCAGGAACATTATAGTCTTAGTCAGTGGAGGTAGAGTTAAAAATTTGCTAGTTGTGAAATCCCATTGTATTCGAGGAGTTCAGAATTTGCTGGAAATTTCGGATCGAAGAAGAGGCAGATCCAAATATAGTGCGGAAAAACCAAAATCCAAATGAATAGAAGATGCCTATGGAATGTCATTTTTCTCGGTCAATCGAGGGAACAACCACAACGTTATGCCCTAAAATAGAACTATATGGAGCCCTTCCGAATGACATATAGTCTACTACACTAGTCAACGAAAGAGACTAAAAGTAAGTCAGACAACTATGTGAGGGCTTCCTTTCTCCTATAGATAAGGGACTAATTGCTCTAACTCGACAGCGCTTACTGTACTCGCGCTTACTGATTCAATCACAGCAGAAAGGATCATAGCCGATACGCATTCAATTGCTAAATCACACCGATTACTGATAACGTTCGACAACTGCTCTTATTCCAATGTCTACTCCTATTAGTGCACCGATGGTTATTCAACAGCAGATAGGCGACAGAGCTCCTGTGAATACACCGGATATTGAAAGGAGCATTTACTCTTCTCACAGCGGAATCGTTTATAAGAGAAAGACTAGCTGTGGATTCAATAAAAATTTATTCTCAAACAGGAGACTAGTGCATTACTTTACTTTCTTGTTTAATTGAAATTGTGTCAATTCAAAAGAAATATCTAGTTACTGTCACATCAACAGTTAAGGAAGAAGGGAAGGTAATAGAGTTCCGAAAGGCACTAATTACTGGTTAAGCTGATACGAGTAGTTACAAATCAGAACTAGACGAGCAAAGAAAGAAAAATAGCCATGGAAAGGAGCTACAATCTGCATGCTTACGTTGATAGGCTTCAATCATTAATGAAGAAACCTGCGCTCTTCGAACCTCGGTTTTAACCATAGATACCTCGATCCTAATCTGGAGAGCCCCAATCTCTATCGATAGAATGAGTGGTTGTACTCCACTAATGAGCTACGCGTATCTGCAGTACAATCCATTTGGTCCAAGTCTTCCCATCATGTAGTGATAGTGTTCCTTCACACCATGGTTCTCCCATTTTGGGCACAAGGTCCCTCAGGTATTTTCACCCTCTTCGACTTACAACTTGAACACTTTTTTATGCAGTACTGCTCAGAATGAATTTTTTTTTCAATGACGTACCAAACATGATAGTACGAGAAGTTGAACTCGTATGCCTCTCCCTCTTACTTGTTTGTTTGCTAATTAAGTAGAGAAAGGCAAAGACCTTTCCTATTAGTAAGATTGTTTCCTTTGTGTGACCATAAACCAATTATTTTGATGCAAATAATGGCATGACTACAAGGGAGCCAGTTCAAGTTCCAACTGGGCCGTTACAAGAGCATGAAAAAAGAAGTTCAAAGATGCACTTAATGGGCTGATTCGAGAGGTTTGGCCTCAATCAAATTCGTGGAGGCCTATTGAAAATGGTTCACGTATTCAACAAAGATGCATCAATATAATTCAACTAGTAGAAGAATCTGGACAAAGCTGATTGTTTCCTTTTTTATGTGGGCGTGTGATCAGCCAAATTAAAGGCTGATTGTTTCCTTTTGTTTTGTTTCTATTTCTAATTATTTTCTTTTTTTTATTATGGGCGTGTGATCAGCAAATTAAAGGGCTGAATTTTTTTCTTTTGTTTTTGTTTCTATTTCTGAAACTTTTCTTGTATTTTTTAGCCTATTAATAGGCGTCTAATAGAATAGAAGGGAGATAATTGTTTTTCTAGAAATTTGTGAGTTTTATTCTCTTTGATTCTTTGAAGAACTATTCGAACTTATCAGAATTCTTCCGTGGCGTTCATCATCGACTTATCAAACAGATTTCCATTACTGTTTATGGCATTTTCTTTATACTAAGGTTTTTGTTTCGTATTAAACAACGAGTTGAGGTCAATTATACCGAGATTCTTATTTTTGTTGAAGCAATGGGTCGAGGTCTCCCAACCAAACCTGATTGTGGACGTTCTTAGATTTTCCTTTTGTTTTACGGGTCTCGTTATTATTGACGAGGTTTGCATCATTTGGTTTCAGAGCCAAAGATTTCTCATCTTAGGTTTGCCTATCCCATTTAAATTTAGTTTCATTTTCTTATCTGACCGAATTTGTTGTGGCCAAATTGGTTCTAGCCTTAGGTTCGAATTTCGTTGTTTCCTTGTGCTTTAATTCCGTGCTATTTAGCTTTCCCAAATTCGGGTTAACATATCATAGTTTAACCAAAATTCTTTCTTTTACCCCATGCTGATCGTAATCTGTTTGCTCTAATTTTAATTCGAAATCTTGTTCTGTTATTAACGAAAGAAAGAATTTGATCATAAAAAAAAAAAAAAAACAGAAAGGGGTCCGAAAAAAAATAGTAAAAAGATTCGACAAAATGTTTTTCATTTGTTTGCACCTATTTTGGTTCCAATAAGCCCGAAAATCATCTCACCCCAAAGACCAAAAATTTTCGTGGAAATTTTTGCTGAGTTGTGCTTTTAAAAATCTAATCATCCATATACCTTGTTTTCTTACCTTTTAAACCTGAATTCCCTTAGTGAGTTCTTGGTGAATTGTTGCTGGAATTTTAAATATTGTTCGTATAGTTTCAAAAGAACTGAAAGAGGATTATCGAGTGGAAAAAGGTAAGAGTGGTGAGCATATTAGAGGGTAAAAGCTGATTCTACTGAGTGAAACATGAGTGGAGTAGAGTGAATCATTCTTCGAGTGAAACACGCGAGGGAGTGTGTGAGGTCTTTTCCTTTTTATTTTCTAACTTTGATTTGCAGCAATCATGTCTCACAACAGTGAAAAGAGTATCGCCGAAAGTGTTACAGGGACGGCTGACCAAAAGGTGCCAATGGAGGCCATGATGAGTGAGATGAGGCGTGTGATGAGATTAAAATTGGAGCAGGTACATGAGTGGATTGATCAGATGGAGAATACACGTTTGGAGCAACCACAAAACGCTCCTAACGTGCACAGGAGGAAAGAGTTCAACATCGGGGAGTAAAGATGAAGATTGAGAGTATTATGGGGCTAGTTTTGCGGAAGAAGAAGATCGAGATTCAGTTATTGGTAATAGGAGATATGGAGGGCGGTTTAGAGAAGATAGGAATCGAAAAGATAACAACTTGGGTAGTATTAAGATGAAAATTCCAGCTCTTCTAGGAAAAACCGATCCTGAGGCTTATCTTGAGTGGGAGAAAAAGATGGAGTTAGTGTTCAATTGCCACAACAACTCTGAGATGAAGAAGGTAAAACTTACTGCCATTGAGTTTTCTGACTATGCTATTGTGTAGTAGGATCAGTTAGTGTTGAACAGGCGGCGAAATAGGGAACGACCGGTAGAGACGTGAGAAGAGATGAAAATAGTGATGAGGAAACGGTTTGTGTCCAGTCATTACCGCCGGGAGTTGTACAATAAATTGCAAATGCTCTGACAACGTAACCGGAGTATGGAGGATTATCATCAAGAGATGTAGATTGCTATGATCCGGGCTAATATCGAAGAAGACCGAGAGGCTACTATGGTTAGGTTCTTGAATGGCTTGAATCAAGAAATTCATGATAGGGTGGAGATGCAGCATTATGTGGAATTAGAGGATATGGTGCACATGGCCATCAAGGTGGAGCAACAACTCAAGAGGAGGGGTGGTACATGTGCATCCCATAACTCAGATTTTTTCCCATGAAAACCGAGTCATGTGAAGAAAGACGAGAAACCAGCTGCAAAACCTAAATTCGAGCCAAAACAAGAGACAACCAATCATGCCACTCAAGGTAAATCTGACCCTTCCACTTCTCGAAATCATGACATTAAGTGTTTTAAATGTCAAGGCAGGGGTCACATAGCAAGTCAATGCCCGAACGATAGAGTCATGGTGATAAGGAGTAATGGAGAGATCAAAACCGACGACGAGTCCGATACCGACTCTATGCCACCATCGGAGGACGTGGATGATGAAGAATATGCGGTTTAAGGTGAATTGTTGGTGTCAAGAAAACTTCTAAGCTTGCAAACAAAAGAAGTTGAAGAAGTGCAGTAGGAGAACATCTTTCATACTAGGTGCTATGTCAAAAATAAGGTATATAGTATGATTGTTGATGGAGGAAGCTGTACTAATATTGCAAGTACAATCTTGGTGGAGAAATAATGACTGCCCATACTGAAACATCCTAGGCCGTATAAGGTACAATGGAAGAATGATAGTGGCGAGGTAAAAGTGAATAATCAGGTTTTGGTTTCATTCCGCATCGAAAAAAATATGAAGATGAAGTTTTGTGTGATGTAGTTCCGATGCAAGCTGGACATTTGCTATTAGGCTGACTATGACAATTTGATCTGAGAGTTAAGCATGATAGCTTCACCAAAAAATACTCATTCGTGCTTAACCAAAAACCCATCACTCTTGTGCCGATAATACTGAAACAGGTTTATGAAGATCAAGTGAGGTTGCAAAAAGATAGTGAGAGTGAGCAAAAGAAAAAGAGTGAAAATCGGAGAGTGACCAAGCAAAATGAGAGAGAAAAAGAAAATCAAAATTCAGCCATTAAGAGAAAATCATAGAGAAAACAAAAGAATTTCTATACAAAAGTGAGTGAGATTAAACGAGCAATGTTTTCAAATCAGCTGATGATTGTACTTTTGTACAAAAGTCATTTTAAAATACTAACGAACTTGATCCTACTTTGCCCAGTTCTGTTGTTTTCTCTTTTGCAGGAATTTGAGAATGTCTTTCCCGAGAAAACACCACATGGATTACCACCAATTCGAGGGATTGAACATCAAATTGATTTTGTTCCCGGTGCGACAATTCCAAACAGACCAGCCTTATAGGAGCAATTCATAAGAGACAAAGGAGCTTCAATAGCAGGTAAGTGAGTTGTTGGAGAAGGGGTGCGTGAGGGAAAGCATAAGTCCGTGCATCATTCCGATTTTACTTGTACCTAAAAATGATGGGACGTTGAGAATGTGCGTTGATTGCCGAGCCATCAACAACATAACGGTAAACTATCATCATCATATTACTCGCTTAGATGACATGTTAGATGAGTTGCATGGTTCTTGTGCATTCTCTAAAATTGATTTAAAGAGTGGTTATCGTTAGATTAGAATGAAAGAAGGAGATGAATGGAAAACTGTCTTTAAAACAAAATATGGTTTGTATGAATGATTAGTTATGCCTTTTGGGTTGACTAATGCACCAAGCATTTTTATGAGACTTATGAATCATGTTTTACGTGCACTTATAGGCAGGTTTGTTGCTGTCAATTTTGATGATATACTCATTTATAACAAAAACTTGGATGATCATGCCGTACATTTGAAATCGATTTTCAATGTGCTTAGGTAAGAAAAGTTATTTGCTAATATGAAGAAGTGTACTTTTGCACCGATAAGTTTGTCTTTCTGAGATTTGTTATTAGTGCACAAGGTATACAAATTGATGAAGAGAAGGTACATGCAATCCAAGAGTGGTCGAGTCCCACAAATATAGGCAATGTTCGTAGTTTTCATGGACTTGCTATTTTTTACTGGCATTTTGTGAAGGACTTTAGTAGCATAGCCGCACCACTTACTGATGTGATCAAGAAGAACATCGAATTTAGATGGGGAGAAAAACAAGAGAAGGTATTTTAGCTAATCAAAGAGAAGCTAACCAACGCCCCCTTATTTATCTTTACCTAACTTTTCTAAAACGTTTGAGATTGAATGTGATGCTTCAGGTATTGGCATAGACGCAATTCTTATGCAGAAGGGACGACCAATTGCTTACTTTAGCGAGAAATTAAGCGGGGCAGTCTTAAACTATCCGACTTATGACAAGGAGTTGTACGCATTGGTTCTTCGTTCTTACTTTTCTCCCTTCAGTGGGCGAACAGTTGCTTGTAGTTTAGCAAGGTGAAATCAAAACTCTGTCTCTTCTTCTTTCCTAAGGTCATGTTTTTCTTACCCTCTGTGAATGAAGAAGACAATCTTGAGAATAGTCTTATGATTGTATGATTCTCTTCTTATCCTTTATATTTCCCCAAGTTAGCAGACAATTATGAGTTGTCTTATCCAACATTGTCTTGTAGTTGCCCTTCCTTCCTCCTTCAAGCGAACGTCGTGTGTCCTCATAGAAAGCCCAATCTTTTCTTTATTTACTGGGCTCAATCAACTGAGAAAAACGTTTCATTTTTTATTAATCCCAGTATTTCCTCCTAGATAATGCATCTACGCGTCAAAGAAGAGTAGCCCGCCCAGTAAAAAAAAGGCATGTCGCATTACCTTTTCAAACAGGAGACTAGTGCCTTACCTTACTTCCTTTTTTAATTGAAATTGTGTCAATTCAAAAGAAATATCAAGTTACCATCACATCAACAGTCAAGGAAGAAGAGAAGGTAATAGAGCTCCGAAAGGCGCTAATTACTAGTTAAGCTGATGTGAGTAGTTACAAATCGGAACTAGACGAGCAAAGAAAGAAAAATAGCCATGGAAAGGATCTAGAATGTGCATGCTTCCATTGATAAGTTTGACTCATTACTGAAGAAAGTTGCGCTCTTCAAACCTCGGTTTGAATCATACGATACCTCGATCCTACTTTGGAGAGCCCCAATCTCTATCGATAGCATGAGTGGTTGTACTCCACTAATAAGCTATGCGTATCTTCAATACGATGCATTTGGTCCAAATCTTTCCATCATGTAATGACAGTGTGCCTTCACCCCATGTTCTCCCATTTTGGGCACAGAGTCCCTTGGGTATTTCACCCTCTTCGACTTGCAACTTAAACACTTTCTTTAAGCGGTACTGCTACTGAGACTGAAATCTTTTGACAATGACGTACCAGACATGATAGTACAAGAAGTTGAGCTCGTATGCCTCTCCCTCTTGCTTGTTTGTTTGCTAATTAAGTAGGGAAAGGAAGAGACCATTCCTATCAGTATGATTGATTCGTTTGTGTGACCATAAACCAATTACTTGATCTGATTGACTATTAAAATCTCTCTTTTGTTTATCTATTGGCGTACACAAGAAAGCGATCCATTTCATTTGAGATGCTTTGATGGCCTTTCTATTGATTTTGACGATTGGATCTCTCAATACATGGAAAAGGGGTGCTTTGGATCGGGAGTAACTACTAGTGATAGGGCAAAGGGAGGAAGAACATTAGAAAGAGATGGATGTCTACATTCAATCAATTGATACGTCATGGTAGAAAAGAAAAACGGCGCACGAACCGTGCTCGAGCTTCGGATCAATATCCTTAGAAGCAAGGAGTATGCTCGCATGTTCTAATGAGAACATCGAAAAAATCAAATTCAGCTCTACATAAGATAGCCAAAGTACAGTTGAGCAATCGACATGATATATTTGCTCACATACCGGGTGAAGGGCATAATTCGCAGGAACATCCTATAGTCTTAATCTGAGGAGGTAGAGTGAAAGATTTGCCAGGTGTGGAATCCCATTGTATTTGAGGAGTCAAAGATTTACTGGGAATTCCGGATCGAAGAAGAGGCAGATCTAAATATGGTGCGGAAAAATCAAAATCCAAATGAATGGAAGATGCCTATGGAACGTCATTTTTCTCAGTCAGTCGAGAGAACAACCACAACGTTACGCCCTAAAATAGAACTATATGGAGCCCTTCCGAATGACCTATAGTCTACTACACTAACCAACGAAAGAGACTAAAAGAATGTCAAACAACTATGTGAGGGCTTCCTTCCTCCTATAGATAAGGGACTAATTGCTCTAATCTGACAGCGCTTACTGCACCCGAGCTTACTGATTCAATCACAGTAGAAAGAATCACAGCCGATACTCATTCAATTGCTAACATCACACCGGTTACTAATTAAGATCCGACAATTGCTCTTATTCCAGTGTCTACTTCTATTAGTACACCGGCGGTTATTCAACAGCGGATAGGTAGCAGAGCTCCTACGAACACATCGGATATTGAAAGGAGTGCTAACTCTTCTTGCAGTGGAGTCGTTCACAAGAGAAACACTAGCTGTGGATTCAATAGCAGTTTATTCTCAAATAGGAGACTAGTGTCTTACCTTACTTCCTTTTATAAATGAAATTGTGTCAATTCAAAACAAATATCAAGTTACCATCGCATCAACAGTCAAGGAATAGGGAAGGTAATAGAGCACTGAAAGACGCTAATTACTAATTAAGCTGATACGAGTATTTACAAATTGGAACTAGACGACCAAAGAAAGAAAAATAGCCATGGAAAAGAGCTAGAATGTGCATACTTCCATTGATAAGTTTGACTCATTACTGAAGAAAGTTGCGCTCTTCAAACCTCGGTTCGAACCATACGATACCTCGATCCCACTTTGGAGAGCCCCAATCTCTATCGATAGTATGAGTGGTTGTACTCCAATAATGAGTTACGCATATCTGCAGTATGATCCATTTGGTCCAAGTCTTTTCATCATGTAATGACAATGTGTCTTCACCCCATGGTTCTCCCATTTTGGGCACAGGGTCCTTTGGATATTTTTACCCTCTTCGACTTGCAACTTGAACACTTTCTTTAAGCGGTACTGCCACTGAGACTGAAATCTTTTGACAATGACGTACCAGACATGATAGTACAAGAAGTTGAGCTCGTATCTCTCTCCCTCTTGCTTGTTTGTTTGCTAATTAAGTAGGGAAAGGTAGAGACCATTCCTATCAGTATGATTGATTCGTTTGTGTGACCATAAACCAATTACTCGATCTGATTGACTATTAAAATCTCTTTTTGTTTAGCCGTTGGCATACATAGGAAAGCGATGAATTTCATTCGAGATGCTTTGATGGCCTTTTTGTTGATTTTGACGCTTGGATCTCTCTACACATGGAAAAGGGATGCTTTGGATCGGGAGTAACCACTAGTGATAGGGCAAAGGGAGGAAGGACATTCGAAAAAGATGGATGTCTACATTCAATCAATTGATTAGTCATGGTAGAGAAGAAAAATGGCACACGGACCGTACTCTAGCTTCAGATCAATGTCCCGAGGAGCAAGGATTATGCCCGCGTGTTCTGACGAGATCACCAAAAAAACCAAATTCAGCTCTACATAAGATAGCCAAAGTACGGTTGGGCAATACGGTACTAAAGGTCCTCGGACTTCCTGGCAGTTTTTCTTTTGGGCAGCTGTTCACCGTTGGATCTCGCCAATACAGCCTCCTATGGTTTTCGTTACCGAGATATCTTTTCTTTTTTCCCAGGGATTTCGTCGGGTAATCAGCTCCCATGCTGCAAACAGTCAAATCTGAACCGTCGTCGCTCTTCTTTCTTTCCTCGTGGGCAGGAAGCACACCAGCAGCGTGCGTTGCGTGATTCCACTGCGTTTTTTGCACTGGACTGGGTTGCTAACATTCCGGACGAAGGTTATAATTCGCAGGAACATCCTATAGTCATAGTATGAGGAGGTAGAGTGAAAGATTCGCCAGGTGTGGAATCCCATTGTATTTGAGAAGTCAAAGATTTACTGGGAATACTGGATCGAAGAAGAGACAGATCTAAAATGGTGTGGAAAAACCAAAATCCAAATGAATGGAAGATGCCTATGGAACGTCATTTTTCTTAATTAGTCGAGGGAACAACCACAACGTTGCAACCTAAAATAGAACTATATGGAGCCCTTCCGAATGACCTATAGTCTATTACCCTAACCGACGAAAGAGACTAAAAGAAAGTCAAACAACTATGTGAGGGCTTCTTCCGCCTATAGATAAGGGACTAATTGCTCTAACCCGACAGCGCGTACTGTACCCGAGCTTACTGATTCAATCGCAGCAGAAAGAATCACAGCCGATACGCATTCAATTGCTAACATCTCACCGATTACTAATTAACATCCGACAATTGCTCTTATTCCAATGTCTACTCCTATTAGTACACAGGTGGTTATTCAATAGCGGATAGGTTGCAGAGCTCCTACGAACACATCGGATATTGAAAGGAGTGCGTACTCTTCTTGCAGTGGAGTCGTTCACAAGAGAAACACTAGCTGTGGATTCAATAGCAGTTTATTATAGAACAGGAGACTAGTGCCTTACCTTACTTCCTTTTATAAATGAAATTGTGTCAATTCAAAAGAAATATCAAGTTACCGTCACATCAACAGTCAAGGAATAGGGAAGGTAATAGAGCACCGAAAGGCGCTAATTACTAGTTAAGCTGATACGAGTAGTTACAAATTGGAACTGATGACCAAAGAAAGAAAAATAGCCATGGAAAGGAGCTACAATGTGCATGGTTTCATTGATAAGCTTCACTCATTAATGAAGAAACTGTGCTCTTCGAAGCTCGGTTTGAACCATATGATACCTCGATCCTACACTGGAGAGCCCCAATCTCTATCGATAGCTTGAGTGGTTGTACTCCACTAATGAGCTACGCGTATCTGCAGTATAATCCATTTGGTCCAAGACTTCCCATCATGTAATGACAATGTGCCTTCACCCCCATGGTTCTCCCATTTTGGGTACAGGGTCCCTCGGGTATTTTCACCCTCTTCGACCTGCAAATTGAATACTTTCTTTAAGCGGTACTACCACTGAGACTGAAATCTTTTGACAATGACATACCAGACATGATAGTATGAGAAGTTGAACTCGTATGCCTCTCCCTCTTGTTTGTTTGTCTGCTAATTAAGTAGGGAATGGTAGAGACCATTCCTATCAGTAAGATTGAATCTTTTGTGTGACCATAAACCAATTACTCGATCTGATTGACTATTAAAATCTCTCTTTTGTTTATCTGTTCGCGTACACGAGAAAGCGATCCATTTCATTCGCGATGCTTTGATCGCCATTTCATTGATTTTGACGATTGGATCTCTATATGAATGGAAAAGGGGTGCTTTCGATCGGGAGTAACCACTAGTGATAGGGCAAAGGGGAGAAGGACATAAGAAAGAGATGGATGTCTACATTCAATCAATTGATACGTCATGGTAGAAAAGAAAAACGACGCACGGACCGTACTCTAGCTTCGGATCAATATCCTTAGAAGCAAGGAGTATGCTCGCATGTTCTAACGAGAATACCGAAAAAACCAAATTCAGCTCTACATAAGATAGTCAAACTACAGTCGAGCAATCGACATGATATATTTGCTCACATTCCGGGTGAAGGGCATAATTCGCAGGAACATCCAATAGTCTTAGTCTGAGGAGGTAGAGTGAAAGATTTGCTAGGTGTGGAATCCCATTGTATTTGAGGAGTCAAAGATTTACTGGGAATTCCGGATCGAAGAAGAGGCAGATCTAAATATGGTGCGGAAAAACCAAAATCTAAATGAATGGAAGATGCCTATGCAACGTCATTTTTCTCAGTCAGTCGAGGGAACAACCACAACGTTATGCCCTAAAATAGAACTATACGGAGCCCTTCCGAATGACCTATAGTCTACTACACTAACCGACGAAAGAGACAAAAAGAAAGTCAAACAACTATGTGAGGGCTTTCTTCCTCCTAAAGATAAGGGACTAATTGCTCTAACTCGACAGCGCTTACTGTACCTGAGCTTACTGATTCAATCACAGCAGAGAGGATCATAGCCGATATGCATTCAATTGCTAACATCACACTGGTTACTGATTAATGTCCGACAACTGCTCTTATTCCATTGACCACTCCTATTAGTGCACCGACGGTTATTCAACAGCAGATAGGCGATAGAGCTCCCGCGAACATACCGAATAATTAAAGGATTCTTACTCTTCTTGCAGCGGAGTCGTTCACAAGAGAAAGACTAGCTGTGGATTCAAATGCAGTGTATTCTAAAATAAGAGACTAGTGCCTTATCTTACTTCCTTTTTTAATTGAAATTGAGTCAATTCAAAAGAAATATCAAGTTACCATCACATCAATGTTTTGCATACTTCTCCGTTCTTCTCTCAATGTTTGTTTGTCTGCTAATTAAGTAGGGAATGGTAGAGACCATTCCTATCAGTAAGATTGATTCTTTTGTGTGACCATAAACCAATTACTTGATCTGATTGACCATTAAAATATCTCTTTTGTTTATCTGTTCGCGTACACGAGAAAGCAATCCATTTCATTCGAGATGCTTTGATCGCCTTTTTATTGATTTTGACGATTGGATCTCTATATGAATGGAGAAGGGGTGCTTTGGATCGGGAGTAACCACTAGTGATAGGGCAAGACATAAGAAAGAGATGGATGTCTACATTCAATCAATTGATACGTCCTGGTAGAAAAGAAAAACGGCGCACGGACTGTACTCGAGCTTCGGATCAATATCCTTAGAAGCAAGGAGTATGCTCGCATGTTCTAACGAGAACACCGAAAAAACCAAATTCAGCTCTACATAAGATAGCCAACGTACAGTTGAGCAATCGAGATGATATATTTGCTCACATTCCGGGTGAAGGGCATAATTCGCAGGAATATCCTATAGTCTTAGTCTGAGGAGGTAGAGTGAAAGATTTGCTAGGTGTGGAATCCCATTGTATTTGAGGAGTCAAAGATTTACTGGGAATTCCGGATCGAAAAAGAGGCAGATCTAAATATGGTGCGGAAAAACCAAAATCCAAATGAATGGAAGATGCCTATGAAACGTCATTTTTCTCAGTCAGTCGAGGGAACAACCACAATGTTACGCCCTAAAATAGAACTATACGGAGCCCTTCCGAATGACCTATAGTGTACTGCACTAACCGACGAAAGAGACAAAAAGAAAGTCAAACAACTATGTGAGGGCTTTCTTCCTCCTAAAGATAAGGGACTAATTGCTCTAACTCGACAGCGCTTACTGTACTCGAGCTTACTGATTCAATCACAGCAGAAAGTATCACAACCGATACGCATTCAATTACTAACATCACACTGGTTACTGATTAATGTCCGACAACTGTTCTTATTCCATTGACTACTCCGATTAGTGCACCGGCGGTTATTCAACAGCGGATAGGCGATAGAGCTCCCACGAACATACCGAATAATTAAAGGAGTGCTTACTCTTCTTGCAACGGAGTCGTTCACAAGAGAAAGACTAACTGTGGATTCAATAGCAGTTTATTCTCAAACAAGAGACTAGTGCCTTACCTTACTTCCTTTTTTAATTGAAATTGAGTCAATTCAAAAGAAATATCAAGTTACCATCACATCAATGTTTTGCAAAATTCTCCGTTCTTCTCTCAATGTTAAACCTTGGCTTCTCAAATATCTGCTTAACAAAATCAGCCTTTTCTTTCCATCCAAATTAACACGTTCAGAAACTGGTAATGGAGATAAATCCAATGGAGTCAAAGGCTAAACCCATAAACAATTTTAAATGGTGAGAATTTAGTAGCAGAATGAATAGACCTATTATAAGCAAACTCAATATGTGGTAAATACTCTTCCCATATTTTGATGTTCTTTCTAATTATTACCCTCAATAAAGTAGACAAAGTTCTATTTACTACTTTGGTTTGATCATTAATTTGTGGGTGACAAGTAGTAGAAAATAAAACCTTGGTACCTACCTTACACCACAAAGTCTTCCAAAAGTAGCTCAAGAACTTAGCATCCCTATCCGAAATAATAGTTCTAGGCATGCCATGAAATCTCACAATCTCCCTAAAGAAAAAATCAGGAACATGCGAAGTAACATCCGTTTTATGACATGAAATAAAGTGTGCCATCTTAGAAATCTATCCATAACCACAAAAATCGAATCTTTTCCTTGTTTAGTTCTAGGTAATTCTAACACAAAGTCCATTGAAATATCAATCCAAGGCTCACTAGGAATGGGCCAACGAGTATACAAACTGTTGGGCTGCACTATGGATTTAGCTTGCCTACAACACATCTGCCACAAATCCGCTCAACATCTCGTTTCATGTGTGGCCAATAGAAGTGTTCCTGCAAAACAGCTAAGGTCTTAGCAACACCAAATTGTCCCATTAATCTCCCTCAATGGGATTCCTGCACTAACAAATCTATCAAAGAATAGTTAGGCACACATAACTTATTTTCTCGAAATAATAACCCATCATGTCTAAAAAACTTATCACAAGCATTTTTCTCACAAGCCTGGTACTCTTCACAAAATTCGTGGTCATCAATGTATAAACTTTTAATGTGTTCAAAACCAAGCAATTTTGCATTAAGTGTAAAGAGTAATGCATACCTGCAAGAAAGTGCATCGGCGACCACATTCTCCTTACCTTGCTTATACCGGAAGACATATGGAAATGTCTTAATGAACTCTATCCAATGAGCATGCCTTTTATTTAGCTTGTGTTGGCCCTTCAAGTGTTTGAAGGACTCATGATCAGTGTGAATCACGAACTCCTTAAGCCATAGGTAGTGCTGCCATGTCTCATAAATCTGTTGCCTATAAATGCATGCAAAACATGATTCATAAGTCTCATAAAAGTGCTTGGTGGATTAGTCAACCCAAAAGGCATAACTAACCATTCATACAAACCATATTTTATTTTAAAGGCAGTTTTCCATTCATCTCCTTCTTTCATTCTAATTTGATGATAACCACTCTTTAAATCAGTCTTAGAGAACACATAAGAACCATGCAACTCATTTAATATGTCATCTAAGCGAGAAATAGGATTACGATACTTTACCGTTATGTTGTTGATGGCTCGGCAATCAACGCACATTTTCCACATCCCATCCTCCTTAGGTACAAGTAAAACTGGAACGGTGAACGCACTCATGCTCTTCCTCACGTACCCCTTCTCCAACTACTCACTTACCTACCATTGAAGCTCCTTTGTCTCCTCAGGATTGCTCCTATAGGCTGGTTGGCTTGGAATTGTCGCACCGGAAACAAAATCAATTTGATATTCAATCCCTCGAATTGGTGGTAATCTATGTGGTGTTTCCTCGGGAAAGACATCCTCAAATTCCTGTAAAAAAGAAACTACAGAACTAGGCAAAGCAGGGTCAAGTTCGTTAGTGTTTAAAAATGTCTCTTTGTACGAAAGTACAATCATCGGCTGATTTGAAAATATTGCTCGCATAATCTCACTCACTTTTGCATAGAAATTCTTTTGTTTTCTCTCTGATTTTCTCTCAATGGCTGAATCTTTATTTTCTTTTTCTCTCTCATTTTCCTCGGCCACTCTCCGATTTTCACTCTTTTTCATTTGCTCACTCTCTTTCTTTTGATCACTCTCTTCTTGCAACCTTACTTGATCTTCATAAACCTGTTTCGGTGTCATTGGCACAAGAGTGATGGATTTTTGGTTGAGCACGAACGAGTATTTGTTGGTAAAGCCATCATGTTTAACTCTCCGATCAAATTGCCACGGTCAGCCTAATAGCAAATGTCCAGCTTGCATCGGAACTACATCACACAAAACTTCATCTTCATATTTTTCGATGCGGAATGAAACCAAAACCTGCTTATTCACCTTTACCTCACCACTATCATTCAACCATTGTAATTTGTACGGCCTATGATGTTTCAATATAGACAGTCCTAATTTCTCCACCAAGGTTGTACTTGCAATATTTGTATAACTTCCTCCATCAACAATCATACTGCATACCTTGTTTTTGACGTAGCACATAGTATGAAAGATGTTCTCCCGCTGCACTTCTTCAACTTTTTTTGCTTGAAAACTTAGAAGTCTTCTTGACACCAACAATTCATTTTGAACCGCATATTCTTCATCATCCACGTCCTCCAATGGTGGCATAGAGCCGGTATCGGACTCGTCGTTGGTTTCGATCTCTCCATTACCCCTTATCACCGTGACTCTTTTGTTCGGGCATTGACTTGCTATGTGGCCCCTACCTTGACATTTAAAATACTTAATGTCACGATTTCGAGAAGTGAAAGGGTCAGATTTACTTTGAATGCATAGTTGATTGTCTCTTGTTTTGGCTCGAATTTAGGTTTTGCAGCTGGTTTCTCCTCTTTCTTCACATGACTTGGTTTCTATGGGAAAAACCCAAATTATGGGATGCACGTGTACCACCCCTCCTCTTGAATTGTTGCTCCACCTTGATGGCCATGTGCACCATATCCTCTAATTCCACATAATGTTGCATCTTTACCCTATTATGAATTTTTTAATTCAAGCCATTCAAGAACCTAGCCATAGTAGCCTCTCGGTTTTCTTCGATATTAGCTCGAATCATAATAATCTCTATCTTTTGATGGTAATTCTCCACATTTCGGTTACCTTGTCGGAGCGTTTGCAATTTATTGTACAACTCCCGGTGATAATGGTTAGGCACAAACCGCTTCCTCATCACTATTTTCATCTCTTCCCACGTCTCTACCGGTCGTTTCCTATTTCGCCGCCTATTCAATACTAATTGATCCCACCACACAATAGCATAGTGAGAAAACTCAATGGCAGTAAGTTTTACCTTCTTCATTTCAGAGTAGTTGTGGCAATCGAACACCAACTCCACCTTTTTCTCCCACTCAAGATAAGCCTCGGAGTCATTTCTTCCTTGAAATGCTGGAATCTTCATCTTAATACTGTCCAAGTTGTTATCTTCCCGATTCCTATCTTCTCTAAACCGCCCTCAATATCTCCTATTACCAACAACTGAATCCCGATCTTCTTCTTCATCAAAACCAGCCCCATAATACTCTCCATCTTCATCTCTCATTCCCTGATATTGTACTCTTTCCCTCTTATGCACCTTATGAGTGTTTTGTGGCTGCTCCAAACGTATATTCTCTATAAGATCAATCCGCTCATGTACTTACTCCAATTCTAATCTCATCACACGTCTCATCTCACTTATCATGGCCTCCATGAGCAACTTTGGGTCATTCATCCCTGTAACACCTTCAGCGATACTCTTTTCACTATTGTGAGACATGATTGCTGCAAATCAAAGCTAGAAAATAAAAAAAAGGAAAAAGACCTCACACACTCCCTCACCTGTTTCACTCAAAGAATGATTCACTCTATTCCACTCGTGTTTCACTCAGTATAATCGGCTTTTACCCTCTAATATGCTCACCACTCTTGCCTTTTTCCACTCGATAATCCTCTTTCAGTTCTTTTGAAACTATTCGAACAATATTCAAAATTCCAGTAACAATTCACCAAGAACTCACCAAGGAATTCAAGTTCAAAAGGTAAGAAAACAAGAGATATGGGTGATTAGATTTTCAAAGCACAATTCAGCAAAATTTCCACGAAAATTTTTGGTCTTTGGGGTGAGGTGATTTTCGGGCTTATTGGAAACAAACGAAAAAAAAAGAATCTTTTAACCCTTTTTTTCCTTCTTTTTCGGACCTTTTTTTCAGACCCTTTTTTTTATGATCAGATTTATTCTTTCATTAATAACAAAACAAGATTTCGAAACAGATTAAGATCAGAATGGAGGTCTAGGGTGAGAACCAATTCGGCCACAACAAATTCGGCCAGATAAGAAAAAAAGAAACTAAATTTAAATAGGATAGGCAAACCTGAGACGCGAAAATCCATGGCTCTGATACCAAACGATGCGAACCTCGTCAAGAATAATGAGACCCGTAAAACAAAAGGAAAATCCAAGAACGTCCAAGATTAGGTTTGGTTGGGAGATCTCAAACTGTTACTTCAATAAAAACAAGAATCTCGGTATAATTGACCTCAACCCTTGTTTAATGCGAAACAAGAACCTTAGTATAAGGAAGACGCCACAAACGATAGTGAAAATCCGTTTGATAAGTCGATGATGAACGCCACGGAAGAATTCCGATAAGTTCGAATAGTTCTTAAAAAAATCAAAGAGAATAAAACTCATCAATTATATGTAAACTATGATATTCCTTCTATTCCATTAGACGCCTATTTACAGGCTAAAAAATATAAGGAATGTTCCAGAAATATAAACAAAACAAAAGGAAACGCCCAAAATAAAAAAAGAAAACAATCAGAAATAGAAATGAAATAAAAGGAAACAATCAGCCCTTAATTTGGCTGATCACACGTCCACAATAGGAAAGGAAATAATCAGATTTGACCGGATTCTTTTAGTAGTTGAATCATGTTGATGCATCTCTGTTGAACACGTGAACCATTCTTAATGGGCCTCCACGAATTTGCTTGAGTCCAAACCACTTGAATCAACTCATTAAGTGCATCCTTGAACTTCTTTTCTCATGCTCTTGTAACCGGTCCAGTTGGAACTTGAACCGGCTCTTTTGTGGTCATACCATTATTTGCATCAATCCACTTAGTCCAAGTCTTCCCATCGTGTAATGACAGTGTGCCTTCACCCCATGGTTCTCCCATTTTGGGCACAGGGTCCCTCGGGTATTTTTACCCTCTTCGACCTGCAACTTAAACACTTTCTTTAAGTGGTACTGCCATTGAGACTGAAATCTTTTGACAATGACGTACCCGACATGATAGTACGAGAAGTTGAACTCGTATGCCTCTTCCTCTTACTTGTTTGTTTGCTAATTAAGTAGGGAAAAGTAGAGACCATTCCTATCAGTAAGATTGATTCTTTTGTGTGACCATAAACTAATTACTCGATCTAATTGACTATTAAAATATCTCTTTTGTTTATCCGTTCACGTACATGAGAAAGCAATCCATTTCATTTGGGAAGCTTTGATACTTCTTTCATTCCTTGCCTTTCTTTAGTTTAGAGTGCAGTGGGGAATCAGCTGCCATTTTCCAGCTGGAGAATGATGACTGAATCCTCATTTCGGGGTCAAGAGCCTGGGAAGGTCATATTCTGACTAGAAAGGGACTCGTTTGGGTACTTGGTCTGAAACCTCGAGAGGTTGAAACTCATGATTCTACGCTTATAAATTGGCCATATTGAGAAAGTGAAAAATGCCTTGTCAGAGACGGATCGATCTTTATATTTCTGGATGGACTTCCTTGGTTTTCAGTTCTTTGGTTTATCGTGTTCTTTCAACCCAACCTATTGAGACCATTGATGACCTACAAGATGCTCATCCGTTAGTTCAATGATGCGAAGTATTTTCCAACGACATACACTATGGCATTAGTCCTAGCTCTCATTTGCTTCTTTTCATAGCTAACTGCCAGATAAAGAAGGTCAGAGAAGGCAACCCTTAGGTATGATAAATTCTCAATCGATCTTTCCCTCACTACCGAATCTATTCCTCCCACGGCTACTAGAAAGCACTTAAATGCCTACTCCGAAAATGTTGTGAGAAAGGGAAGATCTGGGTTCTGGAGAAGGATGATCCGTTGGTTTAGGAAAACTAGAACTCTTGGTTCTGGAAGAAGCGGGTTCCGGCCCCTCCGCATCAAGATAGTCAATCGAGAGAAGTGTTCATCCGAGAAAAGGGGTATTCTTTCTCAAGTCGGTTATCTGTATCAGTGAAATGACTCCATCCTTACACATATGCTTTGGTAGAGTTTCCCCCACGAAACAGGCTAGTGCAGATCCCCCTCTCCAGTTAAAGTACTTACCCGTAAGATTAGAGCAGATTCGCTTGTCGTTTTATTGTATCACATCGACTGTAGTTTATTAATCTATCTGTTATCGGTTGAATCTCAATCTCGTATCAACAGATCTAAAAGAACCACTTGAATAGGAGGAATCCCAACGTTGAGTCAGAGTTGGAGTTAAAAGAACAAGTCCCTCTTCAGCCTGTAAGGAAAGCTCTTCTTGTGCACGAAAGAGATCAAAGAAAGAGACATCCTATCTAATGATGCAACTACAACAGCATCCAAGGAAGAAAGAAGAAAGGTAAGGCTTCGTGGCACTACTTCTGAGACAGCTCATGTTCCACTACCAATTATTAGATCTTCGTTTTGATCGGTTAATAAGAATAATTACCCATACTTCTCTAAAAAGAATAGATCACATCCACTTTCCTATGGAAGAAGCTGCCCAACTCACCAACCTTTTCACAAAAATTTCCAGAAAGAATACTTTGGATGGCAGCTTCACTCCAGAAAGTACCACTAGACAACAATCTAAATGGATAACCTTTGCACTTGGTATTCCTCATTAGTAGTGTCGCTCCTGCTTTGATGTTGGCCAACTGGGAGTAGGTTCTGGCTGCTTTTTCTGTGATATTATTTCGACCTCATAAAGATATTAGGACTTTCACACTAACATTAAGATAGAAAATATTTGATCAGTTTCCCAGCGCTATGATCACCGTCAAAGACAGGATTCGAGGCCTTTGTCCCCATTGCTTGTTAGTTAAGTAGGGAGAGAGAACGCCCCATCTCTTGATTACGAAGATCACTTTCACAGCATGCACGAATGTGCGAGAAGATGGAATATTATGTAAATGGAAACAATCTCCCCGGGAAAGCATTATGCCTGACTTGCCCCTACTTTCGACAAATGGTAGACAAAAAGCATTGAAATGAATATGATAAATGCGGCCTACCTATAAAAGGAATCTTTCGTTACTAGAACCCTTTTCCTACTGACTGTAAGCAAAATGCATTTAGTGAACTACTGGTTCTATCAAACTAGACACTTCATCCCTGGGGATACTGAGTTAAATATTTTTGATGTATAGCTCTGTTATCTCTATCTAAATGAATAAGTCTTCCAGTGGTCTCTCTACCACCCAAAACCCTTCCTTCTAGCATTAGCGCACAAGAAGGAGCTTTTGGCAGTGAGTCAAAAGTGTTAGTGAGAAGCCCTCTCCTATCTAAGACTATTTCCACTCTTCTCAGAGTCCCTTCAACAGTGCTTAGGTAGCGCTCACAGCGAGATAAGCAGCTCAGCTTATTATTATTCCTACCCTAATGTATCCAGAATAGAATAGGTAGCACAGGTCAGCAAGCAAGCATAGTTAGATCTAAGGTATCTGGATCAGAAGATATATCCTACCCCAACCCACCACCCTTTCATCGATTGACCAGTTCATCTACTATGCTCTTTTTGCTTGATCACAGCTCGCCCTACTTTCGTGCAGTGCACCTTTTTGATGATTGCAGGCATACTCGCTGAACATTCCCTTCGTGGACCATAAACAAGATCTAAAAGCAAATAGATGAATTCAAGCGATAGCAATGAGGCATTCAAGTTCTTCTCTGCAAACTGATCACAAGGTGGATTTACTATGATGTATGATGAATTGGGATCCGCATTGACCAACTCGCCTGCAATCTCGCTTTCAGTCTTCTCGTTGTTATTCAAAATTTTGACTAGCCGTGTGTGTGCAGTGGAGAAAGCAAACCAATATTGGATATGTGCACAAGAGCCTTATTTACATTTTATTGCATGCTCGGTAGTCAAACTCCTCCGGAAGTTCCGGCAGGCTCCGGCTTGGGAGTGAAGGGGGAGGTTGAGATTGAAAAGCGGTCGTTGCGAAGGGCCGAGACTACTGGAGATGGGAAAGAGGTGCTCTATCCATCATGGCAGAAAGGAGAAAATCGAGAAACTCAACAAATGTAGCAAAAAAAATAGCTCCCCAAGTCAAGCCCTAGTCCCAAAGTGCGCTAGTCAATAAGATGACAGAGATACTGATTGAGAATTTCATAAAGAAAAGCCCGAGTTTTGACATTCAATCACAGAATCCACTGAAAAAAGAGATTCTTTCCCCTTAGTCTTTACTTGAAAATTTCGTCTGCCTTTCTGACTACGGATAGGCTACTTCGACCCTTCACATCAAGGTGATAGGATTCGAACCTATGGCCCTTTGTACCCAAAACAGATGCGCTGACCAGAGTGCGCTAAACCTCATCTCACCCCTGAAGCATATAGATCAGCCATGAACACTTGCACCGAACTCGCCCATCCTTTTGGGTATAGGGACGCGAGAACCAATCTGAGTAATCAACCGCTTTTTTTAGAAAATCTGCCTCCAGTTTCATAGGGCAATGCCAAAAAACCTGCTTGAGCGCTCACATGGGCTTCCTCTTTCACTTGAATTTCAAAATCAGGCTCGCTCCCAGCTACTTGTCCTTTGGACTAAACGCCCGTTTAGAAGTGGATTTGAGCCACTGCCACAAGGATTTTCAATCCTTGCTCTAACCAGCTAAGCAACCTGAACCACTTTCCTAAAGTTTGTTTTCTTCATCGAATAGCACCCTACCTTACCACTTGACTAGTAAGGGAAAAGCCTCAAACTAATAAAAGAGTCGGAGCTTTTTTTGCTTGTTCGTCAAGTTGTCATGTAGCTCTTTCTACTACCTCCTAATCTCCCAACATGCACCAGAACTGAGAGCCGCCCAGGGACTAGACGACCGGAGAGAGCTTGCAACTAGAAAGAAGATAGGTCGGTCAAACAAAAACAAGCCGTAACGAGCTTTCTGCTCAATTTCATTAACATAGTGCTATTTTGTCCTCCGAGGAATGGAACCAAGAGGTTCTTTCTCTCACGTAATTTCGACCACCCGTTCCACTAGAGTGCCGGAGGAAGTGGGATTCGAACCCATGATACAATCTTCATCGTATGTCGATTTAGCAAACCAATGCCTTAAGCCACTCAGCCATATCTCCTGTTTGTTAATATCCATTTCAGTGAACTATTGAAGCTATTGAGAGAGTACCAAATGCTGACGGTGACGAAGGTTGCCGACTTTTGGTGGACGTTGAGCGAACGAGTTCAGCCGAACAACATAATGAGTCTAAGGTTACAGAAGCGTTCCCCAACTTTGATAGGCAGGGCATTGCAAGTAAATAGAGTTGAGAGCTTACCCTTTGTTTCTCTCTATGTCGCGAGCTTGTTGTAGTCAGTCCTAAAGGGAGAACCATCGATGCTTACTTGCTATATCCCCGCATCCATGCATGACTCGTTTTCTTCTTTGAGCCCAACTTCTCCCTTCCCCCTCTCCTAGTTCTACAGTCCAAAACAGGCTGTATGGAGTATAGCCAAGTGGTAAGGCATCCGTTTTTCGTACCGGCATGCAAAAGTTCGAGTCCTTTTACTCCAGATTATGAACACCTGACCGGATCTATCAAGAACGAGCTGACGACTATAGGGGAAGAGACTGACTGCAGTCCCTGAGCCCAACTTGTAGTAAGCTAAAAGTTTGACTTCAACCTACTTTGCTAAGACAAGAGAGAGGGGAAAGACAGACGACATAAAGCAATCCTTCTAACCATGGAGTTGAACACAACACTAACGGTTCTTTCATCAATCTCCTGGCCCTTGCTTAACTCCTTGTTCCGTAAACCGGTCACTGGTTGATCTGATCGGACCCCGGACATGCGAGAGCCTAGCCTAGGAGGAATGCGATGGTTCCTTGGCGCTTCATGGGACAGATGGTTGCAGTCCCCTTCTCTCAAATCTAAGCCTACTTCGCTCGCCCAGCCACTGTCGTCTCGTACTTTTGGGAGCGTCAACTAGATATGTGAGCTTTAAATCAGTGCCAGTTGCACGAATACATGACCCTTGATTTTCGGCCAGGTTAAATAGCTAACCCAAATTTGTTTTCTACCAAAATCAATAGTGTTCAATAGTTATACACCAGGGCATTCCATTCCATTCCATTCCATATTTGAACTAACCAATGGAATCAGAAAATACTATATTTTATATATTTGGTTAAGCAATCAGGAACTCGCCCACAGGTGAGCGATTCGGTGGTCGTGAGGCAGAACCAAACCACTCAAACTCAAATTTAAATCAACCCTCAAGAAATCCCCTAGTTTTGGGAGTTTTGGTTAAGCGGGCAATTGTCGTAGCTATCTATTTTGGCAACTACTCTCATAACTGTCGAAGCTGGTTTCTGATCCCCAAGTGGTCACCTATAGAAGGAAATGCATTGTTTTGTTCTTGTTCTATGACAGGAGGCGGCTTAGCGAAATGAGGCAGGAGTTTTGGAATGTGATGTCGAAAAGAAAAAGAATAGATTGGATGATTGCTCGGTTCACTTCGTTTACTGCTCCGCTCATGCGCTATGCTTGAGAGGAGGTTGTTTACATACTTGTGCTTACAAGCAAGGTTGAGCAAGTAGTGATCTTAGGTAAAGTAGTCAGAAGAGTTCGCTAAGAAGACAGGTCCAACTTTTCAGTAACTAGCTAGCAAAAAGTGCTAGTCTGGTAAAAGCAATAAAAAGCATTGAGGGTGATCTACGATCAGGGAGTAAAAAGGCTAAAACTAAAGTAGCAGAAGATGGATGGGTGGATCAACCCTACTAGAAGGTTATTCTCGGTTAGGGGGAAAGGAAGAATAATCCAATCCATTTAGAAAGTTTGGATCGCTATGATGGAAATCCATCTATTGGTTCACCATGAAAGATAGGCAAGAAAAGAAAAATCCTTCCCCAGGGAAGGCCCTGAGTCAGATTCCGCCAAATAGACAGAATAGCAAGCTTCATTCATTACCAAAATTTTATTACTTCATTTTTACCTTTCCACTCTTGACTGACTGATTCCAGGACCTGCCCTTATATACTATACAACCATCTTCCTTTAATTGCTACCCTATGGTTGAGTGCTTTGTTTTGCTAGTTACACATGAGCAGTTTCTTTGCTGCTTCTTCTGGTTGCCTTCTTTTCTTTCGTGCTTGCTTATGGCAGACCCTTACTGAACTGAGAGGTGGTATCCGCACAAGAGGGCTTCTTCTTTTTCTGCTTCTGCTCCTTCTATATGGATATAACTAAAGTCAACTCTCTCCCTTCTCTCTTTATGCTAGAGAGCTTCTTCTGTTTTCCTTACAATAAGCACAAATCAGACGTTGAAGGCAAGAGGAGAGGGTATGATTCTTGCTTAAGCCTAAAGTTCTCATTCCTACTATCAGTCAAGTCTGAGGAAGTTTCTATTGAGGAATTAGTGTCATTTTTTCAAAAATGAATACCAGATGTCCAAATTGAAAGATTCTTTCAGAGCAAATTAAATACCTCTAGCAGTTCCTTCTATGGCATCAATTTCAGTTTCATATGCATCCTATTCTGGCTATATCCCTTATACGAGACTAGTGCTATAAGTTCCCTCCTTTCCTTCTCCAGCCTCTTCCCCAACTTAGAAGTTCCGTTCTTCCTTCCCTTCTCCAGCCTCTTCCCCAACTTAGAAGTTCCATTCTTCCTTCCCTTCTCCAGCCTCTTCCCCAACTTAGAAGTTCCATTCTTCCTTCCCTTGGCTTACTGTCTTTCCTGATAGCGAATAGTCACTCTTTGATTTGATAGAGGAAGTGATATCTAAGGGGAATTAAGAAATGGTATCGACAAGGAAAAGGCAAAGAAACTAAGAAAGAGTGTCTCGAGAAGGGGCTTTGAGGGATGACTAATTTACCATACTTTCCTTCGACGTAGTAAGCATCGAATTGCATTAGTGGGATAGCTTACTTCATTCAGAACTCCTCCAAGCCAGGAAAGCTAGTACTCATGAATGCGCTCCTCATTTAGCCCCGTGACTCGTAAAGAAAGCCTTCGGCTGAGAAGCTGGGCTTGAAAAAATTCTGGTAGTCTCTGCCTAAATGCTCCATTCTCGGTCAAGCCGCGTGAAGGGCCTTTGATAATGACGTAAATAGAGCTCGTTCCGCTACTCACACGAATCCATGATCTAATGTTCTCACTTGGGATGGGAAACGAGGGAATTTGGATAGCAAGGATGGACTAGTTTCCTCCTCTCACTGTGGTCTACATCTATGTGTCTCCTCTCGCTGTGCTCGAGTCACTTGATGCTCCTTTCACAGTGTTAGATGTTAGAGTGGTCCTAAAGCTCATCTCTCAATGTGAATTGACCCTTTGCCTTTGATTCATCATCGTTAATAGTTTTGCCTTGAACCTGCCGATGCAAACTAAGATTCGAAATCTGACCTTGCAACTAAGTGAGAGCTGAGATAACGAGTGAAATCGCTCGACTATCTAGAGAGGAGTGAGACTGCTTACCCAAAAACAGAAGGAGCGAACCCTTCTTAAGAAGATAAGGGAATAAAAAAAAGCAAGCTACGACTCAAACTATAAGATCCTATGATGTTCAAGATAGATTTCTGATTGTTAAGAAGATGAGTTCCTTGCCATGCCATCATCGATGACCCAATTGAGTGATTCGGTCGAGATCACTTCTTAACTTGATGCCAAGAGAACCGAGCAAGGGACTGATTGACCGTTGGTTTCCGGGGGGAGTCAGCAACGGAAAAGAGATATTTTTAAACTATCTTAGATGAGTTAGAATCTGCTGAATCAAACACCTCTCTCTATCCCACGGTACTCAAAGCGGATCTGGCTATACCAAAACAACCTTCACGCAGGCCAACTAAAAGCTTGTTGGATTGTCAAAGAGAGAGAAAAGGCGAAGAATCTCCACTTCTAGCCGCACTCTATTCTTACATAAACTATGAAGCCAGAAAGAAGCACCCACTCTAAATCCCGCTTTCGTTCTAACCCGATCTTATATCTCTCATCGTGAAATGAGCTACCTATCTGAATCTCAAAGATGCACCAGCCACTCCATATGACATTGGGAGAGAGTGTAATAGCACCTGATCTCATTGAATTTATGAGCGTTCACCCAAGATTGATCTTCTATTTCTATTATGCAATCACTTTACTTTGCGAAAGATATATCCGGTTGAGTTCAACTAAACCAATCGACAAGAGGGAAAGAAGCCCTTGTTCTACCATTGATTCACCTTCTTCCCATGACACGGACCTATATCCCAACTAATCCAGCAAACGAACATTGTAGGTTCGACCAGCTTGAAAGCAGGAAACTCTTATCGGAGAGCGAGTTCACCTGCCATCATTAATCGATCGCTATTAGTGATTTGATGTCGATAAAGGGGTGCATCCCCAGCCGGCGAGGAAGACTAACTATCTTATCTTTATTACGTGATTGAGCGGGATTTTAAAAAGCACAACACAGAATTAGATGAGTCATCATCGGCCCTACCATGCCTTCTGTATCCACTTCTTAACCGGACACATATAATCAGTCCATTGAATCACAGGTTAACGAAATGAGATAAGAGGCAAGCTCAACAAGCCAGCTCAGTTTCAAAAGATACGTTCTGAGCCGGGGCAGCCTCACTTCCTATAATTGAAGAGAAAGAGAATGTCACTTCACCGACTAGGAGAAAGAGTTGGAAATACAAAAGCCACTTCTCTATATGATAGTGGATTCCAGTTCAATGAAACCATTTTACCGTTAGCTTAATGGACGAATTCGGATAGGAAGGGGCAAAGAGCTTATAGCTGCTAGGCGAAGGGTAGACGGAAGAAAGAAAGCAAAACAGAAGAAAAGGAAGGCTTTTTCCAGTAGCCAAGTACGGTGGGTTTAGAGCCAGCTAGTAAGCTAAGCAAGAAAGTATTGAAAGACGTTCACCAAGGGCGGTGGGTGAACTTACTTGGAAGGAATGAGATGATTTTGAAGCTCAAGATAGCCAAGTTCGGTGGGCGTCAGAGCTAGCAAGCAAAGCGACGATAAAGGACTACCGCGAAGTGAGAGCTTAAAGAAAGTGAAATATACTGATGCTTCAAAGGTCGAACTAAAATTTGACATTTCAAGCCGCTTGAATCAAAGTTTTCAATCTTGATTGAGTAGGGGATAAGCAATGCTATGAAGAAGCCGACGATCTAACTGCTAAGTATGCCCAAACTAATGTTCTATTCGATCCTGTTCCAAGGCTTGGGAGATGCCTAACTGGACACCCTCGGATGTGATTGGACAACACATCGATCAATTTGCATATGCAGAGTGGATAAAAGCCTACTTTGAAGGCCCCGAAGTCAGACGCTATTTATGAAATATCCTTAACTAGGAATATAAGAGGATTAGCGAAACTAGCTAATTTTTTTGATAGGCGACTTATTGATTAAATTATAAATGGAGTTGGTCTTGCAAGTTTCTTTGTAGGAGAAGGGGCAAGCATCACACTACTACCATGAAAAGTCGAAAGAGCCATGCCCAACTCACATGGCCCCGGAGATATTCCCCTCTGTATCTCCATAGACTGAGCCACATCATTACTCTAAAATAAGGCAGCTGGGCTACATTGGATCGGAGAAATGTGGGTGGGGTCTCCCCCTTGTAGGTAGGTAATGGACCTATGACTAGTTGGGTGCAGCAGGATATGAAATCTATTTCATACCCTCTTCTTAAGTTTCATTCCATTCCGTCAGTGTAGTTTCTTGGTGGGTTGGTCGAGCCTAAGCTCAACTTCCTCTTTTTTAGTCTTTCTTCAAATCCCTATCCCTGCCAACCGAGACTACACTTTCTCCGTGACTTGCTGCTTACTAAGTAGTTTACAGGCACCTATCAACAACTTGACATGTTGCCAAACAGAAGAAAAGGAAGGCTTTTTCCAGTAGCCAAGTACGGTGGGTTTAGAGCCAGCTAGTAAGCTAAGCAAGAAAGTATTGAAAGACGTTCACCAAGGGCGGTGGGTGAACTTACTTGGAAGGAATGAGATGATTTTGAAGCTCAAGATAGCCAAGTTCGGTGGGCGTCAGAGCTAGCAAGCAAAGCGACGATAAAGGACTACCGCGAAGTGAGAGCTTAAAGAAAGTGAAATATACTGATGCTTCAAAGGTAGAACTAAAATTTGACATTTTAAGCCGCTTGAATCAAAGTTTTCAATCTTGATTGAGTAGGGGATAAGCAATGCTATGAAGAAGCCGACGATCTAACTGCTAAGTATGCCCAAACTAATGTTCTATTCGATCCTGTTCCAAGGCTTGGGAGATGCCTAACTGGACACCCTCGGATGTGATTGGACAACACATCGATCAATTTGCATATGCAGAGTGGATAAAAGCCTACTTTGAAGGCCCCGAAGTCAGACGCTATTTATGCAATATCCTTAACTAGGAATATAAGAGGATTAGCGAAACTAGCTAATTTTTTTGATAGGCGACTTATTGATTAAATTATAAATGGAGTTGGTCTTGCAAGTTTCTTTGTAGGAGAAGGGGCAAGCATCACACTACTACCATGAAAAGTCGAAAGAGCCATGCCCAACTCACATGGCCCCGGAGATATTCCCCTCTGTATCTCCATAGACTGAGCCACATCATTACTCTAAAATAAGGCAGCTGGGCTACATTGGATCGGAGAAATGTGGGTGGGGTCTCCCCCTTGTAGGTAGGTAATGGACCTATGACTAGTTGGGTGCAGCAGGATATGAAATCTATTTCATACCCTCTTCTTAAGTTTCATTCCATTCCGTCAGTGTAGTTTCTTGGTGGGTTGGTCGAGCCTAAGCTCAACTTCCTCTTTTTTAGTCTTTCTTCAAATCCCTATCCCTGCCAACCGAGACTACACTTTCTCCGTGACTTGCTGCTTACTAAGTAGTTTACAGGCACCTATCAACAACTTGACATGTTGCTGCTTACATTCTAGAAAAGAAAGACAGGATATGGAATGCTCGCTTCTTCAAGCAATCCATAATGCTAACAACCTTTAATAAAGTTTTCAATCCAACTAGAAGTCTAACCTTATTTATATAGAGTCCTAATGCTCGCAAGCAAGAAACCAAGTAATCTCCTTTATTCCATCCAATCCAGTAGAAAGCGTTTTGTGATTCTTAAGTAATAAAGTTCACAAACAAAGCCCGAAGCAAAGAAGTTCTCCTCCTGTAATCATGAATAGAAACACAACCCAAAGCAAGCTGGCAAGGGAGGGAGTTAAGAATTTGAGTAGTTATAGAAAGGAAGCACGGATAGCGAGTTGTTATTAGAAAGTCTCATGTATATATACAATACCGGCTTCAAAGGCAGTCCATCCTGCTAGTTCATGATTGATAGCTGTGAGGTAAGTGAGGAGTCCGAAGGAGGTAAGCCTAACACTGATTCTCTTGTCTAGTTGTAATTTTCCGAGATTCCCTCAAGAAAAGAACCTTCAGCTCCCATACCTTACCAAAGTAAGGAAATACTTATAGTTGTTTAGTTCATTAAAAATAGTATAAAGAATACTGTAAGATTGTGGTATGGCTCTTTAAGAAGAACCTCAAACTTAAAAGAAAGGGAGTTAAGAAAGCTAGTAGTAGTCCGGTAGGCCAGCACCAAGCTATAGAGTTGTGTTTCGAAAGTCTTATTGATGAATTAAAGTAGTCCGGTACCAAAGCAAGTTTAAAGGAAGCATGCAAGCACTTCCTTCAATAGTCTTCTCTTGATCCACTATGCATTAATCAAGTTGAACCCTAGGTTCTAAGATAAGATATATTCCTAAAAGGGTAGTCAACGAGTTTCTGGTCTTGACCTCGACCCCAAGGCAAGACGAATTGACCACACCTCTAGGCCTTCTTCTCCTAATTAGGTAAGTCTAGCTATTGATTAGCAAAGATTCACTGGGGAAACGAAGTCATTAACTAGTCTTCATAAGCTTGTAAGATGCACGCTCTCTCTGATGTGCTTTAAGATTCAAAGATGAGCTAACAATGAGAAGATTTTCCTTATTTATTATGGCTTGAGAAAGGAATGGGAGAAGGGCCGACCTCTTTTCATCCAATATCTTCTACACAACGGAAGCGGCAATGAATATATAGGAAGATAGGTAGTAGATGTTGATCTCTCTTAATTGTTATAAACCCACAGGAGAAGGAAAATTGAAAGATAAGAATAGTCCTGGTAGAACGAAAATTAGAATGCCCTTACATTCACTTAATCCCACTAGAAGTGAGGATAGAAGGAGGTATGCTAGCTCCATATTACTTGACTTACTACATGAGGGATCAATCTAAAAGAAAGAAGTCAAAATCCTAGTACTGGTATAAAAAAGAGAGGCCCTAAGGACTAAATCTGTTCATCCCCAAAGGCAGGAGAAAGATGGTTACATATAATGCATTCTAATGGGGGACTAGTCCCAGTATTGAGTGATAGAAAGAGAGAAGGATGATGTTAGATATATACAGACGAGAATGCGCATCGTCTGGTAGATAAGATATGACTATTAGCTGCTATGATAGGAGCTGTCAATCCATAGAAGATAGAAGTTAGAAAGGATAGTATGACTTATCCTAGCTACCTAAACCAATGCTGTGATGTGAACCCCGTCAAGAATAACAAGACCCGTAGGAAAATCCAAGAACGTTCACGATCAGGTTTGGTTGGGAGACATCGACCCCTTGCTTCAACAAAAACAAGAACCTCAGTATAATTGAGCTCAACCCGTTGTCTAATACGAAGCAAGAACCTTGGTATAGGGAAGACGCCACAAACGGTAGTGGAAAGCCGTTTGATAAGTCGATGATGAATGCCACGGAAGAATTCCGATAAGTTCGAATAGTCCTTCATAGAACCAAAGAGAATAAACTCACCAATTATCTGTAAAGTATATGTCCCTTCTATTCCATTAGACGCCATTTATAGGCTAAAAAAATACAAGGAAAATTCCTACAAGGAAAGTTCAAGAAATAGAAACAAAACAGAAAGGAAACAATCAGCCCCTTAATTTGGCTATCAATACAAAGAAAGTTTTTGAAATAGAAACAAAACAAAAGGAAATAATCAGCCCCATAATTTGGCCGATCAATACAAGAAAAGTTCTAAAAATGAAATAAAAGGAAACAATCAGCTTTGACCGAATTCTTCTAGTAGTTGAATCATGTTGATGTATCTTTGTTGAACACGTGAACCATTCTCAATGGGCCTCCACGAATTTGCTTGAGCCCAAACCTCTTGAATCAGCCCATTAAGTGCATCTTTAAACTTCTTTTCTCGTGCTCTTGTAACCGGCCCAGTTGGAACTTGAACTGGCTTCTTTGTAGTCATGCCATTATTTGTATCATTCCCCTCCTCATGAAAAGGATTTACCCTTAAATCATCACCTACATCAAAAGGACTCAAATCAGTAACATTGAAAGTAGCACTAACATTGTACTCACCGGGCAAATCTAGCTTGTAAGTATTGTCATTGATGCGCTATAGAATTTGAAAATGACCATCCCCTCTTGGAAGCAATTTGGAATGTCTTTGCGTCAGAAATCTCTCTGTTCTTATATGCAACCACACCCAATCTCCGGGTTCAAAAACAAGCTTGTGACGCCTCTTGTTGGCTTGTTTTGCATACTGTTTCATTCTTTTCTCAATATTGAGCCTTACCTTCTCATGTATCTGCTTAACAAAATCAGCCTTTTTCTTTCCATCCAAATTAACACGCTCAGAAACAGGTAATGGAGATAAATCTAATGGAGTCAAAGGATTAAACCCATAAACAATTTCAAATGGTGAGAAGTTAGTAGCAGAATGAATAGACCTATTATAAGCAAACTCAAGATGTGATAAACACTCTTCCCATGTTTTGATGTTCTTTTTAATTATTGCCCTCAATAAAGTGGTAAAGTTCTATTTACTATTTCGGTTTGACCATCAGTTTGTGGATGACAAGTAGTAGAAAACAAAAGCTTGGCACCTAACTTACACCGCAAAGTCTTCCAAAATTAGTTCAAGAACTTAGCATCTCTATCCGAAACAATGGTTCTAGACATGCCATGCAATCTCACAATCTCTCTAAAAAACAAATCAGCAACATGCGTAGTATAATCCGTTTTGTGACATGGAATAAAATGTGCCATCTTAGAAAATCTATCCACGCTACAAAAATCGAATCTCTTCCACGTTTAGTCCTAGGTAATCCTAACACAAAGTCCATTGAAATATCAATCCAAGGCTCACTAGGAATGTGCAAAGGAGTATACAAACCGTTGGGCTGCACTCTATATTTAGCTTGCCTACATGTGACGCTCAACATCTCGTTTCATATGTGGCCAATAGAAGTGTTCCTACAAAATAGTTAAGGTCTTAGCAATCCCAAACTGTCCCATTAATCCCCCTCCATGGGATTCCTGCACTAACAAATCCCTCAAAGAACAGTTAGGCACACATAACTTATTTTCTCGAAATAAGAACCCATCATGTCTAAAGAACTTACCACAAGCGTTTTTCTCACAAGCCTAGTACTCTTCACAAAATTCATGGTCATCAATGTATAAACTTTTAATGTGTTCAAAACCAAGCAATTTTGCATTAAGCTAGAGAGTAATGAATACCTGCGAGAAAGTGCATCGGCGATCACATTCTCCTTACCATGCTTATACCGGATGACATATGGAAATATCTCAATGAACTCTACCCAACGAGCATGCCTTTTATTTAGCTTGTGTTGGCCCTTCAAATGTTTCAAGGACTCATGATCAGTGTGAATCACGAACTCCTTAGGCCATAGGTAGTGATGCCATGTCTCCAAAGCTCGAACCAATGCATACAATTCCTTGTTAAAAGTCGGATAGTTTAAGGTTGTCCCGCTTAATTTTTCGGTGAAGTAAGCAATTGGTCGTCCTTCCTGCATAAGAACTGCGCCTATGCCAATACCTGAAGCATCATATTCAATCTCAAACGTTTTAGAAAAGTTAGGTAAAGACAATAAGTGGGCATTGGTTAGCTTCTCTTTGATTAGCTGAAACGCCTTCTCTTGTTCTTCTTCCCATCTAAATCCAACGTTCTTCTTGATCACTTCGGTAAGTGGTGTGGCTATGCTACTAAAGTCCTTCACAAACCTCTGGTAAAAACTAGCAAGTCCATGAAAACTACGAACATTGTCTACACTTGTGGGACTCGGCCACTCTTGGATTGCACGTACCTTCTCTTCATCAACCAGTATACCTTGTGAACTAACAATAAATCCCCGAAATACAAGCTTATCGGTGCAAAAAGTACACTTCTTCAGGTTAGAAAATAACTTTTCTAAGTACATCTAAAACCGATTTCAAATGTACAGCATGATCATCCAAGTTTTTGCTACAAATGAGTATATCATCAAAATAGACAATAACAAACCTACCTATAAATGCACGCAAAACATAATTCATAAGTCTCATAAAAGTGCTTGGTGCATTAGTCAACCCAAAAGGCATAACTAACCATTCATACAAACCATATTTTGTTTTAAAGGCAGTTTTCAATTCATCTCCTTCTTTCATTCTAATCTGATGATAACCACTCTTTAAATCAATCTTAGAGAACACACACGAACCATGCAACTCATCTAACATGTCATCTAAGCGAGGAATATGATGACGATACTTTACTGTTATGTTGTTGATGGCTCGGCAATCAACGCACATTCTCCACGTCCCATCATTCTTAGGTACAAGTAAAATCGGAACGGCACACGGACTCATACTCTCCCTCACGTATCCCTTCTCCAACAACTCACTTACCTGCTGTTGAAGCTCCTTTGTCTCTTCGAGATTGCTCCTATAGGCTGGTCAGTTTAAAATTATTGCACTGGGAACAAAATCAATTTGATATTCAATTCCTCGAATTGGTAGTAATCCATATGGTGTTTCCTAGGGAAAGACATCCTCAAATTCCTGCAAAAGAGAAATAACAGAACTGAGCAAAGCAGGGTCAAATTCGTTAATGTTTAAAAATGCCTCTTTGTACAAAAGTACAATTGTCAACTGATTTGAAAACATTGATCGCTTAATATTACTCACTTTTGCATAGAAATTCTTTTGTTTTCTCTCTGATTTTCTCTCAATGGCTGAATTTTAATTTTCCTTTTCTCTCTCATTTTGCTCGGCCACTCTCTGATTTTCACTCTTTTTCTTTTGCTCACTCTAAGAAAAATTCTGACGTTCGTTTGGGCTACTTTGCGCTACCACAAAACATTTATTCTCTTTAGATGAATTGATTTAAATTATGCTCATGGTTTACTCTCCATTACTATGATAGCCTCTAGGTCTACTTGAGAAAGTGGACTTTGTTGGCACAGATACCGCCTTTGAATAAGGCTTCCATTAAAACAAGATGAGACTCACGCGGAATTCAAGTAAAACGCTAACATCCCAAGTGTTGTATCTGTGCCTATAGGCACAAGAGCTTTACGAAGTATCTTTCCAAAGTAATCCAACGCAATAAGACACATAGCCGCTTGAGATGGTATTATGGTTCATCGTAACCACTATTCTATGTATGCTACTTTCTTGTATGTATACATCTATCTTGACGGTGCCTCTACTCCATTCTTTTGGAATGGTATGTGGGCCTTCCTCAAGCAATCCCCTATGACTCCACCTTTGTTCTTGTGCAAAAGCGTCCTCCCTTTCCTCTTTGGGGAGCTCACTAAAGCAAGCAGCTTCGCACCCCATTTGTATTTGCCTGCGATTGTGCCTAGCCAAGCTGTTTATCAGGAGCTGCTATCTGTGACCAAGCACTAAGCACTCTTGATTTTCTTGTAATATAATCTATATAAAGTCGGTGTTGGGTTTGTTAGGCTATACCTAGGATCCGCCTTCTTTGTACTTAGAGGTGCGAGAAGGTGCTAACAAAGAACCCTAGGTTCTAAGATAAGATATATTCCTAAAAGGGTAGTCAACGAGTTTCTGGTCTTGACCTCGACCCCAAGGCAAGACGAATTGACCACACCTCTAGGCCTTCTTCTCCTAATTAGGTAAGTCTAGCTATTGATTAGCAAAGATTCACTGGGAAAACGAAGTCATTAACTAGTCTTCATAAGCTTGTAAGATGCACGCACTCTCTGATGTGCTTTAAGATTCAAAGATGAGCTAACAGTGAGAAGATTTTCCTTATTTATTAAGGGCTTGAGAAAGGAATGGGACCTCTTTTCATCCAATATCTTCTACACAGCGGAAGCGGCAATGAATATATAGGAAGATAGGTAGTAGATGTTGATCTCTCTTAATTGTTATAAACCCACAGGAGAAGGACAATTGAAAGATAGAGAATAGTCCTGGTAGAACGAAAATTTGAATGCCCTTACATTCACTTAATCCCACTAGAAGTGAGGATAGAAGGAGGTATGCTAGCTCCATATTACTTGACTTACTACATGAGGGATCAATCTAAAAGAAAGAAGTCAAAATCCTAGTACTGGTATAAAAAAGAGAGGCCCTAAGGACTAAATCTGTTCATCCCCAAAGGCAGGAGAAAGATGGTTACATATAATGCATTCTAATGGGGGACTAATCCCAGTATTGAGTGATAGAAAGAGAGAAGGATGATGTTAGATATATACAGACGAGAATGCGCATCGTCTGGTAGATAAGATATGACTATTAGCTGCTATGATAGGAGCTGTCAATCCATAGAAGATAGAAGTTAGAAAGGATAGTATGACTTATCCTAGCTACCTAAACCAATGCTGTGATGTGAACCCCGTCAAGAATAACAAGACCCGTAGGAAAATCCAAGAACGTTTACGATCAGGTTTGGTTGGGAGATCTCGACCCCCTGCTTCAACAAAAACAAGAACCTCGGTATAATTGAGCTTAACCCGTTGTCTAATACGAAGCAAGAACTTTGGTATAGGGAAGACGCCACAAACGGTAGTAGAAAGCTGTTTGATAAATCGATGATGAATGCCACGGAAGAATTCCGATAAGTTCGAATAGTCCTTCATAGAACCAAAGAGAATAAACTCACCAATTATCTGTAAACTATATGTCCCTTCTATTCCATTAGACGCCATTTATAGGCTAAAAAAATACAAGGAAAATTCCTACAAGGAAAGTTCAAGAAATAGAAACAAAACAGAAAGGAAACAATCAGCCCCTTAATTTGGCTATCAATACAAAGAAAGTTTTTGAAATAGAAACAAAACAAAAGGAAACAATCAGCCCTTTAATTTGGCCGATCAATACAAGAAAAGTTCTAAAAATAAAACAAAAGGAAACAATCAGCTTTGACCGAATTCTTCTAGTAGTTGAATCATGTTGATGTATCTTTGTTGAACACGTGAACCATCCTCAATGGGCCTCCACGAATTTGCTTGAGCCCAAACCTCTTGAATCAGCCCATTAAGTGCATCTTTAAACTTCTTTTCTCGTGCTCTTATAACCGGCCCAGTTGGAACTTGAACTGGCTCCTTTGTAGTCATACCATTATTTGTATCATTCCCCTCCTCATGAAAAGGATTTACCCTTAAATCATCACCTACATCAAAAGGACTCAAATCAGTAACATTGAAAGTAGCACTAACATTGTACTCACCGGGCAAATCTAGCTTGTAAGTATTGTCATTGATGCGCTCTAGAATTTGAAAATGACCATCCCCTCTTGGACGCAATTTGGAATGTCTTTGCATCAGAAATCTCTCTGTTCTCATATGCAACCACACCCAATCTCCGGGTTCAAAAACAAGCTTGTGACGCCTCTTGTTGGCTTGTTTTGCATACTGTTTCGTTCTTTTCTCAATATTGAGCCTTACCTTCTCATGTATCTGCTTAACAAAATCAGTCTTTTTCTTTCCATCCAAATTAACACGCTCAGAAACAGGTAATGGAGATAAATCTAATGGAGTCAAAGGATTAAACCCATAAACAATTTCAAATGGTGAGAAGTTAGTAGCAGAATGAATAGACCTATTATAAGCAAACTCAAGATGTAGTAAACACTCTTCCCATGTTTTGATGTTCTTTTTAATTATTGCCCTCAATAAAGTGGTAAAGTCCTATTTACTATTTCGGTTTGACCATCAGTTTGTGGATGACAAGTAGTAGAAAACAAAAGCTTAGCACCTAACTTACACCGCAAAGTCTTCCAAAACTAGTTCAAGAACTTAGCATCTCTATCCGAAACAATGGTTCTAAACATGCCATGCAATCTCACAATCTCCCTAAAAAACAAATCAGCAACATGCGTAGTATAATCCGTTTTGTGACATGGAATAAAATGTACCATCTTAGAAAATCTATCTACGCCACAAAAATCGAATCTCTTCCACGTTTAGTCCTAGGTAATCCTAACACAAAGTCCATTGAAATATCAATCCAAGGCTCACTAGGAATGTGCAAAGGAGTATACAAACCGTTGGGCTGCACTCTGCATTTAGCTTGCCTACATGTGACGCTCAACATCTCGTTTCATGTGTGGCCAATAAAAATGTTCCTGCAAAATAGTTAAGGTCTTAGCAATCCCAAACTGTCCCATTAATCCCCTTCCATGGGATTCCTGCACTAATAAATCCCTCAAAGAACAGTTAGGCACACATAACTTATTTTCTCGAAATAAGAACCCATCATATCTAAAGAACTTACCACAAGCGTTTTTCTCACGAGCCTAGTACTCTTCACAAAATTCATGGTCATCAATGTATAAACTTTTAATGTGTTCAAAACCAAGCAATTTTGCATTAAGCTGGAGAGTAATGAATACCTGCGAGAAAGAGCATCGGCGATCACATTCTCCTTACCATGCTTATACCGGATGACATATGAAAATGTCTCAATGAACTCTACCGAACGAGCATGCCTTTTATTTAGCTTGTGTTGGCCCTTCAAATATTTCAAGGACTCATGATCAGTGTGAATCACGAACTCCTTAGGCCATAGGTAGGTAGTGATGCCATGTCTCCAAAGCTCGAACCAATGCATACAATTCCTTATCAAAAGTCAGATAGTTTAAATCTGTCCCGCTTAATTTTTCGGTGAAGTAAGCAATTGGTCGTCCTTCCTGCATAAGAACTGCGCCTATGCCAATATCTGAAGCATCATATTCAATCTCAAACATTTTAGAAAAGTTAGGTAAAGACAATAAGGGGGCATTGGTTAGCTTCTCTTTGATTAGCTGAAACGCCTTCTCTTGTTCTTCTTCCCATCTAAATCCAACGTCTTCTTGATCACTTCAGTAAGTGGTGTGGCTATGCTACTAAAGTCCTTCACAAACCTCTGGTAAAAACTAGCAAGTCCATGAAAACTACGAACATTGTCTACACTTGTGGGACTCGGCCACTCTTAAATTGCACGTACCTTCTCTTCATCAACCAGTATACCTTGTGAACTAACAACAAATCCCCGAAATACAAGCTTATCGGTGCAAAAAGTACACTTCTTCAGGTTAGAAAATAACTTTTCTAAGTACATCTAAAACCGATTTCAAATGTACAGCATGATCATCCAAGTTTTTGCTACAAATGAGTATATCATCAAAATAGACAATAACAAACCTACCTATAAATGCACGCAAAACTTAATTCATAAGTCTCATAAAAGTGCTTGGTGCATTAGTCAACCCAAAAGGCATAACTAACCATTCATACAAACCATATTTTGTTTTAAAGGCAGTTTTCAATTCATCTCCTTCTTTCATTCTAATCTGATGATAACCACTCTTTAAATCAATCTTAGAGAACACACACGAACCATGCAACTCATCTAACATGTCATCTAAGCGAGGAATATGATGACGATACTTTACTATTATGTTGTTGATGGCTCGGCAATCAACGCACATTCTCCACGTCCCATCATTCTTAGGTACAAGTAAAATCGGAACGGCACACGGACTCATACTCTCCCTCACGTATCCCTTCTCCAACAACTCACTTACCTGCTGTTGAAGCTCCTTTGTCTCTTCGAGATTGCTCCTATAGGCTGGTCAGTTTGGAATTATTGCACTGGGAACAAAATCAATTTGATGTTCAATCCCTCGAATTGGTGGTAATCCATATGGTGTTTCCTAGGGAAAGACATCCTCAAATTCCTGCAAAAGAGAAATAACAGAACTGAGCAAAGCAGGGTCAAGTTCGTTAATGTTTAAAAATGCCTCTTTGTACAAAAGTACAATCATCAACTGATTTGAAAACATTGATCGCTTAATATCACTCACTTTTGCATAGAAATTCCTTTGTTTTCTCTCTGATTTTCTCTCAATGGCTGAATTTTAATTTTCCTTTTCTCTCTCATTTTGCTCGGCCACTCACTGAGTTTCACTCTTTTTCTTTTGCTCACTCTTTTTCTTTTTATCACTCTCTTTTCGCAACCTCACTTGATCTTCATAAACCTATTTCGGTGTCATCGGCACAAGAGTGATGGGTTTTTGGTGAGCACGAATGAGTATTTATTGGTAAAGCCATCATGCTTAACTCTCTGATTGAATTGCCACGGTCGACCTAATAACAAATGTCCAGTTTGTATCGAACTACATCACACAAAACTTCATCTTCATATTTTCCGATGAGGAATGAAACCAAAAGCTGCTTATTCACCTATACCTTGCTACTATCATTCAGCCATTGTAACTTGTACGGCCTAGAATGTTTCAGTGTGGGTAGTCCTAATTTCTCCACCAAGATTGTGCTTGCAACATTAGTACAACTTTCAACATTAGTACAACTTCCTCATATTGCATACGTTGTTTTGACGGAGCACCTAGTATGAAAGATGTTCTCCCACTGCACTTCTTCAACCTCTTTTGCTTGCGAGCTTAGGAGTCTTCTTGACATCAACAATTCGCCTTGAACCGCATATTCCTCATCATCCATGTCCTCCAATGGTGGCATAGAGTCGGTATTAGACTCATCGTTGGTTTCGATCTCTTCATTACTCCTTATCACCGTGACTCTTTTGTTCGGGCATTGACTTGCTATGTGGCCCCTGCCTTGACATTTAAAATACTTAATGACACGATTTCGAGAAGTGGAAGGGTCAGATTTACTTTGAGTGTCATGGTTGGTTATCTCTTGTTTTGGTTCAAATTTAGGTTTTACAGTTGGTTTCTCCTCTTTCTTCACATGACTCGGTTTCCATAGGAAAAACCCAAATTATTAGATGCACGTGTACCACTCTCCTCTTGAGTTGTTGCTCCACCTTGATGGCCATGTGCACCATATCCTCTAATTCCACATAATGCTGCATCTCCACCCTATCATGAATTTCTTGATTCAAGCCATTCAAGAACCTGGGCATAGTAGCCTCTCGGTCTTCTTCGATTTTAGCCTGAATCATAGCAATCTCCATCTCTTGATGATAATCCTCCATACTCTGATTACCTTATCAGAGCATTTGCAATTTATTGTACAACTCCCAGTGGTAATGGTTGGGCACAAATAGCTTCCTCATATCTATTTTCATCTCTTCCCACATCTCTATCGGTCGTTCCCTATTTCGCCACCTGTTCAATACTAATTGATCCCACCACACAATAGTATAGTCAGAAAACTCAATGGCAGCAAGTTTTACCTTTTTTTCCAAACCAACTAGCCTATAGGAGCAATCCCGAGGAGACAAAGGAGTTTCAGCGGCAGGTAAATGAGTTGTTGGAGAAGGGGTACGTGAGGAGAGTATGAGTCCGTGTGCTGTTCCGGTTTTACTTGTACCTAAGAAGGATGGGACGTGGAGAATGTGCGTTAATTGCCGAGCCATCAACAACATAACGGTAACGTATCGTCATCCTATTCCTCGCTTAGATGACATGTTAGATGAGTTGAATGGTTCTTGTGTGTTCTCTAAGATGGATTTAAAGAGAATTATCATCAGATTAGAATGAAAGAAGGAGATGAATGGAAAACTGCCTTTAAAACAAAATATGGTTTGTATGAATGGTTAGTTATGCTTTTTTGGTTGACTAATGCACCAAGCACTTTTATGAGACTTATAAATCATGTTTTGCGTGTATTTATAGGCAAGTTTGATGTTATCTATTTTGATGATATACTTATTTATAGCAAAAACTTAGATGATAATGTCGTACATTTGAAATCAGTTTTAAATGTGCTTAGGAAAAAAAAGTTATTTGCTAAACTGAAGAAGTGTACTTTTTTGCACCGATAAGCTTGTATTTCTGGAATTTGTTGTTAGTGCACGGGGTATACAGGTTGATGAAGAGAAGGTACATGCAATTCAAGAGTGGCCGAGTCCCACAAGTGTGGCAATGTTCGTAGTTTTCATGGACTTGCTAGTTTTTATCGGCGGTTTGTGAAGGATTTTAGTAGTATAGCCGCACTACTTACCGAAGTGATCAAGAAGAATGTCAGATTTAGATGGGGAGAAGAACAAGAAAAAGCGTTTCAGCTAATCAAATAGAAGCTAACCAATGCCCCTTTATTGTCTTTACCTAATTAGCTTTTCTAAATCATTTGAGATTGAATGTGATGCTTCAGGTATTAGCATAAGCACAGTTTTTATACAGGATGGATGACCAATTACTTACTTCAGCGAGAAATTAAGCGGGGCAGCGTTAAACTACCCGACCTATGACAAGGAGTTGTATGCATTGGTTCGAGATTTGGAGACGTGGCAGCACTACCTATGGCCTAAGGAGTTCGTGATTCACACTGATCATGAGTCCTTGAGACACTTGAAGGGCCAACACAAGCTAAATAAAAGGCATGCTCGTTGGGTAGAGTTCATTGAGACATTTCTATATGTCATCCAGTATAAAAAAGTAAGGAGAATGTGGCCGCCGATGCACTTTCTAACAGGTATGCATTACTCTCTACACTTTGATGCAAAATTACTTGGTTTTGAACACATTAAAAGTTTATACAATGATGACCATGAATTTTGTGAAGAGTACCAGGCTTGTGAGAAAAACGTTTGTGGTAAGTTTTTTAGATATGATGGGTTCTTGTTTCGAGAAAATAAGTTATGTGTGCCTAATTGTTCTTTGAGGGATTTGTTAGTGCAGTAATCCCATGGAGGGGGATTAATAGGACATTTTGAAGTTGTTAAGACCTTAGCTGTTTTGCAGGAACACTTCTGTTGGCCACACATGAAACAAGATATTGAGCATATTTGTGGTAGATGTGTCACATGTAGGCAAGCTAAATCTAGAGTACAGCCCAACGGTTTGTATACTCCTTTGTCCATTCCTTGTGAGCCTTGGATTGATATTTCAATGGACTTTGTGTTAGGATTACCTAGGACTAAACGTGGAAGATATTCGATTTTTGTGATTGTGGATAGATTTTTTAAAATGGCACATTGTATTCCATGTCACAAAACGGATGATGCTTCGCATATTGCTCATTTGTTCTTTAAGGAGATTGTGAAATTGCATGGCATGCCTAGAGCCATTGTTTCGGATAGAGATGTTAAGTTCTTGAGCTACTTTTGGAAGACTTTGTGGTGTAAGTTAGATACCAAACTTTTGTTTTCTACTACTTGTCACCCACAAACTGATAGTCAAATCGAAGTAGTAAATAAGACTTTGTCTACTTTATTGAGGGCAATAATTAAAAAAAAGCATCAAAAAATGTGAAGAGTTTTTACTACATGTTGAGTTTGCTTATAATAGGTCTATTCATTCTGCTACTAAGTTCTCACCATTTGAAATTGTTTATGGGTTTAATCCTTTGACTCCATTGGATTTTTCTCCATTACCTGTTTCTGAGTGTGTTAATTTGGATGGAAAGAAAAAGGCTGATTTTGTTAAGTAGATACATGAGAAGGTAAGGCTCAAAATTGAGAGAAGAACGGAGTAGTATGCAAAACGAGCCAACAAGGGGCGTCATAAGCTTGTTTTTGAACCCGGAGATTGGGTGATATGAGAACAGAGAGATTTCCGGTGCAAAGACATTCCAAACTGCTTCAAAGAGGGATGGTCCTTTCCAAGTTCTAGAGCGCACCAATGACAATGCTTACAAGCTAGATTTGCCCGGTGAGTACAATATTAGTGCTATTTTCAATGTTACTGATTTGAGTCCTTTTGATGAAAGTGATGATTTGAGGGCAAATCCTTTTCAAGAGGAGGGGAATGATGCAAATAATAGCATGATTACAAAGGAGCCAGTTCAAGTTCCAACCGGGCCGGTTATAATAGCACGAGAAAAGAAGTTCAAAGATGCACTTAATGGGCTTATTCAAGAGGTTTGGGCTCAAGCAAAATCCTAGAGGCCCATTGAGGATGGTTCATGAGTTAAACAGAGATGCATCAACATGATTCAACTATTTGAAGAATTCGATCAAAACAGATTATTTCCTTTTGTTTTATTTCTAGAACTTTCCTTATATTGATCAGCCAAATTAAGGGGCTGATTGTTTCCTTTTCGTTTTGTTTCTATTTCTTGAACTTTCCTTATATTCCATCAGGGGTAGGACGTATTTTGAATGGACTAGAACGATGGAGCATTCTGACAGCCCCTAGAATCACATCAGTACGACGAAGGCCGACGTTGATGGCTAAGTATATCAGATGGCAATCCCCTATCTGCCCTAGAAAAGGAAAGAAGATTACTATAATCAGTAAGGAAAAGAGGCTCATGACGGTTTGCCAATAGGGGAGATATCCCCTACTAGAATTTCGTCGATTTGAGACCCAGATCATAGTGGAAAATAGGTTGTTTGACGAAAAGCATAGCTCCAGTCCTCTTATGAATAGGTGGGACTAGGACAGATATCATGCTATTCTAGAGATAGATAGGTGAACAATGACAAGGAAATCTCAATCCCTGAATGTTCGGAAGTTTGTTTCTGTCGAAGCATTTTCCTTTCCCACCTACCCTCCATCTTTACTTCTATTAAGTGTGAAGTACATGTTGGCATTCCGACGCTCTGTCAAAACTCTATGACTTACTAAATCTTTCTTCCTTCAAAGACTCATCCTGCTTTTCAGTTCGTCGAACGAATGAGCTATGAATATCGAATTGGTTTTTTTTAACTCTTTATCATCATAGTTCACCGTCAAAGCACTTCCAGTAAATTGATGGAAGACTCGCATCGAGCTCGTCATTTGCTCTACGCCGTCGATTAATAGATGGAAGTATCATCGAGTCTGGTAGCCAGTATTGGAAATATCGTATAGAAATAGAAAAGCCACGCCAAAAAAGTCCCATGTCTTTCGTCGGTTGGACCAACCCAACTAGAAAAAATATTTCCGATAAGTCTTTGTCAAATTGTTGAGGGCGATGAAGTGGAACTCAAAAGGAAAGCTCATATAATGGATTCTGATTCATTTGATTTCTATAGTGTGACTTCTTTTCGAACTCTGAGTCTTTCTGTGTTTCTATTTCGAAACGGAATAGGAGAACAAACGAAAGAGCATCTTCATTTGCTCCAAACTGAGATGGAGACCTGACGAAGCTTCCCATAATGAGGCTTCTAATGCTTCCATCGGAATTTTCTATAGGGGATGATCATGAGATGGAAATTCGCCACTATGGATGATCCGAATAGTATTTTTTGGCAAATCTGTGACCAATTTCTGAGTTGCTTGAAGCAACCAAAACGACCTTGCCCTTACAATGGTCTCTCCCAGAACGGGACCGGGAGGTGATTGGGGAAGAGGCGATCATCGGTCGATCAACCCTATAATGGTTTGCAGAGTTGGTATTGGGAGGCAGCTTCAGAGCTTCAATCTCTCATTACCAGCATCAACTATAGAGTTTCCATCTTATGCAGTAGTGGAGGTCGGAGGGGGTAGTTCATTTTTTTTGGGTATGCAGCTCCACGAGCGACGGAGCACCGCGAGCAGAGCGAGAGAACGAAGTGGGCTTTGGTAAAGTCAGAATTTGCACCTATTTGTATCTATTTAGTGATGAGTCTGCTAGTTTCTTTGATCCCACTTGGTGTTCCTTTTCCATTTGCTTCCAATAGTTCGACCTATCCAGAAAAATTGTCGGCCCACTAATGTGGTTCTGATCCCTCCGGTAATGTCAAAAGTTGTTTCGATATACGATTTTATGCGGTTTTGATTTTACTTATTATCCATAATTCGTAAGTCACTTATTCTTTTCCTTGGGCAGTACCTCTCAATAAGATTGATTCATTTGGATCTTGGTCCATGATGGCCTTTTTATTGATTATGACGATTGGATCTCTCTATAAATGGAAAAGTGGTGCTATGGATCGGGAGTGATCACTAGTGATAGGGCAAGGGGGGAAGGACATAAGAAAGAGATAGATGTCTACATTCAATCAATTGATTCATCATGGTAGAGAAGAAAAACGGTGCATGGACCATACTCGAGCTTCGGATCAATGTCCCCAAAAGCAAGGAGTATGCCCGCGTGTTCTGACGAGTACACCGAAGAAACCAAATTCAGCTCTACATAAGACAACCAATGTACAGTTGAGCAATCGACATGATATATTTGCTCATATTCCAGGCGAAGGTCATAATTCGCAAGAACATCCTATAGTCTTAATCAAAGGAGGTAGAGTGAAAGATTCGCCGGTTGTGAAATCCCATTGTATTCGAGGAGTCAAGGATTTGCTGGGAATTACGGATCGAAGAAGAGGCAGATCTAAATATGGTGTGGAAAAGCGAAAATCCAAATTAATGGAAGATGCCTATGGAACGTCATTTTTCTCTATCAGTCGAGGGAACAACCACAACGTTACGCCCTAAAATAGAACTTTACGGACCCCTTCCGAATGACATATAGCCTACTACGCTAGTCAACGAAAGAGACTAAAAGAAAATCAGACAACAATGTGAGGGCTTCCTTCCTCCTATAGATAAGGGACTAATTACTCTAACCCGACAGCGCTTACTGTACCCACGCTTACTGATTCAATCCCAGCAGAAAGGATCACAGCCGATACGCATTCAATTGCTAGCATCACACCGGTTACTAATAACGTCCGACAACTGCTCTTATTCCAATGTCTACTCCTATTAGTGCACCGACGGTTATTCAATAGCAGATAGGCGACAGAGCTCCTGCGAAGACACCGGATATTGAAAGGAGCATTTACTCTTCTTGTAGCGGAGTCGTTTATAAGAGAAAAACTAGCTGTGGATTCAATAAAAGTTTATTCTCAAACAGGAGACTAGTGCCTTACTTTACTTCCTTTTTTAATTGAAATTCTGTCAATTCAATAGAAATATCTACTTACCGTCACATCAACAGTTAAGGAAGAAGGGAAGGTAATAGAGTTCCGGAAAGGAAGGTAATAGAGTTCCGAAAGGAAGAAGGGAAGGTAACAGTTAAGACACTAATTACTAGTTAAGCTGATACGAGTAGTTACAAATCGAAACTAGACGAGCAAAGAAAGAAAAATAGCCATGGAAAGGAGGTACAATGTGCATGCTTTCGTTGATAGGCTTCAGTCATTAATGAAGAAACCTGCGCTCTTCGAACCTCGGTTTGAACCGTAAAATACCTCGATCCTAATCTGGAGAGCCCCAATCTCTATCGATGGCATGAGTGGTTGTACTCCACTAATGAGCTACGCATATCTGCAGTACGATCCATTTGGTCTAAGTCTTCCCATCATATAGTAATAGTGTGCCTTCACCCCATGGTTCTCCCATTTTGGGCATAGGGTCCCTCGGGTATTTTCACCCTCTTCGACTTACAACTTGAACACTTTCTTTAAGCAGTACTGCCACTCAGAATGAATTTTTTTTCAATGACGTACCAAACATGATAGTACGAGAAGTTGAACTCGTATGCCTCTCCCTCTTACTTGTTTGTTTGCTAATTAAGTAGAGAAAGGCAAAGACCATTCCTATCTGTAAGATTGATTCTTTTGTGTGACCATAAGACAATTACTCTGATGCAAATAATGGCATGACTATAAAGGAGCCAGTTCAAGTTCCAACTGGGCCGGTTAAAAGAGCATGAGAAAAGAAGTTCAAATATGCACTTAATGGGCTGATTTAAGAGGTTTGGGCTTAAGCAAATTCGTGAAGGCCCATTGAGGATGGTTCACATGTTCAACAAAGATGCATCAATATGATTCAACTACTAGAAAAATCCGAACAAAGCTGGTTATTTGCTTTTCTGTTGTGAGCAGTGATCAGCCAAATCAAGGGCTAATTGTTTCCTTTTGTTTCGTTTCTATTTCTGATTGTTTTCTTTTTTTATTATGGGCGTGTGATCAGCCAAATTAAGGGGCTGATTGTTTCCTTTTGTTTTTGTTTCTATTTCTGAAACTTTTCTTGTATTTTTTAGCATATTAATAGGCGTCTAATAGAATAGAAGGGAGATAATTGTTTTTCTAGAAATTCATGAGTTTTATTCTCTTTGGTTCTTTGAAGGACTATTCGAACTTATCGGAATTCTTCCGTGGCGTTCATCATCGACTTATCAAACGGATTTCCACTATCGTTTGTGGCATCTTCCTTATACCAAGGTTCTTATTTCGCATTAAACAACGGGTTGATGTCAATTATACTGAGCTTCTTATTTTTGTTGAAGCAACGGGTCAAGGTCTCCCAACCAAACCTGATTGTGGACGTTCTTAGATTTTCCTTTTGTTTTACGGGTCTCATTATTCTTGACGAGATTTGCATCATTTGGTATCAGAGCCAAGGATTTCTCGTCTCAGATTTGTCTATACCATTTAAATTTAGTTTCCTTTTCTTATTTGGCTAAATTTGTTGTGGCCGAATTGGTTCTAGCCCTAGGTTCAAATTTTGTTGTTTCCTTGTGCTTTAATTCCATGCTATTTAGCTTTTCAAAATTCGGGTTAACATATCATAGTTTAGCCGAATTTGTTTCTTTTACCCCATTCTGATCGTAATCTGTTTGCTCTAATTTTAATTCGAAATCATGTTCTGTTATTAACGAAAGAAAGAATTTGATCATAAAAAAAAAAAACAGAAAGGAGTCCGAAAAGAAAAGAGTAAAAATATTCGACCAAAAATTTTTCGTTTGTTTTTCACCGATTTTGGTTCCAATAAGCTCGAAAATCACCTCACCCCAAAGACAAAAAATTTTCGTGGAAATTTTACTGAATTGTGCTTTTGAAAATCTAATCACCCATATACCTTGTTTTCTTACCTTTTGAACATGAATTCCCTTAGCGAGTTCTTGATGAATTATTGCTGGAATTTTGAATATTGTTCGTATAGTTTCAAAAGAACTGAAAGAGAATTATCGAGGGGAAATAGGCAAGAGTGGTGAGCATATTAGATGGTAAAAACCGATTATACTGAGTGAAACACGAGTGGAATAGAGTGAATCATTTTTTTAGTGAAACACGTGAGGGAGTGTGTGAGGTCTTTTTTTTTTGTTTTCAAACTTTGATTTGCAGCAATCATGTCTCACAACAGTGAAAAGAGCATTGCCGAAGGTGCTACAGGGATGGCTGACCCAAAAGTGCTCGTGGAGGCCATGATGAGTGAGATGAGGCGTGTGATGATGTTAGAATTGGAGCAGGTACATGAGCGGATTGATCGGATGGAGATTACACGTTTGAAGCAACCACAAAACGCTCCTAATGTGCATAGGAGGGAAAGAGTTCAACATGAGGGAGTGAGAGATGAAGATGGAGAGTATTATGGGGCTGGTTTTGATGAAGAAGAAGATCAGGATTCAGTTGTTGGTAATATGAGATATGGAGGGCGGTTTAGAGAAGATAGGAATCAGAAAGATAACAACTTGGGTAGTATTAAGATAAAAATTCCAGCATTTCAAGGAAGAAACGACCCGAGGCTTATCTTGAGTAGGAGAAAAAGGTGGAGTTAGTGTTCAATTGTCACAACTACTCTGAGATAAAGAAGGTAAAACTTGTTGCCATTGAGTTTTCTGACTATACTATTGTGTGGTGGAATCAGTTAGTGTTGAACAGGCGGTGAAATAGGGAACGACCGGTAGAGACGTGGGAAGAGATGAAAATAGTGATGAGGAAGCGGTTTGTGCCCAGTCATTACCACCGGAAGTTGTACAATAAATTACAAACGCTCCGACAAGATAATTGGAGTGTGGAGGATTATCATCAAGAGATGGAGATTGCTATGTTCCGGGCTAATATCGAAGAGGACCGAGAGGCTACTATGGCTAGGTTCTTGAATAACTTGAATCAAGAAATTCATGATAGGGTGGAGATGCAGCATTATGTAGAATTAGAGGATATGGTGCACATGGCCATCAAGGTGGAGCAAAGAGGAGGGGTGGTATACGTGCATCCCATAATTCGGATTTTTCCCTATGAAAACCGAGTCATGTGAAGAAAAAAGGATAAACCAGCTGCAAAACCTAAATTTGAGCCAAAATAAGAGAACCAATCATGACACTCAAGGTAAATCTGACCCTTCCATTTCTCGAAATCGTGACATTAAGTGTTTTAAATGTCAAGGTAGGGGTCACATAGCAAGTCAATGCCCGAACAAAAGAGTTATGATGATAAGGGGTAATGGTGAGATCGAAACCGAAGACAAGTCCAATACCGACTTTATGCCACCATTAGAGGACGTGGATGATGAAGAATATGCGGTTCAAGGTGAATTGTTGGTATCAAGAAAACTTCTAAGTTTGCAAACAAAAGAAGTTGAAGAAGTGCAGTGGGAGAACATCTTTCATATTAGGTGCTACGTCAAAAACAAGGTATGTAGTATAATTGTTGATGGAGGAAATTGTATTAATGTTGCAAGCACTACCTTGGTAGAGAAATTAGGACTGCCCATACTGAAACATCCTAAACTGTACAAGTTATAATGGCTGAATGATAGTGGCGAGGTAAAGGTGAATAAGCAGGTTTTGATTTCATTTCGCATCAAAATATATGAAGATAAAGTTTTATGTGATGTAGTTCCGATACAAGCTAGACATTTGCTATTAGGCTGATCGTGGCAATTCGATCGGAGAGTTAAGTATGATAGTTTCACTAACAAATACTCGTTGGTGCTCAACCAAAAACCCATCACTCTTGTGCCGATGACACCGAAACAGGTTTATAAAAATCAAGTGAGGTTACAAAAAGAGAGTGATCAAAAGAAAGAGAGTGAGCAAAAGAAAAAGAGTGAAAATTGGAGAGTGATCGAGCAAAATGAGAGAGAAAAAGAAAATCAAAATTCAGCCATTGAGAGAAAATCAGAGAGAAAACAAAAGAATTTCTATGCAAAAGTAAGTGAGATTAAGCGAGCAATATTTTCAAATCAGCCGATGATTGTACTTGTGTACAAAGAGGCATTTTTAAATAAAAACGAACTTGACCCTGCTTTGCCTAGTTCTATCGTTTCTTTTTTGCAGGAATTTGAGGATGTCTTTCCTGTGGAAACACCACATGGATTACCACCAATTCGAGGGATTGAACATCAAATTGATTTTGTTTCCGGTGCAACAATTCCAAACCGACCAGCCTATAGCAATTTCGAGGAGACAAAGGAGCTTCAACGGCAGGTAAGTGAGTTGTTGGAAAAGGGATACGTGAGGAAGAGCATGAGTCCGTGCACCGTTCCGGTTTTACTTGTACCAAAGAAGGATGGGACGTGGAGAATGTGCGTTGATTGTCTAGCCATCAACAACATAACGATAAAGTATCGTCATCCTATTCCTCGCTTAAATGACATATTAGATGAGTTGCATGGTTCTTGTGTGTTCTCTAAAATTGATTCAAAGAGTGTTTATCATCAGATTAGAATGAAAGAAGGAGATGAATAGAAATTAAACTGCCTTTAAAACAAAATATGATTTGTATGAATGGTTAGTTATGCTTTTTGGGTTGACTAATACACCAATCACTTTTATGAGACTTATGAATCATATTTTACGTGCATTTATAGGCAGGTTTGTTGTTGTCTATTTTGATGATATACTCATTTATAGTAAAAACTTGGATGATCATGTCGTACATTTGAAATCGATTTTAGATGTGTTTAGGAAAGAAAAGTTATTTGCTAACATGAAGAAGTGTACTTTTTGCACTGATAAGCTTGTATTTCTGGGATTTGTTGTTAATGCACAAGATATACAGGTTGATAAAGAGAAGGTACGTGCATTCCAAGAGTGACCGAGTCCCACAAGTATAGGCAATGTTCGTAGTTTTTATGGACCTGCAATTTTCTCTCCGCTCCACAGATATTCACACAAATTTACCCTAAAAAACTAAAACTCAAAACCAGAGAAGATGAACAAAAGAAAGTCAGGAAAGGCTCGTCAGAAATCGATGCCCCCTTCCTCTCTAAAACTTCTTATTTATAGAGGGTTTTCAGATACAGAGAGATTCCATTCTGATAAGAATGAATCATTGTACAGTAAAAGTGCTACAGAAAAAGTTGCATTATTGCTACAGATTTTATCTTTTTAGTACAGTTGTTTAGATGCTTTGTCTGCTAAGGGTGGTCTTGGAGATAAGATGGAATCTCCTTTATGAGGTGGCTCATAAGCTGCTGTCGGCTGGTGGAGTATGAGCTGGCAGATGAAGCTGAATCCTGAGGCGGGTACACCATGCTTCTTAGTCTTGCATAATATTTTGCATGGCGCCTTCATCCATAATATCTTCAGGATCTGCATGTTGATCTTCTTGTTGAAAACCATCTCCGCCGAGGTCCTCGTCCTCCAATTTTTCCAAATCTTCATAAAACTCCTCCTTTGCCTTAGAGCCAATTTTCCCTAGCTGAAGGGAAGATAGAAAAGCTAACACTTTAGGAATTTTTTGCTCTGAAGCTTCAAAAGCACCGATATAATCATAGAAAAGGATATTATTTTCTATCTTTATAGAGTGTGCTCCTAAAATGGCTTTGGTGTAGGCTTCTTCAAAAAAGTCTTTTGCTGCCTTCTTGGTCTCTCCTTCCAAATCTAAAACTGGGAGATTTTCACAAGCCGGAGAAGGAATATAATTGAAATTATGTAGTTCCCATAGCTGTACTGAAGGGAAAATCTTCAGATACTTTCGTTCCTCCCAAGTACTCCAGATACGAAAGAAAAAAGTAGTTTGATATCTGGAAGTATAAGCTTTTATGCTTTTGAGGCAGATGTCTGGAAGAAAATCTGAGAACTCTTCTGGATGAGAAGCATTCACAAATACTTCATGAACAAGGCCAAGTTGAATAGCCTTACGACATTTTGCAATCTCCTGAAAACCGGAAATAATTCTTGGAGAATTATTCTTGTTTAGAACTAATTCATGTTGTTGAAGGAGTGCCAGAATGTCTGTGGCCTCTAGAGTTTTGAAGAACTGTTTTAAATCGGCGTCTGTAATCATATTCTGTTGATTCAAGCCGATCATCTTGTAGACTGTCATTTCGGCTTCAAGTTGCCTGGATTTATCATTTTGGATTTTGCAGAGTTCTAGTAATTTATAAAACTCGGGAAGCGGATGATGTACCTGATCGGAGATCTCCATATCAAGAACTGTGTTTCTTAAGAACTCTTGGTCCTGGGAAGATCCTTGGAACCAGGTTCCCTTCCTTTGTTCTAATTCAGAACTCTGGGTAGCAAGCGTATAGTTGCAGAGGTCTGTGACTTTCTTTACGATGGCTTGCTTTTCTGTTTTCTCCTGGGTGTAATGAGAAAACATAGAAAGTACCATTTGCTCTATCTGTGAGAGCTAATACTTTGAAGCATGGAAATCATTAGATTGAATGGCGCGATAGTATCCATTCAATTTTTCATATATAGTAGGGTTGGTATTTCTGAGGTCAGTGTTTTACCAGTTCCTTACTACTGCTGCTGCTGTAGGTCTTGTGAGTTGTACAGATTGTACCCTCCTCTGTGCCGCAGTGATATTGCTATAGGTAGGGGTGTTGTTCTGAATTGGAAGAACTGTCATTCCCGGTGGAGGGAATGGTTTAGCCTCGGTAGAAGCTATTGTTGTAGTAGTTGTATTGCCTCCAGTTCCCTGGGTAGAGGTGTGACCTCCAGTCGCCTGTGTTTGTTTAGTACCTCCAGTCGCCTGGGTAGATGAGCTGCTTTCTCTTTTTTCAGGAATTCTTTTCTGGTTGTTGCCTCCCATGAGCGGGGTCTTCTTTGTATTGTTGACGGTGGTCCATTTGGCTTCATCAGCCATGGACCTTAGCCTTTTCAGCCTCTCCTCATCCATGCTCAGGACAAGTTAATAAATCTGCAAGATAATTAGTGTAACCAGAAATATATTTCACATCATATTGATAAATTTCAAGATATAAAGCAATTCTTTCTCTCCTGAGATTTTCTTCAGGATTGTTTATAGTTCTTTTCTTTAAAAACTGCGCCACAGCTTTATTATCTGTTTCTATAACAAAATTTCGGTATAGCAAATAGATTTTTAAACTTTTTATAGCAAGCTTAATTGCTAACAATTCTTTATCATAGGTAGAATAGTTTTGCTGAGGTTTTGAAAATTTTCCAGAAGTATAAGCAACTATCTCCTTTTGTTTTGCTATTAATACTCCTGCCAAAAATGAATCAGAAGCATCTGTTTGTAAGGTTAATAATTCATTCTCTTGAGGAAAATAAAGAATTGTTTGTTTGGTAACTAGATTTTTTATATTCTCTATTTCCTTTTCTTCATTAGAAGTTAATTGAATATGTATTTTTTCTGTATTCCATTTTCTAGGTTGCTCACCAGTTTCACATTTATATTTTGCTTGGATTTGCTTTAATTTTTCTTGTAAATTCTGAACTAATTCAGATAAATGAGGAATAAATTTTCTCCCATAATTTAGTAATCCAAGAAAACTTTGTAACTGTTTTAAAGTTTTGAAAGTATTCAGAAATTCCTTTAATTTTGTATAAATATGTTGTTGTAATTCCATCTGTCCTTCTTTTATATATTTTCCTAGAAATTCAACTTCAGTTTTAAATAAACTGATCTTTTTAGGACTTAATATAATTCTTTTCTCTAATAGGATTTTGGCTATTTGTAATAAATGTTGTTTATGTTCTTCTATTGTATCGGAGAAGACTAATATATCATCAATATAGACAACTACATAATGTAGATGTCTAAATATAGAATTCATCCATTTTTGAAATATTTGTGGTGCATTCTTTAGGCCAAAGGGCATTACTAACCATTCATAATGACCCTGTGGACAGCTAAAGGCTGTTAATTCTATAGATTCTTGATTTAGTAACTTTATTTGCCAGAATCCAGATTTTGCATCAAATTTGCTATAGTATTTTGCTCCTTGTATCTGTTTTACTAAATTCTCAGCAGAAGGTATAAAGTATCCATCAAATTTGGTGCAGCTATTTAATTTTTTGTAATTTATAATCATTCTTGCTTTTCCTCTTTTTTGTTCTGCATGATTTCTTACCATAAATGCTGGTGAAGAATGAGGGTTGTTACTTGGTTGTATTAATTTTAATTCTAATAGTTCGTTTATTTGTTCGGCTAGTTCTTTCTTATCTATAGGGGATACCATTATACTATTAACTCTTACTTTAGTATCTTTATATTGTTCTAATAATTCTATAGAACAATATCTTGGTGATTTTTCAAAATGTAATAAAGGATTATTTGAATATAAAGGTTGTAGCATGCTGTGTATAAGTTTCTCTGTGTCAGAGCTTATAGCTACTAGATATGTATAAATTTTTTGCAGTTGTGTTGCAGGAAATTGAAATTGGGATGTAAAAAGAGATTTACCGCTCTGGGCTGGCGTAAAATTAGGGGCTAATGCCATGGGAAAAGGTACTCGGGGAACAGAATGATTATCAAAAGTAAAATAATGAGTATTAAAAGATGCATAATGTCGAAGATTATTCATGCCAAGAAGACAATCAATATCATATTCTTTTGGTAGAAGGGCAAATTCAAATTTGTAATGGTGTTCTTCATTATGGATATCAGGTATATAAATAGAAAGTCGGGCTTTATGTGTTATATGTACTGGTCTACCCATAAAATCTTGTAACTTAGCTTGTTTATCTAAAGGGATCCAGAATTGTTCCTGGATAAATGTATTTTGTATAAAACTGGTTTCAGCTCCAGAGTCAACTAAAGCATGTATAGTTAGATCTGATTGAATATCCGGAAACTTTATAGTTAATGGAATATAGATATGTAACTGGGATTTAATTTTAAGATCCAACATAATGTAATTCAGAAGAAGAAGATGGTAGCCTTATTATATTTTGATTTTGTAATATTTTCTGCTGATCTAATATTTTTTGTGTTCTTCCTTCTAAAGGAGTGTTTTCTAAATTAGTTTCTATGGTAGAGGTACTTGCTCTACTTGGTTCAATATGTAGTGTTGCCTGAAGCAATGAATGTTTCTACTGGAAGTTGCATTTTTGGTTTAAGTGTTTTAAGGAAAAATTGTATTTCATTATCATATTTGAGATGTTTGACATCTACTAATTTAGGATGTATCACTTTTTCATTTCCTACTTCGTATAATTTAATAAACTGTGAAGGAGTAACAGATTTAAAAGTAGAAGTTTCGTTTAATGCTAAACAATGCTCCCATTGTATTCCTAGTATTTTAGATCCAGGTAGCATTTCTATTCCTTTAAGATTTATAGATAGTGTACAAGATTTATATTTTTGTACAAAAATCTGGATGTATATTAACTCCAAATATTCTATAAGCAAGATTTGATTTTGCTCCTCCTAATATACTGTTTAAGGGGTTATTTATTATTCATTCGTCACAACAAATAACCACAATTGGTGTATCTATTCCTGATCTAAACAGACCAGTTATTTTTATTTGTATTAAACCAATATGCAAATATTTCTTTTTAGGATATTTCTGTTTAAATCTTTCTATCTGAGACATATTTAGTATTTTTATAAATGTGAAGTCTTCATCTCCTTTTAATTCAATATTTCCTTGCATTCTTTCAAAAATATTTGTACTTGTTTTTTACCATAAAGATCTAAATCTAGGTTGAGAATTATAAACTTCATTTTGTTTTGCACGTGGTATAGATAACTTTAATTTTTCTATGTCTTCATCTGTAATTTCGTATTGTTCCCCTTGACTGTTATCTATACATTCATTTTGTATTTCTGTAGGTTCAAAATCTGCTAATCTATTCATATATATTCTATATTCAAAATTATTTTCTCTAGAAGTTTGTCCTGGAGTTACTTCAGGACTTAATGGAGGTGAGGTAGATAATAAAGGGTCTGATTCTACTTTTAATAATGGTAAATCTTCATATTTATGTATGATCAAGATTCCTATAGGCATGCCCGAAGGTATTTGATATGGTTGGTTATCTAGACTTGTGCTTTTCATTGTTATACATATATTGTGATCTGTCATGGATTCTATTAAGCCATAAGTGATAAAAATATTTCCAATTGTGTGATATTTTAGGTTTTGAATTTCTCCATAATATCCATACGGAATTTTTATTACAAGATCTAAGTATACTTCTGTTGTTTGATATCTTTGTAAAAATATGTTTTACTAGCATATATTATATGACCGGGATATTTTAAAGATTCTCTCTTAGGTAGTAAAACTGTTTTTGACAAAGGTATGATTTGTACAGAATGATATGTTTTATTTAGAGTGATCATATTGATTCCAAAATTTTCTTTTTCTGAAGATTCAGATGAACTCTCTTCGTATATGGATTCTACCTCATATATAGAAGAATTATCACTAGGAACTTCTTTTATAGTACCTAGATGTATATCATATATTTCTAGATCATCAATCCATACTGTTTTTATATTTAAAGGACATTCATATGCAAAATGACCTTCTTTATCGCATTTGAAACATTTACATCCTTTTTTATATGTTGTTTTCTCTATTTTATTGTTTTTTATGAATTTTCTCTTTTTATATTTTTTTAATTTTCTATACTTATCTTTAAATTCTGGTTTCCATTTTTTCTTAGATACCTTATATCTTTTTCTTTTGTATTTGGGTTTAAAATTGTTTTTATATTTAGTGTGTCTTGAATGTCTCTTTTTATAAGGTTTATTATAACCATATACTGGAGGACATCCAAATTGATAGTTTACTTCATCATCGTATTTAGGACAACAGGAAACTTTAATATCTGAACCATGTATATGTTTTTTCAGATGTTTACTAGCTTTTTGTCTTTGACAAGTTTTCTTGACTGTTTCCATACATGCTTTCTTAAGCATTCCTGTACTGTCCGCTAATCCTCCTTTTAAACTATTATATTTTTTCTCTATCATGGTATCCCATGGTATTGGTAATTTAGCAAAAAAGGCTTTTAACCAAAATACTTTCTTTTCTAAAGAATTTAGTTTAAATATATGACATATATTCATTTGCAAATTCTTCTAAGTAACATATATTACAAAGTTTCATTTTTAATAAAATATTTTCATCTATTGTTTCTTCAAATAGTTCTTCTCCTGTCAGGTCAGTATATAATAATTTACAAATGCTATGTAAAGCAGTTTTTCTATCAGGATGGGAATCTAAAACCGCTATTTCTGCAGGATGTAATTTTTCATATTGGGTTAACCATCGCAAAGCTATACCTTGCCAATAACCACATGCTATAATAACAAAATGTTTGTTTGTTACTGTATTTGGTAATAATAATGTTGTTCCTATAAATAATTGTTCCCAATTTACTATATAATCTCTTAATTTTCTAGCAGGTATATGATCTATATTAAATATTAATGGTACAGAAGGGGTATAATACTTTTTACCTTGTTTGAATATGAAATCTTCTATAAAGGATTTAGCAGTGTCTCTATGATACATACTTTCGTCCGAAGCTTCATGTATAGGAGGATTTTGTCGTGTATGCTGTATAACAGAACCTTTTAATACATACTGTCGGCTATACATGAATAATCTTCGACATTATGCACCTTTTAATACTCATTATTTCACTTTTGATAATCATTCTGTTCCCAGAGTACCTTTTCCCATGGCATTAGCGCCTAATTTTACGCCAGCCCAGCGTGGTGAATCTCTTTTTACATCCCAATTTCTATTTCCTGCAACACAACTGCAAAAAATTTATACATATCTAGTAGCTATAAGCTCTGACACAGAGAAACTTATACACAGCATGCTACAACCTTTATATTCAAATAATCCTTTATTACATTTTGAAAAATCACCAAGATATTGTTCTATAGAATTATTAGAACAATATAAAGATACTAAAGTAAGAGTTAATAGTATAATGGTATCCCCTATAGATAAGAAAGAACTAGCCGAACAAATAAACGAACTATAAGAATTAAAATTAATACAACCAAGTAACAACCCTCATTCTTCACCAGCATTTATTGTAAGAAATCATGCAGAACAAAAAAGAGGAAAAGCAAGAATGGTTATAAATTACAGAAAATTAAATAGCTGCACCAAATTTGATGGATACTTTATACCTTCTACTGAGAATTTAGTAAAACAGATACAAGGAGAAAAATACTATAGCAAATTTGATGCAAAATCTGGATTATGGCAAATAAAGTTACTAAATCAAGAATCTATAGAATTAACAGCCTTTAGCTGTCCACAGGGTCATTATGAATGGTTAGTAATTCCCTTTGGCCTAAAGAATGCACCACAAATATTTCAAAAATGGATGAATTCAATATTTGGACATTTACATTATGTAGTTGTCTATATTGATGATATATTAGTCTTCTCCGATACAATAGAAGAACATAAACAACATTTATTACAAATAGCCAAAATCCTATTAAAGAAAGGAATTATATTAAGTCCTAAAAAGATCAGTTTATTTAAAACTGAAGTTGAATTTCTAGGAAAATATATAAAAGAAGGACAGATGGAATTACAACTACATATTTATACAAAATTAAAGGAATTTCCGAATACTTTCAAAACTTTAAAACAGTTACAAAGTTTTCTTGGATTACTAAATTATGGGAGAAAATTTATTCCTCATTTATCTGAATTAGTTCAGAATTTACAAGAAAAATTAAAGCAAATTCAAGCAAAATATAAATGTGAAACTGGTGAGCAACCTAGAAAATGGAATACAGAAAAAATACCTATTCAATTAACTTCTAATGAAGAAAAGGAAATAGAGAATATAAAAAATCTAGTTACCAAACAAACAATTCTTTATTTTCCTCAAGAGAATGAATTATTAACCTTACAAACAGATGCTTCTTATTCATTTTGGGCAGGAGTATTAATAGCAAAACAAAAGCAGATAGTTGCTTATACTTCTGGAAAATTTTCATAACCTCAGCAAAACTATTCTACCTATGATAAAGAATTGTTAGCAATTAAGCTTGCTATAAAAATTTTAAAAATCTATTTGCTATACCGAAATTTTGTTATAGAAACAGATAATAAAGCTGTGACGCAGTTTTTAAAGAAAAGAACTATAAACAATTCTGAAGAAAATCTCAGGAGAGTAAGAATTGCTTTATATCTTGAAATTTATCAATATGATGTGAAATATATTTCTGGTTACACTAATTATCTTGCAGATTTGTTAACTTGTCCTGAACATGGATGAGGAGAGGCTGAAAAGGCTAAGGTCCATGGCTGATGAAGCCAAATGGACCACCGTCAACAATACAAAGAAGACCCCGCTCATGGGAGGCAACAACCAGAAAAGAATTCCTGAAAAAAGAGAAAGCAGCTCATCTACCCAGGCGACTAGAGGTACTAAACCAACACAGGTGACTGGAGGTCACACCTCTACCCAGGGAACTGGAGGCAATACAACAACTACAACAACAGCTTCTACCGAGGCTAAACCATTCCCTCCACCGGGAATGACAGTTCTTCCAATTCCGAACAACACCCCTACCTATAGCAATATCACTGTGGCACAGAGGAGGGTACAATCTGTACAACTCACAAGACCTACAGCAGCAGCAGTAGTAAGGGACTGGTACAACACTGACCTCAGAAATACCAACCCTACTATATATGAAAAATTGAATGGATGCTATCGCGCCATTCAATCTAATGATTTCCATGCTTCAAAGTATTGGCTCTCACAGATAGAGCAAATGGTACTTTCTATATTTTCTCATTACACCCAGGAGAAAACAGAAAAGCAAGCCATAGTAAAGACAGTCACAGACCTCTGCAACTATACGCTTGCTACCCAGAGTTCTGAATTAGAACAAAGGAAGGGAACCTGGTTCCAAGGATCTTCCCAGGACCAAGAGTTCTTAAGAAACACAGTTCTTGATATGGAGATCTCCGATCAGGTACATCATCCGCTTCCTGAGTTTTATAAATTACTAGAACTCTGCAAAATCCAAAATGAGAAATCCATGCAACTTGAAGCCGAAATGACAGTCTACAAGATGATCGGCTTGAATCAACAGAATATGATTCCAGACGCCGATTTAAAACAGTTCTTCAAAACTCTAGAGGCCACAGACATTCTGGCACTCCTTCAACAACATGAATTAGTTCTAATCAAGAATAATTCTCCAAGAATTATTTCCGATTTTCAGGAGATTGCAAAATGTCGTAAGGCTATTCAACTTGGTCTTGTTCATGAAGTATTTGTGAATGCTTCTCATCTAGAAGAGTTCTCAGATTTTCTTCCAGACATCTGCCTCAAAAGCATAAAAGCTTATACTTCCAGATATCAAACTACTTTTTTCTTTCGTATCTGGAGTACTTGGGAGGAACGAAAGTATCTGAAGATTTTCCCTTCAGTACAGCTATGGGAACTACATATTTCAATTATATTCCTTCTCCGGCTTGTGAAAATCTCCCAGTCTTAGATACCAAGCTTGTGAAATTAGTTTGACAAGCCTGGGAGATTTTCACAAGCTTGGTATCTAAGAGTGGGAGATTTTCACAAGCCGGAGAAGGAATATAATTGAAATTATGTAGTTCCCATAGCTGTACTGAATGGAAAATCTTCAGATACTTTCGTTCCTCCGAAGTACTCCAGATACGAAAGAAAAAAGTAGTTTGATATCTGGAAGTATAAGCTTTTATGCTTTTGAGGCAGATGTCTGGAAGAAAATCTGAGAACTCTTCTGGATGAGAAGCATTCACAAATACTTCATGAACAAGGCCAAGTTGAATAGCCTTACGACATTTTGCAATCTCCTGAAAATCGGAAATAATTCTTGGAGAATTATTCTTGTTTAGAACTAATTCATGTTGTTGAAGGAGTGTCAGAATGTCTGTGGCCTCTAGAATATAGAAGAACTGTTTTAAATCGGCGTCTGGAATCATATTCTGTTGATTCAAGCCGATCATCTTGTAGACTGTCATTTCGGTTTCATGTTGCCTGGATTTCTCATTTTGGATTTTGCAGAGTTCTAGTAATTTATAAAACTCGGGAAGCGGATGATGTACCTGATCGGAGATCTCCATATCAAGAACTGTGTTTCTTAAGAACTCTTGGTCCTGGGAAGATCCTTGGAACCAGGTTCCCCTTCCTTTGTTCTAATTCAGAACTCTGGGTAGCAAGCGTATAGTTGCAGAGGTCTGTGACTGTCTTTACTATGGCTTGCTTTTCTGTTTTCTCCTGGGTGTAATGAGAAAACATAGAAAGTACCATTTGCTCTATCTGTGAGAGCCAATACTTTGAAGCATGGAAATCATTAGATTGAATGGCGCGATAACATCCATTCAATTTTTCGTATATAGTAGGGTTGGTATTTCTGAGGTCAGTGTTGTACCAGTCCCTTACTACTGCTGCTGCTGTAGGTCTTATGAGTTGTACAGATTGTACCCTCCTCTGTGCCGCAGTGATATTGCTATAGGTAGGGGTGTTGTTCTGAATTGGAAGAACTGTCATTCCCGGTAGAGGGATTGGTTTAGCCTCGGTAGAAGCTGTTGTTGTAGTAGTTGTATTGCCTCGAGCAGTCGCCTGTGTTGGTTTAGTACCTCCAGTCGCCTGGGTAGATGAGCTGCTTTCTCTTTTTTCAGGAATTCTTTTCTGGTTGTTGCCTCCCATGAGCGGGGGTCTTCTTTCTATTGTTGACGGTGGTCCATTTGGCTTCATCAGCCATGGACCTTAACCTTTTCAGCCTCTCCTCATCCATGTTCAGGACAAGTTAATAAATCTGCAAGATAATTAGTGTAACCAGGAATATATTTCACATCATATTGATAAATTTCAAGATATAAAGCAATTCTTACTCTCCTGAGATTTTCTTCAGGATTGTTTATAGTTCTTTTATTTAAAAACTGCGCCACAGCTTTATTATCTGTTTCTATAACAAAATTTCGGTATAGCAAATAGATTTTTAAACTTTTTATAGCAAGCTTAATTGCTAACAATTCTTTATCATAGGTAGAATAGTTTTGCTGAGGTTTTGAAAATTTTCCAGAAGTATAAGCAACTATCTGCTTTTGTTTTGCTATTAATACTCCTGCCCAAAATGAATCAGAAGCATCTGTTTGTAAGGTTAATAATTCATTCTCTTGAGGAAAATAAAGAATTGTTTGTTTGGTAACTAGATTTTTTATATTCTCTATTTCCTTTTCTTCATTAGAAGTTAATTGAATAGGTATTTTTTCTGTATTCTATTTTCTAGGTTGCTCACCAGTTTCACATTTATATTTTGCTTGGATTTGCTTTAATTTTTCTTGTAAATTCTGAACTAATTCAGATAAATGAGGAATAAATTTTCTCCCATAATTTAGTAATCCAAGAAAACTTTGTAACTGTTTTAAAGTTTTGAAAGTATTCGGAAATTCCTTTAATTTTGTATAAATATGTTGTTGTAATTCCATCTGTCCTTCTTTTATATATTTTCCTAGAAATTCAACTTCAGTTTTAAATAAACTGATCTTTTTAGGACTTAATATAATTCCTTTCTCTAATAGGATTTTGGCTATTTGTAATAAATATTGTTTATGTTCTTCTATTGTATCGGAGAAGACTAATATATCATCAATATAGACAACTACATAATGTAGATGTCCAAATATAGAATTCATCCATTTTTGAAATATTTGTGGTGCATTCTTTAGGCCAAAAGACATTACTAACCGTTCATAATGACCCTGTGGACAGCTAAAGGCTGTTAATTCTATAGATTCTTGATTTAGTAACTTTATTTGCCAGAATCCAGATTTTGCATCAAATTTGCTATAGTATTTTGCTCCTTGTATATGTTTTACTAAATTCTCAGTAGAAGGTATAAAGTATCCATCAAATTTGGTGCAGCTATTTAATTTTCTGTAAGTTATAACCATTCTTACTTTTCCTTTTTTTTGTTCTGCATGATTTCTTACCATAAATGCTGGTGAAGAATGAGGGCTGTTACTTGGTTGTATTAATTTTAATTCTAATAGTTCGTTTATTTGTTCGGCAAATTCTTTCTTATCTATAGGGGATACCATTATACTATTAACTCTTACTTTAGTATCTTTATATTGTTCTAATAATTCTATAGAACAATATCTTGGTGATTTTTCAAAATGTAATAAAGGATTATTTGAATATAAAGGTTGTAGCATGCTGTGTATAAGTTTCTCTGTGTCAGAGCTTATAGCTACTAGATATGTATAAATTTTTTGCAGTTGTGTTGCAGGAAATTGAAATTAGGATGTAAAAAGAGATTCACCACGCTGGGCTGGCGTAAAATTAGGGGCTAATGCCATGGGAAAAGGTACTCGGGGAACAGAATGATTATCAAAAGTGAAATAATGAGTATTAAAAGGTGCATAATGTCGAAGATTATTCATGCCAAGAAGACAATCAATATCAAATTCTTTTGGTAGAAGGGCAAATTCAAATTTGTAATGGTGTTCTTCATTATGGATATCAGGTATATAAATAGAAAGTCGGGCTTTATGTGTTATATGTATTGGTCTACCCATAAAATCTTGTAACTTAGCTTGTTTATCTAAAGGGATCCAGAATTGTTCTGGGATAAATGTATTTTGTATAAGACTGGTTTCAGCTCCAGAGTCAACTAAAGCATGTATAGTTAGATCTGATTGAATATCCGGAAACTTTATAGTTAATGGAATATAGATATGTAACTGGGATTTAATTTTAAGATCCAACATAATGTAATTCAGAAGAAGAAGATGGTAGCCTTATTATATTTTGATTTTGTAATATTTTCTGCTGATCTAATATTTTTTGTGTTCTTCCTTCTAAAGGAGTGTTTTCTAAATTAGTTTCTATGGTAGAGGTACTTGCTCTACTTGGTTCAAAATCTGCTAATCTATTCATATATATTCTATATTCAAAATTATTTTCTCTAGAAGTTTGTCCTGGAGTTACTTCAGGACTTAATGGAGGTGAGGTAGATAATAAAGGGTCTGATTCTACTTTTAATAATAGTAAATCTTCATATTTATGTATGATCAAGATTCCTATAGGCATGCCCAAAGGTATTTGATATGGTTGGTTATCTAGACTTGTGCTTTTCATTGTTATACATATATTGTGATCTGTTATGGATTCTATTAAGCCATAAGTAATAAAAATATTTCCAATTGTGTGATATTTTAGGTTTTGAATTTCTCCATAATATCCATACGGAATTTTTATTACAAGATCTAAGTATACTTCTATTGTTTGATATCTTTGTAACAAATATGTTTTGCTAGCATATATTATATGACCGGGATATTTTAAAGATTCTCTCTTAGGTAGTAAAACTGTTTTTGACAAAGGTATGATTTGTACAGAATGATATGTTTTATTTAGAGTGATCATATTGATTCCAAAATTTTCTTCTTCTGAAGATTCAGATGAACTCTCTTCGTATATGGATTCTACCTCATATATAGACGAATTATCACTAGGAACTTCTTCTATAGTACCTAGATGTATATCATATATTTCTAGATCATCAATCCATACTGTTTTTATATTTAAAGGACATTCATATGCAAAATGACCTTCTTTATCGCATTTGAAACATTTACATCCTTTTTTATATGTTATTTTTTCTATTTTATTGTTTTTTATAAATTTTTTCTTTTTATATTTTTTTGATTTTCTATACTTATCTTTAAATTCTGGTTTCCATTTTTTCTTAGATACCTTATATCTTTTTCTTTTGTATTTGGGTTTAAAATTGTTTTTATATTTAGTGTGTCTTGAATGTCTCTTTTTATAAGGTTTATTATAACCATATACTGGAGGACATCCAAATTGATAGTTTACTTCTTCATCGTATTTAGGACAACAGGAAACTTTAATATCTGAACCATGTATATGTTTTTTCAGATGTTTACTAGCTTTTTGTCTTTGACAAGTTTTCTTGACTGTTTCCATACATGCTTTCTTAAGCATTCCTGTACTATCCGCTAATCCTCCTTTTAAACTATTATATTTTTTCTCTATCATGGTATCCCATGGTATTGGTAATTTAGCAAAAAAGGATTTTAACCAAAATACTTTCTTTTCTAAAGAATTTAGTTTAAATATATGACTTATATATTCATTTGCAAATTCTTCTAAGTAACATATATTACAAAGTTTCATTTTTAATAAAATATTTTCATATATTGTTTCTTCAAATAGTTCTTCTCCTGTCAGGTCAGTATATAATAATTTACAAATGCTATGTACCTAAAACAATTCCTCCTCTTCATCAATTGATGCTTGGTCTAATTTCCAGCAAACAGAATCATTTTGTTTATTTTCTTTCCTCTGGTTGGATTTTATCTATCTCAGCAATCTCATTTCAATTATACTCATGTTCTGGACTTTATGTTTCTGATTACACAAAATTCTGAACCATAAGTATACTGAACTTTACTACCCACAGGAAAAATTCTCTCTGATCATGATAACACACTAACAGTGCAAAATTTTATCTAGTAAAGTCAGCTAACTAACAGTGCAGATTAGTACGGACAATACAAAGATGTATACATAATGAACAGATGGCTATAAATAACTTCTAATGACAAATGTCTTTTTGTCTGAAACATCTGAAACACAAACTTTTTGAAAGTGTCAAAGGAACCTAAAGTATGACAACAATTTTGTCAAACATCAAACAGTAATATGTGATTCAAATTCTACATATGGGACAAAATTGGATTGTAGAATGCCTTTACAAAGATGAATGACGGCATATCAAGCTATTATTCTTGATTAAGGTCATGAAAATGGTAATAGAAATGATAGGAACTGTAAGTAAGCCAAAGTTTATAGATATTTTGAAGCTTAACCCTTTCCAATTGCTGTTGGAAACCAATCTGACAAGTAAATATGTTTCAAATACTCATCATTCTAGTAAGCATCTATATCTAAAAAAAATAAAATTTATGAACCATAATAAATATCCTTTGGCAGAAACAAGACAAACACGGTTCTCCCAATAAACTTGAATTGGGACAAGGAAAAATCAAAATGTTCGCTCTGTAAATTTCTTGAGCTTCAAAGATAATTGCAACATTTCCGGAAGGCTACCGTACACATTTATCAACAACCAAGGAATCATTGGCATGGATGATAAAAAAAATATTTATTTTGTTCAGAAATTTAAACATCTATTGGGTATAAAATATATGTAACACAACTCCTATTTTTAAACATTATAAGGGAAACTAAGCTACTGCACACTGCCATTCGTTGTGTATAAAACATTGGCGCTAAGGATTATCTATCCAAGATTAAACCTTTAATTAAATAAAACATAAGGTATATAAAAAAAAATAGATGTAGCATGTTAAAGTAAGTAAAATAACTCACTTTAGCCAAGTTCCTTCTTCCCTCCTTTTTCTTTCCTTGCTTCCTTTCTCTCTCCTTCCCGCACGTTCTGAAGTTCTTCTGTGTTCCAGAGGAGAGGGACTTTAGTTTATCTTTATTAAAATTTAAAAGGGTTGGAAGGTTGAGATATGATATTGTTGGTTGAGATGCAATCTTATTGGTTGAAGATTTATATAACAAATTTTTTGGATAAGGGTAATCTTACGAATTTGTTTTGATCTCAACCGCTTCTAGATTCTCATCCTAAACAAATCCTCCTTTTTTTTTCATTTATTTATTTTTTTCCCAGATTTTAACTTATTTTAATTTAATTTATTTTATTATTATTATTATTATTATTATTAGAACTGAATTAAATGCAATAATCGAAAGGTGGTCGTTACAGGTTTGGGCTCAAGCAAATTCGTAGAGGCCCATTGAGGATGGTTCACGTGTTCAACAAAAATGCATCAATATGATTCAACTACTAGAAGAATTCAGACAAAGCTGATTGTTTTTTTCTATTGTGGGCGTGTGATCAGCCAAATTAAGGGCTGATTATTACCTTTTGTTTCGTTTCTATTTCTGACTATTTTCTTTGTTTATTATGGGCGTGTGATCAGCCAAATTAAGGGGCTGATTGTTTCCTTTTGTTTTTGTTTCTATTTCTGAAACTTTTCTTGTATTTATTTTGTATTTATTTTACTCTATTAATAGGCATCTAATGGAATAGAAGGGAGATAATTGTTTTTTTGAAAATTCCTGAGTTTTATTCTCTTTGGTTCTTTGAAGAACTATTCGAAATTATCGGAATTCTTTCGTGGCGTTCATCATCGACTTATCAAACAGATTTCCACTACCGTTTGTGGTGTCTTCCTTATACCAAGATTCTTGTTTCGCATTAAATAACGGGTTGAGGTTAATTATACCGAGGTTCTTGTTTTTGTTGAAGAAACGGGTCGAGGTCTCCCAACCAAATCCACGTTCTTGGATTTTCTTTTTGTTTTACGGGTCTCGTTATTCCTGATGAGGTTCGCATCATACTCGATCTGAATGACTATTAAAATCTCTCTTTTGTTTATCCGTTCTCGTACACGAGAAAGCAATCCATTTCATTCGGGAAGCTTTGATGGACTTTTTATTGATTTTGACGATTATATCTCTCTATGAATGGAAAACAGGTGCTTTGGATCGGAAGTAACTACTAGTGATAGGGCAAAGGGGAGAAGGACATTAGAAAAAGATGGATGTCTACATTCAATCAATTAATTTATCATGGTAGAGAAGAAAAAGGTGCACGGACCATACTAGAGTTTCGAATCAATGTCCCCAGAAGCAAGGAGTATGCTCGCTTGTTCTAACGAGAACACCGAAAAAACCAAATTCAGCTCTATGTAAGATAGTTAAAGTACGGTTGAGCAATTGACATGATATATCTGCTCACATTTCGGGCGAAGGTCATAATTCGTAGGAACATCCTATAGTCTTAGTCAGAGGAGATAGAGTGAAAGATTCGCTAGATGTGAAATCCCATTGTATTCGAGGAGTCAAGGATTTTCTGGGAATTTCGGATTGAAGAAGAGGTCTGTATCTAAATATGGTGCTGAAAAACTAAAATCCAAATGAATGGAAGATGCCTATGGAATGTCATTTTTCTCGATCAGTCCATGGAACAACCACAACATTACGCCCTAAAATAGAACTATACAGTGCCCTTCCGAATGACCTATAGTCTACTACACTAGCCGGCGAAATAGACTAAAAGAAAGTCAGACAACTGTGTGAGTGCTTCCTTTCTCCTATAGATAAGGGACTAATTGCTCTAACCCGGCAGCGCTTATTGTACCCGTGCTTACTGATTCAATCACAGTTGAAAGGATCACAGCCAATACGCATTAAATTGTTAACATCACACCGGTTACTGATTAACGTCCTACAACTGCTCTTATTCCAATGCCTACTCCTATTAGTGCACCGGCGGTTATTCAACAGTGGATAGGTGGCAAAGCTCCTACGAACACACCGGATATTGAAAGAAACGCTTATTCTTCTTACAGCAGAGTCGTTTTCAATAGAAAGACTAGTTGTGGATTCAATAACAATTTATTCTCAAACAGGAGATTAGGGCCTTACCTTACTTCCATTTTTTATTGAAATTGTGTCAATTCAAAAGAAATATCTAGTTACCATCACATCAACAGTCAAGGAAGAAGGGAAGGTATTAGAGTTCCGAAAGGCACTGATTACTGGTTAAGCTGATACGAGTAGCTACAAATCGGAACTAGACGAGCAAAGAAATAAAAATATCCATGGAAAGGAGTTACAATGTGCATGCTTTCGTTGATAGGCTTCACTCATTAATGAAGAAAACTGCAATCATGATACCACACTAACAGTGCAAAATTTTATCTAGTAAAGTCAGCTAACTAATAGTGCAGATTAGTACGGACAATGCAAAGATGTATACCTAATGAACAGATGGCTATAAATAACTTCTAATGACAAATGTCTTTTTGTCTGAAACATCTGAAACACAAACTTTTTGAAGGTGTCAGAGGAAACTAAAGTATGACAACAATTTTGTCAAACATCAAACAGTAATATGTGATTCAAATTCTACATACGGGACAAAATTGGATTGTAGAATGCCTTTACAAAGATGAGTGACGGCATATCAAGCTATTATTCTTGATTAAGGTCATGAAAATGGTAATAGAAATGATAGGAACTGTAAGTAAGCCAAAGTTTATAGATATTTTGAAGCTTAGCCTTTCCAATTGCTGTTGGAAACCAATCTGACAAGTAAATATGTTTCAAATACTCATCATTCTAGTAAACATCTATATCTAAAAAAAATAAAATTTCTGAGCCATAATAAATATTCTTTGGCAGAAACAAGACAAATACGGTTCTGCCAATAAACTTGAACTGGGACAAGGAAAAACCAAAATGTTCGCTCTGCAAATTTCTTGAGCTTCAAAGATAATTGCAACATTTCCGGAAGGCTACTGTACACATTTATCAACAACCAAGGAATCATTGGCATGGATGATAAAAAAAATATTTATTTTGTTCAGAAATTTAAACATCTATTGGGTATAAAATATATGTAACACAACTCCTATTTTTAAACATTATAAGAGAAACTAAGCTACTACACACTGCCATTCGTTGTGTATCAAACATTAGCGCTAAGGATTATCTATCCAAGATTAAACCTTTAATTAAATAAAACATAAGATATATAAAAAAAATAGATGTAGCATGTTAAAGTGAGTAAAATAACTCCAAGTTCCTTCTTCCCTCCTCTTTCTTTTCTTACTTCCTTTCTCTCTCCTTCCCGCACGTTCTGAAATTCTTCTGTGTTCCAGAGGAGAGGGACTTTAGTTTAGGGTTGGAATGTTGAGATATGATATTGTTGCTCAAGCCGCTGCCTCAAACGCTATTCATACTGTAGTGGATCAGGGTATGCAACGAGCAGAAGTTATGATAAAGGGTTCTGGTCTCGGAAGAGACGCAGCATTACGAGCCACTCGTAGAAGTGGTATACTATTAAGTTTCGTACGTGATGTAACACCTATGCCACATAATGGATGTCGACCTCCTAAAAAAAGACGTGTGTAAAAATAAGAATTAAACGGATTGCAAGAGAAATAAATGATTCAATGATCTGATCAAATAATAATATTTAGTATGGTTCGAGAGGAAATAGCAGGATCCACTCGAACACTACAGTGGAAATGTGTTGAATCAAAAGTAGACAGTAAGCGTCTTTATTATGGTCGTTTCATTCTGTCCCCGCTCATGAAAGGGCAAGCAGATACCATAGGTATTGCCATGCGAAGGGCTCTACTTGGAGAAATAGAAGGAACATGTATCACACGTGCAAAATCTGAGAGGGTGCCGCATGAATATTCTACGATAGTAGGTATTGAGGAATCGGTACATGAAATTTTAATAAATTTGAAAGAAATGAGATGCAATCTTATTGGTTGAAGATTTATATAACAAATCTTTTGAATAAGGGTAATCTTACGAATTTGTTTTGATCTCAACCGCTTCTAGATTCTCATCCTAAACAAATCCTCCTTTTTTTTCATTTATTTATTTTTTTCCCAGATTTTAACTTATTTTAATTTAATTTATTATTATTATTATTATTATTAGAACTGAATTAAATGTAATAATCGAAAGGTGGTCGTTACAGATTTGGGCTCAAGCAAATTCGTGGAGGCCCATTGAGGATGGTTCACGTGTTTGAAAAAAAAATGTATCAATATTATTCAACTATTAGAAGAATTCAGACAAAACTGATTGTTTTTTCTATTATGGGCGTGTGATCAGCCAAATTAAGGGCTGATTATTACCTTTTGTTTCGTTTCTATTTCTGATTGTTTTCTTTTTTTATTATGAGCATGTGATCAGCCAAATTAAGGGGCTGATTGTTTCCTTTTGTTTTTGTTTCTATTTCTGAAACTTTTCTTGTATTTATTTTGTATTTATTTTACCCTATTAATAGGCATCTAATGGAATAGAAGGGAGATAATTGTTTTTTTGAATGGTTCTTTGAAGGACTATTCGAAATTATCGGAATTCTTCCGTGGCGTTCATCATCGACTTATCAAACAGATTTCCACTACCGTTTGTGGTGTCTTCCTTATACCAAGGTTCTTGTTTCGTATTAAATAACAGGTTGAGGTCAATTATAACGAGGTTCTTATTTTTGTTGAAGAAACGGGTCGAGGTCTCCCAACCAAATCAACGTTCTTGGATTTTCTTTTTGTTTTACGGGTCTCGTTATTCCTGATGAGGTTCGCATCATACTCGATCTGAATGACTATTAAAATCTCTCTTTTGTTTATCCGTTCGCGTACACGAGAAAGCGATCCATTTCATTCGGGAAGCTTTGATGGACTTTTTATTGATTTTGACGATTATATCTCTCTATGAATGGAAAACGGGTGCTTTGGATCGGAAGTAACTACTAGTGATAGGGCAAAGGGGAGAAGGACATTAGAAAAAGATGGATGTCTCCATTCAATCAATTGATTCATCATGGTAGAGAAGAAAAAGGTGCACGGACCATACTAGAGCTTCGAATCAATGTCCCCAGAAGCAAGGAGTATGCTCGCTTGTTCTAACGAGAACACCGAAAAAACCAAATTCAGCTCTATATAAGATAGTTAAAGTACGGTTGAGCAATTGACATGATATATCTGCTCACATTCCGGGCGAAGGTCATAATTCGTAGGAACATCCTATAGTCTTAGTCAGAGGAGGTAGAGTGAAAGATTCGCTAGGTGTAAAATCCCATTGTATTCGAGGAGTCAAGGATTTTCTGGGAATTTCGGATTGAAGAAGAGGTCTATATCTAAATATGGTGCTGAAAAACCAAAATCCAAATGAATGGAAGATGCCTATGGAATGTCATTTTTCTCGGTCAGTCCAGGGAACAAGCACAACATTACGCCCTAAAATAGAACTATATGGTGCCCTTCCGAATGACCTATAGTCTACTACACTAGCCGGCGAAATAGACTAAAAGAAAGTAGACAACTATGTGAGGGCTTCCTTCCTCCTATAGATAAGAGACTAATTGCTCTAACCCGGCAGCGCTTATTGTACCCGTGCTTACTGATTCAATCACAATTGAAAGGATCACAGCCAATACGCATTAAATTGTTAACATCACACAAATTACTGATTAACGTCCTACAACTGCTCTTATTCCAATGCCTACTCCTATTAGTGCACCGGCGATTATTCAACAGTGGATAGGTGGCAAAGCTCCTACGAACACACTGGATATTGAAAGAAACGCTTATTCTTCTTGCAGCAAGGTCGTTTTCAATAGAAAGACTAGCTGTCGATTCAATAACAATTTATTCTCAAACAGGAGACTAGGGCCTTACCTTACTTCCATTTTTAATTGAAATTGTGTCAATTCAAAAGAAATATCTAGTTACCATCACATCAACAGTCAAGGAAGAAAGGAAGGTAATAGAGTTCCGAAAGGCACTAATTACTGGTTAAACTGATACGAGTAGCTACAAATCGGAACTAGACGAGCAAAGAAATAAAAATATCCATGGAAAGGAGCTACAATGTGCATGCTTTCGTTGATAGGCTTCACTCATTAATGAAGAAAACTGCACTGTTCGAACCTTGATTTAAACCATACGATACCTTGATCCTACACTCGAGAGCCCCAATCTCTATCGATTGCATGAGTGGTTGTACTCCACTAATGAGCTACGCATATCTGCAATACGATCCATTTGGTCCAAGTCTGCCCATCATGTAATGACAGTGTGCCTTCCCCCCATGGTTCTCCCATTTTGGGCACAGGGTCCCTCGGGTATTTTCACCCTCTTCGACTTGCAACTTAAACACTTTCATTTAAGCGGTACTACCACTAAGACTGAAATCTTTTGACAATGACGTACCAGACATGATAGTACGAGAAGTTGAGCTCGTATGCCTCTCCCTCTTACTTGTTTGTTTGCTAATTAAGTAGGGAAAGGTAGAGACCATTCCTATCAGTTTGATTGATTCGTTTGTATGACCATAAACCAATTACTATATCTGTTTGACTATTAAAATCTCTCCTTTGTTTATCCGTTGGCGTACACCGGAAAGCGATCCATTTCATTCGAGATGCTTTGATGGCTTTTTTATTGATTTTGACGATTGATCTCTCTATGCATGGAAAAGGGGTGCTTTGGATCGGGAGTACCAACTAATGATAGGGCAAAGGGAGGAAGGACATTAGAAAGAGATAGATATCTACATTCAATCAATTGATTCGTCATGATAGAGAAGAAAAACAGCACACGGACCGTACTCTAGCTTCGGATCAATGTCCCCAGAAACAAGGAGTATGTCCGCGTGTTCTGACGAGATGACTGAAAAAACCAACTTCTGCTCTACGTGAGATAGCTAAAGTACAGTTGAGCAATCGACATGATATATTTACTCACATTCCGGGCGAAGCTCATAATTTGCAGGAACATCCTATAGTCTTAGTTAGAGGAGGTAGAGGGAAAGATTCGCCAGGTATGGAATTCCATTATATTCGAGGAGTCAAGGATTTACTGGGAATTCCAGATCGAAGAAGAAGCATATCTAAATATGGTGTGGAAAAACCAAAATCCAAATGAATGGAAGATGCCTATGGAACGTCATTTTTGTCGGTCAACCGAAGGAACAACCACAACGTTACGTCCTAAAATAGAACAACACGGAGCCCTTTCTAATGATATATAGTCTACTACACTAGCCGACAAAAGAGACTAAAAGAAAGTCAAACAATTATGTGAGAGCTTCCTTCCTCCTATAGATAAGGGACTAATTGCCCTAACCCAGTAGCGCTTACTGTACCCAAACTTACTGATTCAATCATAGCAGAAAGAATCACAGCCGATACGCATTCAATTGCTAACATCACACCGGTAACTAATTAACGTCCGACAATTGCTCTTATTCCAGTGTCTACTCCTATTAGTACACCGACAGTTATTCAACAACGGATAGGTGACAGAGCTCCTTCGAACACACCGGATATTGAAAGGAGCATTTACTCTTCTTGCAGCGGAGTCATTTACAAGAGAAAGACTAGCTGTGGATTCAATAAAAGTTTATTCTCAAACAGGAGACTAGTGCCTTACTTTACTTCCTTTTTTAACTGAAATTGTGTCAATTCAAAAGAAATATCTTGTTACCGTCACATCAACAGTTAAGGAAGAAGAGAAGGTAATAGAGTTCCAAATGGCACTAATTACTGGTTAGGCTGATACGAGTAGCTACAAACCTGAACTAGACGAGCAAAGAAATAAAAATAGCCATGGAAAGGAACTACAATGTGCATGCTTTCGTTGATAGGCTTCAGTCATTAATGAAGAAACCTGCGCTCTTCGAACCTTGGTTTGAACCATACGATACCTCGATCCTACTCTGGAGAGCCCCAATCTCTATCGATAACTTGAGTGGTTGTACTCCACTAAGGAGCTATGCGTATCTGCAGTGCAGTACAATCCATTTGGTCCAAGTCTTCCCATCATGTAATGACAGTGTGCCTTCACCCCATGGTTCTCCCATTTTGGGCACAGGGTCTCTCGGTTATTTTCACCCTTTTTGACTTGCAAATTGAACACTTTCTTTAAGCGGTACTGCCACTAAGGCTGAAATCTTTTGACAATGACATACTAGACATGATAGTATGAGAAGTTGAACTCGTATGCCTCTCCCTCTTGTTTGTTTGTTTGTTAATTAAGTAGGGAAAGGTAGAGACCATTCCTATCCGTAGGATTGATTCTTTTGTGTGACCATAAACCAATTACTCGATTTGATTGATTATTAAAATCTCTCTTTTATTTATCCGTTCGTGTACATGAGAAAGCGATCCATTTCATTCGAGATGCTTTGATCGCCTTTTTATTGATTTTGACGATTGGAACTCTATATGAATGGAAAATGGGTGCTTTGGATTGGAAGTAACCACTAGTGATAGGGCAAAGGGGAGGACATAAGAAAGAGATGGATGTCTACATTCAATCAATTGATAAGTCATGGTAGAGAAGAAAAACGGCGCATGGACCATACTCGAGCTTCGGATCAATGCCTTTAGAAGCAAGGTGCTCGCATGTTCTAACGAGAACACCGAAAAAACCAAACTCAGCTCTACGTTAGATAGCCAAAGTACAGTTGAGCAATCGACATGATATATTTGCTCACATTCCGGGTGAATGTCATAATTCGCAGGAACATCCTATAGTCTTAGTCAGAGGAGGTAGAGTGAAGATTCGCCAGGTGTGAAATCCCATTGTATTTGAGGTGTTAAGGATTTGCTGGGAATTCCAGATCGAAGAAGAGGCAGATCAAAATATATTGCGGTAAAACCAAAATCCAAATGAATGGAAGATACCTATGGAACGTCATTTTTCTCGGTCAGTCGAGGGAACAACCACAATGTTACGCCCTAAAATAGAACTATACGGAGCCCTTCGAGTGACCTATAGTCTATTACACTAGCCGACGAAAGAGACTAAAAGAAAGTCAGATAACTATGTGAGGGCTTCCTTCCTTCTATAGATAAGGGACTAATTGCTCTAACCCGGTATCGCTTACTGTACCCGCGTTTACTGATTCAATCACAACAGAAAGGATCACAGCCGATATGCATTCAATTGCTAACATCATACTAGTTACTGATTAACGTCCATCAACTGCTCTTATTCCAGTGTCTACTCCTAATAGTGCACCGGCGGTTATTCAATAGCAGATAGGTGACAGAGCTCCTACGAACACACCGGATAATTAAAAGAGCGCTTACTCTTCTTGCAGCGGAGTCGTTCACAAGAGAAAGAGTAGCTGTAGATTCAATAGCAGTTTATTCTCAAACAGGAGAAGTGCCTTACCTTACTTCCTTTTTTAAATGAAATTGTGTCAATTCAAAAGAAATATCAAGTTACCATCACATCAACAGTCAAGGAAGATGGGAAGGTAATAGAGCTCCGAAAGGCGCTAATTACTGGTTAAGCTGATGCGAGTAGTTACAAATTGAAACTAGATGAGCAAAGAAAGAAAAATAGCCATGGAAAGGAGCTACAATGTGCATGCTTTCATTGATAGGCTTCACTCATTAATGAAGAAAACTGCACTGTTCGAACCTTGATTTAAACCATACGATATCTCGATCCTACTCTATAGAGCCCCAATCTCTATTGATAGCATGAGTGGCTGTACTCCACTAATGAGTTATGCGTATCTGCAGTACAATCCATTTGGTCCAAGTCTTTACATCATGTAATGACAGTGTGCCTTCACCCCATGGTTCTCCCATTTTGGGCACAGGGTCCCTTGGGTATTTTCACCCTCTTCGACTTGCAACTTGAACACTTTCTTCAAGCGGTACTACAACTGAGACTGAAATCTTTTGACAATAATGTACCAGACATGATAGTACGAGAAGTTGAACTCGTATGCCTCTCCCTCTCGCTTGTTTGTTTGCTAATTAAGTAGGGAAAGGTAGAGACCATTCCTATCAGTTCGAACCTTGATTTAAACCATACGATATCTCGATCCTACTCTAGAGAGCCCCAATCTCTATCGATAGCATGAGTGGCTGTACTCCACTAATGAGCTATGCGTATCTGCAGTACAATCCATTTGGTCCAAGTCTTTACATCATGTAATGACAGTGTGCCTTCACCCCATGGTTCTCCCATTTTGGGCACAGGTCCCGCGGGTATTTTCACTCTCTTCGACTTGCAACTTGAACACTTTCTTCAAGCGGTACTACAACTGAGACTGAAATCTTTTGACAATAATGTACCAGACATGATAGTACGAGAAGTTGAACTCGTATGCCTCTCCCTCTCGCTTGTTTGTTTGCTAATTAAGTAGGGAAAGGTAGAGACCATTCCTATCAGTTTGATTGATTCGTTTGTGTAACCATAAACCAATTACTATATTTGATTGCCTATTAAAATCTCTCTTTTGTTTATCCGTAGGCGTACACCGGAAAGCGATCAATTTCATTCGAGATGCTTTGATGGCCTTTTTATTGATTTTGACGATTGGATCTCTCTATGCATGGAAAAGGGGTGCTTTGGATTGGGAGTAACCACTAGTGATAGGGCAAAGGGAGGAAGGACATTAGAAAAAGATGGATGTCTACATTCAATCAATTGACTCGTCATGATAGAGAAGAAAAACTGCAACGGACTGTACTCTAGCTTCGGATCAATGTCCCCAGAAACAAGATTATGCCCGTGTGTTCTGACGAGATCACCGAAAAAACCAAATTCAGCTCTACGTAAAATAGCCAAAGTACGGTTGAGCAATCGACATGATATCTTTGCTCACATTCTGGGCAAAGGTCATAATTCGCAGGAATATCCTATAGTCTTAGTTAGAGGAGGTAGAGTGAAAGATTCGCCAGGTGTGGAATCCCATTGTGTTCGAGGAGTCAAGGATTTACTGGAAATTTCGGATCGAAGAAGAGGCAGATCTAAATATGGCGCGGAAAAACCAAAATCCAAATGTATGGAAGATGCATATGGAATGCCATTTTTCTCGGTCAGTCAAAGGAACAACCACAATGTTACACCCTAAAATAGAACTATATGGAGACCTTCCGATTGACCTATAGTCTACTACACTAGCCGACCGAAGAGACTAAAAAAAAGTAAGACAACTATGTGTAGGCTTCCTTCCTCCAGTAGATAAGGGACTAATTACTCTAACCCGGCAATGCTTACTGTACCCAAGCTTACTGATTCAATCACACCAAAAAGGATCATAGCCGATAAGCATTCAATTGCTAACATCACACCGGTTACTAATTAACGTCCGACAATTGTTCTTATTCCAGTGTCCACTCCTATTAGTACACCGGCGGCTATTCAGCAGCGGATAGGCAGTAGAGCTCCTACGAACACACCGGATATTGAAAAGAGCACTTACTCTTCTTGCAGCGAAGTCGTTCACAAGAGAAACACTAGCTGTGGATTCAATAGCAGTTTATTCTCAAACAAGAGACTAGTGCCTTACATTACTTCCTTTTTTAATTGAAATTGTGTCAATTCAGAAGAAATATCAAGTTACCATCACATCAACAGTCAAGAAAGAAGGGAAGGTAATAGAGCCCCGAAAGGCGAAATTACTAGTTAAGCTGATACGAGTAGTTACAAATTGGAACTAGATGAGCAAAGAAAGGAAAATAGCCATGGAAAGGAGCTACAGTGTGCATGGTTTCATTGATAAACTTCACTCATTAATGAAGAAAACTGCGCTCTTTGAACCTTGGTTTGAACCATACGATACCTCGATCCTACTCTGGAGAGCCCCAATCTCTATCGATGGGAGAACCTTGTACTCCACTAATGAGCTACGCATATCTGCAGTACGATTCATTTGGTCCAAGTCTTCCCATCATGTAATGACAGTGTGCCTTCACCCAATGGTTCTCCCATTTTGGGCACAAGATCCCTCGGGTATTTTCACCCTCTTCGACTTGCAACTTAAACACTTTTTTTAAGCAGTACTGCCACTGAGACTGAAATCTTTTGACAATGACATACCAAACATGATAGTATGAGAAGTTGAACTCGTATGCCTCTCCCTCTTTTGTCTACTCCTATTAGTTCACTGGCGGTTATTCAATAGTAGATAGGCGGCAGAGCTCCTACGAACACACCAAATATTGAAAAAGCTCTTACTCTTCTTACAGAGGAGTCGTTCTCAAGAGAAAGACTAACTGTAGATTCAATAGCAGTTTATTTTCAAACAGGAGACTAGTGCCTTACCTTACTTCCTTTCTTAATTGAAATTGTGTCAATTCAAAAGAAATATTTAGTTACCGTCACATCAACAGTCAAGGATGAAGGGATGTAATAGAGTTCCAAAAGGCACTAATTACTGGTTAAGCTGATACGAGTAGTTACAAATCGGAACTAGACGAGCAAAGAAAGAAAAATAGCCGTGGAAAGGAGCTACAATGTGCATGCTCTCATTGATAGGCTTCACTCATTAATGAGGTAAACTATGCTCTTCAAACCTCAGTTTGAACCATACGATACCTTGATCCTACTCTGGGGAGCCCCAATCTCTATTGAAAGCATGAGTGGTTGTAATCCACTAATGAGCTACGCGTATCTGCAATACGATCCAAGATGCGAACCTCGTCAAGAATAACGAGACCCGTAAAACAAAAGGAAAACCAAGAATGTCTACGATCAATTTTGGTTGGAAGACCTCGACCCGCTGCTTCAACAAAAACAAGAATCTCAGTATAATTGACCTCAATCAGTTGTTTAATGCGAAACAAGAACCTTGGTATAAGGAAGATGCCACAAACGGTAGTGGAAATCCGTTTGATTAGTCGATGATGAACGCCATGGAAGAATTCCGACAAATTCGAATAGTCCTTCAAAAAACCAAAGAGAATAAAACTCACTAATTATCTGTAAACTATGATATCCCTTCTATTACATTAGACGCCTATTTATAGACTAAAAAAATACAAGAAAGTCCAGAAATAGAAACAAAACAAAAAGGAAATGTCCAAAATAAAAAACGGAAACAATCAGAAATAGAAACAAAACAAAAGGAAACAATCAGTCCTTAATTTGGCTGATCACACCACAATAGAAAAGGAAACAATCAGTTTTGACCGGATTCTTCTAATAGTTGAATCATATTGATGCTTTTTTGTTGAACAATGAACCATCCTCAATGGGCCTCCACGAATTTTCTTGAGCCCAAACCTCTTGAATCAACCCATTAAGTGCATGTTTGAACTTCTTTTCTCATGCTCTTGTAACCGGCCCAGTTGGAATTTGAACCGGCTCCTTTGTGGTCATGCCATTACTTGTATCATTCCCCTCCTTCTGAAAAGGATTTGCCCTCAAATCACCACCTACATCAAAAGGTCTCAAATCATTAACATTTAAAGTAGCACTAACATTGTACTCACCAGGCAAATCTAGCTTGTAAGCGTTGTCATTGATGCGTTCTAGAACTTGGAAAGGACCATCCCCTCTTGGAAGTAGTTTGGAACGTCTTTGCGCCGGAAATCTCTCTATTCTCATATGCAACCACACCCAATCTCCGGGTTCAAAAACAAGCTTGTGACGCCACTTGTTGGCTTATTTTGCATACTACTCCGTTCTTCTCTCAATGTTGAGTCTTACCTTCTCATATATCTGCTTAACAAAATCAGCCTTTTTCTTTCCATCCAAATTAACACGCTCAGAAACACGTAATGGAGATAAATCCAATGGAGTCAAAGGATTAAACCTACAAACAATTTCAAACGGTGAGAATTTAGTAGCAGAATGAATAGACTATAAGCAAACACAAAATGTGGTAAATACTCTTCCCATTTTTTGATGTTCTTTTTAATTATTGCCCTCAATAAAATAGACAAAGTCCTATTTACTAATTCGGTTTGACCATCAGTTTGTGAGTGATAAGTAGTAGAAACAAAATCTTGGTACCTAGCTTACACCACAAAGTCTTTCAAAAGTAGCTCAAGAACTTAGCATCTCTATCCGAAACAATGGTTCTAGGCATGCCATGCAATCTCACAATCTCCCTAAAGAATAAATCAGTAATAAGCGAAGCATCATCCGTTTTGTGACATGGAATAAAATATGCCATCTTAGAAAACCTATCCACAACCACAAAAATCGAATCTCTTCCACGTTTAGTCCTAGGTAATCCTAACACAAAATCTATTGAAATATCAATCCAAGTCTCACTAGGAATGGACAAAGGAGTATATAAACCGTTGGGCTGCACTCTAGATTTAGCTTGCTTACATGTGACACATCTGCCATAAATCCGTTCAACATCTCATTTTTTGTGTGGCCAATAGAAGTGTTCCTGCAAAATAGTTAAGGTCTTAGCAACTCCAAAATATTCCATTAATCCCTCTCCATTGGATTACTGCACTAATAAATCCCTCAAAAAGCAGTTAGGCACACATAACTTATTTTCTCGAAACAAGAACCCATCATGTCTGAAGAACTTACCACAAGGATTTTTCTCACAAGCCTGGTACTCTTCACAAAATTCGCAGTCATCAATGTATAAACTTTTAATGTGTTCAAAACCAAGCAATTTTGCATCAAGTGCAATGAGTAATGCATACCTGCGAGAAAGTGCATCGGCGACCACATTCTTCTTACCTTGCTTATACCGGATGACATATGGAAATGTCTCAATGAACTCTACCCAACGAGCATGCCTTTTATTTAGCTTGTTTTGGCCCTTCAAGTATTTCAAGGACTCATGATCAGTATGAATCATGAACTCCTTAGGCCATAGGTAGTACTGCCATGTTTCCAAAGCTCAAACCACTGCATACAACTCCTTATCATAAGTCAGGTAGTTTAAGGCGGTCCCACTTAATTTCTTAATGAAATAAGTAATTGGTCATTCCTCTTGCATAAGAACTGCACCTATGCCAATACCTGAAGTATCACATTCAATCTCAAACGTTTTAGAAAAGTTAGCTAAAAAAGATAATAAGGGGGCATTGGTTAGCTTTTCCTTAATTAGCTGAAACGCCTTCTCTTGTTCTTCTCCCTATCTAAATCCAACGTTCTTCTTGATCACTTCGGTAAGTGGTGCGGCTATACTGCTAAAGTCCTTCACAAACCGTCGATAATAACTAGCAAGTCCATAAAAACTACGAACATTGCCTACACTTTTGGGACTCGGTCACTCTTGGATTGCACGTACCTTCTCTTCATCAACCTGTATACCTGTTATGTTGTTGATGGCTCGGTAATCAACACACATTCTCTACATCCCATCCTTCTTAGGTATAAGTAAAACCGAAACGGCGCATGGACTCATGCTCTCCCTCACATACCCCTTCTCCAAAAACCACTTACTTGCCGTTGAAGCGCCTTTGTCTCCTCGGGATTGCTCCTATAGGCTGGTCGGTTTGGAATTGCCTCACCGGGAACAAAATCAATTTGATGTTCAATCCTTCGAATTGGTGGTAGTCCATGTGGTGTTTTCTCGGGAAAGACATCCTCAAATTCCTACAAAAGAGAAACAATAGAACTGGGCAAAGCAAGGTCAAGTTCGTTAGTGTTTAAAAATGCCTCTTTGTACAAAAGTACAATCATCCACTGATTTGAAAACATTGCTTGCTTAATCTCACTTTTGCATAGAAATTCTTTTGTTTTCTCTCAATGGTTGAATTTTGATTTTCTTTTTCTCTCTCATTTTGCTCGGCCACTCTCCGATTTTCACTCTTTTTGTTTTGCTCACTCTCTTACTTTTGATCACTCTCTTTTTGCAACCTCACTTAATATTCATAAACCTGTTTTGGTGTCATCGGCACAAGAGTGATGGATTTTTGGTTGAGCACGAACGAGTATTTGTTGGTGAAGCAATCATGCTTAACTCTCCGATCGAATTGCCACGGTTAGCCTAATAGCAAATGTCCAACTTGCATCGGAACTACATCACATAAAACTTCATCTTCATATTTTTCGATGCGGAATGAAACCAAAACCTGCTTATTCTCCTTTACCTCGCCACTATCATTCAGCCATTGTAACTTGTACAGCCTAGGATATTTCAGTATGAGCAGTCCTAATTTCTCCACCAAGGTTGTGCTTGCAATATTAGTACAAATTCCTCCATCAATAATCATACTACATACCTTGTCTTTGACGTAGCACCTAGTATGAAAGATGTTCTCCCGCTTACTTCTTCAACTTCTTTTACTTGCAAACTTAGAAGTCTTCTTGACACCAACAATTCACCTTGAACCGCATATTCTTCATCATCTACGTCCTCCAATGGTGTCATAGAGCCGGTATCAGACTCGTCGTCGGTTTCAATCTCTCCATTACCCCTTATCACCATGACTCTTTTGTTCGGGCATTGACTTGTATGTGACCCCTGCCTTGACATTTAAAACAATTAATGTCACGATTTTGAGAAGTGGAAGGGTTAGATTTACCTTGAGTGCCATGGTTGGTTGTCTCTTGTTTTGGCTTGAATTTAAGTTTTGCAGCTGGTTTCTCCTCTTTCTTCACATGACTCGGTTTCCATGGGAAAAGCCTGAATTATGAGATGCACGTATACCACCTCTCCTCTTGAGTTGTTACTACACCTTGATGGCCATGTGCACCATATCCTCTAATTCTACATAATGCTGCATCTCTACCCTATCATGAATTTCTTGATTCAAGTCATTCAAGAACCTAGCCATAGTAGCCTCTCGGTCCTCTTCGATATTAGCCCGGATCATAGTAATCTCCTTCTCTTGATGATAATCCTCCACACTCTAGTTATCTCGTCGGAGCATTTGCAATTTATTGTACAACTCCCGGTGGTAATTGCTGTGCACAAACCACTTTCTCATCACTATTTTTATCTCTTCCCACGTCTCTATCGCTCATTCCCTATTTTGCCACCTGTTCAACACTAACTGATCCCACCATATAATAGTATAGTCAGAAAACTCAAAGGCAGTAAGTTTTACCTTGTTTATCTCTGAGTAGTTGTGGCAATCGAACACTAACTCCACCTTTTTCTCCCACTCAAATAAGCCTCGGGGTCGTTTCTTTCTTGAAAATCTGGAATTTCATCTTAATACTACCCAAGTTGTTATCTTCTCGATTCCTATCTCCTCTAAACTACCCTCCATATCTCTTATTACCAACAACTGAATTCCGATCTTCTTCTTCATCAAAACTAGCCCAATAATACTCTCCATCTTCATCTCTCACTCCCCGATGTTGAACTCTTTCCCTCCTACGCACCTTATGAGTATTTTGTCGCTGCTCCAAACGTGTATTCTCCATCAGATCAATCCTCTCATTTACCTGCTCCAATTCTAACCTCATCACACGCCTCATCTCACTCATCATGGCCTCCATGAGCAACTTTGGGTCAGCTATCCTTATAACACCTTCAGCGATACTCTTTTCACTATTCTGTGACATGATTGCTGCAAATCAAAGTTAGAAAATAAAAAAATGGAAAAAAACCTCACACACTCCCTCACGTATTTTCCTCAAAAAATGATTCACTCTATTCCACTCGTATTTCACTCAGTATAATCCGCTTTTACCCTTTAATATACTCACCACTCTTGCAGTTTTCCACTCGATAATCCTCTTTCAGTTCTTTTGAAACTATTCGAACAATATTCAAAATTTCAGTAACAATTCACCAAGAACTCACCAAGGGAATTCAGGTTCAAAAGGTAAGAAAATAAGGGATATGGGTGATTAGATTTTTAAAGCACAATTCAGCAAAATTTCTACGAAATTTTTTGTCTTTGGAGTGAGGTGATTTTCGGGCTTATTAGAAACAAATGAAAAAAAAAAGAATCTTTTCTCTTTTTTTTTCGGACCATTTTTTCGGACCCCTTTTTTTTCGGACCCTTTTTTTATGATCAGATTCTTTCTTTCGTTAATATCAGAACAAGATTTCAAAACAGATTACGATCAGAATGGGGACCTAGGGCTAGAACCAATTCGGCCACAACAAATTCGGCCAGATAAGAAAAAGAAACTAAATTTAAATGGGATAGGCAAATCTGAGACTAGAAAATCCATAGCTCTGATACCAAATGATGCGAACCTCGTCAAGAATAACAAGACCCGTAAAACAAAGGAAAATCCAAGAACGTCCACGATCAGGTTTGGTTGGGAGACGTCGACCCATTGCTTCAACAAAAACAAGAATCTCGGTATAATTGACCTCAACCCGTTGTTTAATGTGAAACAAGAACCTTGGTATAAAGAAGACGCCACAAATGGTAGTGGAAATCCGTTTGATAAGTTGATGATGAATGCTACGGAAGAATTCCGATAAGTTCGAATAGTCCTTCAAAGAACCAAAGAGAATAAAACTCACCAATTATCTATAAACTATGATGTTCCTTCTACTTCATTAGATGCCTATTTATAGGCTAAAAAATACAAGGAAAGTTCCTACAAGGAAAGTTCTAGAAATAGAAACAAAACAAAAGGAAACGCCCAAAATAAAAAAAAGAAAACAATCAGAAATAGAAACGAAACAAAAGAAAACAATTAGCCCTTAATTTAGCTAATCACACGCTCACAATAGGAAAGGAAACAACGACCGGATTCTTGTAATTGATCATGTTGATGCATCTTTGTTGAACACATGAACCTTCCTCAACGGGCCTCCACGAATTTACTTGAGCCCAAGCCTCTTGAATCAGCCCATTAAGTGTATTTTTGAACTTCTTTTCTCGTGCTCTTGTAACCGGCCCGTTGGAACTTGAAGCGGTTTCTTTGTGGTCATGCCATTATTTGCATCATGGATGACTGACGTTGTCCGCATATCTTTCTAATCTCCTTCTAGTCATCATATTTTTTGCTTTGCCTAACGTCCCAGGCCAAGGGCACAAAGATGGGCCTTTCCTATCTTCAGAGGAGAGAGATAGCTCCCATTCTTCAATCATTCAAGTCGTAGCTCGTTGGTCAAACCAACGATTCTTTTTGCAATCAAAGTAATTGGGAGAGCTTTTTCGGTATGTAGTGTAGTTCCGCAAGCTAGGAGCGCATTATCAGAGCAGGGTGAAAATGGGTCGAAGCCCCAATCAACAGTGAGAGAATTGCGGAGTTTAACATAGCCTATAGGACTTCTACATTTTTCTAGAGGCTAAACGAATTATAAATCCTAACCTAGAATTGGTTATAGGGATGACAACAACTCGGGAATATTTTGATAGTGGTGTCAAATTGTTCATAGCTCTTTCAAAAGACATGGAGACTCTCTCATCCGTGACATAGTTGAAGGTACATGCAAGGATACACGGAATGTACCTATTGTCCCTTGCCAAGCGATGGTCTCATGGAATTGTGCGCTTATAATGCTGTGAAAAGGTTGGGTTCCAGCGGTTAGGTTCCATAACCATTCATTCACCACGTCTCTAGTTTAATGAAAAGCAAAGTATAGACATAAACAGAGACAAGGTTAATCTTTCTTTTATAAAATTTCTCAAAGAAAAATGGGCCAAGTAAAAATTAAGGATCCACGTTTACATGAAATGGATATCTCTGCATCTTTCTGCATATTTCTAATTCATATTTTTTTCTGCATATTTCTGATTTATATTTATGAGATAAAAAAATATGATAAAACCTATATCAGAAATTGGTTTGCATAGGAATAGACGTAGTGGTTCACGTATGAATGGGCATAGAATACCAAAAGGGGTTACTCATGTTCAAGCGAGTTTGAACAATACTATTGTAACTGTTATAAATGACAAGTTTAGGTGGTTTCTTGGGCCTCCGCTGGTACTTCTAGATTTAAAGGTAGTACTAGGTGCCATCCTGCCCTAGATTGCATTGCCTGCCCTATGACCCAAAATGAAAATGAGTCCTGTGATGAGACATGGACATTCCTCATGCTACGGTTCCCTCCCAGAAAGAGTTCCCCCACAGAGAAAAAGTACTTGCCATTTCGACGCGATCGATCATTTCAACTAGGAAGGAGATAAATAGACGAATGAAAGAAAGTCATTCAATTCCCGATGAGTAGATCAGCCATCAACCTTTCGCAAAGCAGGGTCAGTGGTCTGGCTCAAGCAGAAATCAATCGACGATCTCTTTTATGTGTCTTATCCGTTCTTGCTTAATGTGGAAGGACTATGAATGGTTACAAAGTGGATGTGAGAAAACCTCAATCTTTAGGCTAAAACAAGCTATAATTGCTTTTATAACCAACATAAGTGTGATTCAGGAAAGCTATAATTTCTTTAATCTTTAGTCTTTTTTTCTTAGTCTTCTCTATATAAAAGGAGTTTCGATTCCACAGAACCCATAGGAGCAATACATGGATTCTGTATGGTATAGCTGTGGGGAAGGTGTAGAGTAGTAGCAGACTGGAGTTTTCCTGTTATAAAATCGACTCTGAATACTGTTCATGGTGGGCATATCATATCTCTTTTGTGCGTTTTTTCTCGTGGCGGGAACAAAACAACAAGGAAAGACTCGGCGTTGATTAACACCAAATGGTTCACTTCAAGGCCAGTTGCCCCAGTCTGACTAATAAGAGGAAGCACCAATGAGTATTGGACAATGGTCATGAGACCCTAACTTCTCTGATTCCTTATTCAGCCGAGCAATCCAAGATGAATGTCACTCTACACTAACCAAAAGAAGCAAACAAGGACGACTAGAAGGAAACAAACTTTCCTTATTGGAATTCACTAGGCTTGAAGACCTCCTTCCCTGACATCTTCTCTTTTGCCTTAACAAATGGTTGCTTGCTTCTGGCAAAGCTTAATGCGCACTATAGGCATTTTGGTATGGTAGGAAGACTCGTTTTGATGACTATAGGAGAGATAGCGAAGCCGACGCCATCAAATCCTTATAGGTTACCTCCTTGTGATTTCCACTGACTAAGTATTTATCTTTACAATATGGTGGTCATTTCCATGTAACAGTCTATAAGAATCTCAAATCCTTAGGGGTTACTACCTTGCGCTCGAGAGGTTACTACAGACTAGTGACACATCGAGGACCAGAGAGAAGAGCATAGTGACGAGAGACCTCTTCCTCCCCATTTGGTCGAAGCTCCAGTGGGTAGCTACTCCCTTCTCAGGGAACCGTACGTGAGACTTCCACATCATACGGCTCTGTCATGAGCTTCCATTGTCGACCCTTGTCATTAGACCACTATGCTTGTATCCTGTAGCCTATTTGATTCTCTTTTCTTTCACTTCTCGGGTGGTAGCGAACAATACTGCTTGTCGATGCAAACATGTCATTTAGCAGGCGGTAGGCTGATATATGATAAGGTATATATTTCTATCAAAGTCAGTGCCTCTGGTTTTGTACGCTTCTTTTTTAGCCAGCGTCGGAAGCGATCTCCCTGTCGCTTATCTCACTGGCAAAAATCTACCGAGGGTGAGCCTTCGCTTTTTGGATCAAAGTGTGCATAAGTCCCGATGAGGGAGAGGGGGTGACTACCATCCTCAGGTATGCAAGATGTGACCTGCAAATTCCTACATGAAATATTTGAATATCAATCTCATCATTAGCCTCTTTTCCCTTTTGTTTGGAACTCCATCGAAGAATACTCGCCACAGAATGCAAACCCCTCCACATAGAATAACCCGACGATAATAAATATATAAGTTGCGGTCAATAAAGTAGGGATCATCAAAATACCAAACCATCCAATGTAAAGACAGTAGGAATACTGACATCTTAGAGGACTATACTTGTATTATATGCGGTGATTTAAAATCCCCATTTTGGCGATCACATGAGAAAAATGGGAGAAATTCAATTCAGTAGGATGACCATATGATGTTGACCTCGTGCATGCGATTTTTTTTTCAATGTGCTTTTTCCAACTCATCAATCCCTTGCGAGCGAGGGTTCAACGACGTTAGCTGAGCTTCTATGAAGCAGAATGAATCGTCGGTAGCAAAGCTGACAATGCAATGCTTCTACGAAGCGTCATTCTCATAGCGAGGTGCTTTCATTCTGCGAAGCACTATAGTAGTGCCAAAGCCTATTACTATAAAAAAGCAATAAAGCACAGTGCAACGAGATGAATAAATTTGTCTTCCAAAGAAAGAGGGACAACTGCCGCTAAAAATGTGACTCGAGAAATGTTCACTCTACTCCCGAGCACAAAAGGCTTGGTACTTCTAGACACCGTCAAGTACCTCCGCTACTACAAATTGTCTGCAAAAGAGAATGTTGAACACCGTCATCAGCATGACTGTGAAATGATGAGGATGGCGGCTCAAGAATCTTCCAACCATTCATTGCTATTTAAACAATCACCTAATCCAATCCAAAAGTGAGATAAATTGCATCGAACAGTAGCGCATGTCGACGAGGTCAGTACGAACTAGGAAGGCATGGAATGAAGCAACTCACTGCTCAATAAAGCCCGTAGAAGAGATTGGAAATATGAGCAGCAAGAAGCCCCTTTCCACTGAAGAACGATTAGGCATGCAGGATCACCTATCTATTTCATTTAAGGAAGAGAAATGAAGTCTCTTGTAATTAATTACCATTCGTTTGTTTTTTCTTTTTAATTCATTAAGATTTCTAACCATAAATGCTGGACTAGAGTGAGGGCTAGTGGTTTTCTCTATTAGGCCTGTGCTTAAAAGTTCATTTATTTGATTATCGAATTCATCTATATCTTGCCTTGTATAGAGCATGGGTTTTACCCTAATAATCATGTTGTCGTCTTTTAACTAAATTTTACAAAATCTTGGACTTCGATCCCATAATTTTAATGGATTTTCACTAAAATTTTCACTAAGTGTTTTGTAAAGCCAGTGGGTTTGATCTAACTCATAAGTTGTTTCGCATCTTTTTAATGAGTTTTCACTGTCTGGGGTACCTTCTGCGGGGGAAAAATCTTTTGTACACTTATACCTAAGTCCTTCTAAAAGTGGCATGTCAACCCTTCGGGTTTGATTACCCTCTTGTTGATGTAAAAACACCATTTGTTTTTCTACAATCATAGGTAAATGCTCTCCAATAAAATTGTTTCCTAAAACCATGTCCCCATTCATATGTGGAAAGCATAAGAGTTTTGGTATAATGAATTTTTTCTCATTAAGCCAAATCTCCACGTTCTTGGCTTTGCTTTGGATAGTTGTTTTATGTGCACTGATCCCTGTTATTTTAATTGGATATTTCATTGGTTCCCATTTTTCTACTGGTATGGCATTTTCTCGACAAGAAGAAACTGTGGCCCTTGTATCTAATAGTGCGTGTAATGAATATTGTTTATAGCCCTTAAATCTGAATGTTCCTTCAACATAATTAAACCTTTTTCTTTGTTTTGGAGCAAAGATTATCTCATCAAATGTTATCGTGTATTCCTCCTCTTTTTTAAGGGGTTCTTCGGAATTTAAGATAAGCTCTTCAACTGTTCTTTCTACATCATTATTTGGATAACTATTTTCTTCCTTCACCTTTTCTTTATCCTTAATTGTACTGTTTACTGCTTTTGTTGTTTCTTCTTCACTACCTTCTTTTTTTTTTCTGGATTATCACCATTATTTTCCTATTCGTCCTCTTTAGTTTTGTTTATGATATCGGGTTCAACCTATTCTTGATTAGGATTATATCCAAAATGACTTAATAGTCCCTTAAATTTTTTATGGATTTCTTTGATTTGTTGGGTCAGATCTTTTTTGGCTTCTAGAGTTAGGTTGAGACTTTTACCTTGTTCTTTTAATCTTTCTATTCGGAGAATTACCTCATTAAATTTTTTTTTGGAATATCTTGGGGTGTTCATCATATCATATATATCATTATACATGGTGTCATATTTACTACAACTTGCTCTACATATCTCGCAATTGCACAATATGCCGGTAGCCATCTAAGATGTAAGTGGATAACTAGCTCTGAGTAGCCTATGGTGCCTAAAACCGTCTCCTAAGGATCACCCTACAAAAGCCTATCCGCGGCAACAAAGGGATTAGTTTAGGAATCTGAGTTTTAAGGTTACTCAATTCTAGTAAGAGACACTTAGAGTGTAATTAGGATAGTATTGATACAAATTGTGAGAAAATATAGATCAAAATTATAGTCTATTTGATACCATATAAGTGCTATGTATGCTATAAATCCTTCCCCAATTTTTCCCTAATTTTTCTGTTTTTTAGTTGATTTTTTTGGATTTTACTACAGTAACATTTTCTAATTTTCGGAATTTTTTTATGATTTTTTCTACATATTCTCTACAAACATAGAAACTTATCTAACACACAGAAACAAATACAGATAGCTTTAAAAACTTTAGAAACAAACAGTACATAGCGGAATAGTAACCATCACACCGGAGACTCTTTGTACAGACTGCAGACCCCTACCGCCTAAAAAGGAACGTCCTCCCGGGCTCTGATACCAGGATTAAACTTACACACTACTACTATTGTCACACAGCTGAAGCAGAAGAAGAAGAAGAAAATACAAAGGGAAATACACTCAGGCACACTTAATTATACATAAAGGTGGTGGAGAACCACAAGTTGTTGGTGGTCTGATCGGCAGGCATAAACCAGGTAAGACGGATGGGAGAGGATGAAAGGGTGAGGGAGGATGGTGATGAAGGAGGCGTTGAGGAACTTAAAAGGTGTTGGAGAAGCTTGCTGATATTTTTGCCGAATTGCTGATGTCTTTCTCATCCTTTGGAAGCATCCTTTTATAGACGACCTTTCTTGCATGAGAAGTCTCTTGAGAATCTTGCGGCCGAAGGCTTGTCATGAGTCTTCACTGTTGAATTCTTATCTCTGTCAGGAATTTTTACTGTTGATGTCTTGTCTCGAATCTGCACTGTTGATGTCAGGAATCTTTACTGTAGAAGTCTTGTCACGAATCTTTGATGCTTGTCGTCTAGAGCTGTCTTTTTTGTGAAGCCTTGGAGGATCCGATGTTTAGGATTTTTGAGGGAGCCTCTTTTTTTTTTCATTTTACAAGAAGTTAATAAAATTGTCGGATACTGAAGTTTCTGGGGATGCAAGATCCATCCATCCATTTGTGGATAGGTTAGGGTCGTCCCATTCTGTTGGTGCAATCGTTGCCTCTGGTGTTTCTTGTTGGTTCAGTTGTGATCTTGGAACTAATTTTTTCATTTTTGGTTTTCTTTATAGAACATAGTATTCGAACTTCCCAGATCCTTCTCCAAGTAACCCAACTGCTGGGTTGCCTTCTTCGTATAGTTGTTTTAGAAGCCTCTGTACAGAGACTCCCCTGCTGAGGGCTTCTTCGATTATGTCGATTTCCACTTCGGCCTCGACCCCCGCATCCATCTCTTCTTCTGCTTGCTGTGTGTTGTTGCATGTTTGCGATTCTTTTGGTGTTGTATTATCGAACTGCAGTACTTCCTCTGATTTGTTTGATGTAGCGAGGCTGGGTAACTCTTGTTCTAAAAATTTACCCATGTTTTCTATGGCTTCAGCTTGTTTAGGGGTTGCTCCCCTAATAGTTCCCTCATTGAGGGTTGTTATATAATCCGAGCAGACCTTTTTTAAGGTCTTGAGTTCTGATTCTTATTTCATTACAAGATTTGTTAAGTTTCCCATGTGCTTGAGGAAAGCACGACGAGTTCCAATTCCCAGATTTGCCTTCTGGTGGGCTCGCCATGCTCCATTTATCTCGGAGTAAAATGGGGTGGGATTTCCAACTTGGGAAAGCTCGCTATTTTTGGCTCGAGCATGTAATAGGCGAGATCACGAACTTCTTCTGCTAAGTATGGGTTCTGCCGTGATATCTCCCACGCTAGGATGGCATCCTCTTTTGAGTAGTAATGTCTGCAACAGGATCCGTTAAAATCGAATACCTGCTCATAGCATTTTTCCTAATTTGTGTACATACCCGGCTGGTACCCCACGAATACGACAAACGCTGTTGGAGCAGGAACACTATTTGCTATAGCCTTCCCCTTATCACTTTTCTGCAAAATAAATTAATAAGTTACTAATATTTCACTTAACAATCATTTATTGTTAGGTCGGCTTAGGTAAACTGCGATAAAATTATCCTTTCCTTTAACATGCCCGATTTCGAAGGAGTATTGGGCTATCTCATTATACCATTGCATGCGTTTCCCAGAGGTTCTTCTTGTGTTCACCAGAAAATCCCTAACAGCTTTATTATGTGTTCTAATTATAAAATACTCGAGTGCAAGAAATATTTGAAATTTCTGTAGAGCTAATTTTATAGTGTATAGTTCCTTTTCAAATATTATCCACTTCAGTTTGTTTGGTTTGAATTTTCAAGGATTATACCCACAAAGTCTCTCATACTTTAATATCTTTTGTGGTATGGTTCTTTTTCAGAGTTTGATTCCGTTCTGAGATAGAGGTGGATCCTCTTCGTCCCAATTTTCTTTTGGAATTGCTTTTAATGCACATCTCCAATATTTTTCTGACGCATCTGTGTCTAAAATTAGTTTATCTCCAGGTTTTGGTAGGTAGGCTTCTGGTGCCTTCTCGGCGAGCTGCTTAATTTGTCTTAGAACGTTTTTATTTTTGTCTGTCCAGATAACTTGATTTTTATTTAGTTTTTTTAATAAAGGTGTTTCTTCTTTCGTAAGTTCTCGTAGGAAATTTCTCCCATAATTCAATAGCCCTAGCAGACTTTGTAGTTATTTTTTATCTTTTATTTCTTCAGGAAACTCTTTAATTTTTGAAATGATGTGCTTCTGTAGTTGAATGTCATCTTTGTCTAGGATAATTCCAAGAAATTCTATTGACTTCTTTTCGATTTCGATCGTTTTTTTGAAAGAGTATTATCCCGTGTCTTCTAAAGATGTCACTAATATTCTTTAGATGTCTCTTGTGTTCTTCTTTTGTTTTTGAAAAAACCAAAATGTCATCAATGTATACGACACAAAAATCCTTTAAATTATTAAAAATTGAGTCCATCCATCTTTGAAATATCTGTGGTGCGTGTTTGATCCAAATGGCATGACATTCCAGTGAAAGTGTCCTCGTAGCGTACTAAATGCTGTTAGTGGTTTCGATTCCTCCGTTATTTTTAGTTGCCAGAAACCAAATTTACAGTCGAATTTGCTGAATACTCTTGATCCTTTCGTTAAGTTTATTAGGACTTCCCTTCTTAGGATAAAATAACCATCGAATTTTAGATTTTGGTTTAGTCTCTTGTAATTAATTACCATTCGTGGCATTTTTCTTTTTAATTCATTAAGATTTCTGACCATAAATGCTGGACTAGAGTGAGAGCTAGTGGTTTTCTCTATTAAAAGTTCATTTATTTGATTATCGAATTCATCTATATCTTGCCTAGTATAGAGCATGGATTTTACCCTAATAATTATGTTATCGTCTCTTAACTGAATTTTACAAAATCTTGGACTTCGATCCCATAACTTTAATGGATTTTCACTAAATTTTTCACTAAGTGTTTTGTAAAGCCAGTGGGTTTGATCTAACTCATAAATTGTTTCGCATCTTTTTAATGAGTTTTCACTGTCTGGGGTACCTTTTGGGGGGAAAATCTTCTGTACACTTATACCTAGGTCCTTCTAAAAGTGGCATGTCAACCCTTCGGGTTTGATTACCCTCTTGTTGATGTAAAGACCATTTGTTTTTCTACAATTATAGATAAATACTCTCCAATAAAATTGTTTCCTAAAACCATGTCCCCATTCATATGTGGAAAGCATAAGAGTTTTGGTATAATGAATTTTTTCTCATTAAGCCAAATCTCCACGTTCTTGACTTTGCTTTGGATAGTTGTTTTATGTGCACTGATCCTTGTTATTTTAATTGGATATTTCATTGGTTCCCATTTTTCTAGTGGTATGGTATTTTCTCGACAATAAGAGACTGTGGCCCCTGTATCTAGTAGTGCGTGTAATGAATATTATTTATAGCCCATAAATCTGAATGTTCCTTTAACATAATTAAACCTTCTTCCTTATTTTGGAGCAAAGATTATCTCATCAAATGTTATCGTGTATTCCTCCTCTTTGTTAAGGGGTTCTTCGGAATTTAAGATAACCTCTTCAACTGTTCTTTCTACATCATTATTTTAATAACTATTTTCTTCCTTCACCTTTTCTTTATCCTTAATTGTACTGTTTACTGCTTTTCTTGTTTCTTCTTCACTACTTTCTTTTTTTTTTTGGATTATCACCATTATTTTCCTTTTTGTCCTCTTTAGTTTTGTTTATGATATCGGGTTCAACCTTTTCTTGATTAGGATTATATTCAAAATGACTTAATAGTCCTTTAAATTTTTTATGGATTTCTTTGAGTTGCTGGGTCAGATCTTCTTTGGCTTCTAGAGTTAGGTCGGGATTTTTATCCTGTTCTTTTAATCTTTCTATTCGGATAATTACCTCATCAAATTTTTTTTGGAATATCTTGAGGTGTTCATCATATCATATATATCATTATACATGGTGTCATATTTACTACAACTTGTTCTACATATCTCGCAATTGTACAATATGCCGGTGCCATCTAAGATGTCAGTGGATAACTAGATCTGAGTAGCCTATGATGCCTAAAACCGTCTCCTAAAGATCACCCTACAAACCCCTATCCACGGCAACAAAGGGATTACTTTAAGAATCTGGGCTTTAAGGTTACTCAACTCTAGTAAGAGACACTTAGAGTGTAACTAGGACAGTATTGATACAAGTTGTGAGAAAATATAGGTCAAAATTATAGTCTATTTGATACCATATAAGTGCTATGTATGCTATAAATCCTTCCCCAATTTTTTCCAAATTTTTCTAATTTTTACTTTATTTTTTCGGATTTTGCTACAGTAACATTTTCTAATTTTCGGAATTTTTTAATGATTTTTTCTACGAATTCTCTACAAACATAGAAACTTATCTAACACACAGAAACAAATACAGATAGCTTTAAAAACTTCAGAAACAAACAGTACATACCGAACAGTAGCCATCACACCGGAGACTCTTTGTACATACTGCAGATCTCTACCGCCCAAAAAGGAACGTCCCCCCGGGCTCTGATACCAGTATATCGTTCCGAATGGCCATACATCCGGGTGGCTATAACGGTAACCTCAGAAGTATCTTTTACGCACGGCCCTCGCGACCAGTGCCAACCTTCCCGGTGGCTAGCCAGGAAGGACGTGTTCAGGTAAGAGCCAAAGTTTCGCCACAGATCACTCTGTGAGAAACCTGAATCATGTTTCTGACGGTTTATAGTCCTCTTGTCTAAGCATGCTCTGATACATATATAATGATGATGGTAGCTATCTATCGGGACTATTAACCTAAAAAGGAACGTCCCCCTGGGCTCTGATACCAGGATTAAACTTACACACTACTACTACTATCACACAGCTGAAGCAGAAGAAGAAGAAAATACAAAGGAAAATACACTCAGGCACACTTAATTATACATATAGGTGGTGGAGAACTACAAGTTGTTGGTGGTATGATCGGCAGGCATAAACTAGGCAAGACGGATGGGAGAGGATGAGAGGGTGAGGGAGGATGGTGATGAAGAATGAGGCGTTGAGGAACTTAAAAGGTATAGGAGAAGCTTGCTGATGTTTTTGCCGAATTGCCGATGTCTTTTTCATCCTTCGGAAGCCTCCTTTTATAGACGACCTTCCTTGCATGAGAAGCCTCTTGAGAATCTTGCTGTAGAAGGCTCGTCATGAGTCTTCACTGTTGACGTCTTGTCTCTGTCAGGGATCTTCGCTGTTGATGTCTTGTCTCGAATCTGCACTGTTGATGTCAGGAATCTTTACTGTAGAAGTCTTGTCACGACTGTTTGATGCTTGTCGTCTAGTGCTGTCTTTTTTGTGAAGCCTTGGAGGATCCGATATTTAGGATTTTTGAGGGAGCCTCCTTTTTTTTTTTTTTTTACAAGAAGTTAATAAAATTGTCAGATACTGAAGTTTCTGGGGATGTAAGATCCATCCATCAATTTGTGGATAGGTTAGGGTCGTCCCATACTGTTGGTGCAATCGTTGCCTCTGGTATTTTTTGTTGGTTCAGTTGTGATCTTGGGACTAATTTTTTCATTTTTGGTTTTCTGTATAGAACATAGTATTCGAACTTCCAAGATCATTCTCCAAGTAACCCAACTGCTGGGTTGCCTTCTTCGTATAGTTGTTTTAGAAGCCTCTGTATAGAGATTCCCCTGTTGAGAGCTTCTTCGATTATGTCGATTTCCACGTCGGCCTCGACCTCCGCGTCCATCTCTTCGATTATATCTTGAATCTGCACTGTTGATGTTAGGAATCTTTACTGTAGAAGTCTTTGTCACGAATTTATACTGTTGATGTCAGGAACCGTACTGTTGCTGCCAGGAATTTATACTGTAGAAGTCTTGTCACGAATCTTTGATGCTTGTCGTCTAGTGCTGTCTTTTTTGTGAAGCCTTGGAGGATCCGATGTTTAGGATTTTTGAGGGAGCCTCCTTTTTTTTTTCATATATTATTTTTACATGTCCATTTGAACTCTGTTGGGATATTTAAATTCTTCTGGTTGAAAGGTATTTCTTGTAACAGCTTCATCGCTTTGTGGTTTTATCCTTTTGGAAAGCTAAACTTTGCATAATAGTCCTTTGTGGCCACTATCCTTCTTCCATCTGTCATGATTGAGTAGTTGCTGATATTTTTGATAAGCTTTCTTGCTCTGTCGAGTTGCTCGATACTATACCATAAATAATTATAATTGACTCCTTCAATGTTGTATTTGGGGTCAAATTTCTGCCATTGTTCAGGGTAGCCGAATACCCATATTTGATATGGCTGGAAAATTTTGTCTCTTCCCTCCATCCAAGCATGCTTAATATTTAGAAGGTGAACAAATAATGATAATTAATGCTTGTGGCTAGTTTGTGGCTGAAAAATCTTAACATTGCTGGTAGTTTGCACCATTCGTATTCTCCTCGTAGTCTGTAGCACAATTGGCTTACGAGCCCCCATTCGGCTCCTCGGATGTCTCACATTCCTTCTTTCATAAATTTAAAAAGTTTCAGATAGTTATTTCGCGAATTTGTGGTAGATGTGTCACATGTAGGCAAGCTAAATTCAGAGTGCAGCCCAACGGTTTGTATACTCCTTTACCCATTCCTAGGGAGCCTTGGATTGATATTTCAATGGACTTTGTGTTAGAATTACCTAGGACTAAATGTGGAAAAAATTCGATTTTTGTGGTTGTGGATAGATTTTCTAAGATGACACACTTTATTCCATGTCACAAAACGGATGATGCTTCGCATGTTGCAGATTTGTTCTTTAGTAAGATTGTGAGATTGCATGGCATGCCTAGAACCATTGTTTCGGATAGAGATGCTAAGTTCTTGAGTTACTTTAGGAAGATTTTATGGTGTAAATTAGGTACCAAGCTTTTGTTTTCTACTATTTCTCACCCACAAACTGATGGTCAAACCGAAGTAGTAAATAGGACTTTATCTACTTTATTGAGGGCAATAATTAAAAAGAACATCAAAACATAGGAAGAGTGTTTACTACATGTTGAGTTTGCTTATAATAAATCTATTCATTCTGCTACTAAATTCTCACCGTTTGAAATTGTTTATGGGTTTAATCCTTTTACTCCATTGGATTTATCTCCATTACCTGTTTCTGAGCGTGTTAATTTTGATGGAAAGAAAAAGGTTGATTTTGTTAAGCAGATACATGAGAAGGCAAGACTCAATATTGAGAGAAGAACGGAGCAGTATGCAAAACAAGCCAACAAGGGGCGTCACAAGCTTGTTTTTGAACCCGGAGATTGGGTGTGGTTGGATATGAGAACAGAGATATTTCCGGCACAAAGACATTCCAAACTACTTCCAAGAGGGGATGGTCCTTTCCAAGTTCTAGAGCGCATCAATAACAATACTTACAAGCTAGATTTGCCCGGTGAGTATTATATTAGTGCTACTTTCAATATTACTGATTTGAGTCATTTTGATGTAGGTGATGATTTGAGGGCAAATTCTTTTCAAGAGGAGGGGAATGATGCAAATAATGGCTTGACTACAAAAGAGCCAGTTCAGCTTCCAACTGGGCCGGTTACAAGAGCACAAGGAAAGAAGTTCAAATATGCACTTAATGGGCTGATTCAAGCGGTTTGGGCTCAAGCAAATTCGTGGAGGCCCATTGAGGATGGTTCACGAGTTCAACAAAAATGCATCAATATGATTCAACTAATAGAAGAATCTGGTCAAAATTGATTGTTTCCTTTTGTTTTATTTCTAGAACTTTCCTTGCATTGATCAGCAAATATAGGGGCTGATTGTTTCCTTTTGTTTTGTTTCCATTTCTTAAAATTTCCTTGTATTGATCAGCCAAATTAAGGAGCTGATTATTTCTTTTTATTTTGTTTCTATTTCTTGAACTTTTCTTGTAGGAAACTTTCCTTATATTTTTTTAGCCTATAAAAAGGTGTCTAATGGAATAGAAGGGGACAGTTTACAGATAATTGGTGAGTTTATTCTCTTTGGTCCTTTAAAGAACTATTCGAACTTATCGAAATTCTTCCGTAGCGTTCATCATCGACTTATCAAACGGCTTTCCACTACCGTTTGTGGCGTCTTGCTTATACCAAGGTTCTTACTTCGCATTAAACAACGGGTTAAGATCAATGATACCGAGATTCTTATTTTTGTTGAAACAACGGGTCGAGGTCTCCCATCCAAATCTGATCGAGAACGTTCTTAGATTTTCTCCTTTTCTTCACAGGTCTCGTTATTCTTGACGGGGTTCGCATCACCTACGGGATAATTCCCTTTTTTTCTTTTCTATTTTTTTCTTCGCTTTTTTTTTTGGTATCTACATAACCCCCTCCAAAGTTTTTGAAATTCTGTATTGAGTTATAATGAATTTCAAAACACTTTGAACTCTTTAATTTTGACTCTGTAGTTTTCATTATGCAACGTGATTTTTATGGTATGCTGTGAATCATAGTTTGAAATCGCTATCTTCCAGCTGTTTTGTTGTTAGAGGTATACTGTTAAACCTCTCCAATGTATCAGAGATTTCTTCTAGTGAATTTTCTTGATGCGGACTATTGTACTCTGCGGTCCATCCAGACTTTCGCTTGTAACTTTGCTTCAGAAAATTTGTTGTCTGCATGCAAAAATATTTTTGATATCTTGTTCAGAGACTGAGTGCATACAGACGTGTGATGGATTTGATAGACAGAGGTAATTGTTAATATGTCTCATGGTAGATGAGCAGAGGTATAATGCTAACGTGGTCGTTAGATAACAAGTAGAGGTATGATATTAACGTGCTCGTTAGATGACAAGTAGAGGTATGATGTTAACGTACTTATTTGAGGACAAGTAGAGGTATGATGTTAACGTGCTCGTTAGATGACAAGCAGAGGTATGATGTTAATATACTTATTTGAGGACAAGCAGATGTATGATGCTAACGTTCTGACTTGATGACAAGCAGAGGTATCATGTTAACGTACTCATTGGAATCATAACCGTTCAGTGACATCTAGTATGACGGATCAGGAAAAGACAGAGGTATCATTAAACATGTCTCAAAGCCCAACCTATTAAGAGGATCTGGTCATGATTGGAAAGAACTAACTAAACATAGATAACTGTTAACATGTTCAACTTGGAATTTGACTATCAGAGATAACTATTAACTTGATATGGAGATGTTTTTCGTCAGAGGTAATATTTAATTTGATAATATAAAAAATAAGTTCATCAGAGATTGTGATGCTAGACTTGATGAAGTGTAAGTTTTCTTTCCTGTCAGAAGTGAAAGTTTAATGTGACAGGCGATTTGATCGAATTTGATCTCATATAGTTTTGAATTCTAATGTCAGAGGTATGATTTTAACTTGACAAATATTTTGGAGTGTCACTTGCTTTGCTTAATCTGATTTGATCTTAACATCACAAGAAATTTCATTGGACTTGATCTTGGAGAAAAATGATTCGATTTTGTATTCGGGTGTTAGAGCTATGATTTTAATATGACAAATATTTTAGACACTTACTGACTCTGTCAGAGAAAAATAATGAGGAAAGTTTCACTGTCAGAGGTGAAATCTTAACTTGACAGGGGATCGATCTGATTAGGGTTTTTAGCAAATCCCCAGCTCTCAACGGATTTGATTAGATTGGGCTAGCTATACTATTCATCTCAGTATAGTGAGTTGTCGAGAATTTCGTTTAGACTTACATGCCAAACTTTTCCTTCTTTCCTTTGCCTTAGCAGATTTGGGTAGTGATATATCCTTATGTTCAGATAATGATACGGTTGTGACAAATTTGTCATGGAATTTTTAGAAACTCCCACTTAGCAGTTTTGGGTAGTGATGCATCCTTATATTTAATAAGGATACGATTGTGACAAATTTGTCATGGAATTTTTAGCAAACCCCCACTTAGAAGCTTTGGGCAGTGATGTATCCTTATGTTCAGATAAGGATACGGTTGTGACAAATTTGTTATGAAATTTTTAGCAAACCCCCAGCTATCAACGGGTTTGATTTGCCTTTGCTATGCTATTTCCCTCAGTATGGTAAGTTGTCAAGGGTTTTGTTTGGACTTAAATGCCAAACTTTTGCTCTTCCCTTTACTTTAGAGCTTTGGACAGTTCATACTTTTACCCACAGTATGATGGGTTGGATAGAAACTAATTCTCTTTTCGTTGCCTTGACGGCATTAAGTAGTTCATACTTTTACCCCCAGCATTATGGGGTTTATGAGAATTTTATTCTCTTCCCATCATCCTGACGGTATTGGAAAGTTCATGCTTTTATCCCCAGCATGATGGGTTGGCGAAAAACTGGTTCTCTTCCTGTTACCTTGATGGTGTTGTGCAAATCATGCTTTTACACTAGTATGATAGGTTAGCGAAAAACTGATTCTCTTCCCGCTACCTTGATGATGTTGGGCCAATCATACTTTTACCCTAGCATGATGGATTAGCGAGAAACTGGTTCTCTTCCCATTACCTTGACGGTGTTAGCAGTTCATGCTTTTTATCCATGGCATGATGGGTTGGCGAGAAACTGGTTCTCTTTCTGTTACCTTGATGGCATTGGGCATTTTATGCTTTTACCCTAGCATGATAGGGTTAGTGAGGATTTCGTTTAGACGTACAGGCCAAATGTTTTCTCTATCTATAGTCGTAGAGACGTAGGATCCATTTTCATTTTATACTCCAAGTTGGGGTTCGAAGCTACACCTCAGCAGCGACCAGTATTTCTTTATTTATTGTGTTGAAGAGGAAGTCAGATGACTTTATTCCATTAAGAGTAATATTTCTTCAAGAATTTTTCGTTGATCAGTATCATCATCCGGTCACCGTGTTGATTGATCAAACAGTATGCTCCATTTGAGTAGACCGTTTCTACTACAAATGAGCCCTTTCACTTTGACTGAAATTTGCTTTAGTCCTATGCATTTGGATCATTGGTCGATCCCTGACTGCTAAGATCAAGTCGTCCACTTTAAAAGTTCTTTCTTATACTTTCTTGTTGAAGGCACTCTCGAGATGCGCACTTGGTACAATTTGATTTGTTACTGTGCGTTCAAGATATAAGATTAGCCCTATATCCGCGGGCTTAGCCTCGTATTTTAAGCTGGCAAAACCTCGTGACTGGGCTAGTATGACTTAGCATTATACGCAGGGTTGGATTTGTGTGTAGGTTTAGCCTCGCACACTGAGTTAGCTTCGCATTTTAGTTGCTGGCATAACTTAGCACTCCACATGGGTATAGCCTCACATTTAGATGACTTTACACTGGTTTAGCGTCGCATTGTATGTGGAGTTTAGTTTTGTATTTAATATTTACTTGACATGGGTCTCACCTCTTGCGTGGGCCATATTTGACTGGTTACGAGTCCATTGTAAGTCAACGGGCTACCTTCTTCTTCATCGGATATTATGCAAGGCTGCTGGTTGGTTTTGCGCCTTAAGTTTCTAACGCAGACATTGACCTTCCGCTTCTTAAAGTCTATGTGGGGCTGGAAGTTAGTTTCACATTTTGGCTGTGAGCATAGTCTCGCGTTTAGATGACTTTACGCTCACTTGGGATTGTATTATGTGCAGAGTTTGCTCTACATTGCATATAAGGTTTATTGGTATGGGGTCCACCTCCTGTGGGGGCCACATTTGAATGGTCATTGTAATTCAGTTGACCACCTTCTTATTCTTTGAAGTTTACGCGAGGTTAATAGTTAGCTTCATATTTTAGCCGTGAATATAGCCTCGCGTTTAAATAACTTTACGCTGGCTTGGCCTCGAATTGTATGCGGGGTTTAACCTCGCATTCTTGCTTCGGTCATAACCTCGCATTATACGCAAGTTTATCTAGTTGTAGATCCCACCCCTTGTGTCAACCTCATTTGGCTCTTCACAGAGTTCATCATATGGTAACAAATTACTTCCATCTTTGTGGCAGATTATGCGGGACTGGGTCTTAGCCTTTCATTATGATGAGTCAGTCCAAGGTTGAGATTTGTCCTTACATTATAGCACTTCCACTCTTGGCTAAAACTTAGCTTTTGCATTTTTTTAGTTTTTTCTATGCAAGGGTGGAACTTAGCCTCACATTCAGATTCATCTTCAGACTCAGGATTAGCCTCGCGCGCTGTATTAATTTTGCACGATGGCTTGGTTTGTGTACTGTAGGTTTCATGCCAGGCTGCAAGTTAGCCTTGTGTTAGTATTTTCTTCCGATAATGGAAATCACGTGGACTTCCAGATAGCCTCGCGTATACGTTATCCTTACATTTCGACTGTTTTATGCAGGGTTGCAATTAGCCTCTCAGTTTGGAGTTTTTTGCACTTTTGCTGGTTTTGCTTTAAATAATCTTGCGTCATTCGCAGGTATTAGCCTCGCGTTCTTTACGCTGGCTTTGTTACGTATTGTATGCAAGCATAACTTTACGTTCTGGCTTCATACCTATCCATGTTTGGCTAGATATGGGTCCCACCTCCTGCATAGGACTTGTTTGACTGTCCATTGAGTTCGTCATGCAGTACTCTTGTTCTTTTTTTTTGGTAGTGGACTATGCGGAGTTGAACCTTAGCCTCACATTTCTGTTCACTTTCGTACTCTGGATGAGTTCTGTGCAATGACTTAGCTTTGCGCACTAGCATAACCATGCACGCTGGTTTAGTTTCAAGTTAGCCTCTCGTCTAACGACTTCACGCTGGCTTAGTCTCGAATTAGTTTCATGCACTAGATGATTTTACATTGGTTTAGACTCATGTTGTATGCGGGCATAGCCTTGCATTCTAGCTTTGGGCTCAGCTGGCGTTATATGCTAGGTTCTATGATTGTGGGTCTCACGCCCTGTGTAGACCCCATTTGGCTAATGAGGGAGTCCATCATAGGGCAAAGCAGAGCTAAGTGTTAGCCTTGCGTTATGATACTTCTAGATGGGGATAAGTCATGGATTTGCATTTTGACACTTCTGCATTATGCTAGACTGGAACTTGGCGTTGCATTCTAGTTGACTTTAGCGACTTTAGTCTCTACTTTGGATTATGATTTAACCTTGCTTATACGTCGGGTTAGAGTTGTGCACTGGCTTAGCCTCGCACACTGAGTTAGACTCGTGTGCTGGTTTAGCCTCGCGCACTTAATAAATCTCGCTCTTCACTTGCAGACATAGCCTCGCATCTGGCTGGCTTTAAATTGGCTAGGCCCCACATTTTATATGGGGCTTAGATTTGCGCTCTAATTTTCTTTACATGAGCTTTGCATATGCTTTGACGGTATTGAATTCTCATTTGAAGTGTGACATCCATCTTGTTACAAGAGAAGATCATCAACTTCACTCCAAGAATGAAGGCAAGAAGGGCACGCTCGCGAGTCTGACCATCCTTTGAAATATCAACTTCAAAACTGTCAGTGATGGAGTCGATAATAAGAACAACATAGTCGGTCCATGAGGATCCATGACCGTGCCCATGTTCTTGCTGAAATCATAAAGTCCAGGAGCATCAATGACTGTGCAGTAGTACTTTGTCTCTCAAAATTTTCAGAGAGCAATGTCAATGGTGATACCACATTCTCGGTCTTCGAATGCTTCACCGTTTGAATTTCAACTTCAGTGGTTGACACTCTCGAAGAAATAGTGGTAGTTCAAGTCCCCAGCTTCAAGAGCTCGGTCCTTTGGGCATTCATAATCCTTGTCAGGATCGATAGCAGTTGTGCAGTGTAATTCAAGCTATAGAGGTAATTCTAGTAGTCCATCGGCACAATGTTGTACGCTACGCCCTAGATTCGATGCTTCCTCTGGATCCACTTGTCCTGAACTGATCAAGGATGGAGTTTCAGGCGATACAGAGCTCGTGTCGAGAATCGAAGAGTTTTGGTTGTTGATGGTCTGAGCAGTTGTCATAAGGGCCAGCTTAACTGCAGCTAGTGACCAATCTAGATGCATAGACTTGAGAAGTGCAGCTAGGCCGCTAGACCTGCCATAGATAATGTTGAATGTGTTCTTCCCTCGATTGATTCAGAGAAGTGAAGGGCTTGTCAATAAGATTGCAGTTGTGTCTAGACTGGCATTGATGGTGTTGTTCGAGGCCAACGTGCTTTTATTTTCTCTATGATATCATTGGCTTCTTCCAATCCATGACTAGTAAAGGGCCTGACCACCTTGATTACATTGATCTTCGTAGCAGCATCAAACTTCTCTAGTTTGAACTCTCCAAAAGAAAGTGCAGCAATTCGATCAACAGGTGCAGATTTTTTTAATTTTATTTTTATTTTTTATATTTTTTTTCCACACGGCAGTAGTCCTGGTCCATAAGGATCACCAATGTCCAAGTACTTGTATTTCTTAGTCATGGATTGAGAGTTCGTGGCAACGGACCCACTATAGATGAACCGAAGTTGGAGTGCTAACGCAAAGCTTCATGAGGAATGCCCCGCAGAGATGCTATGGACTAAACATGGATGAAGAAGGTCCTCCATGTCACTACAAGCAAGTCTCATCTCACAAGAAGAGCCAGCATTGGTGTTGAAGAAGATATGTTCGCTTTTAGGTTCGAATAGTCATTGCAATCCTGAGACAACCTTATGCGGTTTGATTCCAAATGGCCTCTCTCATAATGCAACATGTTTTCACCATTGGTGGAGGGATTCGAAGCCGAAGTTTGAGTTTCAATAGATCATATATATGTAACAGATAGCTTGCATCTTTTCTGCTATATTTGAGCATTTCATCAGGTGTTGGGCACAACCTCCAGTCTGCATTCTGATACTCTTTATTTGCACTAACTCCACAGAAATGATGCAAGAGGTATTCCAAACTGTTCCTTTTTAACTGCAATACTCTTGATGCCTGCCAACGTTAAAATGATTGCAAATATATATGTCAATTCTCGTTGGAGACATTTTATGTCTTGATTCGTCTGCCCTGTGCATGACCTTTCTCTTGGAGGAATCTTTAAAAACTTCTCTGATGTATGGCCTATGCAATTACAAATTTGCATCAAGCTAGCCAGTCCTTGAAATGACGGTACTGATTGTGCTCCGATGGAGAAGAGGCTGATGCGCTCAAAGAACTTATTTTCGTTCGAGGAAATAAAATCTTCAACAGATAGGTTGTTGCTAGATGGTGAGTTTTTTTTGTTGGGCCCCATCTGCAGGGTACTGCACAAAAATGAACCAGCGCTATGGGTGCCTGCTGCTTGCTTACTTATTTATTTATTTATTTTATTTATTATTATTATCTTTTTATTATTTTTTATTTTAATTATTTTTAATTTTTTATTATTATTTGTTTATATTTATTTTTTATTTATATTTATATTTTTTGTTTTTATTTTTTTATTATTTATTATTATTTTTAATCTCCTTTTTTATTTTTTAATAATAATAATTATTATTTTTACATTTTCTTTCTTTTTTTCTACTTTTTTATATTTTACTTTTAATTTTTAATTTTTTAATTTATTATGATTTTTGTTTGGCAGCCTGCACGTTGTATCCCGCAGGTTGCATCTCATGGGTGTAATCCGTGGGTTGCAACCTGCAGGACCCTCGATTGCATCCTGCGGGTTGCATCCTGCAGGTTGGAACCTGGGGGTTGCATCACGTGGGTTGCAAGGTTGCAACTCACAGGTCCCGCAATTCCTGCGGATTGCATCCCGCAGGTCGCAACCCGCGAGTTGCATCCTGTGGGTTGGAACCTGCAAGTTGTATCCCGCAGGTTAGAACTCGCGGATTGCATGCCGCAGGTGCGGATTGGAATCCACGGGTTGCATTCTGCAGGTGGCACCCTCCCTGCGCACCGCATGGTTCTATCTTTCTTCTTTATTTTCTATTTTTTAAAATTTATATTATTATAATTTTGAGAGCTTTGTCAATTTTTTGTGGGTGATGATGCCTAACTTTTTTTTGATAGGCGATGATGCCTTTTCAATTTTTGTTTTTGTGGATGATGACGCCTCGGCTTTTTTTATAGGCGATGAAGCTTTGTCAATTTTGTTTATTTTTTATTTTTTTAATTTTTTTTTTGCTCTGCATCCCGCGAGTTGCATCCCGCGAGTTGCATCCCACGGGTTGCATCTCGCACAACTCTTTACTTTTTTTTATGTTATTTTTTTAATTTTATTTTATTATTTTTTATGTTATTTTATCTTGGGCGATAACACCTCACTTTTTTTTATAGGGGTGACGCATTGTCAATTTTTTTTGTGGGTGATGATGCCTCACTTTTTTTTATAGGCGATGATGCCTTGTCAATTTTTTTGTGGGCGATGACGCCTCACTTTTTTTTGACAGACATGACGCCTTATCTTTTTTTTTATGGGCGATGACGCCTCATAATTTTTTTTAACAGGCGATGCCGCCTTGTTAATTTTAGTGGGCGATGATGCCTCACTTATTTTGACAGGCGATGACGCCTTATCAATTTTGATGGGTGATGACGCCTCACATTTCTTGACCGTACCCAGCGATGACGCGTAGGCTCCGAATAAAAAAAAATTAAATATTAGATTACACCACCGAAACTCTCACTGTGGTCGCCAATTCTTATATGCCCAAAAATTAAAATTTTCTTTCATTAAAAAATTACTTTAAAATTACACCAACAAAAGAGAAATTATAGAAAAATTTCAAGATTACAAGAATGGAGATCGATTGATTTCGATTCCCCTTTTAATTTTTGTGGTTCTGGCAGCAGTGGAGTTTTGTTCCTGTACTCCGTTGACGATCTGATCTGAATTGAAAAACTCCTCTCTGGATTTCTGGACTCCCGTGTCTGGAAAAATCGCCTCTAGAAAAATTCCTCCAAAAAAGAATTCTCCCTTTTCTGAACTCCGCTTCCGTTTTTTATAGACTAAGGAGCAACCGTTCGCTTCAAATTAGACTCAAATTCTCTCTTCGAATCCGGGTCAAATTTACGTAATTAATTCTTTAAAATTCGGATCACGTAACCAAAGTATGGGAACGAGCAAAACTATGGGAGCAACCAGCGGGAGGCCTCCAGCGGGAATAGTTCCCTCGGGTGGGCCCTGCGGGATAATTTCCTTCTTTTTTTCTTTTCGATTTTTTTCTTCTCTTTTTTTTGGTATCTACAGATGGTTTATTGGCTTTTGCTTTGTATCTGTTGGTTTTTTAGTTGGAAACGTCTTATTCCTCTCAACAAAGAGTCTCATCTGATTGAACTTTGGGGAATATGCCCGTAGCCCACACAATACTCAAGTTGACCTAGTGCAACATCTCTCTGCGTCATTTCTGGTGGAAAAACTGTTGTTGATCTTGGTGTAAGCTTCACTATAAAAAAGTAAAGAACTTCGTCTGCTTAACATATCAGTTGCATCGGGACTAGCTGTTGGAACATCGTCTGTCCAGAAGAATAAGAACCACTGCTATTGGGCTGAAGACCCTTCCCAACCGTCGTGGAGTTTTCAAAAAGGCATATGCTCGTCGAGACGTCCATCTCGATGGGAGCTACCCCCCCTCGAAAAGCAAAGGTCCGGGATACAACACATATGTTAAATTCCTTACATATGAGCCAGATCGACAAACCCTAAGTATCAGAGAGAGATGGGGATAGACGTCTTTTTCATTGGTTCACTAGTTATACCTTCTTCCATTTTTTTCATTGCCTAAGCACTTACACACCTCGGAGGGTTTCCACTTATAGGTTTAGATCCTCTCATAGCAGAACAAATTTCAGATCAAAATCAAGTGGAGAGACAATCTATATCCACCATGGAATGCTCATCTATGGGCAATCCTATCTATATGCCGATAGCAGGATCGAATCTTCGGGCCATTTCAGTTCCACCAGCAACGATTCTATATCCAGTGGTGTTCCGACTTCTATCCAATAAGGTAGGATATTGGTGTCTCGTTATAGGTATACAAAAAGGTACGTCCCCAGAGCCGGGTTTCCCATCGCCTTTTGATACATCCGAAGAACGAGCCTGACGCTTATCGAAATCGAGGGGTTCTAGTACCTCTTTCATATATCGCAAAAGCAATGGAAGCAGCACTGACTCCAATAACTGGACAAAGGTTGCAGCGATATGGACAGAGATAACGGGAGTAGCAAAGAGAGTCACAGAAGTCAAAAGTACATCAGTTGTTGCTGCAGTCTCAGATCCAGTTGCTAAGATAGCAAGCAGCATCTTTATCACTCTTGCCCAGGGTGGAATCCCTAACTTCCTATCCCCATATAAAAAATTGTGCCTATTATTCCAACCTAACCCAGACAAATATGACTTTTTTGGTTTTTTGCTCTTTGGCCGTCACGTCACCACCTTTCCTCCCCGAGCACAGCTTCTTCAAGAAAACAACCATTGGGACTCCCTTTCTTGATGGAACTGCTACTTGTGCTTGCTTACTGGACTAGCTTTCTTTTTTTTTCCTAGTTAGCACCCTTCGGTTGCTTTCATGTTCTGAAGCATACACACCACTAGTAGAGCGAGGAGAGAGTGGCCATAGGGAAATGGTAACCTGAGGAGTAGTTGCCTAGTAGCCAGCTGACTAACGAGTACCAGTAGCAGTGATGGTTATGCTTTCGGCATGCTGATTCCTATTTTGGAAAAGAGAAGGCTCTGCAAGACCTACTTTCCTCGGGGGGAGTATGAAGGTAGCAAGGAGGAGAGGAAGGCAGCCAGGCTCCTACCCTCGTCGCTAGGCCAATGATCAGTATCATAAAGCGAAAGGCAAGCTGATGCGACGTGTCTCAGGTATCAACCATAGCTGTGACGAGTCAAGCCGTGGGGGAGAATTCCCGAAACCCGTGTTTCCTTTTGTATGTTAGCTTGAATTGAGCGGGAGATACAGGTGGAATACCCGTTGGTTTGCTTATAGTTCGTTGAAAAGTAAGGATCAGCTACATCAACAATAGGATCTGCTGCATCAGCAAAGGAGCGTCGGTTCGGGTGATGAAAGTTGTATTTTTCACTCTTCTCTGACGTTTTTCCGCATATACTTCCATCCAACATCGAGCAATTTTGACTGTTTTGCCAGCTATATCTGATACGACGTTTTGGAAAATATCCAGCTGTCTATGGACATATGAATTCATTTCGATAGTTCAGCCATTGCATCGTCCGTAGATCAGATCGTCATCCCGCATAGGGAATATCGGGTCTGCCTCTATATCGATAGCAAATGGCAAGAACTGGAACGACTTCGCCCACGACAATGATCCAAATCATCTGCTATTCCATTCCGGCTTCTGCAGGATTTGAACCTACGCCAGCACCGTGTGATGACCGAAAAGAAGGACCCGTTCTGACGTTCAGTTGTTCAAGATCAGGAATAGTAATAGTGGCATTGATGCAAATAATGACATGACTACAAAGGAGCCAGTTCAAGTTCCAACTGGGCCGGTTATAAGAGTACGAGAAAAGAAATTCAAAAATACACTTAATGGCTGATTCAAGAAGTTTGGGCTCAAGCAAATTCGTAAAGGCCCATTGAGGATGGTTCACGTGTTCAACAAAGATGCATCAACATGATTCAACTACTAGAAGAATCCGGTCAAAACTGATTCTTTCCTTTTTTTTTATTTGTAGAACTTTCCTTATATTGATCAGCCAAATTAAGGGGCTGATTGTTTCCATTTGTTTTGTTTCTATTTCTAGAACTTTTCTTTTATTGATCAGATAAATTAAGGGGCTAATTGTTTTCTTTTGTTTTGTTTCTATTTTTTAAACTTTCCTTGTAGAACTTTCCTTATATTTTTTTAGCCTATAAATAGGCGTCTATGTAATAGAAGGGAGACAGTTTACAGATAATTGGTGAGTTTATTCTCTTTGGTTCTTTGAAGGACTATTCGAACTTATTGGAATTCTTCCGCGGCGTTCACCATCGACTTATCAAACGGCTTCCCACTACCATTTGTGGCGTCTTCCTTATACCAAGATTCTTGTTTCGCATTAAACAACGGGTTGAGATCAATTATACCGAGATTCTTATTTTTGTTGAAGCAACAGGTCGAGGTCTCCCATTGATCGAGAACTTTCTTGGATTTTCCCTCTTGTTCTGTGGGTCTCGTTATTCTTGACGGGGTTCGCATCATTTAGTATCAGAGCGAAGGATTTTTTGTCTCAGGTTTGCTTATCCCATTTAAATTTAGTTTCCTTTCCTTATCTAGCCGAATTTCTTTCTTTTACACCATTCAAAATCTTGTTATGTTATTAACGAAAGAAAGAATCTGAAAAAAAGGGGTCCGAAAAAAAAATCCGAAAAAAAGGGGTCTGAAAAAAAAGGGTCCGAAAAAAAAAAGAGTAAAAAGATTCTTTTTTTCGTTTGTTTCCAATAAGCCCGAAAATCACCTCACCCCAAAGACCAAAACTGAATTGTGTTTTGAAAATTTAATCACCCATATCCCTTATTTTCTTACCTTTTGAGCCTGAATTCCCTTGGTGAGTTCTCGGTAAATTGTTGCTGGAAGTTTGAATATTGTTCGAATAGTTTCAAAAGAACTGAAAGAGGATTATCGAATGGAAAAAAGCAAGAGTGGTGAGCATATTAGAGGGTAAAAACCGATTATACTGAGTGAAACACGAGTGGAATAGAGTGAATCATTCTTTGAGTGAAAACACGTGAGGGAGTGTGTAAGGTCTTTTTCCTTTTTTTTGTTTTCTAACTTTGATTTGCAGCAATTATGTCTCACAACAGTGAAAAGAGTATCACCGAAAGTGCTACAGGGATGGCTGACCCAAAATTGCTCATGGAAGCCATGATGAGTGAGATGAGGCGTGTGATGAGGTTAGAATTGTAGCAGGTACATGAGCGGATTGATCGGATAGAGAATACACGTTTGGAGCAGCCACAAAACACTCATAAGGTGCATAGGAGGGAAATAGTTCAACATCGGGGAGTGAGAGATGAAGATGGAGAGTATTATGGGGCTGGTTTTGATGAAGAAGAAGATCGGGATTCAGTTGTTGGTAATAGGAGATATGGAGGGCGGTTTAGAGAAGATAGGAATCGGGAAGATAACAACTTGGGCAGTATTAAGATGAAGATTCCAGCATTTCAAGGAAGAAATGACTCCGAGGCTTATCTTGAGTGGGAGAAAAAGGTGGAGTTGGTGTTCGATTGCCACAACTACTCTGAAATGAAGAAGGTAAAACTTACTGCCATTGAGTTTTCTCACTATGCTATTGTGTGGTGGGATCAATTAGTATTGAATAGGTGGTGAAATAGGAAACGACCGGTAGAGACGTGGGAAGAGATGAAAATAGTGATGAGGAAGCGGTTTGTGCCTAACCATTATCACCGGGAGTTGTACAATAAATTGCAAACGCTCCGACAAGGTAACCGAAGTATCGAGCATTATCCTCAAGAGATGGAGATTGCTATGATCCGGGCTAATATCGAAGAAGACCGAGAGGCTACTATGGCTAGATTCTTGAATGGCATGAATTAAATAATTCATGATAGAGTGGAGATGCAGCATTATGTGGAATTAGAGGATATGGTGCATATGGCCATCAAGGTGGAGCAACAACTCAAGAGGAGGGGTGGTACACGTGCATCTCATAATTCGGGTTTTTCCCAATGGAAACTAAATAATGCGAAGAAAGAGGAGAAACCAACTTCAACACCTAAATTCATGCCAAAACAAGAGACAACAAACTATTACACTCAAGGTAAATCTGACCCTTTCACTTCTCGAAATTGTGACATTAAGTGTTTTAAATGTCAAGGCAGGGGTCACATAGCAAGTCAATGCCCGAACAAAAGAGTCAGGTGATAAGGGGTAATGGAGAGATCGAAACCGATGACGAGTCTGATACCAATTCTATCCACTATTGGAGGACGTGGATGAAGAAGAATATGCAGTTTAAGGTGAATTGTTGGTGTCAAGAAAACTTCTAAGTTTGCAAGCAAAAGAAATTGAAGAAGTGCAGCAGGAGAATATCTTTCATACTAAGTGCTACGTCAAAAATAAGGCATGTAGTATGATTGTTGATGGAGGAAGTTGTACTAATGTTGCAAGCACAACCTTGGTGGAGAAATTAGGACTGCCCACACTGAAATATCATAGGCCGTACAAATTACAATGGCTGAATGATAGTGGCGAGGTAAAGATGAATAAGCAGGTTTTGGTTTTATTCCGCATCGGAAAATATGAAGATGAAGTTTTATATGATGTAGTTCCAATGCAAGCTAGACATTTGCTATTAGGCTGACCGTGACAATTCGATCGGAATGTTAATATGATGGCTTCACCAACAAACACTCGGTCGTGCTCAATCAAAAATCCATCACTCTTGTGCCAATGACACCGAAACAAGTTTATGAAGATCAAGTTAGATTGCAAAAAGAGAGTGATCAAAAGAAAGAAAGTGTTCAAAAGAAAAAGATTGAAAATCAGAGGTGGCCGAGCAAAATGAGAGGGAAAAAGAAAATCAAAATTCAGCCATTGAGAGAAAATCAGAGAGAAAACAAAAGAATTTCTATGCAAAAATGAGTGAGATTAAGCGAGCAATGTTTTCAAATTAACCGATGATTGTACTTTTGTACAAAGAGACATTTTTTAACAGCAACGAACTTGACCCTGCTTTGCCCAGTTCTGTTGTTTCTTTTTTGCAGGAATTTGAGGATGTCTTTCCCGAGGAAATACCACATGGATTGCCACCAATTCGAGGGATTGAACATCAAATTAATTTTGTTTCTGGTGCAACAATTCCAAACCGACCAGCCTATAGGAGCAATCCTGAGGAGACAAAGGAGCTTCAATGGCAGGTAAGTGAGTTATTGGAGAAAGGGTACGTAAGGGAGAGCATGAGTTCATGTGCTATTCCGGTTTTACTTGTAGCTAAGAAGGATGGGACGTGGAGAATGTGTGTTGATTGCCGAGCCATCGACAACATAACGGTAAAGTATCGTCATCCTATTCCTCGCTTAGATGACATGTTAGATGAGTTGCATGGTTTTTGTGTGTTCTTGAAGATTGATTTAAAGAGTGGTTATCATCAGATTAGAATGAAAGAAGAAAATGAATGGAAAACTGCCTTTAAAATAAAATATGGTTTGTATGAATGGTTAGTTATGCCTTTTGGGTTGACTAATGTACCAAGCACTTTTATGAGACTTATGAATCATACTTTGCGTGCATTTATAAGTAGGTTTGTTGATGTCTATTTTCATGATATACTCATTTATAGCAAAAACTTGGATGATAATGCCGTACATTTGAAATCAGTTTTAGATGTGCTTAGGAAAGAAAAGTTATTTGCTAAGCTCAAAAAGTGTATTTTTTGCACCGATAAGCTTGTATTTCTACGATTTGTTGTTAGTGCACAGGGTATACAGGTTGATGAAGAGAAGGTACGTGCAATCCAAGAGTGGCCGAGTCCCACAAGTGTAAGCAATGTTCATAGTTTTTATGGACTTGCTAGTTTTTAGCGGCTGTTTGTGAAGGACTTTAGTAACATTGCTACACCACTTACCGAAGTGATCAAGAAAAACGTCGGATTTAGATGGGCAGAAGAATAAGAGAAGGCATTTCAGCTAATCAAAGAGAACCTAACCAACGCCCCCTTATTGTCTTTACCTAACTTTTCTAAAACGTTTGAGATTGAATGTGATGCTTCAGGTATTGGCATAGGCGTAGTTCTTATGCAGGAGGGACGACCAATTGCTTACTTCAGCGAGAAATTAAGCGGGACGTTTTAAACTATCCGACTTATAATAAAGAGTTGTATGCATTGGTTCGAGCTTTGGAGACATGACAGCATTATCTATGGCCTAAGAAGTTCGTGATTTACACTGATCATGAGTCCTTGAAACACTTGAAGGGCCAACACAAACTAAATAAAAGGCATGCTCGTTGGGTAGAGTTCATTGAGACATTTCCATGTCATCTGGTATAAGCAAGGTAAGGAGAATGTGGTCACCGATGCACTTTCTCGCAAGTATACATTACTCTCTACACTTGATGCAAAATTATTTGGTTTTGAACATATTAAAAGTTTATACATTGATGATCACGAATTTTGTGAAGAGTGCCAAGCTTGTGAGAAAAACGCTTATGGTAAGTTCTTTAGACATGATGGGTTCTTATTTTGTGAAAATAAGTTATGTATGCCTAACTATTCTTTGAGGGATTTATTAGTGTAGGAATCCCATAGAGGGGATTAATGGGACATTTTGCGGTTGCTAAGACCTTAGCTATTTTGCAGAAACACTTCTATTGGCCACACATGAAACGAGATGTTGAGCAAATTTGTGGCAATTGTGTAATTGTAGGCAAGTTAAATCCAGAGTGCAGCCTAACAGTTTGTATACTCCATTGCCCATTCCTAGTGAGCCTTGGATTGATATTTCAATGGACTTTTTGTTAGGATTACCTAGGACTAAATGTGGAAGAGATTCGAATTTTATGGTTGTGGATAGATTTTCTAAGATGGCACACTTTAATCCATGTCACAAAACGGATGATACTTCGCATGTTACTGATTTATTCTTTAGGGAAATTGTGAGATTGTAAGGCATGCCTAGATAGAGATGCTAAGTTCTTGAGCTACTTTTGGAAGACTCTGTGGTGTAAGCTAGGTACCAAGTTTTTATTTTCTACTACTTGTCACCCACAAAATGATGGTCAAACCGAAGTAGTAAATAGGATTTTGTCTATTTTATTGAGGGCAATAATTAAAATGAACATCAAAATATGGGAAGAGTGTTTACCACATGTTTAGTTTGCTTATAATAGGTTTATTCATTCTACTTCTAAATTCTCACCGTTTGAAATTGTTTATGGGTTTAATCCTTTGACTTCATTGGATTTATCTCCATTACCTGTTCTTAGCGTGTTAATTTGGATGGAAAGAAAAAGGCTGATTTTGTTAAGCAGATACATGAGAAGGCAAGGCTCAACATTGAGAGAAAAATGGAGCAGTATGCAAAATAAGCCAATAATGGGCGTCACAAGCTTGTTTTTGAACCAAGAGATTGGGTGTGGTTGCATTTGAGAACAGAGAGATTTCCGGTGCAAAGACATTTCAAACTGCTTCCAAGAGGGGATGGTCCTTTCTAAGTGCTAGAGCGCATCAATGACAATACTTACAAGCTAGATTTACCCGGTGAGTACAATGTTAGTGCTACTTTCAATGTTACTGATTTGAGTCCTTTTGATGTAGGTGATGATTTGAGGGCAAATCTTTTTCAAGAGGAGGGAAATGATGCAAATAATGGTATTACTACAAAGGAGCCAGTTCAAGTTCCAACTGGGTCGGTTACAAGAGCACAAGAAAAGAAATTCAAAGATGCACTTAATGGGCTGATTCAAGAGGTTTAGACTCAAACAAATTCGTAGCAGCCCATTGAGGATGGTTCACTTGTTCAACAAAGATAGATCAACATGATTCAACTACTAGAAGAATCCGGTCAAAACTGATTGTTTCCTTTTGTTTTATTTCTAGAACTTTCCAAGTATTAATCAGCCAAATTAAGGGGCTGATTGTTTCATTTTGTTTTGTTTCTATTTCTAGAACTTTTCTTATATTGATCAGCCAAATTAAGGGGCTGATTGTTTCCTTTTGTTTTATTTCTATTTCTTAAACTTTCCTTGTAGGAACTTTCATTGTATTTTTTTAGCCTATAAATAGGCGTCTAATGGAATAGAAGAGAGACAGTTTACAGATAATTGGTGAGTTTATTCTTTTGGCTCTTTGAAAGACTATTCGAACTTCTCGGAATTCTTCCATGGCGTTCACCTTCGACTTATTAAACGGCTTCTCACTACCGTTTGTGGCGTCTTCCTTATACCAAGATTTTTGCTTCGCATTAAACAACGGGTTGAGGTCAATTATACCGAGGTTCTTGTTTTTGTTGAAGCAATGGGTCGAGGTCTCCCATCTAAACTTGATCGTGAACGTTCTTGGATTTTCCTCTTGTTCTACGTGTCTCGTTATTCTTGACGGGGTTCGCATCAGGCATTGAGTTTGTTGACCCTTTGCCATCATGCCCTCTCATTTCTATTTCTCGATGGGGTTGATGATGAGATATAACTCAGCGGTAGTGTGTTACCGTCGACATGGTGGAAATCATCAGTTTAAGCCTTCTCATCCGTAAACCTAATGTCAGTTTTTCTATTTTGACTTGCTCCCCTGCAGCGATCGAACGCGAATGGCAAGCCCAGAGGGTCTGACGTCCCTCTTGAAATTCAGAGAAGAACAACAAAACATACTTTCCTGAGTAAAGGTGATGCTTTCTTACGTGTTCAAATAAAAGTAAGGAAGAAGTGAGAATATTCGCCATTGAGGACATCGACTCTACGTAGGTAGATTGAACTAGAATATTGAATCCCGAAGAAAAGATGCATGAGCTGGGATCGAACCCGCACCTCCGACGTCATTGAATGCCTTAGAACCGTCAGTATTCATCATTTTGACGGCTTTTTCTATTTTTAGGTGACGAATCACTCACATTTGATTTTTCAGTGCTTTCGGGCGCTTCCCTCTGACAGCAGAAAGGGTATTTCTCATATACTATTGACTACCTTATTGATTTGGAATGAGCCAAACATACCACTCCGACGTCAAAGGACAGAAAGCGGTGGAACGCTTGGCCTACAGGTGGAGCACAACATAGGCACTACCATCGACCTATACGATACGGTTGGGCTCACTCGCTCCATCGACTTCGTTGATCTAGAATGGAGAAAGAGACACGCTCGATCACATTTTTCGACTTCCATAGTTTTACGTTATTTCCATTTATTCTTCATTGTTATTGATATAGATCAATTCCGAGTTGACCGAATACGAAAATGACTAGACATGAACGAAAAGCGAGTCAAATGGTGAGTTTACTATTTAGAGGCCCTAGTAGTTTTGTCAATGGGAATAGCGAGCAGGGCATTCTACGCGAGGTGACAAAGCGCTTTCTTTTTTTGTTTCTGTTTTTGTCCGATCTCGAGAATCTAATGATCCGAACTTTCAAGATGACGCCTTCTCCACGTCGAATGTGGATGGCGCTGATGACATTCTTTCACACATAGATAATTTGTATGGAATTTTGGCTTGTTCTAGCACTTTCTTTTAGTAGGGCGAGGTTTGAAAATCTAACTGCGTTTTGACACTTTCTCAAGCTCTTCCTATTCAGTTGAAGTAGACAAAAGGGTGAATCTAATGATGTTCCATCATAAGCCGGCACGCGCTTTTGCTTGCTATCACTCCCAGCAGAGAACTGATCAGATGAGTAGGACACATAGACCATAGAGAAATGCTTCGCCCTAGCGATCTGAGGAGCCTTCACCAACGAGGGATTTGACAAAGGAACCTCTTTTCATTTATAAAGAGATTTTCATTCGATACTCCGGGTCTCGAGTGAACTCGGCGAACCACTTATTTGATGCTCTACCAGAGGGCGAAGACTGCCTTGTGACTTGCTATCTGATGTGGTGTCCCACCAATTGATTAGCGCGCTGACCAATCGTCATTCCTCTCCTTTTTCTTTCGAAATGCAGAGTCGACTTTCCTCCATCCAGGGCATCGACGAATGCCATCAAAAGCTAGAAACTATCTAGCGATCTCAATCGTTCACCCAAAAACATTGCCCCTGCACTCCCACTACCAATGAGAGGACTGAAAGCGGCCTGCAAAAATCAAGAATTGCTCTGTCGACTTTGCTTACGTCTCATCGATTGATTGATTCACTGGGCTGAGAGGACTGAGATTGTTGACTCCTTTCGCTCTTTTGGTTCACTTGGAATGTCTTTGAAAGGCTTTATAATTGCTTAGACAGACCAGACCGAATTTCCAACTAGACATGGGAGTGAAAAAGTTAGAGCAATAACCATGGAACCACCCGCCGGGATTACGGAATCCCCTGCCGCCAACCAATGTGGTCGTATCCATCAGAAGTTGTTAGACCAACGAGACTTTGCCGAGGTTCCAATATTGTACTTGTCGGAAGGAACTCTTTCGAAGGCTATTCGAAAGCAGAGAACCATTGATACACAAATTGCTTCCAACTCCAACTCATGGAATTGAGACAAACTTCACTGTCCACAAAAATGATATCCTCAGGTGTTTAGTCACTTCTCACTGCCCTACTTTCGAGATTCAACCTATCCTGAGAAAGCCCCATCGACGAGTCATAATTGGTTTTTTTCGCTCAGGGTAAAAGCACACAGCTGGTGGATCCAGGAAGTCGCATCATTGGTCTCTCATAATCGACTGTGGCCTGGTGGAACCACAAGACATATTCAAGATAGGAAAGTGTCCATACAGATAGCTACCACTTTTCGACAAATAGAGTCTTGTCGTCGTCGTCGAGCTGCTTTGGAACTATTTAAACATGACCTTTTCTGGGGCTCTGAAAAGAGAGTTCCAATGAATCCGAAGAAAAGAGCACATTATGGCCATGACCAGCAAAAGATCACTGTCATCGGGGAGATCGTGAGTGGATGGGTGATCTCTTTCTTTTTCGCTCGAAAGATGGAAAGCAGATTCCATCTATTCAGGTTTTGCATAGCTTCCCGATATGCCCTTCTGCTTGATGGTTTTTCTGGGGTTCCAAAAGGCAGAGTAGCTTCAATATCAAGTAGAGGATGGGATTTGACAGGGAGCTGTTCGTCGGAGAGTTTTCTTCAGGTATTCAACCTGTGAAAGAAACCAAATGCGATGAAGGGCAGAGTGCAAAAGAGATGTAGTAGCAATAGCATTATCCCGAAAAAGCCCTAAAATGAATTCCGCCTACCAAAAGAGTTTCTTTTCAAAACTGGGTCGTTGATAAGAGAGCGAGTGGGAAGGTCACCCTTTGGCAGATAAGCCTTCTTCTGCGCGTCGAGAAGAAAGAAAATTTTTATTCGCTTTCATTGATTAAAGATGAATAATTCATTCATTCTACGTTAATATTTTATTTCAAAGGAAAGGGTTTCAGTTTGACCCAGAGAATAGGGAAACGAAAGTCTATTCATTGACAGCGAACGGAGCTGCGCGAAGTGAGAACTAGAGCGTCAAGGTGGAAGGAGCCTGTAGGAATGGCACGTGCTGTATAAACAAATATGGCTCACGTCAGGCCATCCACCAAGACTTTTGCTATCAACTAGGATAGCCTAGAAGACGTGGAGAGATGGAGGCCCGACAACAGTACTATAACCTTCGGGATGGTGGTAAAATCGTCGGTCTTTGCCTAACGCCGGGATGTGTGATGCAAAGGTTTCCGTTCCGACGGACCGAATAGGAAGTATTAGGAAGTCTAAACGCTTCTCTCGTCCACCTTGAGTCATAACTCCCGACAAAAATCCTAAAAAACCTTTTCACTCCGAAAGTAGCCCAATTGCTTGAGTTCGGCCATTGTAGGTGTGCACTGGGACTGACCGAAGCAAGTCTAAGCTGGCAATGCGCAATCACGAAATGGATTTTTACTGGACGGATTTGTCACATGTGACTCATCTATATTGGCATCGAATCACTAGTGGAACATAGATGAACGAGCAAAAAAAATTCCATCGCCCGCTGTGACGACCTGCGAGATGCGATGAGTTCCATCGATCCTGTGCTTGGACATAACTATGACAGGGAAACCTTCTCTCAGGTTGAAAGGCCCTGGCTTTCTTCATCAAAGAGAGATTGTAACATAGGCCGACATGAACAATTTATTGGTTACGATTGAGATATCTAGGAGATGCCTGACTCTATCAACCTCCTCCGACCAATGGTAACGCAGCAATCAGTCCCACCCGGAAAATGAAAAAGGCGCAAACAACTTCTTCTATTCCTTGACCTCCCCATCTCGCTTCCTAGAAATCCATTCATCGCATTCGGGATACCATTTCTCCCTAACGATCGCCGGCATCTGTACCTTCTTCTGTCGAAAGTCATCAGGCCCAGTCACGAGGTTATGGTGGGAAAGAGACGGGGGAATTTGTCCAATCCTCATCTTCCTGAAAAGGGAGCGGAGCAAAGTCACTTTGGGATTATTTCTCTTACCAGGCTAGGAGTTAATGCAAAGAAAATTGCCTTCTTACAACAGACGGTTCGATCAAAGAGTGCAGCTGGCTAAGCTGCATCTTCTACTTGGATTGGGAGGGAGTGCATCGAAAGTGTCTATCTTCACTTAGTCCAAAGAGAGGGACAAATCGTCTTCCGTCACTAGCCATTGCTCTTCCTGCTCTCGTCTCGAAGAGTAATAGTCGTATGCCGCAAATCCTATGTTTAAAGCCAGGATGGATGGGCGTTTTCGATGCGTCGTAGGCGACGTTTCGTACGTACAACAGCCAAAGAGCGGATTGGCACAGTGGATTCGAAAGCAGCTTCGTGGCCTTCTCCTAGTCCTTGCCTTCCTTCTTCCCTATGTGGATTCTAAACCGTCACCTTTCCCAGCTTGTTCTCTGTCCTTGGTTACCCTATTCTGGCAGAAAGTCTATGTCAGTTTGTACGGAAAAGATTAGGACAGCTCCTTTTGGGCATATGACGTCAGACTATTGATGAAAACAATCTATTCGTCGAACAACATATTCGTATAATGACGAAGAAAAAATTGTGTCGTTCCTTGTCCGATTCGTCATACTATTAAACCTCCCCTGACGCCCTAGTTTACTATCGAGATGTAATTCAAATTGGATACTAACCTTACAAAAGCAGAACCTTAGATGCTACAAAAATAAAAGAGGCAAGGAAGCAATAGTTGGGCTACAAACTCATTCCCCAAAGTAGCTGACGAGCCTATTCTATGTGCGTGGATATGTGGAATATTGATTCAATTGCTGACGAGTGCTAGGCACCTTTCCAACGAAATATCCGGAAAGGGAAAAAGCGCAAAAATATGATTTGTCCAATCATTCCCTCCCTTAGAGTTGATTCAATAGCATTGATGGAATCGCCATGGGAAATCCTGCCATGAGTAAAGTGGTGGTGGAAAGCCCTATTCATGAGCATTCAATTCCGAAAAACCGGATTCAATAGCTGCAGATTCTCTTGCAGTAACAGCACAATTGAGAACACCGTGACGCTCCTCCTCAGAGCACCGACGCCCATCAGACATGCATATTCATGTACACAAGTAAGAATAAAAGCATTCTCCTACTGCTACTAGTCCTAGCGAAGAGCGGTAATGCCCCATCTATTCTAGCAAACCAACGGGAGAGACTTGATGCAGCAAGAAGGACTAAGGGATCTTGCCAATTCTGATTAAAAACTACATCTTCCTCGTCAATGGGCTTGATAAGCATAAGCCTTCTCTTGGGGCATCCCATCCATATCGAACTAACCCGTCGGCGTCGGTTTTTCGCTTCTGATTCAATTACGGAAAAACTCTTCGTGGCAAAGAGCCTTTTCTCTCCATTCCACAGCTCCTTACAGAACACTTGCTACTGTAGCCTAAATGCTACTCACCTTCTACGAGGATATCCTGGAACGTGCTATTTTATAAAAGATTAGGATGTCGGGGCAAATGAGTAAATACACTTGTCCCCTTCCTTCCCTCCCGAATTCTGGCAAATAATGCCTATTTAAGCACCTGCGGATATTTTCTCTAAAGCGACGAGCGGATACACAAAGAAAGTCAAGCCGGATAGCAAGAGAGGGACGAAGGATATTCATGAGATTTCAAAAGAGGATCGCTATTTCCCTCGACGTCGACAGCCTGCCCCAGTCAAGTGATATCCTGACATCGGCTACCTCTCCCACTCATCAAGGCAGAACATGATGAAATTCCAAGGGAGACCGGGAGATTCAGAGAAAGATTCGCTTTCGTACTCTCGTAACGGTTCCATTAAGCAGCACAAGTACAGGCACTCGTCAGGTAGTCGCCTATCGATGTCTTTCAAGTGATTTAAAGCCTACAGTAGGAACTCCGACGTGAGTTAGAAACACATTTAGCTCAGGCGGTTGAGAATCAAATCCATCTTGCTCTGGTTACGATAGTACATTCTGATGCGAACCCCGTCAAGAATAACGAGACCTGTAGAAGAAAACGAGAAAATCCAAGAACGTTCTCGATCAAGTTTGGATGGGAGACCTCCACCCGTTGCTTCAACAAAAACAAGAACCTCGGTATAATTGACCTCAACCCGTTGTTTAATGCGAAGCAAGAACCTTGATATAAGGAAGACGCCACAAACGGTAGTGGAAAGCCGTTTGATAAGTCGATAATGAACGCCACGAAAGAATTCCGATAAGTTCGAATAGTCCTTCAAAGAACCAAAGAGAATAAACTCACCAATTATCTGTAAACTGTCTCCCTTCTATACCATTAGACGCCTTAAATAGGCTAAAAAAATACAAGGAAAGTTTCCTACAGGGAAAGTTCAAGAAATAGAAACAAAACAAAAGGAAACAATCAGCCCCTTAATTTGGCTGATCAATACAAGGAAAGTTTAAGAAATAGAAACAAAACAAAAGGAAACAATCAGCCCCTTAATTTGCTGATAAATACAAGAAAAGTTTTAAAAATAAAATAAAAGGAAACAATCAATTTTAACCAGATTCTTCTACTGGTTGAATCATATTGATGCATTTTTGTTGAACCGTGAACCATCCTCAATGGGCCTCCACGAATTTGCTTGAGCCCAAACCTCTTGAATCAGCCCATTAAGTGCATCTTTGAACTTCTTTTCTTGTGCTCTTGTAACTGGCCTAATTGGAAACTGGTTTCTTTGTAGTCAAACCATTATTTGCATTATTCCCCTCCTCTTGAAAAGGATTTGCCCTCAAATCATCACCTACATCAAAATGACTCAAATCAGTAACATTTAAAGTAGCACTAACATTGTACTCACTGGGCAAATCCAGCTTGTAAGCGTTGTCATTGATGCGCTCTAGAACTTGGAAAGGACCATCCCCTCTTGGAAGTAGCTTGGAATGTCTTTGCGCCGGAAATCTCTCTATTTTCATATGCAACCACACCCAATTTTCAGTTTCAAAAACAAACTTGTGACGCCTTTGTTGGCTTGTTTTGCATACTGCTCCGTTCTTTCAATATTGAGCCTTGCTTTCTCATGTATCTGCTTAACAAAATCAGGCTTTTTCTTTCCATCAAAATTAACACGCTCAGAAACAGGTAATGGAGATAAAGCCAATGGAGTCAAAAGATTAAACTCATAAACAATTTCAAACGGTGAGAATTTAGTAACAGAATGAATAGATCTATTATAAGCAAACTCAACATATGGTAAACACTCTTCCCATGTTTTGATGTTCTTTTTAATTATTGCCCTCAGTAAACTAGACAAAGTCCTATTTACTACTTCGGTTTGACCATCAGTTTGTGGGTGACAAGTAGTAGAAAATAAAAGTTTGGTACCTAGTTTACACCATAAAGTCTTCCAAAAGTAGCTCAAGAACTTAGCATCTCTATCCGAAATAATGGTTCTAGGCATGCCATGCAATCTCACAATCTCCCTAAAGAACGAATCAGCAACATGCGAAATATCATCCGTTTTGTGATATGGAATAAGATGTGTCATCTTAGAAAATCTATCCACAAGCACAAAAATCGAATCTCTTCCACGTTTAGTCCTAGGTAATCCTAACACAAAGTCCATTGAAATATCAATCCAAGGCTCACTAGGAATGGGCAAAGGAGTATACAAACCGTTGGGCTGCACTCTGAATTTAGCTTGCCTACATGTGACACATCTACCACAAATTCGCTCAATATCTCGTTTCATGTGTGGCCAATAGAAGTGTTCCTGCAAAATAGTTAAGGTCTTAGCAACCCCAAAATGTACCATTAATCCCCCTCCATGGGATTCCTGCACTAACAAATCCCTCAAAGAACAGTTAGACACACATAATTTATTTTCTCGAAATAAGAACCCATCATGTCTAAAGAATTTACCACAAGCAATTTTCTCACAAACCCGATACTCTTTACAAAATTCATAGTCATCAATGTATAAACTTTTAATGTGTTCAAAACCAAGTAATTTTGCATCATATGTAGAGAGTAATGCATACCTGCGAGAAAGTGCATCGTCGACCACATTCTCCTTACCTTGCTTATACCTGATGACATATGGAAATGTCTCAATGAACTCTACCCAACGAGCATGCCTTTTATTTAGCTTGTGTTGGCCCTTCAAGTGTTTAAAGGACTCATGATCAGTATGAATCATGAACTCTTTAGGCCATAGGTAGTGCTGCCATGTCTCCAAAACTCGAACCAATGCATATAACTCCTTGTCATAAGTCGGGTAATTTAAGATTGCCCGCTTAATTTCTCGCTGAAGTAAGCAATTGGTCGTCCCTCTTCCATAAGAACTGCGCCTATGCCAATACCTGAAGTATCACATTCAATCTCAAATATTTTAGAGAAGTTAGGTAAAGACAATAAGGGGGCGTTGGTTAGCATCTCTTTGATTAGCTGAAATGCCTTTTCTTGTTCTTCTCCCCATCTAAATCTGACGTTCTTCTTGATTACTTCGGTAAATGGTGGGGCTATGCTACTAAAGTCCTTCACAAACCGCCGGTAAAAACTCACAAGTCTATGAAAACTACGAACATTGCTTACACTTGTGGGACTCAGCCACTCTTGGATTGCACGTACCTTCTCTTCATCAACCTGTATACCCTGTGCACTAATAATAAATCCCAGAAATACAAGCTTATCGGTGCAAAAAGTATACTTTTTCAGGTTAGAAAATAACTTTTTTTTCCTAAGCACATCTAAAACTGATTTCAAATGTACGGCATAATCAGCCAAGTTTTTGCTATAAATGAGCATATCATCAAAATAGACAACAATAAACCTGCCTATAAATGCTCGCAAAACATGATTCATAAGTCTCATAAAAATGCTTGATGCATTAGTCAACCCAAAAGGCATAACTAACCATTCATACAAACCATATTTTATTTTAAAGGCAGTTTTCCATTCATCTCCTTCTTTCATTCTAATCTGATGATAACCACTTTTTAAATCAATCTTAGAGAACACACAAGAACCATGCAACTCATCTAACATGTCATCTAAGCGAGGAATAGGATGACGATACTTTACCGTTATGTTATTGATGGCTCGGCAATCAACGAACATTCTCCACGTCCCATCCTTCTTAGGTACAAGTAAAACCGGAACAGCGCACGGACTCATGCTCTCCCCCACATACCCCTTCTCTAACAACTTACTTACTTGCCTTTGAAACTCCTTTGTCTCCTCGGGATTGCTCCTATAGGCTGGTCGGTTTGGAATTGTCGCATTGGGAACAAAATCAATTTGATGTTCAATCCCTCGAATTGGTGGTAATCCATGTGGTGTTTCCTCGGGAAAGACATCCTAAAACTCCTGCAAAAGAGAAACAACAGAACTGGGCAAAGAAAGATCAAGTTCATTAGTATTTAAAAATGCCTTTTTGTACAAAAGTACAATCATCGGCTGATTTGAAAACATTGCTCGCTTAATCTCACTCATTTTTGCATAGAAATTCTTTTGTTTTCTCTCTGATTTTCTCTCAATGGCTGAATTTTGATTTTCTTTTTCTCTCTCATTTTGCTCGGCCACTCTCTGATTTTCACTCTTTTTCTTTTGCTCACTCTCTTTCTTTTTTTGATCACTCTCTTTTTTTTTTTATCACTCTCTTTTGCAACCTCACTTAATCTTCATAAACTTGTTTTGGTGTCATTGGCACAAGAGTGATGGGTTTTTGGTTGAGTATGAACGAGTATTTGTTGGTGAAGCCATCATGTTTAACTTTCCGATCGAATTGCCACGGTCGGCCTAATAGCAAATGTCCAGTTTACATCGGAACTACATCACACAAAATTTCATCTTCATATTTTCCGATGCGGAATGAAACCAAAACCTGCTTATTTACCTTTACCTCGCCACTATTATTCAGCCATTGTAAGTTGTACGGCCTAGGATGTTTCAGTGTGGGCAGTCTTAATTTCTCCACCAAGGTTGTGCTTGCAATATTAGTACAACTTCCTCCATCAACAATCATACTACATACCTTGTCTTTGATGTAGCACCTAGTATGAAAGATGTTCTCCCACTGCACTTCTTCAATTTCTTTTGCTTGCAAACTTAGAAGTCTTCTTGACACCAACAATTCACCTTGAACTGCATATTCTTCTTCATCTACGTCCTCCAATGGTGGCATAGAGTTGGTATCGGACTCGTCGTCGGTTTCGATCTCTCCATTACCCTTTATTACCATGACTCTTTTGTTCGGGTATTGACTTGTTATGTGACTCCTGCCTTGACATTTAAAACACTTAATGTCACGATTTCGAGAAGTGGAAGGGTCAGATTTATCTTGAGTGCCATGGTTTGTTGTCTCTTGTTTTAGCTAGAATTTAGGTTTTGCAGCTGGTTTCTCCTCTTTCTTCACATGACTCGGTTTCCATGTGGAAAAACCCGAATTATGGGATGCACGTGTACCACCTCTCCTCTTGAGTTGTTGCTCCACCTTGATGGCCATGTGCATCATATCCTCTAATTCCACATAATGCTGCATCTCCACCCTGTCATGAATTTCTTGATTCAACCCATTCAAGAACCTAGCTATAGTAGCCTCTCGGTTTTCTTCGATATTAGCCCGGATCATAGAAATTTTCATCTCTTGATGATAATTCTCCACACTCCAGTTACCTTGTCGGAGCGTTTGCAATTTATTGCACAACTCCCGGTGGTAATGGCTGGGTACAAACCGCTTCATCATCACTATTTTCATCTCTTCCCACGTCTCAACCGGTTGTTTCCTATTTCGCCGCCTGTTCAATACTAATTGATCCCACCACACAATAGCATAGTCAGAAAACTCAATAGCAGCAAGTTTTACCTTCTTCATCTCAGAGTAGTTGTGGCAGTCGAATACTAACTTCATCTTTTTCTCCCAGTCAAGATAAGTCTCGGGGTCGTTTCTTCCGTGAAACGCTGGAATCTTCATCTTAATACTACCTAAGTTGTTATCTTACCGATTCATATCTTCTCTAAACCGCCCTCCATATCTCCTATTACCAACAACTGAATCCCGATCTTCTTCTTTATCAAAACCAGCCCCATAATACTCTCCATCTTCATCTCTCACTCCCGATGTTGAACTCTTTCCCTCCTATGCACCATATGAGTGTTTTGTGGCTGCTTCAAACGTGTATTCTCCATCCGATCAATCCGCACATGTACCTGCTCCAATTCTAATCTCATCACACGCCTTATCTCACTCATCATGGCTTCCATGAGCAACTTTGGGTCAGCCATCCCTGTAGCACCTTCAGTGATGCTCTTTTCACTGTTGTGAGACATGATTGCTGCAAATCAAAGTTAGAAAATAACAAAAAAAAGGGAAAGGACCTCACACACTCCCTCACGTGTTTTCACTCAAAGAATGATTCACTCTATTCCACTCATGTTTCACTCAGTATAATCGGCTTTTACCCTCTAATATGCTCACCACTCTTGCCTTTTCCACTCGATAATCCTTTCAGTTCTTTTGAAACTATTCGAATAATATTCAAAATTCCAGCAACAATTCACCAAGAACTTACTAAGGGAATTCAGGTTCAAAAGGTAAGAAAACAAGGGATATGAGTGATTAGATTTTCAAAGCACAATTCAGCAAAATTTCCAAAAAAATTTTTTTTGGTCTTTTGTGTGAGGAGGTTTTTGGGTTAATTGGAAATAAATGAAAGAGAATATTTTTACTCCCTTTTTTTGGCCTTCTTTTTTTTTCGGATCTTTTTTTTTCGGATCTTTTTTTGGGATCTTTTTTTTCCCAGATTTTATTTTCAGGTTTTTTCTTTCGTTAATAACAGAACAAAATTTCGAATGGGGTAGAAGAAAGAAATTCGGCTAGATAAGAAAAGAAAACTAAATTTAAATGGGATAGGCAAACCTGAGACGAGAAATTCTTGGCTCTGATATCAAATGATGCGAACCCCGTCAAGAATAACAAGACCCGTAGAAGAAAAGGAGAAAATGCAAGAACGTTCTTGATTAGGTTTGTATGGGAGATCTCGACCTGTTGCTTCAACAAAAACAAGAACCTCGGTATAATTGACCTCAACCCGTTGTTTAATGCAAAGCAAGAACCTTGGTATAAGGAAGACGCCACAAACGGCAGTGGAAAGCCGTTTGATAAGTCGATGATGAACGCCACGGAAGAATTCCGATAAGTTCGAATCGTCCTTCAAAGTACCAAAGAGAATAAACTCACCAATTATCTGTAAACTGTCTCCCTTCTATTCTATTAGACGCATTTTATAGGCTAAAAAAATATAAGGAAAGTTTCCTACAAGGAAAGTTCAAGAAATATAAACAAAACAAAAGGAAATAATCAGCCCCTTTATTTGGCTAATCAATACAATGAAATTTTAAGAAATAGAAACAGAACAAAAGGAAACAATAAGCCCCTTAATTTGCTGATTAATATAAAGAAAGTTCTAGAAATAAAACAAAAGGAAACAATCAATTTTGACCAGATTCTTCTACTAGTTGAATCATATTAATGCATCTTTGTTGAACTCGTGAACCATCCTCAATGGACCTCCATGAATTTGCTTGAGCCCAAACCTCTTGAGTCAGCCCAATAAGTGCATTTTTGAACTTCTTTCCTTATGCTCTTGTAACCGGTCCAGATTGAACTTGAACTGGCTCCTTTATAGTCAAGCCATTATTTGCATCACATTCATTCGGTATTTTTTTCTCTTGCTAGGTGCTACCGGTTGGTCAACGAATGAATTTGCCAAATTAGGACCTCTGAATCTCCCCTCAGAATAGTTTCGGGAAGTCGCTTTCCATTTTGAACTGCTTTTGACATCACATAGTCCACTACACTCGCTTATAAAGGGAGCTCGCACTAGATCGTCGTTGTGACGATTATTTGCTGCTCTTTCATTGTTCCTATTTAGTTCCTTCGGAACTGTCGATACGTTGTTCAAGCTCAATTGGCTTTGAACTTTGTCCAGTTGTTTCGAGTAGGCCAGAGAGAAGGGCCGGTGGTTGATTACAAAAGGAGAGGGAAATCAAAGTGAAAAGCACTTTCGACGCAAGCAAAGCCTCACCAATTCCTTCTTCTGACGCCTGATAGTATGACGTCATTCCGCGGTCGTACTAGAAGTTCGGGTAGGCATGTAGCTCTTCCTAAAGTTCATTCCGTTCAGCAAGTCTATCAAGATCCACAGCAGGTGCCGCCCTTCTAAGGTAGGTCCCGTGCTATATCTCAGGTGAGCGATAGTGAACTCTGATAGAATTGCTTTCTACTTCCTGTCACTTTAGAAGGGAGATCGACAAGCAGGAAATCGAAAGGTCAGAAAGAAAGTGGTTGGCTTAGCTATTCCTGATAGCTTTGAACTTCTAATATCCCCACTCGATAAAGGCTTCATTGCTCTTGTTGCCTTTCACCGAAACCATAGTGAAAGCGATGGTGACTGGTAGTTGAAGGTGACTTTTATGGAGTATTCCGTGAGTAATCATAGAATTCTTGTATTTCCGATAGCCAAATCCAGACAAAGTTGACTTTGATCAATCAATTGTTCCGGGCATTAGAACGATAGGACACAAAAAATCTTTGCGTTTCGACTGTTAGTTCAAGCGGTAGTCCAGTTGTAGGGCAGGCTAGTACAAGCACAGGAACTCGAGGTCAAACAAATTCTATTCCTTCTGCGAGGGGAAGCATGCGTCGAAAGGTTTTCGACAACGGTAACCTAGTGAGAAAATGCTGTGAGAAGATAATTGGCGAGAAATGGAAAAAAGGAAGTAAGAAAAGACTAAAATCATTTGAAGAAGAAATAAAAAAAATAAGAGACAACAGCAAAGCCTGTTAGAACTGCTGAACGTTAGAAATAATTTTCTAAAGAAATTGACTAAGTAAGAAGTACCAGATAAAAATAGAAGTTTCATCTGGATGAACGAAGATAAAAAAAATTTAAAACAGCAAGTTGAAAATGTCCCATAAGGTTACCTACCTAACCAGTGTCTAGAAAACTTTCTCGCTGGAGACCATAGAGAAAGAAAAGGGGATTTATCAAGAGTAACAAATATATTCAGAAGTGGGATGAATCCTCTACACAAATGGATAAAAGGGAATGCAAATATTTTGTATATGACGAAAAAGGACACTATCCTAGAAAAGCAAAAGATACTCAAAAAATGATAAAGAAAAATTTAGGAGCCTACATTGGGAAATAAATCTTCCCTCCTGATATAGTGCTGTGCGAACTTAAGAGCAATCGGAGCTTGAGATAATCCCTATAATGAACAGCGAGTTAGACATTATCACACTCCTAATGCTAAGATTAGACAACATAACATTAGGAAATGCAGTTGGGAGAAAAATAGCCTATAGTTCAGGATACATCAAAAAACAAATAAAAACTAATAGTAAATTCTTAATGAAGGAAAATGCTAGTGATATATCAATCAAGATTTTGAAGATGAGAAACATAGTGAGTAAAGAAAAACTTATACCAAATAGTATACCTATTTCAACATCATTTGTTGTATATGTAGGATACCAACCAGGTATCTACACAATACAGATAAATATTATAAACAGGTATTCAATGAATTATGCAGCAGATATTACTACTCCTTTGAGGATGCTATATCACTTCAGAATCCATGCGTGACAGAAGAAACAAAAGTAATAAGCTAAGAAATTCCAGAGCTAAAGGGAGCCTAGGAATTACACCAAAGAATAAATCATAAGGTTGGAAATCATCACTCTTTTCAAGTAGCATATAAGGCAAGGATCAAAAGAAAGCTGCTCATCCTCACTGAATCAAGAAAAAATCCAGGATTATAGTTCAGGATCTTAGCGAAAGAAGATTTGCAGGTGTGCAGTATCTCCAGAAATGAGATGGTCACAAAAGTAGAAATACAAGAATATCGATCTTCATAGCGTTAAGAACACTATTCAACAACAATATAAACGAGTTCAAATGTAAGACATGCAGCAAACAATTCGCTTTGTTTCAAATGCTCGGTGGCCACCAGATAAGCCACAGGTGGTCGAGGCCAGAAAAGCTACCTGATATAGAAAAGAAGCCTAAAATGCACAAGTGTTCTATCTGTGGAGTCGAGTTTATAAATATGAAGGCACTTGGGGGCACATGAGGATGCATGGGACTAGAGATAGTCAAGAAAATCCTAGTGGCAAGAATGGTTTGTGTCTGGATCTGAGCTTGGGACCCTCTAGTTATGCTAATAAGGTAAGACGACCTTGAATCTCCAGGTTTTACAAAAATTTCAGCCTCTGATAATTTTTACAACTTTCTGTAAGTATACTCATATAGAAATCTCATGTAAATATAGCCTACTAATGAAAGAGAAATAGTTTGGTATTTAAACCCAAACAAAATCATTAACAACTCATCATGCTGAGGGGAATAGCATAGCTTGCCCAACTCAAATGGTAGTTGGTAAAGGCAATTCAAATCCGTTGATAATTAGAGATTTACTAAAAATCTCATATTATTTGATAATTCCCGATGAAGTCTCTAGTCTCAACTATAGGCGACAAGATTATCTACGAAAGAAAAAAGCTTGATACCTAACATGACAAAATTAGAAAAGCAACTACGTGATTAAAGAAGTGAGCCCCATCAAAAGTAATCTAAAGCTTCACAAAGAAGGAACTTAAAGGCTTCACAAGAAAGGAACTCAAAACTTCATCACGAAGGAACCCTTATTCAACAATACCTCTCTTAACATCCGACTCCAAGACTTTTGACGACGACGGGATATCAACAGTGAAGAGTCTAGACAATGACAAGGCATGAATAGTGATCAGTGAATCGACAAAGACATCATTAGTAAATATTCCTGACAAAGAAAAGATATCAACAGTAAAGATTTCTGACAACAAGACATCAATAGTGAAGATTCCTAATAACGACAAAAGGGGTTTCCTATAAAAGGGGCTTCTGACAAAAAGAGGCTTCTCATGTAAGAGAGGTTATCTATAAAAGGGGTTTCCGAAGGATCGACATGGCATCGACAATCCACACCAGCATAAGCAATCTTCCATAACACTCTAAACTCCTCAATGCCTCTTTTTTTCATCACCATCCTCTATTTCCGTCTCATCCCTCCCATCTGGTTTGCATACCGATCGCACCACCATCACTTATTGTTATCTTCCACCTATATATAATTAGTGTGTGCCTAAGGTATTAGTTTTCCGTTCTGCATTAGTATTAGTTGTTCATTCCAATTCTGGTATCAGAGCCCGGGCGTTCATTTTTTGGGCTGTAGGGGTCTGCAGTCTGTAGAAAACTTTCAGTATGATGGTTACTATTCCAGTATTTACTGTTTATTTTGAACTATTATAAAATAGCTTGCACTTGCTTTCATGTGTTAGGTAAGATCTATATTTATTTTATTTTGTGTGAACTTATTTTCGAAAAATTCTTAAAAATATTATCAAAAAATAAAGTAAAAATCAAAAAAAAAATGGGGAAAGTTTAGGGAAGCATTTGTAGCATGTACGTGGTGACGAATTGACTATAACGTTGACTTCTATTCTTTCATAATCTGCATGATTATTATCCTAGTTAAATTCTAAGTGTTCCCTGCTAAATTTAAGTAACTTTAAAATCCAGATTCCTGAGTGTAACATTTATTGCCGCGGTAGGCGTTTGTAGAGTGATCCTCAGGAGGTAGTTTTAGGCACCATAGCTCTTCAGAGCTAATTACCACCGACATCTTAGATGGATACCAACATACCTTGCATATTTGAGCATTCCATGAAGGATTATAGTCATTTGGAACATTTTTCAGGAGCTATAGATAAAAATCTAACTAATATAGCTAGCTTCCTTAATACCCTTGTTGATCTCATAGTTTTTAAATTCGGCAAATTAGAGTCCCAAATAAAAAATTAATGGAACAAAATGATAAATATCTTACTATATTCTGCACATACGAGAAAGGATACTCCCATGAGACGATACGATAAGGAAATGAAGGAAGTAGTAGGAAGGCTAGATCGTATCGACAGATTAGGTATCATCTTAAAGCAAAAGAAACCTAGTCAACAGATAAACATGATGCAAGTGGATAGAAAATACTCCAGAAAAGAGTATGACTCGATTGTGGACTAATTAATTATTGGAAGGAATTGTATAAAGATCATCTAGTAAGTAGGACCATCTAGTAAGTAGGATGCAAGAAACTTACCTTCAGAATGAAGAGATGCTGAACCATTTTGAATTTGATCATGAAATATATAACCTAGAAAGCGAAGAAGAAGAAGAAGAAGAGTCAGATAACACCACAAATTCAGATAACGAGGACTACATAATGACTATGTACAATGAATACGAGTCTGAATACGAGAAAGGAATTGAATCTGACAATAAGATAATACATATTGGAGAAGATAGCAAAACTACAACAGATTTAAACAACCTACAAATAGGAGGGAATATGAGGATTGATGATTTAAAAAAAAAAGGAGTGTATCCCAAGAAGGAATCTATCCAGATTTGTCCAATGTACATTTCAAGGATAAACAAAAAGATATAGACGATTGGGCGCAATCCTTAACCGTCGTAATCACAAATAATGAAGGATCATGGGACAATGAAAGATTTAACAATTAAATTACAGGAACATTACAAGGAGATATTTTGCAATGGATTAAATAATTGATAAATTTGGAAGAAGGGAAAAGTAAATGGAAGGAGTTGGGAGAAAGCGATAAGTTCACTAGTTTTGAAAAAATCCTCACTGATTTCATAAAAATCATCAAAGAAAATTTATGTGGGTTCATAGATGATGGAGCTCAAGAAGAAGAGTATACGATAAGATACAATTCTGCTCCAAAGGAAGTAATGGGGAAGTTAGATCATATCAACACTTTAGAACAGAAAAAACCAAGTCAACAAATTAGTATGCAAGTCGAAAGAACATATTCCAAGTAAGAATATGACTCAATAGTTGAACTGATTAATTGTTAGAAAGAGTTGTATGTAGGGATCAAAATAGTACTATTCAAGAGATAGACTATCTAGTGAATAGGACACAGAAAACGTACCTCTAGTATAAAGATTAGTTACACCATTTCGAATTTGCCCCTGAGATATACAGCTTGGCTAAAGATCTAAAAATTGAGAGCTTCACGAATTCAAGGAATAAAAACAGTAAGGAGACTATATATGATGAGTACAAGACAAAATCTGAAAGAAATACCAATTCTGACAATAAGCTGATATATGTTAGGAAAGGTAATAAATTCTCAAATGACTCGAGTGATTTACAAATAAAAGGAAATATGAAGATTAATGTTTCAAAGAGTGTGCCACAAGATAGAGCTTATCTGGATCTGTCTAATGTACACTTTAAAGATAGACAAAAAAGCCATAAACAACTGGGCACAGTCTCCAGTAATAATAATCATAAATCACAAGAAAATATGGAAAAAAGAAAGATTTGTAAATCACATTTCAAGAACTCAGAAGAAGGAAAAGGAGAACAAAATGAATGGGTTGAAGATGACAAGTTTGCTAGGTTTAAAAATATCCCTACTGACTTTGTAAAAATCATAATAAAATTTTTTTATATATCATTTTCAAAATACGAAAAGGTACAAAACGAACATTTTTTCCATCTCAAAGAAGTATTAAAGAGATCATACAAAAACTATACAAAGTTTCTAGGACATAGGGTAGAATTTTTTAACAAAGAAGATATAAAGATAGAAAGAATAACTAGATATACAAGTGGAAAATTCGATTCAATTTTAGATTGGGAAATCCTAGGAATAACTGATGCATCTCAACTATACTCACAAATAGATTGTGTCGCAATTGTTAAATTAAATAAAAAAATTATGTAGACATAGATGGATGAAATTTACATAGGATCATAGATACAAATCTGATCATATAATTACAAAAAAATTTTCTAAATTAATTCTTTGGTATTTAACATTGTAGATGAACCTCAGAAAGTTCATGAGATATGGGGACATTTATCGCAAGCAGTATGCGATATAGACTAAAGAGTCATTTAGAATCACTAAATTTCAGGTAAATTTAATACAATAATTTTTACTAGATAATTTGTTGAATTTAAGATTAGATCAGCCAAAAGAGAAGGTTAAAGTAATCAAAATATTAACCTATTATTTTAAAGGTATTATATTGACACCCAAGTCACAGAGTTTTATTTGTTATGTCATACTTAGAGGTCATCAAGCAGAAATTGGTATAAAGTGAGAAAGTTAGTCTCAAATTTTGATAATCCAATATTTAAAGGTTTTTATAGTGTTAAAGAAGCTATAGAATATGGTAGAAATAATATTCTAAATTCCTGGTATTTTGATGAAAGTCTTATAGAATTTATGAATAGCCAACAGAGCTCAAGTGAATCAGAATTATCAATAAAGTGTAAAGATTGTCAAATTATTATGAAGCATTTTAAAATTTTAAAAATACAAAAGGATAAATTAGTTAAAAATCTCAGTAAACAAATACAGATAATAGAGAGCTTACAGAAGGAAAATGAGAGTCTCAAAAATATGAGAGAAAAAAAAAGAGAAGAGCGTCTCACAAATAAGAATGAAAAAAAATCGAGTGTAAGAGATAGAAAGGAGAGCCTCCAACATATGAGAAATACAGAAGCCATGCAAGCTAAATTATTCTTTAAAACAAGTGAAGAATTATCTATTCTTCCAGAAGATGTCAGACAAAGTATTCACCAGAAAGTTCATGACAATTTCTTTAGAAAAGCCGAAGACATGCAATAGATATTTTAAGAAATCCAACAAGGAGAAAGAAGATGTAGAGGAGTAGTTGTAGACTAAGTGATACACTATGCCAACACAGATAGATGCATCAATATCAATTCAGATTGCAGCATCATTGACTTCTCACAACCAAAATGCAAATGTGAGTTAGCCTATGCCATTTACAGACTAAATATACAATTAAACCAAATGAAAACAGAGAAACTTCATGAAACAGACTATAGCTAGAAAGACTTCCTAGATATGGGATTTGTTTCACAGATAATTATCGGTCATCCAGATCATGCAAAATTACTTCCAGATTCTTTAGCATTTTCAGTCTCAGAAGCTTTTACAGATAAGGAGTCACAACTCAAGTTAGAATTTGACTCCATAATAGCAGAATATATTAAAGGAGTATGGTATTCTACAAAGCACAGTGTATGAATTACACACAGGTTGGCCCATCCTCTACATCTAGATACAGAGGTAAGAGGAGTAATCTGCGACAGAAAGATTCCAAGACGGATCAGGTACTAGAGAGCAAAAACCATAGAATATAAATTCAATTGGAAAAAATATAGTGCAAATAGATTCAGATTAGCCACAACAACAGAAATCAACAGAGTCTATGTAGATACAAAAAATAGTTATAAGGTCCCTATGATTGTCAGATCAGCTCATGAATAATTAATTCAATACTACAGACAAAAGAAAATAGTAGAAGATAGAGTACTTTAGCAAGACACGGCAGAATGGGAAGAAGAATATATACATCCAGATCTACTAAGATACATGGGAGAAGAGGGCATATAGAATCTTGACAATATGATGGAAGATTAAGCGACCAGTCAAAATCAATAAGATATCAACAACAGAGATTCCTGACGACGACATCAATAGTGAAGATTCCTGACAATGATAAGACATTAACCGTAAAGATTCCTAACAACGACAAGATATCAACAGTGAAGATTTGTGACAAAAACTTCTACAGCAAGATTCTCAAGAGGTTTCTCATGTAAGGGACGTTATCTATAAAAGGGGCTTCTGAAGGATTGACAAGGCATTGGCAATCCACACCAATATAAGCAATCTTCCATAATACCCTAAGCTCCTCAATGGCTCCTTTTTTCATCACCATCCTCTCTCTCCCTCTCATCCTCTCCCATCTAGTTTGCCTGCCAATCAAACCACCATCCACTTATAATTCTCCACCACCTATATATATAATTAAGTATGCATGAGTGTATTAGCTTTCCGCTCTGTATTAGTGTGTGATAGTAGTAGTGGTATTTCTGGTATTTATGGTATCAAAACAGTCTGCGTGTGTGTTCTGATACGTAGAATTTAAGCTAATATAGACCCCTACCACATTCACTTTTGGTATCAGAGCCCGAGCGTTTCTTTTTTGGGTGGTAGGGGTCTGCCAGTCTGTATAAAGATTTCAGTGTGATGGCAACTGTTCCGGTATGTACTGTTTATTCTGAACTATTATAAATTGCACTTGTTTTTGTGTGCTAGATAAGCTCTATGTTTATTTTATTTTGTGTAAATTTATTTCTGAAAAATTATTAAAAAAATCATAAAAATTCGAAAAAGCTCCCAAAAAATAAAAAAAGTCACTGTAGAAAAGTCGTCACTGTAGCATCACTGTAGCAAAAAATTCGAAAAAAATCAAGTAAAAATTAGAAAAATTGAGAAAGTTTGGAGAAGCATTTTTAGCACGTACATGGTGACAAATTGACTATAACTCCGACCTCTATTCTCTTACAATCTGCATGATTACTATCCTAATTACACTCTAAATGTTTCCTGTTAGATTTGAGTAACCTTAAAACCCAGATTCCTGAGCGTAACGTTTGTTGCCGTGGTAGGCGTTTGTAGGGTGATCCTCAAGGTGGTTTTAGGCACTGTATGCTACTCAGAACTAGTTAATCCCAACATCTTAGATGGCTACCAACGTAGTGTGCAAGTGTGAGATATGTAGAGCGGACTGTAGTAAATACGACATCATGTATAATAATATATATATGATATGATGAACACTCCAAGATATTCCAAAAAAATTTGATGAGGTAGTTTTCCAAATATAAATATTAAAAGAATAAGGCAAAAATCTCGACATAACCTTAGAATCCAAAGAAAATTTAATTCAATAACTCGTAAAGGTCTATAAAAAACTTAAGGGCCTATTAAGTCATTTTAGATATAAGCCGAAGCAAAAAGAAGCCGAACCTAATATCATAAAAACTAAAGAGGAGGAAAAGGCGAACAGAGAAAATGATGGTAGTATTTCAGTAGAAAAAGAAACTGACTGTGAAGAAATCATCCTGAGTTCTGAGGAACTTTCGAACCAAGTGAAAGAGTATACGATAGGATGCGACGAAATAATTTCTGTTCCAGAATAAGTAAAAGAGATAAAGAAAGTAGGAGGGAAGTTAGATCACATTTTACAAATTGGTTCAAAACAAAAGAGACCGAGTCAACAGATAAACATGATGCAAGTAGATAGAAATACTCTAAACAAAAATATGGCTCGATTTTTGAATTAATTAATTGTTGGAAAGAATTATATAGAGATCCAAGTAATACTATTCAAGAGAGAGACCATCTAGTAAATAGGATGCAAGAAATTTATCTTCAGAATGAAGAGTTGCTACACCATTTTGAATTTGATCCGAAATATATAACCTAGAAAACGAAGAAGAGCCAGATAAAACTACAAATTCAGATAACAAGGACTATGGAATGACTATGCACGATGAATATGAGTCTGAACACGAGAAAGGAATAGAATCTGACAATGAGTTGATACATGTTGGAGAAGATAGCAAAACTATAGCAGATTTAAACAACCTACAAATGGGAGGGAACATGAGAATTGATGATTTAATAAAAATGAGTGTATCCCAATGAGAAACCTATCTAGATTTATTCAATGTACATTTCAAGGATAAACAAAAAGATATAGACGACTGGATGCAATCCCTAACCGTCGTAATCACAAATCATGAAGGATCATGGGACAATGAAAGATTTGTCAATTACATTATAGGAACACTACAAGAAGATGTTTTGCAATGGATGAAACAATGGATAAATTCGGAAGAAGGAAAAAGTAAACGAAAGGAGTGGGGAGAAAGCAATAAGTTCCCTAGTTTTGAAAAATTCCTCACTGATTCATAAAAATCATCAAAGAAAATTTATATGGGTTCATAGATGATAGAGCTCAAGAAGAAGAGGTTCTATATGCGCTGTCCAAAATTTAATTATGCGAGATATGTGAATTCGAAGAATACTGCAGAACGTTCTCAAAATACTTTTACAAATTGGAATACGATAAGGCAAACAATTGGCTTGATCTTTTTTTCCACAAGCTGCCAAGTCCATGGAATACCAAAACAAGAAACAGATGTCTGGACTACTTAAAACGAATTGAGAAAAAGATAATTTGGGGCAACGTATACACTTTGCACTTAAAATAATACAGGACGATTGTCTTAATATAAAATCCTATAAGAAACTGAAGAACACGATAAGTAACTCTCCTAAAAGAAGAAGGTGCTACGAAAAAATAATTGGCGAGAAATGGAAAATAGGAAGTGAAAGAAGGCCAAAACTAACATTCCAAAGAAGAAGTTTTCGATGGAAATCATGGACAAGAAGTAGAGGATTTGTCAGAAGCAATAAATACGTTAGAAAAAGGGACGAGTCATCTACTCAAAGGGACAAGAAGGGGTGCAGATACTTCGTATGCGATGAAGAAGTACATTTTGCCAGAGATTGTCTTAAGAGGGAAAAATGCTCAAAAAATGATAAAATATATGGAGGAATAAGAACTAGAAATCTGTTTAGGCTTGACAACCCTTATTTAAATAGTAGGTATTATGTGCCTGATAATGAGATTTAAAGCATAATTGCCTTTTGTCACATAGAAGTATGTGGGTCCACTTTTCATCTAAAAAGACGGTAACCAAAATACTCCAGTGTGGTTTCTATTGGCCTATTATGTTTAGAGACGCATATGAATTTTGTAAACGATGCGAGTCATGTCAGAAACTAGAAGTGTTAACCAGAAAGAGTGATATGCCTCTAACACTTATACTTATAATTGAGATATTCGATTGTTGGGGTATTGACTTCATAGGACCGTTTCCTATTTTTAATGGATATATTTATATCCTCATAGCTATCGATTATATTTCTAAATTAGTAGAAGCTGCAACATGTCGAAATAATAATCAATAAATTATTATTAAAATTTTAAAGAAACATATATTGTTCAAATTTGGAGTTTCTAAAACCATAATAAGAGAGAAGGATTCTCATTTCTGCAACAAAATCTTTCAACATTTAATAAAGAAGTATCATATCACGCACAAGATTTCTACACCTTATCACACATAGTGAAATAGACAAGTTGAACTAGCCAATAAGAAAATCAAGGAAATACTAGAGAAAATGGTTAATTCGTCTCACAAAAATTACTCGTTTAGTCTAACTGATGCTTTGGGCTTGTCGTACTGCATATAAAACACACTTAAGCATGTTTCCATTTAAAATAGTTTATGGAAAAGCTTGTCATTTGCCTGTAGAGATAGAGCGTAAGGCATATTGGGCAATCAAATAAGTTAATCTAAATCTCAATTTAATTGGCCCATTACGAAAGCTACAAATAAATGAATTGAAAGAGACAAGACGTGATGTATATGACAATTCACGCATTTCAAAGTAGAAAAATTAGAATATGGCATGATCACTATATCACATGCTATATTTTTCATCCTTGACAAAGTACTCCTATATGATTCATGCCTTTATCTATTTCGAAGAAAATTGAATGGTAGACAGGACCATTCATAGTTAAAACTGTGTATCCACATGGCGCAATCGATAGCAAAAATCCAAAAGAATGGTCATTCGTTCAAAGTAAATAGAAAGCGATTAAAACACTTTTTAGAATTTCCAAAGCACTCAGAGGAGTCTCCCGATCTAGTGGATTCTCCGACATCTCATTTATACAAATTGAATAGAGGCACAATGTAAATTACTATGTATTATGTACTTACAATTTTATTTTGTAGTTGTTATGTCATGAATACTGAACCGAGGTAATTTCTAAGCGCTCTCTTATAAATTTTAATTGTTCTTGATTGAGTTAAATAGATATATCAATTTATTGAGGATACTGTGCATTTTAAGTTGGGGGATTGCTTATAAAGATAACTTAGTTTAGATACTTATGTTGTTTTCAATGGTTTCGTAATTTTTTTTTTCTTTTTTTTGAATTAAATCTTAGTTTTATTGCTAACTTTAGAATTAAGGACTAACTTCTAGTCGAGAATTAATTTTAGAAATAGGAAATAATAATTAGAATTTAGAAATAACATTAGTTTAGGAACTAACAATTATAAAAAGTAAAAAAATTAGCTTGACACAGTTCTCAAAAGAGGACCGCTGTCAAAGCCATTGTAGAAATCATTATTGATAGTGGGTCCATGTAGATCAAAATATGGTTTGTCCAAGAACAGCCATCGACAGAGAGCTCCAATTATAAATAAATCTTTAAGTTTTTTTTTTTCTCCCCAACCAAACCCTGGCCTCCTTTCTACAACACCTTAAATTCAAAATTCTTTCTTTCGACAACCAAAACTATTCCCGCATATTTTCTTTCAAATTTTTATCAATCTCCAAGCAAGTAGGTTTTCTTCTCTTTGATTTTTCTTTGATTTGTTCTTCGTAAAAAGTAGATTTTGTCTCAAAAACCTAGGTCTTTAATTTATATGGACGCATTTGAGTATATTGAAGTTAGAACTTTACTTCTTAGTGGATTTGTAATGGTTTAGCAGATTTAAAAGGATTTTTAACGAATTTCATGGAATAATTGAAATTACATGCTAAAAAGTGTAAAAGAAATAAAATTCTTAACATTTTAGCATAATATTTGATGCGAACCCCGTCAAGAATAATAAGACCTGTAGAACAAGAGGAAAATCTAAGAAAATTCTCGATCATGTTTGGATGGGAGACCTCAACCCGTTGCTTCAACAAAAACAAGAATCTCGGTATAATTGACCTCAACCCGTTATTTAATGCGAAGAAGGAATCATGATATAAGGAAGACGCCACAAATTATAGTGGAAAACCATTTGATAAGTCAATGATGAACGCCACGGAAGAATTCCGATAAGTTTGAATAGTCCTTCAAAGAACCAAAGAGAATAAACTCACCAATTATCTATAAACTGTATATCCCTTCTATTCCATTAGACGCCTATTTATAAGGTAAAAAAATACAAGAAAAGTTCAAGAAATAAAAACAAAACAAACGGAAACAATTAGCCCCTTAATTTGGCTTATCAATACAAGAAAAGTTCTAGAAATAGAAACAAAATAAAAAGAAACAATCAGCCCCTTAATTTGGCTGATCAATATAAGGAAAGTTTTAGAAATAAAACAAAAGAAAACAATCAGTTTTGACCGCATCTTCTAGTACTTGAATCATATTGATGCATCTTTGTTGAACTCGTGAACCATCCTTAATGGGCCTCCACAAATTTGCTTGAGCCCAAACCTCTTGAATCAGCCCATTAAGTGCATCTTTGAATTTTTTTTCTCATACTTTTGTAACCGACCCAGTTGGAACTTGAATTGGCTCCTTTGTAGTCATGCCATTATTTGTATCATTCCCCTCCTCTTGAAAAAGATTTGCCCTCAAATCATCACCTACATCAAAATGACTCAAATCAGTAACATTGAAAGTAGCACTAGCATTGTACTCACCGGGTAAATCTAGCTTGTAAGCGTTGTCATTGATGCGCTCTAGAACTTGGAAAGAACCATCCCCTCTTAGAAGCAGTTTGGAATGTCTTTGCGCCGGAAATCTCTCTGTTCTCATATGCAAGCACACCTAATCTCTGGCTTCAAAAACAAGCTTGCGACGCCCCTTGTTGGCTTGTTTTGCATACTGCTCCGTTCTTCTCTCAATTTTGAGCCTTGCTTTCTCATGTGTCTGCTTAACAAAACCAGTCTTTTCTTTCCATCCAAATTAACACGCTCAGAAATAGGTAATGGAGATAAATCCAATGGAGTTAAAGGATTAAACCCATAAACAATTTCAAACGGTGAGAAATTAGTAGCAGAATGAATAGATCTATTATATGCAAACTCAACATGTGGTAAACACTCTTCGCATGTTTTAATGTTCTTTTTAATTATTGCCCTCACTAAAGTAGACAAAGTCCTATTTACTACTTCGATTTGACCATCAGTTTGTGGGTGACAAGTATTAGTAAACAAAATCTTGTACCTAACTTACACCAAAAAGTCTTCCAAAAGTAGCTCAAGAACATAGCATCTCTATCCGAAACAATGGTTTTAGGCATGCCATACAATTTCACAATCTCCTTAAAGAACAAATCAGTAACATGCAAAACATCATCCGTTTTGTGACATGGAATAAAATGTACCATCTTAGAAAATTTATCCACAACCACAAAAATCGAATCTCTTCCACATTTAGTCCTAGGTAATCCTAACACAAAGTCCAGTGAAATATCAATGCAAGCCTCACTAGGAATGGGCAAAGGAGTATGCAAACCGTTGGGCTGCACTCTGGATTTAGCTTGCCTACATGTGACACATCTGCCATAAATTCGCTCAACATCTCGTTTCATGTGTGCAATAGAAGTGTTCCTGCAAAATAGCTAAGGTCTTAGTAACCCTAAAATGTCCTATTAATCTCCCACCATGGGATTCATGCACTAACAAATCCCTCAAACAACAGTTAGGCACACATAACTTATTTTCTAGAAATAAGAACCCATCATGTCTAAAGAACTTACCACATGCATTTTTCTTACAAGCCTGGTACTGTTCACAAAATTCATGGTCATCAATGTATAAACTTTTAATGTGTTTAAAACCAAGCAGTTTTGCATCAAGTGTAGAGGTAATGCATACCTGTGAGAAAGTGCATCAGCGACCACATTCTCCTTACCTTGCTTATACCGGATGACATATGGAAATATCTCAATGAACTCTACCCAACGAGCATGCCTTTTATTTAGCTTGTGTTGGCGCTTCAAGTGTTTCATGAACTCATGATCAGTGTGAATCATGAACTCTTTAGGCCATAGGTAATGTTGTCATGTCTCCAAAGCTCGAACCAATGCATACAACTCGTTATCATAAGTCGGATATTTTAAGCCTGTCCTGCTTAATTTCTCACTGAAGTAAGCAATTGGTCGTCCCTCCTGCATAAAAATTGCGCCTATGCCAATACCTGAAGCATCACATTCAATTTCAAACGGTTTAGAAAAGTTAGATAAAGACAATAAGGTGGCGTTGGTTAGCTTCTCTTTGGTTAGCTGAAACGCCTTCTCTTGTTTTTCTCCACATCTAAATTCGACATTATTATTGATCACTTCGGTAAGTGGCGCAGCTATGCTACTAAAATCCTTCACAAACCGCCGATAAAACTAGCAAGTCCATGAAAACTACGAATATTGTTTACACTTGTGGGACTCGGCCACTCTTAGATTGCACGTACCTTCTCTTCATCAACTTGTATACCCTGTCACTAACAACAAATCTCAGATACAAACTTATCGGTGCAAAAAGTACACTTTTTCAGGTTAGCAAATAACTTTTCTTTCCTAAACATATTTAAAACCGATTTCAAATATACGGCATGATCATCCAAATTTTTGCTATAAATGAGTATATCATCAAAATAGACAATAACAAACCTGCCTATAAATGCATGCAAAACATGATTCATAAATCTCATAAAATTGCTTGGTACATTAGTCAACCCAAAAAGCATAACTAACCATTCATACAAACCATATTTTGTTTTAAATGCAGTTTTCCATTCATCTCCTTCTTTCATTCTAATCTGTTGATAACCACTCTTTAAATCAATCTTAGAGAACACACAAGAACCATGCAACTCATCTAATATGTCATCTAAGCAAGGAATATGATGACGATACTTTACCGTTATATTGTTGATGGCTCGGCAATCAATGCACATTCTCCACGCCCCATCCTTCTTAGGTACAAGTAAAACCAAAACGGCGTAGGGACTCATGCTCTCCCTCACCTACCCCTTCTCCAACAACTCACTTACCTGCCGTTGAAACTCCTTTGTCTCCTCGGGATTGCTCCTATAGGCTGGTTAGTTTGAAATTGTCACACCGGGAATAAAATCAATTTGATGTTTAATCCCTCGAATTGGTGGTAGTCCATGTGGTGTTTCCTCGGGAAAGACATCCTCTAATTCCTGCAAAAGAGAAACAACAGAACTGGGCAAAGCATGGTCAAGTTCGTTAGCGTTTAAAAATGACTCTTTGTACAAAAGTACAATCATTGGCTGATTTGAAAACATTGCTCGCTTAATCTCACTCACTTTTGCATAGAAGATCTTTTGTTTTTTCTCTGATTTTCTCTCAATGGCTGAATTTTGATTTTCTTTTTCTCTCTCATTTTGGTCGTCCACTCTCCGATTTTTAGTCGTTTTCTTTTGCTCACTCTCTTTCTTTTGATCACTCGCTTTTTGCAAGCTCACTTGATCTTCATAAATCTGTTTCGGTATTATTGGCACAAGAGTGATGGGTTTTTGGTTGAGCACGAACGAGTATTTGCTGGTGAAGCCATCATGCTTAACTCTCCGATCAAATTGCCACTGTCGACCTAATAGCAAATGGCCAACTTGCATCGGAACTACATCACACAAAACTTATCTTCATATTTTCCGATGCGGAATGAAATAAAAATCTGCTTATTCACCTTTACCTCGTCACTATCATTTAGCCATTGTAACTTGTATGGCCTAGGATGTTTCAGTGTGGGCAGTCCTAATTTCTCCACCAAGGTTGTGCTTGCAACATTAGTACAACTTCTTCCATCAACAATCATAATGCATACCTTATTTTTGACGTAGCACCTAGTATGAAAGATATTCTTCCACTGTAATTCTTCAACTTCTTTTGCTTGCAATCTTAGAATTCTTCTTGACACCAACAATTCACGTTGAACTGCATATTCTTCATCATTTACATCCTCTAATGGTGGCATAGAGTCGGTATTCGACTCGTCGTCGGTTTTGATCTCTCCATTACCCCTTATCACCATGACTCTTTTGTTCGGGCATTGATTTGCTATGTGACCCCTGCCTTGACATATAAAACACTTAATGTCACGATTTCGAGAAGTAGAAGGGTTAGATTTACCTTGAGTGTCATGATTGGTTGTCTCTTGTTTTGGCTCGAATTTAGGTTTTGCAGCTGGTTTCTCCTCTTTCTTCACATGACTCGGTTTCTATGGAGAAAAATCCGAATTAAGGGATGCATGTATACCACCCCTCCTCTTGAGTTATTTCTCCACCTTGATGGCCATATGCACTATATCCTCTAATTCCACATAATACTGCATCACCACCCTATCATGAATTTCTTGATTCAAACCATTCAAGAACCTAGCCATAGTAGCCTCTCGGTCTTCTTACATATTTGCCAGGATCAAAGCAATCTCCATCTCTTGATGATAATCCTCCACACTCCGGTTACCTTGTCGGAGCATTTGCAATTTATTGTACAACTCCCGGTAGTAATGGCTGGGCACAAACTACTTACTTATCACTATTTTCATCTCTTCCCACGTCTCTACTGGTCATTCCCTATTTCACTGCCTGTTCAACACTAACTGATCCCTAGCATAGTTAGAAAACTTAATGGCAGCAAGTTTTACTTTCTTCATCTCAGAGTAGTTGGGTAATCGAACACTAACTCCACCTTTTTCTCCCACTCAAGTTAAGCCTTGTGGTCGTTTCATCCTTGTAACGCTGGAATTTTCATCTTGATACTACCTAATTTCTTATCTTCACGATTCCTATCTTCTCAAAACTGCCCTCCATATCTCCTATTACAAACAACTGAACCTCGATCTTCTTCTTCATCAAAACCAGCCTCATAATACTCTCCATCTTCATCTCTCACTCCCCGATGTTGAACTCTTTCCCTCCTATGCACCTTATGAGTGTTTTGTGGCTGCTCCAAATGTGTTTTCTCTATCCGATCAATGTGCTCATGTACCTGCTCCAATTCTAACCTCATCACATGCCTCATCTCACTCATCATGGCCTTCATGAGCAACTTTGGGTTAGCCATCCCTGTAGCACTTTCGGCGATACTCTTTTCACTATTGTGAGATATGATTGTTGCAAATCAAAGTTAGAAAATAAAAAAAAAGAAAAAAGATCTCACACACTCCCTCACGTGTTTCACTCAAAAAATGATTCACTCTATTCCACTAGTATTTTTCACTCAGTGTAATCGGATTTTACCCTCTAATTTGCTCACCACTCTTGCCTTTTTCCACTCGATAATCCTCTTTCAGTTCTTTTGAAATGAGTCTTCTAAAAGTCTTTGATTTGAGAGCAAATCCTTTTTAAGAGGAGGGGAATGATACAAATAATGGCATGATTACAAAGGAGCCAGTTCAAGTTCCAACTAGGCTGGTTACAAGAGCACGAGAAAAGAAGTTCAAAGATGTACTTAATGGGCTGATTCAAAAGGTTTGAGCTCAAGCAAATTCGTGGAGTCCCATTAAGGATGGCTCACTGTTCAACAAAGAAGCATCAATATGATTCAACTACTAGAAGAATCCGGTCAAACTGATTATTTCCTTTTGTTTTATTTCTAGAACTTTCTTTGTATTGACTAGCCAAATAAAAGGGCTGATTGTTTTCTTTTGTTTTGTTTCTACTTTTGTTTTGTTTCTATTTCTAGAACTTTCCTTGTATTGATCAGCCAAATTAAGGGGCTGATTGTTTCCTTTTATTTTGTTTCTATTTCTTGAACTTTCCTTGTAGGAACTTTCCATGTATTTTTTAACCTTTAAATAGGCGTCTAATGGAATAGAAGAGATACAGTTTACAGATAATTGGTGAGTTTATTCTCTTTGGTTCCTTGAAGAACTATTCGAACTTATCGAAATTCTTCCGTGGTATTCATCATCGACTTATCAAATGGCTTTCCACTACCGTTTGTGGCGTCTTCCTTATACCAAGGTTCTTTCTTCGCATTAAATAGCAGGTTGAGGTCAATTATACCGAGGTTCTTGTTTTTGTTGAAGCAACGGGTCGAGATCTCCCAACCAAACCTGATCATGAGCAGTCTTGGATTTTTCTACGGGACTAGTTATTCTTGACGGGGTTCGCATCATTTGGTATCAGAGCCACATATTTTCTCATCTCAGGTTTGCCTATCCCATTTAAATTAAGTTTCTTTTTTCTTATCTGGCCAAATTTATTGTGGCCGAATTGGTTCTAGTCCTAGGCCCTCATTCTGATCGTAATTTGTTCTGTTATTAACGAAAGAAAGAATCTGATTATAAAAAAAGGGTCCCAAAAAAAAGGACCGAAAAAAAGGGGTCCGAAACAAAAAAATGGTCCGAAAAAAAAAGTAAAAAGATTCTTTTTTCGTTTGTTTCCAATAAGCCCGAAAATCACCTCACTGCAAAGACAAAAAAATTTTCATGAAAATTTAGCTGAGTTGTGCTTTGAAAATCTAATCACCCATATCCCTTATTTTCTTACCTTTTGAACATATATTCCCTTGGTGAGTTCTTAGTGAATTATTACTGAAATTTTGAATATTATTCGAATAGTTTCAAAAGAACTGAAAGAGGATTATCGAGTGGAAAAAGGAAAGAGTGGTGAGCATATTAGAGGGTAAAAACTGATTATACTGAGTGAAACACGAGTGGAATAGAGTGAATCATTCTTTGAGTGAAACACGTGAGGGAGTGTGTGAGGTCTTTTCCTTTTTTTTTTGTTTTCTAACTTTGATTTGTAGCAATCATGTCTCACAACAGTGAAAAGAGCATCACCGAAGATGCTACAAGGATGGCTAACCCAAAATTACTCATGGAGGCCATGATAAGTGAGATGAGGCATGTGATGAGGTTAGAATTGGAGTAGGTATATGAGTGGATTGATCGTATGGAGAATACACGTTTGGAGCACCGATAAAACACTCAGAAGGTGCATAGGAGGGAAAGAGTTCAACATCGGGGAGTGAGAGATGAAGATGGAGAGTATTATGGGGCTGGTTTTGATGAAGAAGAAGATCGGGGTTCAGTTATTGGTAATATGAGATATGGAGGGCGATTTAGAGAAGATAGGAATCGGAAAAATAACAACTTGGGTAGTATCAAGATGAAAATTCCAGCATTTCAAGGAAGAAATGACCCTGAGGCTTATCTTGAGTGGGAGAAAAATGTGGAGTTAGTGTTCGATTGCCACAACTACTCTGAGATGAAGAAGGTAAAACTTGCTGCTATTGAGATTTCTGACTATGCTATTGTGTGGTGGGATCAATTAGTGTTGAATAGGCGGCGAAATAGGGAACGACCGGTAGAGATGTGGGAAGAGATGAAAATAGTGATGAGAAAGTGGTTGGTGCCAAGCTATTACCACCGGGAGTTGTACAATAAATTGCAAATGCTCCGACAACGAACCGGAGTGTGGAGGATTATCATCAAGAGATAGAAATTGCTATGATCCGGGCTAATATCGAAGAAGACAGAGAGGCTACTATGGCTAGGTTCTTAAATGGTTTGAATCAAGAAACTCATGATAGGGTGGAGATGCAGCATTATGTGGAATTAGAGGATATGGTGCACATGGCCATCAAGGTGGAGCAACAACTCAAGAGGAGAGGTGGTATACGTGCATCCCATAATTCGGATTTTTTCCCATGAAAACCGAGTCATGTGAAGAAGGAGGAGAAGCCAGCTGCAAAATCTAAATTCGAGCCAAAACAAGAGACAACCAATCATGGCACTCAAAGTAAATCTAACCCTTCCACTTCTCGAAATCGTGACATTAAGTGTTTTAAATGTCAAGGCAAGGGTCACATAGCAAGTCAATGCCCGAATAAAAGAGTCATGGTGATAAGGGGTAATGGAGAGATTGAAACCAACGACGAGTCCGATACCAACTCTATGCCACTATTGGAGGACATGGATGATGAAGAATATGTGGTTCAAGGTGAATTGTTGGTGTCAAGAAGACTTCTAAGTTTACAAGTAAAAGAAGTTGAAGAAGTACAGCGGAAGAACATCTTTCATACTAGGTGCTACGTCAAAGACAAGGTATGTAGTATGATTGTTGATGGAGGAAATTGTACTAATATTACAAGTACAATCTTGGTGGAGAAATTAGGACAGCCCACACTGAAACATCCTAGGCCGTACAAGTTACAATGGCTGAATGATAGTGGCGAGGTAAAGGTGAATAAGCAGATTTTGGTTTCATTCCGCATCGAAAAATATGAAGATGAAGTTTTGTGTGATGTAGTTCCGATGCAAGTTGGATATTTGCTATTAGGCCGATAGTGGCAATTCGATCGGAGAGTTAAGCATGATGGCTTCACCAATAAATACTCGTTCGTGCTCACCCAAAAACCTATCACTCATGTGCCGATGATGCCAAAACAGGTTTATGAAGATCAGTGAGGTTGCAAAAAGAGAGTGATCAAAGGAAAGAGAGTGACCAAAAGAAAAGGAGTGAAAATCAGAGAGTGGCCAAGCAAAATGAGAGAGAAAAAGAAAATCAAAATTCAGCCATTGAGAGAAAATCAGAGAGAAAACAAAAGAATTTCTATGCAAAAGTGAGTGAGATTAAGCGAGCAATATTTTCAAATCAGCTGATGATTGTACTTTTGTATAAAGAGGCATTTTTAAATACTAACGAACTTGACCCTGTTTTGCCCAGTTCTGTTAATTCTCTTTTGCAGAAATTTGAGCATGTCTTTTCTGAGGAAACACCACATGGATTACCACCAATTCGAGGGATTGAGCATCAAATTGATTTTGTTCTCGGTGCGACAATTGCAAACCGACCAGCCTATAGGAGCAATCCGGAAGAGACAAATGAGCTTCAACGATAGGTAAGTGAGTTGTTGGAGAAAGGGTACATGAGGGAGAGCATGAGTCCATACGTCGTTCCGATTTTACTTGTACCTAAGAAAGATGGGACGTGGAGAATGTGTATTGATTGCCGAGCCATCAACAACATAACGATACATGAGAAGGCAAGGCTCAATATTGAGAGAAGAAGGAGCAGTATGCAAAACAAGCCAACAAAGGGCGTCACAAGCTTGTTTTTGAACCCGGAGATTGGGTAATCGCATATGAGAACAGAGAGATTTTCGATGCAAAGACGTTCTAAACTGCTTCCAAGAGGGGATGATCCTTTCTAAGTTCTAAAGCGTATCAATGACAATACTTACAAGTTAGATTTGCCCGGTGAGCATAATATTAGTGCTACTTTCAATGTTACTGATTTGAGTCCTTTTAATATAAGTGATGATTTGATGACAAATCCCTTTCAAGAGGAGGGGAATGATGCAAATAATAGCATGACTATAGAGGAGCCAGTTCAAGTTCCAACTGGGCCTGTTACAAGAGCACGAGAAAAGAAGTTCAAAGATGCACTAATGGGTTGATTCAAGAGATTTGGGCTCAAGCAAATTCGTGGAGGCCCATTGAGGATGGTTCACGTGTTCAAGAAAAATGCATCAACATGATTCAACTACTAGAAGAATCAAGTCAAATCTGATTGTTTCCTTATATTTTATTTCTAGAATCTTTTATCTTTTGATCAGCCAAATTAAGGGGCTGATTGTTTCCTTTTGTTTTGTTTCTACTTTTATTTTATTTCTATTTCAAAAACTTTCCTTATATTGATCAGTCAAATTAAGGGGCTGATTATTTCCTTTTATTTTGTTTCTATTTCTTGAACTTTTCTTGTAGGAACTTGTATTTTTTTAGCCTAAAAATAGACATCTAATGGCATAGAAGGGATACAGTTTGCAGATAATTGTTGAGTTTATTTTCTTTGGTTCTTTGAAGGACTATTCAAATTTATCGGAATTTTTCTGTGGCGTTTATCATCGACTTATCAAACGGTTTTTCACTACCGTTTATGGCGTATTCTTTATAACAATGTTCTTACTTCGCATTAAACAACAGATTGAGGTCAATTATACCGATGTTCTAGTTTTTGTTGAAGCAACGGGTCGAGATCTCCTAGCCAAACCTGATCATGAATGTTCTTGGATTTTTCTACGGGACTCGTTATTCTTGATGAGCTTCGCATCATTTGGAACAATATTCAAAATTCCAGCAACAATTCACTAAGAACTCACTAAGGAAATTCAGGTTTAAAAGGTAAGAAAACAAGATTTTCAAAGCACAATTCAGCAAAATTTCCACAAAAATTTTTGGTCATTGGGGTGAGTTGATTTTCGGGTTTATTGGAAACAAACGAAAAAAGAATCTTTTTACTCTCTTTTTTTTCGGACCCTTTTTTTTGGACCCCTTTTTTTGTCTTTTTTTCGGACCTTTTTTTTCTCGGGCCCTTTTTTCGGACCATTTTTCTCGGACCGTTTTTTTTCGAACCCTTTTTTTTATGATCAGATTTTTTCTTTCGTTAATAACAGAATAAGATTTTGAAACAGATTACGATCAGAATAGGGACCTAAAGCTAGAACCAATTCGGCCATAACAAATTCGGCCAGATAAGAAAAAAAGAAACTAAATTTAAATGGGATAGGCAAACCCGAGACGAGAAAATCCGTTGCTCTGATACCAAATGATGCGAACCCCGTCAAGAATAATGAAACCCGTAGAGTAAGAGGAAAATTTAAGAACGTCCTCGATCAGGTTTGGATGGGAGATCTCGACCCGTTGCTTCAACAAAAACAAGAATCTCGGTATAATTGACCTCAACCCGTTGTTTAATGCGAAGTAAGAATCTTGGTATAAAGAAAACGCCACAAACGGTAGTGGAAAGCCATTTGATAAGTCGATGATGAATGCCACGGAAGAATTCCAATAAGTTCGAATAGTCCTTCAAACAACCAAAGAGAATAAACTCACCAATTATCTGTAAACTGTATATCCCTTCTATTCCATTAGATGCCTATTTATAGGCTAAAAAAATATAAGGAAAGTTCAAGAAATAGAAACAAAACAAAGGAAACAATTAGCCCCTTAATTTGGCTGATCATTACAAGGAAAGTTCTAGAAATAGAAACAAAACAAAAGGAAACAATTAGCACCTTAATTTGGCTGATCAATACAAGGGAAGTTCTAGAAATAAAACAAAAAGAAATGATCAGTTTTGACCGGATTCTTCTAGTACTTGAATCATATTGATGCATCTTTGTTGAACTCGTGAACCATTTTCAATGAGCCTCCACGAATTTGCTTGAGCCCAAACCTCTTAAATCAGCCCATTAAGTGCATTTTTGAACTTATTTTCTCGTGCTCTTATAACCGGCCCAGTTAGAACTTGAACTGGTTCCTTTGTAGTCATGCTATTATTTGCATCAATATTTCTTTGGGGTGTTTGAATAATTGTCATATATTAAATCCATGCACTAACAGTAAAATTAAAGTACAATTTGATAATTTTTGAAAGAAGAACCGAGAAAATATGGAATTATGTAAAAGAGGGGGAAAGAAGAAAAGAAATTTGATAAAATATAATAGTCATATAAAATATGTGTTAAATTCATGCATAATTTTTTGAGAAACACTAATATCATGTTAAGTTGCATTTTTGTGACTAATTTTGCAGAATGAGACCAAGAAATAAGACCATTTCTACTAGGCTAAAAGTGGAATCCTTCGGCCTATCTTCTCCATAGAAGACAAGAGCGGCAAAACCAATTATAAGAAAATTTTGGAGAAGTTTGAAGACTGTAAACTTTGGCCCGAATGTGTAGGCGATTGCTCAAAGACACACGAGAACCATGCTTTAAGAGTATAAATGTAGGCAGCAAAAATGGAAGCATATACGAGGTATATACACATGCCGGCATGCAATGAGATCATGCATGAGTTCTATGCTGATCTGCAACCAGAACTTAGGGATCAACATCTATACTCCATAGTAAGGGGCAGGGAAGTGCTATTCGCCAGACAAGAAATTTTGAGGGCAATTCCTATACCTGATGTATCTGAGGAGCACCCATCCTTTGTAGATATTGTGAATGATATACCACACACCTCCCGCCAATTCAACGAGCTCTACGAGAACTTGAACGATGTTGCATTCAATGAGAGCTTGTTGAAAGTGGGCTTCGTTAGAAATAAGTACATCTTGGTAAGCTTGTTTATTAAATATAACATCCTATAGTCAATGGAAATATATTCAAGAGATGTGGTATTATTGAATATGATTTTGGAATAGCACCCGTTCGATGTCGCATCTATCATGTACTTTGCGATAGTTCAATGCATGGTTCAAACCTATGAGTGTATTCAGCGTCCGAGATTGACAAAGCCATACTTATTTTTGCTACACTGATAATAAAAATTTGCATGAACAATGGAGTCCATCTATCATGAGATGACACATTTGGGACTCCCATGCAACCATTTACAAAAACGACTGTGCGAAGAAGTATGAGTGTTCAACACATCCAGGAATAACATTAGGTACAACAACAGCAACAGCATGCTGCTGCTCCACTTGCCAATCACGGAGAATAAGCTCTTTTCTGTCCAATGGCCGTCGCGTCATTGGACGATCTACATCGGAGTCTTGTCTTTCATCATCTCTCTTCGGTCTCTAATTTGAGAATTCTGCTCTGTAGATATACACAACTATAGGGCTGCTTTCTCAATTCTCTGTTTATGCGCCTTCTTTTCTCTCTACTGCTATGGCTACACTCTCTTAGCAAGCCAAGTCACATGGCGGCCGAACTGAACCAGCCCTGGGACTCAGCATCAGATCTGGAGTATCCGTTCAGTATGTAAGACAAACCTATCCTGCTGGATCATTCACAAGCAAACATAAACCTCCCTTTTGTCGTAAGGAAAATAAAATGAGGAAGATGTGGTTGAGTAAAAAAAAAAGCAACGAAATTGATTTTCGAAAATGAATGCATATTCACTACTACTAAAGTAGATATAATTACATTCATTTCCTCCAGTAGGGCTATTCGCCGTTTTAGTAGCGAAGAAGTGGGGGAATTATCTCACCGCTCACAAGCGAGCGTAATTTCAACCAATTCTTTAAAGACCTCCTTCATCGGAAAGAAGGGTCATTGGAGGGGTCTTCCAGGAACCCACCCACTGTACAGTAGAACAACCGTTCAACAAGTCATTTGATTCGTGCTCGAGGACAACCATGTAGCCGTAGGTATTCGGGAGCAGAAAGGGGGAAAGCGGCGAATCAGATTCCCCGCAGCCTAAAGGAAAAGGTCTCGGAGAGAGTGGAGCTAGCAATGTCTTGCCAGCGAGCTATGTATAGTAGAGTTGTAGTAGATATCTCCCACTGACTAGTACATGGGCCGGGCAACTGTTTCGTTTGGTGGACCGACCTTCTCATTCCGACAGAAGAGCTATTACATCCCTCCATATTCGTTTCGAGAGGAAAAAAATAGTGAACTTGGCAACACTGTCTCCATTGGCATCCTCAAAACCAAAGAAGAGTTTGTCGAACAAGAGCCACTTCAAGTCACAGGGATAAGTGATGAATATCATAAGGCACTACCACTAAAAAAGAACTGTCGATATCTTTTATTCTCTCTCTATGAAATGGTAGGAGGAGGAATGCGTCACTACTTACTCTCTATAGTCAGACTATCACAATAGGGGAACTCTCATGACGAGTCACACCTGACTTGTCGGTTTTTTACAAACAATATAAAATAGTAGGAGGAAGGAGACACATAGAAGTGACGAGTCATAATATGACGTAGGGGGGAAGGAAGAGACAAAAAACTTCCCTCGTAGCAGTCAGACTTTGAGTAGTCTTACTAACGATACCCGCAAGGGGAGTTTCGTTGCCGGGAGTATGAGCGATAAGCAGCTATCAAATGGAACGGAAGAAGGAACCAAAGTTAGACTGGAAAGATAGTGGTATTGACATCTATCCCTGTAGGAAGACTAGGAGAAGGGCACAAATTCCGATGGTCGTCTGATCTTTTCCTTTTAGTGGAGTAACAACGAAGAAATTCTCCGGCAAGAAATGGGTTCATCAATTTGAGTACTAAAGTACTACTATAGTGAGTGGCAGATAACAAAGTTGCTGTGACGTGAACTGCGCTCATCAAAGTGTAGGCTGCACCATGCAGAATGAAAAGTGCATCCCATGTCTTTCAGGGCTATGACTATGAATCAGAATGTCACTGATGGAAACTTATTCTTTAGCTACCTGAGCTAGGTGTTGAGACGTCGAGATGATGTACAGGGAATAGACGAAGCCGTCACACCCAATAGGAATAGTGGCTTCACTACCGTTTCCTTACTCTACTCGCCTCCCGTGAAGGGAGCCTATGGTCGTATTACCTCCCATTCACAGTTTACTTCCTTGCCCACCACCGTTTGGTGATCTTTGAACTTTATAACTATAACGTTTTTAACCCTCACTCAACGCAACACTTGAAGTAGCCTAATGCCATTGCCCACCGCCCTCGCTAAATGGAATAGGAAGAATTCTTTTGTGATTCACTTATTCACTTAGACTAGTAGAAATACGTTACATTCAACGTCTTAACCAAACTTCACTTTCGCTTCCCCAATGTTGATCGACAAAGTTCTAATGTCGACAAGCAAAGTACTCATGTCGAGAAGTAACAAAGGCTCTACCAAGCCGAAGAAAGCGCTTTTATCGAACCTCCAGTAAACTGTTTTATTTATTTAGACGACCTATGAAAGTTGATAAACGAACCTGTCTATGTAGCAAGACATGATCCTCATAGCAAGGGGAGACAGAAGACTCACTCTGGGGTTTTGAGGCTGAGCGCTTACCCGGAGACATTGAAGTCGCACAAAGCTCTACTCTAAGAGAGCACGATTAGCAAGACTAAAGAACTAGGTCTACTAAAGGAAGGAAAACCACTTCGTCGGGTTCCCATTAGGGGCTGAAAGAGTATCATACTATTCCAACTATCACTTGACGCATCGACGGGTTGGGCTGTTCCCTTAGGGACTGGAACAGTTTAATAAAACTTCATATGAAAGGAAAGGACTGATTAGCCATCTTCATGCTTACACAGCGGCTTCCCCTTCCCGTTCATCCGCCTCATGCATGAACGGTTTGTAATTTGCCTTTGTCTATTGCTTATATCGCACACAAAAGGTGTGCAGGAAGGGAGTTGGTCCCAACCTGGAAGGTTGCAAAACGTATACGGGACTCGCGTCTGATCGATTACAAGTTGCTTACCATTTCTGGAAAGTTACCTGGGAAAGTACCGTGAAAGCGTTAGGCTACAGGAAAACGGCTTTTTCAGTGGCAGGGAGGGCTCGTGAAGTAACTTGTGGCAGGGCTCGTAGCGGGCATACACAAGTGGATTGGTTCCCGGAGCACGAATAGGAGGGAGCATCAATTGCCCTGGCATCCCTCCGCGGCTGGAACTTCAAAAAAAATGTCAGGAATGAGGCATAATTTCCAGGAGTCAGGGGAGAAACATCTTCATGCCGTCGAGATATTCTCAAGTGAGAGAGAAATACCTCTTCCAGCTTCTTTTTGATAAAGACCTCTTCCTCTTAATCCCAGCTTTACCTGCTCTTATTACTTGCTCTCGTCAGACGGAGAGCATGTTTGAGCTTATTTCCCTACCTATCTGCTGCTTTGTCCGACTCTCTGGATTAGGATGGAGGAGCGTCCTTTCTTACCGACAACTTAACAACTACTTCAAATTATAGGAGTGGTACGAGCTATAGAGAGGCTTACTAGAAGAAAGTACTTTTGAGATCCTTTTTCCATGGTCGACGTACTTTGACCCACGAGACCCATTGACGGAAGACCACTCATGACGAAGGGGAACTCATTCGACGATATCAATTAACTGCTTGTCACCCTATATCTAGACCAATGAATTGACCTGCTAACCCTCATTGACTTCACAGATCGTCGCTTTGGTTTCCAATTACTGATTGGAACAAATCAAAGACCAGATAGTTGAGGTGAACGGGATGACCGCCCCTATTCAAAACGGAAAACATTGATTGACCATTCCCATCGTGACCTGTGCGCGTCTTGCCTATTTCAAATACGAGGTGAAAGAGAGACAAGTACGAGCTTCAGAATTTCTCAACAAGGAGATTCGTCATAAGACAATACGCCTATTCTGATGTTGAAAATAGCCATTCGACGCTCCTGATAGTGTGTTTGGTCAAGCTCATAAGAAAAGTTCCTCTTTTTCGAAGAGTCACTGTGCTCAGAACTACAAATACCGAGTTCGATTGCTGATGCGATTTCTAAGTTGTTGTCCCTGTGCGGGAAGTGGAAAGTGTGCTATTGACTTTATGATAGTGACGAAATACGAAGTGGGAATCTTTCGTTCTCTTTTCTTATTTCTTTTTCAGGCCCTTTCTCACCGGGCGAGCACAGTTTATGGAAAGTTTCGAAAGGGGTGGATGGGATCAACTCTTCTATCTTCCAATTCCCTTCTTCACTTAATAACATCACAGAATGACTGCCAGCTTTGCTTTGTCCAATCCCTCCCCTGCACCTATAACAACCCCCTACCCACATCGACGGCTTCTTTTGAGGAAGTTTAAGACTGTGGAGGGGCACTAAACTAACTCGCTTTTCCTAATGGTTTTGTCTTCACCTCAATCCGTCTCTTTTCCAACAACTCAAATCTGCAAGGATATGACAACTATTCGGGAAAACCTCCTCTAGCGAATGCCCCTCAACTGACTCATCGTCGATTGGTTTTCTAAACCTATTCGGCATCGAACCACTCTCTTTTATCCATTGTCCAGAAGACCACTGGGGTGTGGGTGTAGTAGCACACCCACCCTCGACGACGTCCGCGCTGCCGGGGTGCTCTCTCGAGCACGGGAGGACGGGCTAGCTCGAGTACGGTCCGTGCACTGTTTTTCTTCTCTACCATGATGAATGTCGGCGACACATCATTCAACTCTGCTAAAACCAAAATCCAAATGACAAGGAGAAAAGCACTTAGAGAAGCCGAGAGGTATGCGCCCCATGGTCAAAGAAGTGACAATATGCTTGTCGGGAGACATGAAGCACAATCAATCTCTCTAATGTCTTAGGGTACATTGCATACGTGAAAGTGTAGCGAATCCAGGTCGATCCGGGGTCGGCAGTGGAAGTTATGCCGCTCCGCACTCTTGCCCACCTAGGCATTCCGCCCAGGAAATCCACACCGACGACTCGGAGTCGACGGGCACAAAAGGCTCGTCGGGAAAATTCGTCTGAAGTTTCAGGTTGAAAACTCAAGACAGAGGTCACTTGTTACGTCATTGAGGAAGAGAGTCTTCTCTTAGGGCGGCCGTGTATCCATGACAACCATACCATACCGTCCACCCTTCATTAATGCCGCGACATACGTAAACCGTCTAAGAACAGACAAGTGTGCAGGTCAGGGTGTTCGCTGATCAGAAACCCTTCGCCCGGACGTCAAAGCATACTGCGCTGACGCTCAAATGTATGTGGATGGCCCTTTTGACAGTGAAGAAGAAGATTCCGATGACCGAGACGATTAAAAAAGAAAGCACCAAGGCAAGAGCACTCAGAAACCTGAGTGTCTAAAATCAAAACCATTATCCAGACTCACGCTAACATAATGACAAGTCTCGAAGTTCCAGCCAAAGAAGTTCGTCGTCAACGTAATTGTGATTGAAGACGCGGCCTCGCATAACAAAGCAGAGAGACTGACAGAGAGTGGTACGTGTAGCCTAAACACTCCAAAAAGTACACTAGACATCAGCCATACGATGAAGTTTCGTTTGTTAAAAAAAAAAGGTGACATGTGATTATTTCCTCTTCTGTTCGATTTCTTTTTTACGAGGAATTATAGCAAAATTGAAAAGTGCATACGTATTTGGCCCTGCGATTGATTTTTCATGAACGTCAGAGTAGGTGAAAATTTTGGTCTTCCGCTTTTTCTGTGATAGCTCGGAAGATTTGAGTATACAACTCTCAATGTTCCGGAGACAGGTGTATCATCAAAAAGGGTGGCACCGGGCGACATCCAGTGGTCATATCGTCGAAGCATGACGAATTCGAAGTACAAAAATAATCTTTGACAATCAACTATGGATTACTCCAAGCCAACCACCAGCCCGGGGAGAGGCTCGCTGCCTATGCCAAATGATCCTTCTTTGGTACTACCTTCCAGTCCCATCTTGCCTATGGAATTGAATAGTCAAACAAAATTCCTCGATGACTGTGAAAACTTTCGTTTGTAGGGCATATGTCATGTATCAAAATGGGACGTCGTGCCTTCGTCGTGAATGAGGACATCCGACGTCAATAGCTAGAGTTTTGATGTGTGAAGAATTCTTTCGTCCGGATCACGACCCGGTACACGTGGCTAAGCCAAAGCCTTTCAATTCTAGGGTGGTGTAATTTAATTTAAATAAAAAAGGTGTTGGAGCGGCCCGCAATTTTCTGAAGAGACTTCGTAAGAACTGAATCTCACAGGGTTTCGGCATCGAGTGTGACATTGATGCTTCGACGGTCGATAACAGAATGGTACAAAGCGACGAAGGAAGACAGTGATCATTAGAAATTCACAAATGAGAAATGTGGCTCATTTCGTTTCCGTTTAAGGCAATTACTTCGACATCTGATGAGAGGAAAAGAGTGCAGGTATCATGCTTGAGACATCGCATTGGGCCAGCCACGTGCTCACCGCTATCTTTATCTGATTGTGCTCATCTCAATCTAACTCGATGTTCGTGGCATCGGGGACGGGATCGTCATGCAATAATGTCGATCCGTGTATGCGCTCATGACCGTCACCAGTTATCGGACGCGACGGTTGGTGGCGGCCACCCTCCATCCCTACTTCTATCGAGTGTGAAGCACATGTTGGCATTCCAACGCAAGTCTTCCGTCAGTTTACTGGAAGTGCTTTGACAGAAGTGTGCTTTACCCTTATGACGAGCTATTTGAACTATGCTCATCCTAGACTGTCTGTCCGTTCAGATCCGTCCGTCCGTCCGTCCGTCCATCCCGGCCCGTCCAGGTCCGTCCGTCCAGGTCCGTTGAGAGATTTGCTCAAGCATGGAGAGCAAGCTGAGGACTATCTATTTTCCGGTGTGAAATACGAACTTTTCTTCTTTGGAAGTGCGATGGTTTTTCTCATCTTTTTTTTGATGGGAGGATGCAACTACGACGGCTTTCACTATTTTTCTTCTTCCTTCATTTCCGAGGAGAGCGAGTTAGCAACTAGTCATCTATGTCAACATACAAGAAAAACGTTTCGAGGCGAGAGTGAAAGGAGGAGGTTATTTACCCATTGGAGCGTGGGGAGACGTATACGATGAAAGAAGAGAGGGATGAAAAAAACGTCTACACACCTGTAGTAGTTGGTGAATAGACAACTGTAGGGTACCCCTTCCCGTCGGCCGAGCCCTCTCATCGTCGATTGGTTTTCTAAACCTATTCGGCGTCGAACCACTCTCTTTTATCCATTGTCCAGAAGACCACTGGGGTGTGGGTGTAGTAGCACACCCACCCTCGACGACGTCCGCGCTGCCGGGGTGCTCTCTCGAGCACGGGAGGACGGGCTTGCTCGAGTACGGTCCGTGCACTGTTTTTCTTCTCTACCATGATGAATGTCGGCGACACATCATTCAACTCTGCTAAAACCAAAATCCAAATGACAAGGAGAAAAGCACTCACAGAAGCCAAGAGGTATGCGCCCCATGGTCAAAGAAGTGACAATATGCTTGTCGGGAGACATGAAGCACAATCAATCTCTCTAATGTCTTAGGGTACATTGCAGACGTGAAAGTGTAGCGAATCCAGGTCGATCCGGGAGCGGCAGTGGAAGTTATGCCGCTCCGCACTCTTGCCCACCTAGGCATTCCGCCCAGGAAATCCACACCGACGACTCGGAGTCGACGGGCACAAAAGGCTCGTCGGGAAAATTCGTCTGAAGTTTCAGGTTGAAAAACTCAAGACAGAGGTCACTTGTTACGTCATTGAGGAAGAGAGTCTTCTCTTAGGGCGGCCGTGTATCCATGACAACCATACCATACCGTCCACCCTTCATTAATGCCTCGACATACGTAAACCGTCTAAGAACAGACAAGTGTGCAGGTCAGGGTGTTCGCTGATCAGAAACCCTTCGCCCGGACGTCAAAGCATACTGCGCTGACGCTCAAATGTATGTGGATGGCCCTTTTGACAGTGAAGAAGAAGATTCCGATGACCGAGACGATTAAAAAAGAAAGCACCAAGGCAAGAGCACTCAGAAACCTGAGTGTCTATAATCAAAATCATTATCCAGACTCACGCTAACATAATGACAAGTCTCGAAGTTCCAGCCAAAGAAGTTCGTCGTCAACGTAATTGTGATTGAAGACGCGGCCTCGCATAACAAAGCAGAGAGACTGACAGAGAGTGGTACGTGTAGCCTAAACACTCCAAAAAGTACACTAGACATCAGCCATACGATGAAGTTTCGTTTGTTAAAAGAAAAAGGTGACATGTGATTATTTCCTCTTCTGTTCGATTTCTTTTTTACGAGGAATTATAGCAAAATTGAAAAGTGCATACGTATTTGGCCTTGCGATTGATTTTTCATGAACGTCAGAGTAGGTGAAAATTTCTGTCTTCCGCTTTTTCTGTGATAGCTCGGAAGATTTGAGTATACAACTCTCAATGTTCTGGAGACAGGTGTATCATCAAAAAGGGTGGCACCGGGCGACATCCAGTGGTCATATCGTCGAAGCATGACGAATTCGAAGTACAAAAATAATCTTTGACAATCAACTATGGATTACTCCAAGCCAACCACCAGCCCGGGGAGGGGCTCGCTGCCTATGCCAAATGATCCTTCTTTGGTACTACCTTCTAGTCCCATCTTGCCTATGGAATTGAATAGTCAAACAAAATTCCTCGATGACTGTGAAAACTTTCGTTTGTTGGGCATACGTCATGTATCAAAATGGGACGTCGTGCCTTCGTCGTGAATGAGGACATCCGACGTCAATAGCTAGAGTTTTGATGTGTGAAGAATTCTTTCGTCTGGATCACGACCCGGTACACGTGGCTAAGCCAAAGCCTTTCAATTCTAGGGTGGTGTAATTTAATTTAAATAAAAAAGGTGTTGGAGCGGCCCGCAATTTTCTGAAGAAACTTCGTAAGAACTGAATCCCATAGGGTTTCGGCATCGAGTGTGACATTGATGCTTCGACGGTCGATAACAGAATGGTACAAAGCGACGAAGGAAGACAGTGATCATTAGAAACTCACAAATGAGAAATGTGGCTCATTTCGTTTCCGTTTAAGGCAATTACTTCGACATCTGATGAGAGGAAAAGAGTGCAGGTATAATGCTTGAGACATCGCATTGGGCCAGCCACGTGCTCACCGCTATCTTTATCTGATTGTGCTCATCTCAATCTAACTCGATGTTCGTGGCATCGGGGACGGGATCGTCATGCAATAATGTCGATCCGTGTATGCGCTCATGACCGTCACTAGTTATCGGACGCGACGGTTGGTGGCGACCACCCTCCATCCCTACTTCTATCGAGTGTGAAGTACATGTTGGCATTCCAACGCAAGTCTTCCGTCAGTTTACTGGAAGTGCTTTGACAGAAGTGTACATTACCCTTATGACGAGCTATTTGAACTATGCTCATCCTAGACTGTCTGTCCGTCCGTCCGTTCAGGTCCGTCCGTCTAGGTCCGTCCGTCCGTCTGTCCGTCCATTCCGGCTAGTCCAGGTCCGTCCGTCCAGGTCCGTTGAGAGATTTGCTCAAGCATGGAGAGCAAGCTGAGGACTATCTATTTTCCGGTGTGAAATACGAACTTTTCTTCTTTGGAAGTGCGATGGTTTTTCTCATCTTTTTTTTGATGGGAGGATGCAACTACGACGGCTTTCACTATTTTTCTTCTTCCTTCATTTCCGAGGAGAGCGAGTTAGCAACTAGTCATCTATGTCAACATACAAGAAAAACGTTTCGAGGCGAGAGTGAAAGGAGGAGGTTATTTACCCATTGGAGCGTGGGGAGACGTATACGATGAAAGAAGAGAGGGATGAAAAAAACGTCTACACACCTGTAGTAGTTGGTAAATAGACAACTGTAGGGTACCCCTTCCCGTCGGCCGAGCCCTCTCATCGTCGATTGGTTTTCTAAACCTATTCGGCGTCGAACCACTCTCTTTTATCCATTGTCCAGAAGACCACTGGGGTGTGGGTGTAGTAGCACACCCACCCTCGACGACGTCCGCGCTGCCGGGGTGCTCTCTCGAGCACGGGAGGACGGGCTTGCTCGAGTACGGTCCGTGCACTGTTTTTCTTCTCTACCATGATGAATGTCGGCGACACATCATTCAACTCTGCTAAAACCAAAATCCAAATGACAAGGAGAAAAGCACTCACAGAAGCCAAGAGGTATGCGCCCCATGGTCAAAGAAGTGACAATATGCTTGTCGGGAGACATGAAGCACAATCAATCTCTCTAACGTCTTAGGGTACATTGCAGACGTGAAAGTGTAGCGAATCCAGGTCGATCCGGGGTCGGCAGTGGAAGTTATGCCGCTCCGCACTCTTGCCCACCTAGGCATTCCGCCCAGGAAATCCACACCGACGACTCGGAGTCGACGGGCAGAAAAGGCTCGTCGGGAAAATTCGTCTGAAGTTTCAGGTTGAAAAACTCAAGACAGAGGTCACTTGTTACGTAATTGAGGAAGAGAGTCTTCTCTTAGGGCGGCCGTGTATCCATGACAACCGTACCATACCGTCCACCCTTCATTAATGCCTCGACATACGTAAACCGTCTAAGAACAGACAAGTGTGCAGGTCAGGGTGTTCGCTGATCAGAAACCCTTCGCCCGGACGTCAAAGCATACTGTGCTGACGCTCAAATGTATGTGGATGGCCCTTTTGATAGTGAAGAAGAAGATTCCGATGACCGAGACGATTAAAAAAGAAAGCACCAAGGCAAGAGCACTCAGAAACCTGAGTGTCTAAAATCAAAACCATTATCCAGACTCACGCTAACATAATGACAAGTCTCGAAGTTCCAGCCAAAGAAGTTCGTCGTCAACGTAATTGTGATTGAAGACGCGGCCTCGCATAACAAAGCAGAGAGACTGACAGAGAGTGGTACGTGTGGCCTAAACACTCCAAAAAGTACACTAGACATCAGCCATACGATGAAGTTTCGTTTGTTAAAAAAAAAAGGTGACATGTGATTATTTCCTCTTCTGTTCGATTTCTTTTTTACGAGGAATTATAGCAAAATTGAAAAGTGCATACGTATTTGGCCCTGCGATTGATTTTTCATGAACGTCAGAGTAGGTGAAAATTTCTGTCTTCCGCTTTTTCTGTGATAGCTCGGAAGATTTGAGTATACAACTCTCAATGTTCCGGAGACAGGTGTATCATCAAAAAGGGTGGCACCGGGCGACATCCAGTGGTCATATTGTCGAAGCATGACGAATTCGAAGTACAAAAATAATCTTTGACAATCAACTATGGATTACTCCAAGCCAACCACCAGCCCGGGGAGGGGCTCGTTGCCTATGCCAAATGATCCTTCTTTGGTACTACCTTCCAGTCCCATCTTGCCTATGGAATTGAATAGTCAAACAAAATTCCTCGATGACTGTGAAAACTTTCGTTTGTAGGGCATATGTCATGTATCAAAATGGGACGTCGTGCCTTCGTCGTGAATGAGGACATCCGACCTCAATAGCTAGAGTTTTGATGTGTGAACAATTCTTTCGTCCGGATCACGACCCGGTACACGTGGCTAAGCCAAAGCCTTTCAATTCTAGGGTGGTGTAATTTAATTTAAATAAAAAAGGTGTTGGAGCGGCCCGCAATTTTCTGAAGAAACTTCGTAAGAACTGAATCCCACAGGGTTTCGGCAGCGAGTGTGACATTGATGCTTCGACGGTCGATTACAGAATGGTACAAAACGACGAAGGAAGACAGTGATCATTAGAAATTCACCAATGAGAAATGTGGCTCATTTCGTTTCCGTTTAAGGCAATTACTTCGACATCTGATGAGAGGAAAAGAATGCAGGTATCATGCTTGAGACATCGCATTGGGCCAGCCACGTGCTCACCGCTATCTTTATCTGATTGTGCTCATCTCAATCTAACTCGATGTTCGTGGCATCGGGGACGGGATCGTCATGCAATAATGTCGATCCGTGTATGCGCTCATGACCGTCACCAGTTATCGGACGCGACGGTTGGTGGCGGCGACCCTCCATCCCTACTTCTATCGAGTGTGAAGCACATGTTGGCATTCCAACGCAAGTCTTCCGTCAATTTACTGGATGTGCTTTGACAGAAGTGTGCTTTACCCTTATGACGAGCTATTTGAACTATGCTCATCCTAGACTGTCTGTCCGTCCGTCCGTTCAGGTCTGTCCGTCTAGGTCCGTCCGTTCGTCCATCCCGGCCCGTCCAGGTCCGTCCGTCCAGGTCCGTTGAGAGATTTGCTCAAGCATGGAGAGCAAGCTGAGGACTATCTATTTTCCGGTGTGAAATACGAACTTTTCTTCTTTGGAGTGCGATGGTTTTTCTCATCTTTTTTTTTATGGGAGGATGCAACTACGACGGCTTTCACTATTTTTCTTCTTCCTTCATTTCCGAGGAGAGCGAGTTAGCAAATAGTCATCTATGTCAACATACAAGAAAAACGTTTCGAGGCGAGAGTGAAAGGAGGCGGTCATTTACCCATTGGAGCGTGGGGAGACGTATACGATGAAAGAAGAGAGGGATGAAAAAAACGTCTACACACCTGTAGTAGTTGGTATATAGACAACTGTAGGGTACCCCTTCCCGTCGGCCGAGCCCTCTCATCGTCGATTGCTTTTCTAAACCTATTCGGCGTCGAACCACTCTCTTTTATCCATTGTCCAGAAGACCACTGGGGTGTGGGTGTAGTAGCACACCCACCCTCGACGACGTCCGCGCTGCCGGGGTGCTCTCTCGAGCACGGGAGGACGGGCTAGCTCGAGTACGGTCCGTGCACTGTTTTTCTTCTCTACCATGATGAGTGTCGGCGACACATCATTCAACTCTGCTAAAACCAAAATCCAAATGACAAGGAGAAAAGCACTCACAGAAGCCGAGAGGTATGCGCCCCATGGTCAAAGAAGTGACAATATGCTTGTCGGGAGACATGAAGCACAATCAATCTCTCTAACATCTTAGGGTACATTGCAGACGTGAAAGTGTAGCGAATCCAGGTCGATCCGAGGTCGGCAGTGGAAGTCATGCCGCTCCGCACTCTTGCCCACCTAGGCATTCCGCCCAGGAAATCCACACCGACGACTCGGAGTCGACGGGCACAAAAGGCACGTCGGGAAAATTCGTCTGAAGTTTCAGGTTGAAAAACTCAAGACAGAGGTCACTTGTTACGTAATTGAGGAAGAGAGTCTTCTCTTAGGGCGGCCGTGTATCCATGACAACCGTACCATACCGTCCACCCTTCATTAATGCCTCGACATACGTAAACCGTCTGAGAACAGACAAGTGTGCAGGTCAGGGTGTTCGCTGATCATAAACCCTTCGCCCGGACATCAAAGCATACTGTGCTGACGCTCAAATGTATGTAGATGGCTCTTTTGACAGTGAAGAAGAAGATTCCGATGACCGAGACGATTAAAAAAGAAAGCACCAAGGCAAGAGCACTCAGAAACCTGAGTGTCTAAAATCAAAACCATTATCCAGACTCATGCTAACATAATGACAAGTCTCGAAGTTCCAGCCAAAGAAGTTCGTCGTCAACATAATCGTGATTGAAGACGCGGCCTCGCATAACAAAGCAGAGAGACTGACGGGGAGTGGTACGTGTGGCCTAAACACTCCAAAAAGTACACTAGACATCAGCCATACGATGAATTTTCATTTGTTAAAAAAAAAAAGGTGACATGTGATTATTTCCTCTTCTGTTCGATTTCTTTTTTACGAGGAATTATAGCAAAATTGAAAAGTGCATACGTATTTGCCCCTACGATTGATTTTTCATGAACGTCAGAGTAGGTGAAAATTTCTGTCTTCCGCTTTTTCTGTGATAGCTCGGAAGATTTGAGTATACAACTCTCAATGTTCCGGAGACAGGTGTATCATCAAAAAGGGTGGCACCGGGCGACATCCAGTGGTCATATCGTCGAAGCATGACGAATTCGAAGTACAAAAATAATTTTTGACAATCAACTATGGATTACTCCAAGCCAACCACCAGCCCGGGGAGGGGCTCGCTGCCTATGCCAAATGATCCTTCTTTTGTACTACCTTCCAGTCCCATCTTGCCTATGGAATTGAATAGTCAAACAAAATTCCTCGATGACTGTGAAAACTTTCATTTGTTGGGCATACGTCATGTATCAAAATGGGACGTCGTGCCTTCGTCGTGAATGAGAACATCCGACGTCAATAGCTAGAGTATTGATGTGTGAAGAATTCTTTCGTCCGGATCACGACCCGGTACATGTGGCTAAGCCAAAGCCTTTCAATTCTAGGGTGGTATAATTTAATTTAAATAAAAAAGGTGTCAGAGCGGCCCGCAATTTTCTGAAGAAACTTCGTAAGAACTGAATCCCACAGGGTTTCGGCATCAAGTGTGACATTGATGCTTCGACGGTCGATAACAGAATGGTACAAAGCGACGAAGGAAGACAGTGATCATTAGAAATTCACAAATGAGAAATGTGGCTCATTTCGTTTCCGTTTAAGGCAATTACTTCGACATCTGATGAGAGGAAAAGAGTGCAGGTATCATGCTTGAGACATCGCATTGGGCCAGCCACGTGCTCACCGCTATCTTTATCTGATTGTGCTCATCTCAATCTAACTCGATGTTCGTGGCATCGGGGACGGGATCGTCATGCAATAATGTCGATCCGTGTATGCGCTCATGACCGTCACCAGTTATCGGACGCGACGGTTGGTGGAGGCCACCCTCCATCCCTACTTCTATCGAGTGTGAAGCACATGTTGGCATTCCGACGCAAGTCTTCCGTCAGTTTACTGGAAGTGCTTTGACAGAAGTGTGCTTTACCCTTATGACGAGCTATTTGAACTATGCTCATCCTAGACAAGCCTACTTAGCCACTTCTTTCTCCTTTTCTGAGGAAGCATGGTCGCCAAAGCACACCTTTTCCATTCATAGGGAGATCCAATTATCAAAATCAATAAAAGGCTATCAAATCATCCCGAATAAAATGGATTTCTTTCTCATGTACTCGAACGGATAAACAAAAGAGAGATTTTAATAGTCAATCTGATCGAGTAATTGGTTTATGGTCACACAAATGATAGGAATGGTCTCTGCCTTTCCCGACTTAATTAGCAGACAAACAAGCAAGAGGAAGAGGCATACGAGTTCAACTTCTCGTACTATCATGTCTGGTACGTCATTGTCAAAAGATTTCAGTCTCAGTGGCAGTACCGCTTAACAAAAGTGTTCAAGTTGCAAGTCGAAGAGGGTGAAAATACCTGAGGGACCCAGTGCCCAAAATGGGAGAACCAAGGCATAAATGCACACTATCATTACACTATGGGAAGACTTGGACCAAATGGATCGTACTGTCAGGTTAGATCAATTAGTCCCTTATCTATAGGAGGAAGGAAGCCCTCACATAGTTGTCTGACTTTCTTTTAGTCTCTTTCGTCGGCTAGTGTAGTAGACTATAGGACATTCGGAAGGGCTCCTTATAGTTCTATTTTAGGGTGTAACATTGTGGTTGTTCCCGTGACTGACCGGGAAAAATGACGCTCCATAGGCATCTTCCATTCATTTGGATTTTGGTTTTTCCGCACCATATTTAGATCTGCCTCTTCTTCGATCCGGAATTCCCAACAAATTTTTGACTCCTCGAATACAATGGGATTTCACACCTGGCGAATCTTTCACTCTCCCTCATTTGAGTAAGACTATAGGATGTTCCTACGAATTATGACCTTCGCCCTGAATGTGAGCAAATATATCATGTCGATTGCTCAACCGTACTTTGGCTTTCTTACGTAGAGCTGAAGTTGTTTTTTTCAGTGTTCTCGTCAGAACATGCGAGCATATCTTTCTTCTGGAGACATTGATCCGAAGCTCTAGTACGGTCCGTGTGCCATTTTTCTTCTCTACCATAATGAATCAATTGATTAAATGCAGACATCCATCTCTTTCTAATGTTCTTCCCCCTTTGCCCTATCACTAGTGGTTACCCCGATCCAAAGCACCCTTTTTTCCATTCATAGTGAGATTCAATCGTCAAAATCAATAGAAAGGCCATCAAAGCATCCTGAATGAAATGGATCGCTTTCTCGTGTACGCGAACGGATAAAAAAAAGAGAGATTTTAATAGTCAATCAGATCGAGTAATTGGTTTATGGTCACACAAAGGAATCAATCTTACTGATAGGAATGGTCTATGCCTTTTTCGACTTAATTAGCAAACAAACAAGCAAGAGGGAGAGGCATACGAGTTCAACTTCTCCTACTATCATTTCTGGTACGTCATTGTCAAAAAATTTTAGTCTCAGTGGCAGTACCACTTAAAAAAAGTGTTCAAATTGCAAGTCGAAGTGGGTGAAAATACACAAGGGACCCTGTTCCCAAAATGGGAGAACCATGGGGTGAAGGCACTCTGTTATTACATGATGGGTAGACTTGGACCAAATGGATCGTAATGCAGATACGCATAGCTCATTAGTGGAGTACAATCACTCATACTTTCGATAGAGATTAGCGCTTTCCAAAGTAGGATCGCGGTATCATATGGTTCAAACCGAGGTTCGAAGAGCACAATTTTCTTCATTAATGAGTGAAGCCTATCAACGAAAGCATGCACATTGTAGCTCCTTTCCATGATTATTTTTCTTTCTTTGCTTATCTAGTTCTGATCTGTAACTACTCGTATCAGATTAACCAGTAATTAGTATCTTTCGGAACTCTATTACCTTCCCTTCTTCCTTAATTGTTGATGTGACGGTAACTAGATATTTCTTTTGAATTGACACAATTTCATTTAAAAATGGAAGGTAAGGCACTAGTCTCCTGTTTGAGAATAAACTGCTATTGAATCGACAGCTAGTCATTCTCTTGTGAACGACTCCACTGCAAGAAGAGTAAGCGCTTCTTTCAATATCCAGTGTGTTCGTAAAAGTTCTGCCGCCTATCTGCTGTTGAATAATTCCCGGTGCACTAATAGGAGCAGATATTGGAATAAGAGCAGTTGTTGGACGTTAATAAATAACCAGTGCAATGTTAGCAATTGAATGTGTATCGGCTGTGAACCTTTCTGTGTGATTGAATCAGTAAGAGCGGGCTGCTGCCGGGTTAGAGCAATTAGTCCCTTATCTATAGGAGGAAGGAAGCCCTCACATAGTTCTCTTTCTTTTAGTCTCCTTCGTCGGCTAGTGTAGTAGAATATATGTCATTTGGAAGGGCTCCACATAGTTCTATTTTAGGGCGTAACGTTGTGGTTATTCCCTCGACTGATCGAGAAAAAGGACGTTCCATAGGCATCTTCCATTCATTTAGATTTTGGTTTTCCGCACCATATTTAGATCTGTCTCTTCTTCGATCCGGAATTCCCAGCAAATCCTTGACTCCTTGAATACAATGGGATTTCACACCTGAGGAATCTTTCACTCTACCTCCTCTGACTAAGACTATAGAATGTTCCTACAAATTATGACCTTCGCTCGGAATGTGATCAAATATATCATGTCGATTGCTCAACCGTACTTTGGCTATCTTACGTAGAGCTGAATTTGGTTTATTTGGTTTACTCGTAAGAACATGCGGGCATACTCCTTGCTTCTGGAGACATTGATCCGAAGCTCTAGTACGATCCGTGTGCCATTTTTCTTCTCTACCATGATGAATCAATTGATTAAATGCAGACATCCATCTCTTTTAATGTCCTTTCCCCCTTTGCCTATCACTAGTGGTTACTCCCGATCCAAAGCACCCATTTTCCATTCATAGGGAGATCCAATTATCAAAATCAATAAAAAGGCCATCAAATCATCCCGAATAAAATGGATTTCTTTCTCATGTATGCGAACGGATAAACAAAAGAGAGATTTTAATAGTCAATCTGATCAAGTAATTGGTTTATGGTCACACAAAGGAATCAATCTTACTGATAGGAATGGTCTCTGCCTTTCCCGACTTAATTAGCAGACAAACAAGCAAGAGGAAGAGGCATACGAGTTCAACTTCTCGTACTATCATGTCTGGTACGTCATTGTCAAAAGATTTCAGTCTCAGTGGCAGTACCGCTTAACAAAAGGGTTCAAGTTGCAAGTCGAAGAGAGTGAAAATATCCAAGGGACCCTATGACCAAAATGGGAGAACCAAGGGGTAAATGCACACTATCATTACAAGATGGGAAGACTTGGACCCAATGGATCGTACTTCAGATATGCATAGCTCATTAGTGTAGTACAACCACTTATACTTTCGATAGAGATTGGGGCTCTCAAGAGTAGGATCGAGGTATCGTATGGTTCAAATTGAGGTTCGAAGAGCGCAGTTTTCTTCATTAATGAGTGAAGCCTATCAAGGAAAGCATTCACATTGTAGCTCCATTCCATGGCTATTTTTTTTCTTTGCTCGTCTAGTTCCGATTTGTAACTACTCATATCAGCTTAACTAGTAATTAGTGCCTTTCGGAACTCTATTACCTTCCCTTCTTCCTTGACTGTTGATGTGATGGTAACTAGATATTTCTTTTGAATTGACACAATTTCAATTAAAAAAGGAAGTAAGGTAAGGCACTAGTCTCCTATTTGAGAATAAACTGCTATTGAATCCATAGCTAGTCTTTCTCTTGTAACGACTCCACTGCAAGAAGAATAAGCGCTCCTTTCAATATCCGGTGTGTTCGTAAGAGCTCTGCCGCCTATCCGCTGTTGAATACCAACCGGTGCACTAATAGGAGTAGACACTAGAAAAAGAGCAGTTATCGAATGTTAATCAGTAACCGGTGTGATGTTAACAATTGAATGCGTATCAGCTGTGATCTATTCGGCTGTGATTGAATCAGTAAGCGCGGGTACAATAAGTACTGCCGAGTTAGAGCAATTATTCCCTTATCTATAGGAGAAAGGAAGCCCTCACATAGTTGTCTGACTTTCTTTTAGTCTCTTTCGTCGGCTAGTGTAGTAGACTATAGGTCATTCGGAAGGGCTCCTTATAGTTCTATTTTAGGGCGTAACGTTGTGGTTGTTCCTTCGACTGTCTGAGAAAAATGATAATCCATAGGCATCTTCCATTCATTTGGATTTTGGTTTTTCCGCACCATATTTAGATTTGCCTCTTCTTTGATCTGGAATTTTCAGCAAATCTTTGACTTCTTGAATACAATGGGATTTCACACCTGACGAATCATTCACTCCACGTCTTTTGAGTAAGACTATAGGATGTTCCTGCGAATTATGACCTTCACCCAGAATGTGTGCAAATATATCATGTCGGTTGCTCAACCGTACTTTGGCTATTTTACGTAGAGCTGAATTTATTTTTTTCGATTTGGATGCCCCCCAGTATATGGGTCTAATAAACCCTATAAAAGAAAAATTAAAAAATATACAAAATATCAGAATCATTACAAACCCAAACATAAGAAAAAGGGATATAAGATATCAAAGAAAAAATGGAAACCAGATAATAAAGAGAAATATAAAAAATCAAAAAAATATAAAAAGCGAAAGTTTATTAAAACAAATAAAACATGTTGTGGAAAAAAGAATTGCAAATGTTTTAAGTGTGATAAGGAAGGACTCTACTTCAGCTTTGTGACAGTAGCAGTAGTGTGTATTCTCTGGTATCAGAGCTTGCTTATATACTGCTTGATGTATCTTACAACGAGCAGATATATCTTAATTATACATATAGGTGATGGAAAGCTGAAGCACCCCAAAATACGCTAGGACGAGTGTGCTATTTACAGGAAGTAGTAGCGCTGCTGTTCAGCTTACAGATAATATATACGTTAGTGGGGAGACCATCAGGAGACTGCAGACCACTGTGACGTTTTCTTCGGGTTTTGCTCAGATAGATCATATCTGGTATCAAAGCCCGGGGGACATTCCTTTTTGGGCGGTAGGGGTCTGCAGTCTGTGCAAAGAATCTCCAGTGTGATGACTACTGTTCCGGTATGTATTGTATGTTTATGAATTTTTATAAAGTAATATGTATTTGTTTTTTGTGTTATATAAGTCTCTATGTTTGTTTTTTGTATTTGTTTTACTAATTGTTCTGCTGATGGTAAAAAGTATCCATCAAATTTAGTGTAGCTATTTAATTTTCTATAATTAATCACCATTCTAACTTTTCCTCTTTTTTGTTCGGCATGATTTCTTACTAAAAAGGCTGGTGAAGAATGAGGACTTTTACTAGGTCGTATTAATTTTAATTCTAATAATTCATTTATCTGTTCAGCAAACTCTTTTTTATCGGTGGGTGATACCATTATACTATTGACTCGTACATTAGTATTTTTAAACTGATCTAGTAATTCTATTGAGCAATATCTAGGTGATTTGTCAAAATGTAATAGAGAATTGTTAGAATATAAAGGTTGTAACATACTATGTATGAGTTTTTCTGTATCAGAACTGATTGTTACTGGATATGTATAGATTTGCTGAATGAAATGGATCGCTTTCTCGTGTACGCGAACGGATAAAAAAAAGAGAGATTTTAATAGTCAATCAAATCGAGTAATTGGTTTATGGTCACACAAAGGAATCAATCATACTGATAGGAATGGTCTATGCCTTTTTCGACTTAATTAGCAAACAAACAAGCAAGAGGGAGAGGCATACGAGTTCAACTTCTCCTACTATCATTTCTGGTACGTCATTGTCAAAAAATTTTAGTCTCAGTGGCAGTACCACTTAAAAAAAGTGTTCAAATTGCAAGTCGAAGTGGGTGAAAATACACAAGGGACCCTGTTCCCAAAATGGGAGAACCATGGGGTGAAGGCACTCTGTTATTGCATGATGGGCAGACTTGGACCAAATGGATCGTAATGCAGATATGCATAGCTCATTAGTGGAGTACAATCACTCATACTTTCGATAGAGATTAGCGCTTTCCAAAGTAGGATCGCGGTATCATATGGTTCAAACCGAGGTTCGAAGAGCACAATTTTCTTCATTAATGAGTGAAGCCTATCAACGAAAGCATGCACATTGTAGCTCCTTTCCATGATTATTTTTCTTTCTTTGCTTATCTAGTTCTGATCTGTAACTACTCGTATCAGATTAACCAGTAATTAGTGCCTTTCGGAACTCTATTACCTTCCCTTCTTCCTTAATTGTTGATGTGACGGTAACTAGATATTTCTTTTGAATTGACACAATTTCAATTAAAAATGGAAGTAAGGTAAGGCACTAGTCTCCTGTTTGAGAATAAACTGCTATTGAATCGACAGCTAGTCATTCTCTTGTGAACGACTCCACTGCAAGAAGAGTAAGCGCTTCTTTCAATATCCAGTGTGTTCGTAAAAGTTCTGCCGCCTATCTGCTGTTGAATAATTCCCGGTGCACTAATAGGAGTAGACATTGGAATAAGAGCAATTGTTGAACGTTAATAAATAACCAGTGCAATGTTAGCAATTGAATGTGTATCGGCTGTGAACCTTTCTGTGTGATTGAATCAGTAAGAGCGGGCTGCTGCCGGGTTAGAACAATTAGTCCCTTATCTATAGGAGGAAGGAAGCCCTCACATAGTTCTCTTTCTTTTAGTCTCCTTCGTCGGCTAAGGTAGTAGAATATATGTCATTTGGAAGGGCTCCACATAGTTCTATTTTAGGGCGTAACGTTGTGGTTATTCCCTCGACTGATCGAGAAAAAGGACGTTCCATAGGCATCTTCCATTCATTTGGATTTTGGTTTTCCGCACCATATTTAGATCTGTCTCTTCTTCGATCCGGAATTCCCAGCAAATCCTTGACTCCTTGAATACAATGGGATTTCACACCTGAGGAATCTTTCACTCTACCTCCTCTGACTAAGACTATAGAATGTTCCTACAAATTATGACCTTCGCCCGGAATGTGATCAAATATATCATGTCGATTGCTCAACCGTACTTTGGCTATCTTACGTAGAGCTGAATTTGGTTTTTTTTGTGTACTCGTAAGAATATGCGGGCATACTCCTTGCTTCTGGAGACATTGATCCGAAGCTCTAGTACGGTCCGTGTGCCATTTTTTTTCTCTACCATGATGAATCAATTGATTAAATGCAGACATCGATCTCTTTTAATGTCCTTTCCCCCTTTGCCTATCACTAGTGGTTACTCCCGATCCAAAGCACCCCTTTTCCATTCATAGGGAGATCCAATTATCAAAATCAATAAAAAGGCCATCAAATCATCCCGAATAAAATGGATTTCTTTCTCATGTATGCGAACGGATAAACAAAAGAGAGATTTTAATAGTCCATCTGATCGAGTAATTGGTTTATGGTCACACAAAGGAATCAATCTTACTGATAGGAATGGTCTCTGCCTTTCCCGACTTAATTAGCAGACAAACAAGCAAGAGGAAGAGGCATACGAGTTCAACTTCTCGTACTATCATATCTGGTACGTCATTGTCAAAAGATTTCAGTCTCAGTGGCAGTACCGCTTAACAAATGGGTTCAAGTTGCAAGTCGAAGAGAGTGAAAATATCCAAGGGACCCTATGACCAAAATGGGAGAACCAAGGGGTAAATGCACACTATCATTACAAGATGGGAAGACTTGGACCCAATGGATCGTATTTCAGATATGCATAGCTCATTAGTGTAGTACAACCACTTATACTTTCGATAGAGATTGGGGCTCTCAAGAGTAGGATCGAGGTATCGTATGGTTCAAATTGAGGTTCGAAGAGCGCAGTTTTCTTCATTAATGAGTGAAGCCTATCAAGGAAAGCATTCACATTGTAGCTCCATTCCATGGCTATTTTTTTTCTTTGCTCGTCTAGTTCCGATTTGTAACTACTCATATCAGCTTAACTAGTAATTAGTGCCTTTCGGAACTCTATTACCTTCCCTTCTTCCTTGACTGTTGATGTGATGGTAACTAGATATTTCTTTTGAATTGACACAATTTCAATTAAAAAAGGAAGTAAGGTAAGGCACTAGTCTCCTATTTGAGAATAAACTGCTATTGAATCCATAGCTAGTCTTTCTCTTGTGAACGACTCCACTGCAAGAAGAATAAGCGCTCCTTTCAATATCCGGTGTGTTCGTAAGAGCTCTGCCGCCTATCCGCTGTTGAATACCAACCGGTGCACTAATAGGAGTAGACACTAGAAAAAGAGCAGTTATCGAATGTTAATCAGTAACCGGTGTGATGTTAACAATTGAATGCGTATCAGCTGTGATCTATTCGGCTGTGATTGAATCAGTAAGCGCGGGTACAGTAAGTACTGCCGGGTTAGAGCAATTAGTCCCTTATCTATAGGAGAAAGGAAGCCCACACATAGTTGTCTGACTTTCTTTTAGTCCCTTTCGTTGGCTAGCGTAGTAGACTATAGGTCATTCAGAAGGGCTCCTTATAGTTCTATTTTAGGGCGTAACATTGTGGTTGTTCCTTCGACTGACTGAGAAAAATGATAATCCATAGGCATCTTCCATTCATTTGGATTTTGGTTTTTCCGCACCATATTTAGATCTGGCTCTTCTTTGATCTGGAATTTCCAGCAAATCTTTGACTCCTTGAATACAATGGGATTTCACACCTGCCGAATCATTCACTCTACGTCATTTGAGTAAGACTATAGGATGTTCCTGCGAATTATGACCTTCACCCAGAATGTGTGCAAATATATCATGTCGGTTGCTCAACCGTATTTTGGCTATCTTACGTAGAGCTGAATTTATTTTTTTCGGTGTTCTCGTCAGAACACGCAAGCATACTCCTTCCTTCTGGGGACATTGATCCGAAGCTCGAGTATGGTCCATGTGCCGTTTGTCTTCTCTACCATGACGAATCAATTGATTGAATGTAGACATCCATCTCTTTCTAATGTTCTTCGCCCTTTGCCCTATCACTAGTGGTTACTCCCAATCCAAAGCACCTCTTTTCCATTCATAGAGAGATTCAATAGTCAAAATAAATAAAAGGCCATCAAATCATCCCAAATGAAATGGATCACTTTCTCGTGTACGCAAATGGATAAACAAAAGAGAGATTTTAATAGTCATTCAGATCGAGTAATTGGTTTATGGTCACACAAAAGAATCAATCTTACTGATAGGAATGGCCTTTGCCTTTCCCTACTTAATTAGCAAACAAACAAGCAAGAGGGAGAGGCATACGAGTTCAACTTCTTGTACTATCATTTCTGGTACGTCATTTTCAAAAATTTTCAGTCCCAGTGGCAGTACCACTTAAAAAAAGTGTTCAAAGTGCAAGTCGAAGAGGGTGAAAATACACGAGGTACCCTGTTCCCAAAATGGAAGAACCATGGGGTGAAGGCACTCTGTCATTACACGATGGGAAGACTTGGACCAAATGGATCGTACTGCAGATATGCGTAGCTCATTAGTGGAGTACAACCACTCATGCTTTCGATAGAGATTAGAGCTCTCCAGAGTAGGATCGAGATATCGTATGGTTCGAACCGAGGTTCCAAGAGCATAGTTTTCTTCATTAATGAGTGAAGCCTATCAATGAAAACATGCACATTGTAGCTCCTTTCCATGGTTATTTTTCTTTCTTTGCTCGTCTAGTTCCGATTTGTAACTACTCGTATCAGCTTAACCAGTAATTAGTGCCTTTCGGAACTCTATTACCTTCCCTTCTTCCTTAACGTCTTACTTATACCAAGGTTCTTGCTTTGCATTAAACAACGGGTTGAGGTCAATTACACCGAGGTTCTTGTTTTTGTTGAAGCAACAGGTCGAGATCTCCCATCCAAATCTGATCGAGAATGTTCTTGGATTTTCTCCTTTTCTTCTACGGGTCTCGTTATTCTTGACGGGGTTCGTATCAACAGTACGATGAATGTTGTAAGTTGTGTTCGTGGGGGAGTTAGTGTCGGTAGTTGACCTCTATGGAAGAATCAGCCGGGGAGGCCTGAGTGGCAGTGGTTTACCCTGCGGCGGATATCAGTGGTTCAAGTCCGCTTATCTCCAACCCGTGAACGTCAGCTGATACTATGATAACACCCAATTTTTCCAATTCGGCAGTTAGATCTATGATTTCTCATTCATGGAAGTTGAGGAGCATCCGTTCATTTAGCAACACCATCAGGATGGCATAGCCTGGAAATAGAGGGTGAGGTTCAAATGAGGAAAGGCGTCACAGTGGATACCTAGGCACCCAGAGATGAAGAAGGGCGTAGCAAGCGACGAAATGTTTCGGGGAGTTGAAAATAAGCATAGATCCGGAGATTCCCGAATATGTCAGAATCCTTGGTCAGGCAAGAGACAACCTGGTGAACTGAAACATCTGAGTAGCTAGAAGTGATTCCCGTAGGGGAGGCAAGCTAAATGGGAGCACCCTAAACCGTGAAAATGGGCTTGTGGGAGAGCAATACGATGCGTCATGCTGCTAGGTGAAGCAGTGGAGTGTTGCACTCTAGATGGCGAGAGGACTTGGGACGAAAGCATCACTAGCTTACGCTCGACCCTAGTAGTATGGAGCATGTGAAATCCCGTGTGAATCAGCAAGGATCACCGTTGCAAGGCTAAATACTCCTGGGTGACCTACCGCGAAGGGGGAACAATTGCGAGGGAAAGGTGAAAAGAACCCCCATCGAGGAGTGAAATAGAACATGAAACCGTGAGCTCCCGACGCAATGGGGGGAGAATGTGATCTCTGACCGCGTGCCTGTTGAAGAGTGAGCTGGCGACTCATAGGCAGTGGCGTCGATTAAGGGAACCCACCGGAGCCGTAGCGAAAGCGAGTCTTCATAAGGCGATTGTCATTGCTTATGGACCCGAACATGGGTGATCGGAACATGACCAGGATGAAGCGTCAGGTGAAACTAACGTGGAGGTCTGAACCGACTGATGTTGAAGAATCAGCGGATGAGTTATGGTTAGGGGTGAAATGCCACTCGAACCCGGATCTCGTTGGTTCTCCCCGAAATGCGTTGAGGCACAGCAGTTGACTGGACATCTAGGGGTAACGCACTGTTTCGATGTGGGCCGCGAGAGCGGTACCAAATCGAGGCAAACTCTAAATCCCCGATATGACCCCAAAATTACAGGGGCCGACGATCGGCCAGTGAGATGATGGGGATAAGCTTCATCGTCGAGAGGGAAATAGCCCGGATCACCAGCTGACGGCTCCTAAATGACTGCTCAGTGATAGACGGAGGTAGGGGTGCAGAGACAACTAGGAGGTTTACCTAGAAGTAGCCACCCGTCGAAAGAGTGCGTAATAGCTCACTGATCAAGCGCTCGTCGCGCCGAAGATGAACGGGGCTAAGCGATCTGCCGAAACTGTGGGATGTCAAAATGCATCAGTAGGAGAGCGTTCCGCCGTCATAGGGAAGCACCCGAGCAAGCAGGTGTGGACGAAGCGGAAGTGAGAATGTCTGCTTGAGCAACGCAAACATTGGTGAGAATCTAATGCCCCAAAAACCTGACGGGTTCCTTCGCGATGGTTCGTCCACGGAGGGTTTGTCAGGTCGAAAGACGTAGTCGATGGTAGATTGATCATTCTGACATAGGGTGATCAGCAAGGCAGCAACATCTTGTTGGAGTTGGAGCGAGAGTGCTCAATGAGGCCACGGATCACAAGCTGAGAGTCTCGAGATGTGCTATGTCGGTCATCATCAGTCAGTCAAATAAGCGACGCCTTTCTTTTTTGTAGGAATATTTAGATCTGACGAATTGCATATATAGGGAAGTGCATTGCTTCTCTTCGAGTGTGTCTGCTTTGATTGAAGTAGACGTGCTCCCTTTTTTCAGCCCCACTGACGCTACGGGGCCCCTATCTGATAAGGAATTTTTTCAGCCCCGCTGAGAGTCTCGGGATGTGCTATGTCGATCATCATCAGTTAGTCAAATAAGCGACGCCTTTCTTTTTTGTAGGAATATTTAGATCTGACGAATTGCATATATAGAGAAGTGCATTGCTTCTCTTCGAGCGTGTCTGCTTTGATTGAAGCATACGTGCTCCCTTTTTCCAGCCCCGCTGACGCTACGGGGGCCCTATCTGATAAGGAATTCAAATCAATTCAGATGGTCTCATGAAAAATCTAGTTCGATGGCTGTTCTCTACTAACCACAAGGATATCGATACTTTATATTTCATCTTCGGTGCCATTGCTGGAGTGATGGGCGCATGCTTCTTCGTACTGATTCGAATGGAATTAGCTCGACCCGGCGATCAAATTCTTGGTGGGAATTATCAACTTTATAATATTTTAATAACAGCTCACGCTTTTTTAATGATCTTTTTATGGTTATGCCGGCGATGATAGGTGGATCTGGTAATTAGTTTGTGCCGATTCTGATAGGTGCACCTGACATGGCATTTCCACGATTAAATAATATTTCATTCTGGTTGTTGTCACTAAGTCTCTTGCTCCTCTCCAGCTCAGCCTTAGTAGAAGTGGGTAGTGGCACTGGGTGGACGGTCTATCCGCCTTTAAGTGGTATTACCAGCCATTCGGGAGGATCAGTTGGTTCAGCAATTTTTAGTCCTCATCTATCTGGTGTTTCATCAATTTTAGGTTCTATAAATTTTATAACAACTATCTTCAACATGCGTGGACATGGAATGACTTTGCATAGATTACCCCTGTTTGTGTGGTCCGTTCTAGTTAGGGTTAGGGTTAGGGTTAGGGTTAGTGTTCAAAGTGCAAGTCGAAGAGGGTGAAAATACACGAGGTACCCTGTTCCCAAAATGGAAGAACCATGGGGTGAAGGCACTCTGTCATTACACGATGGGAAGACTTGGACCAAATGGATCGTACTGCAGATATGCGTAGCTCATTAGTGGAGTACAACCACTCATGCTTTCGATAGAGATTAGAGCTCTCCAGAGTAGGATCGAGATATCGTATGGTTCGAACCGAGGTTCCAAGAGCATAGTTTTCTTCATTAATGAGTGAAGCCTATCAATGAAAACATGCACATTGTAGCTCCTTTCCATGGTTATTTTTCTTTCTTTGCTCGTCTAGTTCCGATTTGTAACTACTCGTATCAGCTTAACCAGTAATTAGTGCCTTTCGGAACTCTATTACCTTCCCTTCTTCCTTAACTGTTGATATGACGGTAACTAGATATTTCTTTTGAATTGACACAATTTCAATTAAAAAAAGGAAGTAGGGTAAGGCACTAGTCTTCTGTTTGAGAATAAACTGCTATTGCATCCACAGCTAGTCTTTCTCTTGTGAACGACTCCACTGCAAGAAGAGTAAGCGCTCCTTTCAATATCTTGTGTGTTCGTAAAAGTTCTACCGCCTATCCGCTTTTGAATAATTCCCGGTGCACTAATAGGAGTAGACATTGGAATAAGAGCAGTTGTTGGATGTTAATCAGTAACCAGTGCAATGTTAGCAATTGAATGCATATCGGCTGTGATCCTTTCTGCTGTGATTGAATCAGTAAGAGCGGGTTCAATAAGCGCTGCCGGGTTAGAGCAATTAGTCCCTTCTATAGGAGGAAGGAAGCCCTCACATAGTTGTCTGACTTTCTTTTAGTCTCCTTCGTCGGCTAGTGTAGTAGAATATATGTCATTTGGAAGGGCTCTGTATAGTTCTATTTTAGTGTGTAACGTTGTGGTTATTCCCTCGACTGATCGAGAAAAAGGACGTTCCATAGACATCTTCCATTCATTTAGATTTTGGTTTTTCCGCACCATATTTAGATCTGCCTCTTCTTCAATTCGGAATTCCAAGCAAATCCTTGACTCCTTGAATACTATGGGATTTCACACCTGGCGAATCTTTCACTCTACCTCCTCTTACTAAGACTATAGGATGTTCCTACAAATTATGACCTTCGCCCGGAATGTGAGTAAATATATCATGTTAATTGCTCAGCCATACTTTGGCAATCTTACGTAGAGCCGAATTTGGTTTTTTTGGTGTTCTTGTCAGAACACGTGGGCATACTCCTTGCTTCTGGGGACATTGTTTCGAAGCTCGAGTACGGTCTGTGCACTATTTTTCTTCCTACCATGACGAATCAATTGATTTAATGTAGACATCCATCTCTTTCTAATGTCCTTCCCCCTTTTGCCCTATCACTAGTGATTATTTCCGATCCAATGCACACCTTTTCCATTCATAGAGAGATCCAATCGTCAAAATCAATAAAAAGGCCATCAAAGCATCCCGAATGAAAAGGATCGCTTTCTCGTGTACGTGAACGGATAAACAAAAGAGAGATTTTAATAGTCAATCAGATCGAGTAATTGGTTTATGGTCACATAAAGGAATCAATCTTAATGATAGAAATGGTCTGCGCCTTTTCCTACATAATTAGCAAACAAACAAGCAAGAGGGAGAAGCATACAAGTTCAACTTCTCATACTATCATGTCTGGTACCCCATTATCAAAAGATTTCAATCTCAGTGGCAGACCGCTTAAAGAAAGCGTTCAAGTTGCAAGTCGAAGAGGGTGAAAATTCCCGAGGGACCCTGTGCCCAATTCCCGGGCATATATTATATGCTAACAAAAACTTTAGTTTACAAAGATATAAAACTACGGAAATCTACTTAGATCTGATTATAAGAATACCATACGACTATTATGGAGAAATCAGAAATCTAAGACATCATACTCTTAGAAATATTTTTATTACCTACGGATTAATAGAATCCATGACTGATCAAAATATATGTATAACAATGAAAAGTACAAGCTTAGATAATAATCCTTATCAAATTCCTATAGGTACCCCTATCGGAATACTTATCATACATAGATATGAAGATTTACCAATGGTTAAAGTTGAACAAGATATTTTACTTTCAACTTCTCCACCCTTAAGTCCAGAATTTACTCCTGGACAATCTTCTAAAGAACCTATGTTTGAATACAGAGTATACATGAATACTTTATCAGAAATAGAACCTCAAGAAATTAATAACACTAGTATTGACAATAGTCAAGGTGAACATTATGAAATTACTGATGAAAATATCGAAAGATTAAAACTTTCTATACCACATGCAAAACAAGATGAGGTATATAAACCTCAGTCTAAATTCAAATATATCTGGTTTAATAAACCTACATATATTTTTGAAAGAATGCAAGGAAATATAGAGTTAAAGGGCGATGAAGACTTAACTCTATAAAAATACTAAATCTTACACAGATTGAAAAACTAAAACAAAAATACCCGAAAAAGAAATATTTACATATTGGATTGATCCAAATAAAAATTACTGGTCTATTCAGATCAGGAATAGATACACCAATTATGATAATATGTTGTGATGAAAGAATTATCAATAATCCTCTAAATAGTATAATAGGAGGAGCAAAATCCAATTTAGCAAACAGAATATTTGGAGTAAATATACATCCTGATTTTTGTATCAGTTTATATGATTCTAATATTGAAAAGGTTTGTACACTATCTATCAATCTCAAGGGAATAGAAATGCTCCCTGGATCTAAGGTTTTGGGAATTCAATGGGAACATTGCTTAGCCCTAAACGAAACATCTACCTTCAGATCAGTCACACCAACACAATTTATTAAACTCTTTGAGGTTGGAAACGGTAAAATAATCCAACCAAAATTAGTTAATATAAGACATCTAAGATATGATAATGAGATGCAAGTGTTTTTGAAAACTTTAAAACCAAAAACACATCTCCCTATAGAAACCTTTATTGCTTCTGGAAATACTATTTCTACTACGATCATAAATCCAAGTATCCCAAGAAGTCTTAGTACTTCTGAACACAGACATACAAATCTTCACTTGGAACCAAATAGACCTAGTACTTCTACTTTTGAAAATCTTGAACATACACCTCTTGAAGGAAGAACTCAATGAATTCTTGATCAACAAAAACGGATACACGACCAACAAGTTATACGACTCCCAACAAGTTCTTTTGGCCTATCCAATGTTGGATCTTGAAACAAAACCCCAATTGCATATATATATTCCCATGACATTATTGTTCCCCAATAATTCATGTCTTACTTTACACACTTTACTAGATTCTGGCGCAGAAACTAGCTTTATACAAGAAAAATTTGTTCCTTCACAATTATGGTTACCTCTTGAGAAACATGCTAAATTACAAGACTTTATGGGTCCGACCAGTTCTTGTCACTCATAAAGCAAAAATCCCTATATCTATTCCAGATATTCATAATACACCACATCACTATACTTTCGACTTTGCCTTACTACCCATCGATTTCGACATCGATTGTCTAGTTGGCATGAATAATCTACGACATTACGCTCCTTTCAATATCTTGGCTTCTTCATACACGCCAGCCCAGCGTGGTGAAAGTCTTATTCCAAAACCAATACAAATACAAGGATCAAAATACTATAGTAAATTTGACGCTAAATCTGGTTTTTGGCAAATAAAATTAGCCAATATAGAATCTATAGAATTAACAGCTTTTAGCTGTCCTCAGGGACACTATGAGTGGTTAGTAATGCCATTTGGCCTAAAAAATGCTCCACAAATATTTCAAAAGTGGATGAATTCTATATTTGGATACTTACAATTTGTCGTAGTATATGTTGACGATATATTAGTCTTCTCACCTACTTTGGAAGACCATAAATAACATTTACTGCAAGTAGTAAAACTATTATTAGACAATGGAATTATCCTAAGTCCAACAAAAATACATTTATTCAAAAAAGAAATAGAATTCCTTGGGAAATATATAAAGGAAGGTCAAATAGAATTACAACAACATATTTATTCCAAGTTAAAGGAATTTCCTAAAACATTCAAAACTCTAAAACAATTACAGAGTTTTTTGGGATTATTAAATTATGGAAGAAAATTTATTCCTTATTTATCCCAATTAGTTCAAAATTTACAAGAAAAGCTGACTACAGAACAGTCTAAAATAGAAAATGGTGACCAACCTAGAAAATGGAATACAGATAAAATAGTAATCCAACTTTCTTCTAAAGAAGAAAAGGAAATAGAAAATATAAAAGAATTAATTACTCAGCAAATAATATTATATTTTCCTAAAAATGAAGAGTTGGTAACTCTCCAAACAGATGCTTCTGACCTATTTTGGGCAGGAGTTCTAATAGCAAAACAAAAGGAAATTATTGCTTACACTTCGAGAAAATTTAATAAACCACAACGGAATTATTCTACATATGATAAATTATATCTGCTCAATAGACAGTTTGGAATTGAAACCGATAACAAAGCGGTATCTCAATTTTTGAAAAAAAGAACGATAAATAATCCTGAAGAAAATCTCAGGAGAATAAGAATCGTTTTATATTTAGAAATTTATCAATATGATGTTAAATACATTCCTGGTTTCACTAACCATCTTGTAGATTTATTAATTCGTCCTGACAATGGACGAAGATCGCTTGAAAAAACTTAAAGTTATGGTCGAAAAGGCCAAATGGACTACAGTCCAAAACAACAAGAAGACCCCTGCACAAGGGAGCAACTCAAAGAAACAGAAAGAAACCACCCTGGACACAGGAGCAACCACCCTGAAGACAGGAGCACTCAACCTGGCTACAGGAGTATCTTCCACCCCTACTACAGAAGAAAGGCAATTTCCACCACCAGGAATGACTGTCTTAAAACCTCAGAACACCACTCAGCCACAATCTTCCTACAGTAATGTAGCAGCCGCTCAACGGCGAGTTCAACCTAGCAAACCAATTGCAGCAGCAGTAGTTCGAGATTGGTACAACCTCGAGCTCAAAACAGCCAATCCTTACATCTATGAGAAGATGAATGGATGCTATAGAGCAATCCAGTCCAATGACTTCTCATCCTCCAAATACTGGTTATCCCAGATTGAACAAATGATACTCTCTATGCTCTCTCGGTACACCCAAGAGAAGATAGAGAAGCAAGCTATTGTTCAAGCTGCAACAGACCTCTGCACGTATACCAACACTTCCCAGAGCTCTGATTTGGCAGAAAGAAAGAGTACTTGGTTTAAAGGTACCTCTCAGGACCAACAATATCTGAGAGAGATGATACAAGATCTAGAAATTGCAGAGCAGGTATATCACCCTCTACCTGAATTCTACAATCTTCTTAACTTGTGCAAAATTGATACTGCCACAGCAAGACAGATGGAGGCCGAGCTTACAGTTCAGAGAATGATAGGCCTCAACCATCAAAATCTAATCCCAGACTCTCAGCTGAAAACTTTCTTCCAACAGCTGGAAGCTACCGATATTCTATCACTTCTACAACAACATGAGTTGATATGGAACATGTACAATTCCCCCCGAATTGTTACTGGTTTCCAAAATATCACATCTTGCCGAAAAGCCTTACAAATGAGGCTTGTTCATGAGATTTATGTCAACTCTTCCCATCCTGAAGAATACCAGGATGTTCTTCCAGCCATATGCAGTCAAACTATCAAAGCATATGCATCTAAGTATCAAACCAGCTTCTTCTTCCGCATCTGGAGCACATGGGAAGAAAGACGATATATAAAACTCTACAGTTCAGTCCAGCTATGGGAGCTTCATAAAGAAAATTATGGACCTCCTTCTACTATTTGTGACAACCTTCCTGTTCTTGACCTAGAAGCTGAAGCAGGCAAGGCTGCCAAGGAGTTTTTCGAAGAGGCATACCAGAAAGCTCTTATTGGAGCTCATTCTATTAAAATAGAAAACAATATCTTGTTATATGACTTCATTGGTGCTTTCGAACCTTCTGAAGCCAAGACTGCCAGGGCTTTGGATTTTCTAGTCTCTCTCAAACTTGGGAAAATTGGCACTAAAGCTAAAGAAGAATTTTATGCCAACATGGAGAATGACGAATCAGAAGACAATTATGCTGAAGACAATCATGATCCAGACGAGCCAGCTCAGATGGATGAAGATGCCCTTCACAACATCATGCAGGACTAAAAGCATGGTGGGCCCTAGTCCTCTTATCCTCTACCCAGAAAGGAGATTCTTTCTTATCTCGTCCACCTCGCTGAAGACCAATAATTGTACTTAACACTATAGTCTTTTGACTTCTTGCAATAATTTGAAACTTTATTAGCTGTAAAGTGATTCCTTCTTATCAGAATGGAATCTTACTGTAACCCAAAGAGACTATAAATGAGAGGCTTCGGCCAAGGAGAAAGGTAGAGCCTATCAAGCCTTCTCCTTTTTTAAAATCCTTCTGAGTCCTTAATCTTGCCTCTAGTTTTAAATTTCTTTTTGTGAATAAAGAAGAAGTTGAATCTTGGCACGTGAATAGCAACAATGCTTCTTTCAATATCCAGTGTGTTCGTAAAAGTTCTGTTGCCTATCTGCTGTTGAATAATTCCCGGTGCACTAATAGGAGCAGACATTGGAATAAGAGCAGTTGTTGGACGTTAATAAATAACCAGTGCAATATTAGCAATTGAATGTGTATCGGCTGTGAACCTTTCTGTGTGATTGAATCAGTAAGAGCGGGCTGCTGCCGGGTTAGAGCAATTAGTCCCTTATCTATAGGAGGAAGGAAGCCCTCACATAGTTCTCTTTCTTTTAGTCTCCTTCGTCGGCTAGTGTAGTAGAATATATGTCATTTGGAAGGGCTCCACATAGTTCTATTTTAGGGCGTAACGTTGTGATTATTCCCTCGACTGATCGAGAAAAAGGACGTTCCATAGGCATCTTCCATTCATTTGGATTTTGGTTTTCCGCACCATATTTAGATCTGTCTCTTCTTCGATCCGGAATTCCCAGCAAATCCTTGACTCTTTGAATACAATAGGATTTCACACCTGAGGAATCTTTCACTCTACCTCCTCTGACTAAGACTATAGAATGTTCCTACAAATTATGACCTTCGCCCAGAATGTGATCAAATATATCATGTCGATTGCTCAACCGTACTTTGGCTATCTTACGTAGAGCTGAATTTGGTTTTTTTGGTGTACTCGTAAGAACATGCGGGCATACTCCTTGCTTCTAGAGACATTGATCCGAAGCTCTAGTACGGTCTGTGTGCCATTTTTCTTCTCTACCATGATGAATCAATTGATTAAATGCAGACATCCATCTCTTTTAATGTCCTTTCCCCCTTTACCTATCACTAGTGGTTACTCCCGATCCAAAGCACCCCTTTTCCATTCATAGGGAGATCCAATTATCAAAATCAATAAAAAGGCCATCAAATCATCCCGAATAAAATGGATTACTTTCTCATGTATGCGAACGGATAAACAAAAGAGAGATTTTAATAGTCAATCTGATCGAGTAATTGGTTTATGGTCACACAAAGGAATCAATCTTACTGATAGGAATGGTCTCTGCCTTTCCCGACTTAATTAGCTAACAAACAAGCAAGAGGAAGAGGCATACGAGTTCAACTTCTCGTACTATCATGTCTGGTACGTCATTGTCAAAAGATTTCAGTCTCAGTGGCAGTACCGCTTAACAAAAGGGTTCAAGTTGCAAGTCGAAGAGAGTGAAAATATCCAATGGACCCTATGACCAAAATGGGAGAACCAAGGGGTAAATGCACACTATCATTACAAGATGGGAAGACTTGGACCCAATCGATCGTACTTCAGATATGCATAGCTCATTAGTGTAGTACAACCACTTATACTTTCGATAGAGATTGGGCCTCTCAAGAGTAGGATCGAGGTATCGTATGGTTCAAATTGAGGTTCGAAGAGCGCAGTTTTCTTCATTAATGAGTGAAGCCTATCAAGGAAAGCATTCACATTGTAGCTCCATTCCATGGCTATTTTTTTTCTTTACTCGTCTAGTTCCGATTTGTAACTACTCATATCAGCTTAACTAGTAATTAGTGCCTTTCGGAACTCTATTACCTTCCCTTCTTTCTTGACTGTTGATGTGATGGTAACTAGATATTTCTTTTGAATTGACATAATTTCAATTAAAAAAGGAAGTAAGGTAAGGCACTAGTCTCCTATTTAAGAATAAACTGCTATTGAATCCATAGCTAGTCTTTCTCTTGTGAACGACTCCACTGCAAGAAGAATAAGCGCTCCTTTCAATATCCGGTGTGTTCGTAAGAGCTCTGCCGCCTATCCGCTGTTGAATACCAACCGGTGCACTAATAGGAGTAGACACTAGAAAAAGAGCAGTTATCGAATGTTAATCAGTAACCGGTGTGATGTTAACAATTGAATGCGTATCAGCTGTGATCCTTTCGGCTGTGATTGAATCAGTAAGCGCGGGTACAGTAAGTACTGCCGGGCTAGAGCAATTAGTCTCTTATCTATAGGAGAAAGGAAGCCCTCACATAGTTGTCTGACTTTCTTTTAGTCTCTTTTGTCGCCTAGTGTAGTAGACTATAGGTCATTCGGAAGGGCTCCTTATAGTTCTATTTTAGGGCGTAACGTTGTGGTTGTTCCTTCGACTGACTGAGAAAAATGATAATCCATAGGCATCTTCCATTCATTTGGATTTTGGTTTGTCCGCACCATATTTAGACCTGCCTCTTCTTTGATCTGGAATTTCCAGCAAATCTTTGACTCCTTGAATACAATGGGATTTCACACCTGGCGAATCAATCACTCTACGTCATTTGAGTAAGACTATAGGATGTTCCTGCGAATTATGACCTTCACCCAGAATGTGTGCAAATATATCATGTCGGTTGCTCAACCGTACTTTGGCTATCTTACGTAGAGCTGAATTTATTTTTTTCGGTGTTCTCGTCAGAACACGCGAGCATACTCCTTCCTTCTGGGGACATTGATCCGAAGCTCAAGTATGGTCCGTGTGCCGTTTTTCTTCTCTACCATGACGAATCAATTGATTGAATGTAGACATCCATCTCTTTCTAATGTTCTTCGCCCTTTGCCCTATCACTAGTGGTTACTCCCAATCCAAAGCACCTCTTTTCCATTCATAGAGAGATTCAATAGTCAAAATCAATAAAAGGCCATCAAATCATCCCAAATGAAATGGATCGCTTTCTCGTGTACGCAAATGGATAAACAAAAGAGAGATTTTATTAGTCATTCAGATCGAGTAATTGGTTTATGGTCACACAAAAGAATCAATCTTACTGATAGGAATGGCCTTTGCCTTTCCCTACTTAATTAGCAAACAAACAAGCAAGAGGGAGAGGCATACGAGTTCAACTTCTTGTACAATCATTTCTGGTACGTCATTTTCAAAAAATTTCAGTCCCAGTGGCAGTACCACTTAAAAAAAGTGTTCAAACTGCAAGTCGAAGAGGGTGAAAATACACGAGATACCCTGTTCCCAAAATGGAAGAACCATGGGGTGAAGGCACTCTGTCATTACACGATGGGAAGACTTGGACCAAATGGATCGTACTGCAGATACGCGTAGCTCATTAGTGGAGTACAACCACTCATGCTTTCGATAGAGATTAGAGCTCTCCAGAGTAGAATCGAGGTATCGTATGGTTCAAACCGAGGTTCAAAGAGCACAGTTTTCTTCATTAATGAGTGAAGCCTATCAACGAAAACATCCACATTGTAGCTCCTTTCCATGGTTATTTTTCTTTCTTTGCTCGTCGAGTTCCGATCTGTAACTACTCGTATCAGCTTAACCAGTAATTAGTGCCTTTCGGAACACTATTACCTTCCCTTCTTCCTTAACTGTTGATGTGACGGTAACTAGATATTTCTTTTGAATTGACACAATTTCAATTAAAAAAAGGAAGTAGGGTAAGGCACTAGTCTTCTGTTTGAGAATAAACTGCTATTGCATCCACAGCTAGTCTTTCTCTTGTGAACGACTCCACTGCAAGAAGAGTAAGCGCTCCTTTCAATATCTTGTGTGTTCGTAAAAGTTCTACCGCCTATCCGCTTTTGAATAATTCCCGATGCACTAATAGGAGTAGACATTGGAATAAGAGCAGTTGTTGGACGTTAATCAGTAACCAGTGCAATGTTAGCAATTGAATGCATATCGACTGTGATCCTTTCTGCTGTGATTGAATCAGTAAGAGCGGGTTCAATAAGCGCTGCCGGGTTAGAGCAATTAGTCCATTCTATAGGAGGAAGGAAGCCCTCACATAGTTGTCTGACTTTCTTTTAGTCTCCTTCGTCGGCTAGTGTAGTAGAATATATGTCATTTGGAAGGGCTCTGTATAGTTCTATTTTAGTGTGTAACGTTGTGGTTATTCCCTCGACTGATCGAGAAAAAGGACGTTCCATAGACATCTTCCATTCATTTAGATTTTGGTTTTTCCGCACCATATTTAGATCTGCCTCTTCTTCGATTCGGAATTCCAAGCAAATCCTTGACTCCTCGAATACTATGGGATTTCACACCTGGCGAATCTTTCACTCTACCTCCTCTTACTAAGACTATAGGATGTTCCTACAAATTATGACCTTCGCCCGGAATGTGAGTAAATATATCATGTCAATTGCTCAGCCATACTTTGGCAATCTTACGTAGAGCCGAATTTGGTTTTTTTGTTCTTGTCAGAACACGTGGGCATACTCCTTGCTTCTGGGGACATTGTTTCGAAACTCGAGTAAGGTCTGTGCACTATTCTTCTTCTCTACCATGACGAATCAATTGATTTAATGTAGACATCCATCTCTTTCTAATGTCCTTCCCCCCTTTGCCCTATCACTAGTGATTATTTCCGATCCAAAGCACACCTTTTCCATTCATAGAGAGATCCAATCGTCAAAATCAATAAAAAGGCCATCAAAGTATCCCGAATGAAAAGGATCGCTTTCTCGTGTACGTGAACGGATAAACAAAAGAGAGATTTTAATAGTCAATCAGATCGAGTAATTGGTTTATGGTCACACAAAGGAATCAATCTTAATGATAGAAATGGTCTGCGCCTTTTCCTACATAATTAGCAAACAAACAAGCAAGAGGGAGAAGCATACAAGTTCAACTTCTCGTACTATCATGTCTGGTACCCCATTATCAAAAGATTTCAATCTCAGTGGCAGACCGCTTAAAGAAAGCGTTCAAGTTGCAAGTCGAAGAGGGTGAAAATCTCCGAGGGACCCTGTGCCCAAAATGGGAGAACCATGGGGCTGAAGGCACACTGTCATTACACGATGGGAAGACTTGGACCAAATGGATCGCACTGCAGATACGCGTAGCTCATTAGTGGAGTACAAGCACTCATGCTTTTTATAGAGATTGGGGATCTCCAGAGTAGGATCGAGTTATCATATGGTTCAAACCAAGGTTCGAAGAGCGCAGTTTTCTTCATTAATGAGTGAAGCCTATCACGGAAAGCATTCACATTGTAGCTCCATTCCATGGCTATTTTTCTTTCTTTGCTCATCTATTTCCGATTTGTAACTACTTGTATCAGTTTAACCAGTAATTAGTGCCTTTCGGAACTCTATTACCTTCCCTTCTTCCTTGACTGTTGATGTGACGATAACTAGATATTTCTTTTGAATTGATACAATTTCAATTAAAAAAGGAAGTAAGGTAAGGCACTAGTCTCCTTTTTGAGAATAAACTGCTATTAAGGCACAACTAGTTTTTCTCTTGTGAATGACTCTGCTGCAAGAAGAGTAAGCACTACTTTCAATCTCCGATATGTTCGTAGGAGTTCTGCTGCCTATTCTCTGTTGAATAACCGCTGGTGCACTAATAGGAGTAGACATTAGAATAAGAGCAGTTATCGGACGTTAATCAGTAACCGGTGTGATGTTAGCAATTGAATACGTATCGACTGTGATCCTTTCAACTGTGATTGAATCAGTAAGCACTGCCAGGTTAGAGCAATTAGTCCCTTATCTATAGGAGGAAGGAAGCCCTCACATACTTGTCTAATTTTCTTTTAGTCTCTTTCGTCGGCTAGTATAGTAGACTATAGGTCATTCGGAAGGGCTCCATATAATTCTATTTTAGGACGTAACATTGTGGTTGTTCCTCGACTGACTGAGAAAAATGACATTCCATAGGCATCTTCCATTCATTTAGATTTTGATTTTTTCGCACCATATTTAGATCTGTCTCTTTTTCGATCCAAAATTCCTAGCAAATCCTTGACTCCTCGAATATACTGGGATTTCACACCTAGCGAATCTTTCACTCTACCTTCTCTGACTAAGACTATAGGATGTTCCTGTGAATTATGACCTTCGCCCAGAATGTGATCAAATATATCATGTCGATTGCTCAACCCTACTTTGGCTATCTTACGTAGAGCTGAATTTGGTTTTTTTCAGTGTTCTCGTCCAAACACGCGGGCATACTCCTTGCTATTGGGGACATTGATCTGAAGCTCGAATATGGTCCGTGCGCCATTTTTCTTCTCCACCATGACGAATAAATTGATTGAATGTAGACATCCATCTCTTTCTTATGTCATTCCCCCCTTGCCATATCACTAGTGGTTACTCCCGATCCAAAGCACCCATTTTCCATTCATATAGAGATCCAATCATCATAATCAATTAAAAGGCCATTATGGACCAAGATACAAACGAATCAATCTTGTTTAGACGTACTGCGCAAGGAGAAGAAAAATTGACTTCCGAATCAGGGATAATAAATAAAATCAAAACCGGATAAAATCGTATATCGAAACAACTTCTGACATCACTGGAGGGATCAGAACCACTTTCGTGGGCTAACAATTTTTCTGGATAGGTCGAAATTTGGAAGCAAATGGAAAAGGAACACCGAGTAGGATCAAAGAAACTAGCGGACTCATCTCTAAATAGATACAAATAGGTGCAAATTCCGACATTACCAAAGCCCACTTGGTTCTCTCGCTCTGCTCATGGCACTCTGTCAGTCGCGGGCGGCATTCTTCTCTCCAGCCTTGTAACCTCTAAGAGTGGCTTTCATCTTAGAGTTAGGCTGCACCGACCTATTTGTCCTCAGACATAGTCCACCATGGGCCGATTACTTAACTTCAGAGAGGGAGAGCGCAACCATGATTCGTTTCCTACCTCATGGCGTAAGATACTAACATCTAGTTTCACTAAAGAAATTAAGAAAATAGCGTGTCTAGTTTATAAAAACTTAAGAATGTCTAGATCTTTAGTTCTACCTGAAAGTTATAAATGTCCTTTCAATTTAAATTCTCATGAGCATAGTATACATCTTCCTTGCAATGGTACTATTGAACAACAAAACAGTATGTTAAATTATTTAAGCGATCAATTATACCTTGTTTCTCAAAAACTTTCTACTCTGCAAATATTTTTAAGTTTTCCAACTTTTACTTCTAAAGAAAGATTTGGATCTGTTCGTATGCTAAAAACTTCTTCAAAATCTTTGAAAAACATTGATCCGAAGGAAATTGATTACCAAAATAATTTGCAGTACAAGATTTTGCAAACAAACGAATTAAATGGAAAAATAGACTCTAAAGAACTTTTTGAATTTTATGAAAAACATTCTGCTTCCATAAAATACTTTTCTAATGAAAAATCTTCTGAAAAATCCTTTTCTGATGATAGCTTTGTTTCTGTTGAAAGTTCTTTTGATGATACGTTGTCTATATCCTCTAAAGAGGAAACATATACATATATATCCTCTAACGAGGAATCTGATACACTACATATACCCTCTAACGAGGAGTCCTCTACCGAGGAAAATTTATATATACATATGGAGCAAGGCGAGTCTTCTATAATACATCATCCTTGACATCCACAACCACATCCTCATCAACTGGAAGGTACTGATAATAATATGTATTATAGAGATACTGGAGAAAATTATGTCGATTCTTATATATATAGACAAAGCAATAGACATCATAGAACAACAGAAAATTTAATTTTTTATATAGATCATATACCAGCAAACGAACTAAGAGATTATATAGTAAATTGGGAACAATTAATGGTAGGAACAAATACATTAATACCAGAAATAATACCACATAAAGATTTTGTACTACTTGCATGTGGTTATTGGCAAGGAATAGCCCTAACATGGTTAACACAATATGAAAAATTATGCCCTAATGAAATATTAGCTCTAAACAGTCATCCTTCTAGAAAAATGGCTTTGCATAGTATTTGCAAATTTTTATATGCAGACTTAACTGGAGAAGACATATCAGCAGAAGGAATTGATGAAAATATATTATTAAAAATGAAACTATGCAATATATGCTATCTTGAGGAATTCGCAAATCAATATATAAGCTACATATTCAAACTAAATTCTTTAGAAAAGAAAGAATTTTGGATAACGGCTTTCTTTTCTAAACTACCACTACCTTGGGACTCTATGATTGAGCAAAAATATAATAATCTTAGAGCAGGTGGTATTCCACATAACACAGGTGACTTAAAAAAGACTTGTATGGAAACAGTAAAAAATACTTGCAAGTTACAAAAGGCAAATAATCATCTAACAAAATACTTACATAAATCGGATATAACAACTTCTTGTTGTCCAAAATACGACCCAGACATCAACCTCCAATTTGGATGTCCCCCAACTTATGGATACAATTAACCTTACTTTCCTTATAAGAAAAGGCATAAGAAATATTCTAAGAAACACAAGTATAAAAGAGATTATAGAAATTATAAACCTAAATATAAGAGAAAGAGATACAAGGTTTCTAAGAAAAATAGGAAACCAGAATACAAAGAAAAATATAGAAAGTCTAAAAGATATAAAAAACGAAAGTTTATTAAAAGCAACAAATACAATCCAAAAAAAAATTGTAAATGTTTTAAATGTGGAAAAGAAGGACATTATTCCTACGAATGTACTGTCAATATAAAGACAGTATGGCTACAAGATTTAGAATCTTATGATATACATTTAGGAACAATTGAAGAAATACATAGTGAAACTTCTACTATATATGAAGTAGAGTCTGTATATGACGAAAGCTCTCCCTCTTCTTCTGAAACAAAAGATTTAAACATAAATATGATGACAATAAACAAAACATATCATTCTATACAAATTATACCGCTATCTAAAACCGTGATATTACCTAAAAGAGAAATTTTAAAATTTCCAGGTCATATACTTTATGCAAACAAAAATTATAGTCTACAGAGATATCAAACAACTGAAATCTACTTAGACTTAATCATAAGAATACCCTACGGATATTATGGGGAGATCCAAAATTTAAAATATCATACTATAAGAAATATCTTTATAACCTATGGATTAATAGAATCCATGACATATCAGAATACTTGTATAACAATGAAAAGCACAAGCTTAGAAAATCATCCATATCTAATTCCGTTAGGAACTCCTATTGGAATTTTAATCATACATAGATATGAAGATTTACCAATTGTTAAAATTGAACAAGATCCTCTATTTTTAACTTCTCCTCCATAAAGCCCAGAAATAACTCCTGGACAAACTTCGAAAGAACCTATGTACGAATACAGAGTATACATGAATACACTATCAGAAATAGAACCTCTTGAAACTCATAATACAAGTATAGAAAATAGCCAAGGTGAGCAATATGAAATCACAGAGGAAGATATTGAAAGATTAAAACTTTCAATACCTCAGGCAAAACCAAATGAAGTATATAATCCTCAATCTAGATTTAAATCTATATAGTCTAACAAAAATACATATATATTTGAACGTATGCAAGGAAATATCGAATTAAAAGGAGATGAAGATTTTACTTCTATAAAAATATTAAATCTTGAGCAAATTGAGAAATTAAAACTTAAATATCCTCGAAAAAAATATTTACATATTGGATTAATACAAATAAAGATAACTGGTTTATTCAGATCTGGAATAGATACACCAGTAATGATAATATGTTGTGATGAAAGAATTATCAACAATCCTCTAAATAGTATATTAGGAGGAGCTAAATCAAATTTAGCCAACAGAATATTCGGTGTAAATATACATCCAGATTTTTGTATCAGCTTAAATGACATCAATATAGAAAAGGCATGTACTCTATCTATAAATTTAAAGGGAATAGAAATGCTTCCTAGATCAAAAGTTTTGGGAATCCAATGGGAATATTGTCTAGCTCTAAATGAAACTTCTACATTTAGATCAGTTACACCTCAGTTTATTAGACTATATGAAGTTGGGAATGGAAAAATTATCCACCCAAAATTAGTCAATATCAAACATCTAAAATATGACAATGAAATACAAGTTTTTTTGAAAACATTAAACCCAAAATCACAACTTCCCATAGAAACTTTTATTGCTTCAGGAAATACTATTTCTACAACATTTATACAGCCAACTATTCCAAGAAGTTTAAGTTCTACTAACTTTCGGAAAACTACTCTACATCTAGAGCCTAGCAGACCAAGTACTTCTATTATTGATAATCTAGAACATACTCCTTTAGAAGGGAGAACTCAAAAAATCTTAGATCAACAAAATAGGTTCAAGAGCAAAATATTATACGATATCAACTAGTTCCTTCGGACTTTCAAATGTTGGACCTTGAAACCAAGTCTCAACTACATATTTATCTCCCTATGACTATAACACTTCCGGATGAACATCAAAGGTTTACTATTCATACTCTTTTAGATTCAGAAGCTGAAACTAACCTTATTCAAAAGGCATTTATCCCCCAACAATTTTGGACTCCATTAGCGAAAAATGCTAAACTACATGATTTCATGGGTAGACCTGTTTTAGTCACCCATAAAACAAAACATCAGTATCTTTCCCCGATATTCACAACCAATTTCATCATTACCACTTTGAATTTGCTTTATTACCAATCGATTTTGACATCGATTGTCTCGTTGGTATGAATAATCTTCGACACTATGCTCCATTTAATACACATTATTTTACCTTTGACAATCATCCTATTCCTCGGGTACATTTTCCCATCCCTTTAGCCCACATAGCCCAGCGTGGTGAGGTGGCTCCTAATCCTAATTCTAATACGTTTTATACGTATCCCATTTCAACAATATCCGCTACGGAAACTATTATACATAGTCTTCTAAAATCTTTATATTCTAATGATCCTTTGTTACATTTTGACAAAGCACCACGATATTGTACTCTAACTATCCTAGATCAATATAAAGATACTAAGATTAGAGTAAATAGTATAATGGTATCCCCTTTAGACAAAAAAGAATTCTCTGAACAAATTAAAGAATTATTAGACCTCAAATTAATACAACCAAGCACCAGTCCACATTCTTCTCCTGCATTCATGGTAAGAAACCATGCAGAACAAAAAAGAGGAAAAGCAAGAATGGTCATAAACTATAGAAAATTAAATAGTTGTACAAAATTTGATGGTTATTTCATACCTTCTGCTGAACAACTAATAAAACAAATACAAGAATCAAAATACTATAGTAAATTTGATGCTAAATCTGGTTTTTGGCAGATAAAACTAGCCAATACGGAATATATAAAATTAACAGCATTCAGTTGCCCTCAAGGACATTACAAATGGTTAGTAATGCCTTTTGGTTTAAAAAATGCTCCACAAATATTTCAAAAATGGATGAATTCTATATTTGGACATCTACCTTTTGTAGTAGTTTATGTAGATGATATTTTAATCTTTTCACCTACTCTAGAAGAGCATAAACAACATTTATTACAAGTCTCAAAATTACTACTTGATAACGGGATCATTTTAAGTCCAAAAAAGATATCTCTATTTAAAACGGAAGTCGAATTTCTTGGAAAATATATAAAAGAAGGACAGATAGAATTACAACAGTATATATACTCAAAGATAAAAGAATTTCCTAAAACCTTTAAAACTCTAAAGCAACTACAGAGTTTTTTAGGATTATTAAATTACGGAAGAAAATTCATTCCTCACTTGTCCTAGCTAGTCCAAAACCTACAAGATAAACTAACAATGGAACAATCAAAGTATAAAGTAGAAAATGGTGAACAACCTAGAAAATGGAATACAGACAAAATAAGTATTCAACTATCTTCTACAGAAGAAAAAGAAATTGAGCAAATTAAACAACTAATCACAAATCAGCTTATATTATATTTTCCAAAAGATGAAGAATTAGTAACTCTTCAGACAGATGCTTCTCAGCAATTTTGGGCAGAAGTCTTAATAGGAAAACAAAAGGAAATAATAGCTTATACTTCTAGCAAATTTACAAAACCACAACAAAACTATTCTGCTTATGACAAAGAGTTATTAGCCATCAAATTAGCTATAAAAAGCTTAAAAATTTACTTATTAAATCGTAGTTTTATGATTGAAACTGATAACAAAGCTGTAGCACAATTTCTAAAAAAAAGAACTATAAACAATCCTGAAGAAAATATTAGGAGAATAAGAATTGCTTTATACCTTGAAATTTATCAATATGATGTTAAATATATTCCGGGTTACACTAACTATCTTGCAGATTTATTAACTCGCCCAGAAGATGGACGAGGATAGGCTAAAAAGACTCAAGTCCATAGCTGAACAAGCCAAGTGGACTACCATAAATACTACTAAGAAGACCCCGCCACAAACGGGAGGTAACAGTCAGAAGAAAACCCCTGAATAAGGAGAAATCAGCAAATTTACCCAGGAAACTGGAGGCTCTACATCTACCCAGGAAACTGGCAACAATACAACAACAACCTCTACCGAGGCAAAGAAATTCCCACCATTGGAGATGACAGTTCTACCTCTTCAAAGCAATACACCTTCATAGAGCAACATCACTGCTGCACAAAGAAGACTTCAGTCAACACCAAATACAAGACCCACAGCAGCAGCAGTTGTCCGAGATTGATCGAGCAGATGATACTCTCTATGTATAACCACTACACTCAAGAAAAGACAGAGAAGCAGAACATCACAAAAGCAGTCTCTGATCTGTGTATCTATACTCTTGCTTCTCAAAGTTCAGACTTAGAGCAGAGGAAAGGAACTTGGTTCCAAGATTCGTCCCAAGATCAACAATATTTGAGGGACATAATTCAAGACATGGAAATTTCTGATCAGGTATACCACCCATTGCCTGAATTCTATAAACTTTTAGAGCTCTGCAAAATACAGACAGAAAAGTCAAGGCAGTTAGAGGCCGAGATTACAGTCCATAAAATGATAGGCCTTAATCAACAAAATATGATTCCTGACTCTCAGCTAAGAGAATTTTTCAGCAAGTTGGAAGCCACAGATATCATAACTGTATTGCAACAGCATGAATTTATTCTTAATAAAAATAATTCTCCAAGAATTATTATTGGCTTTCAAGAAATATCAAAATGTTACAAGGCCATTCAGCTAGGTCTTGTTCATTAACTCTTTGTAAATTCTTCTCACCCAGAGGAGTTTCAGGATTTTCTACCACCTATCTGTCTCAAAGGAATCAAGGCTTACACCACCAGGTATCAAACTACTTTTTTTTTCCGCATATGGAGTATTTGGGAGGAAAGGAAGTATCTGAAAGTCTTCCAGTCCATCCAACTTTGGGAGCTACACAATTACAACTATGCTCCTTCTCCAACATGTGAAAGTCTACCTGTTCTTCATCTTGAAGAAGAAACCAAGAAAGCAGCTAAGGAATTTCTCAATGAAGCATACACAAAGGCAATCTCAGGAGCTCATACAATCAAAATAGAGAATAATATTCTCTTTTATGATTATATTGGAGCCTTTGAAGCATCTGAAGTAAAAATTCCAAGAGTTCTCGCTTTCTTATCCTCCTTGCATCTAGGAAAAATCAGCTTCAAAGCTAAGGAGGAGTTCTACGAAGATCTAGAAGGCATGGAAGACGAAGATATTGGCGGAGAAGACAACCTTCTAGAAGATAATCATGATCCCGACGCGATCAGAGAAGACGAAGCTTTTGATGGAGATGCACTACAAAACATCATGCAAGACTAAGCGTGGTGGGACCATCTTCTCAAGTTTCATCCTCAGCAGCACATGCCAGCCAGCTCACTCCGCACTAAAAGATGCTCTCTTATCCTTACAAAAGCAGCCTACCGACAGCATCTTTAATAATTGTACTAAAAGTTTTGTTTTTTAGCAATCACTCCACCTTTTTCCTGTAACACTTTTTAGTCTTTAGCAATTTTTCCGCCTTTTCTCTGTAGCACTTTTTATGTTTAAAAATTCTCTCTTATCAAAATAGAATCTTACTGTACTAAAAGGCTTCGCTATAAATAAAGACTTCAGATGAAGGGAGGGGGCAGAGAGCTTTCCCGAACTTCTTTTTTTAATCATCTTCTGAATCCTTCTTTGATTCCTTCTTGTGAATAAGTTGTGAATATTTCAGAGCTTTGAGCTGAAGCAGACGCTCTCCTGCAACCTGGCTCTGATACCAGTTGCTTCTCTCCGGCCTTGTAACCTCTAAGAGTGGCTTTCATCTTAGAGTTAGGCTGCACCGACCTATTTGTCCTCAGACATAGTCCACCACGGGCCGATTACTTAACTTCAGAGAGGGAGAGCGCAGCCATGATTCGTTTCCTAGCTCATGGCGTAAGATACTAACATCTAGTTTCACTAAAGAAATTAAGAAAATAACATGTCTAACTAGTTTAGCCGGACATGGCTAAGGGAAAAGTACTTACAAAAAAAAGAAGAACGCTGCACAAGGCTCTGATACCAGTTGCAGGAGAGCGTCTGCTTCAGCTCAAAGCTCCGAAATATTCCCAACTTATTCACATGAAGGAATCAAAGAAGGATTCAGAAGATGATTAAAAAAAGAAGTTCGGGAAAGCTCTCTGCCCCCTTCCCTGTCCGACCTCCACTACTGCATAAGATGGAAACTCTACAGTTGATGCTGGCAATGAGAGATAGAAGCTCTAAAGCTACCTCCCAATACCAACTCTGCAAACCATGCTGGGGCAGATCGACCGACGATCTCAGCGAGATAAGAGGGGTCTAGCATCGCCTCTTCCCTAATCACCTCCCGGTCCCATTCTAGGAGAGACCATTGTAAGGGCAAGGTCTTTCTGGTTGCTTCCAGCAACTCGGAAAATTGGTCATAGATTTGCGAGAAAATACTATCCGGATCATCCATAGCAACGAATTTCTGTCTCAAAATCATCCCCTATGGAAAATTTCGACGGAAGCATGTGAAGCCTCACTATGGGAAGCTTCGTCGGGTCTCCGTCTCAGGGACGATCTCTAGAGCAAATGAAGATGCTCTTTCGTTTGTTCTCCTATTTCGTTCCCAAATAGAAACACAGAAAGACTCAGAGTTCGGAAAGAAGTCACACCATAGAAAGCAAATGAGTCAGAATCCATTATATGAGCTTTCCTTTTAAGTTTCGCTTCGTCGCTCTCGACAATTTGACAAAGACTTGTCGGAAATGTTTTTTTCGGTTGGGTTGGTCCAACCAACAAAAGACATGGGACTTTTTTGGCGTGACTTTTCTATTTCTATACGATATTTCTAATACTGGCTCCCAGACTCGATGATACTTCCATCTGTCAATCGACGGCGTAGAGCAAATGACGAGCCTGATGCGAGTCTTCCGTAAGTTTCTTGGAAGTGCTTTGATGGTAAACTATGATGACAAAGAGTTAAATTAGAAAACCAATTCAATATTCACAGCTCATTCGTTCAACGAACTGAAAAAGCAGGATGAGTCTCAGAAGGAAGAAAGATTTAGTAGGTCATAGAGTTTTGACAGAGTGTCGGACTGCCAACATGTGCTTCACACTCAACAAAAGTAAAGATGGAGGGTGGGTGGGAAAGAAACAGGATTCGACAGAAGCAAACTTCCGAACATTCAGGGATTGGGATTTCCTTGTCTTTGTTCCCTATCTATCTCTAAAATATCATGATATCGATCCAAGTCCCACCTATCCGTAGGAGAACGGAAGCTATGCTTGCCATCAAATAGCCCATTTTCTTCTATGATCTAGGTCTCAAATCGACGAAATTCTAGTAGGGGATATCTCCCCTAGTGGCAAACTGTCATGAGCCTCTTTTCCTTACTGATTATAGTAATCTTCTTCCTTTTTTCTAGGGCAGATAGGGGATCGCCATCTGACGTACATAGCCATCAACATCTGCCTTCGTCGTACTGATATGATTCTATGGGCTGTCATAATGCTCGATCATTCTAGGCCTTTCGAAATACGTCCTACCCCTGATGGAATGGCTACCGCCTGGAAGAGAATCCCGCCATCCCGCTACGGAACATAGCGTTCTAGAGTCATTTATGAACCAAAAACAGGGAGGTTCCAAGGTCTGTAAGCTACTCCGCTTGAACTCGACATCAGTGATTTCGAACGTTACTTACGACAGTGGAAGAGCAAAGGAATTCTGGCAATGGAAAAATGAGCAAATATTTCAAAAATGGATGAATTCTATATTTGGACATCTACCTTTTGTAGTAGTTTATGTAGATGATATTTTAATCTTTTCACCTACTCTAGAAGAGCATAAATAATATTTATTACAAGTCTCAAAATTACTACTTGATAACGGGATCATTTTAAATCCAAAAAAGATATCTCTATTTAAAACGAAAGTCGAATTTCTTGGAAAATATATAAAAGAAGGACAGATAGAATTACAACAGCATATATACTCAAAGATAAAAGAATTTCCTAAAACCTTTAAAACTCTAAAGCAACTACAGAGTTTTTTAGGATTATTAAATTACGGAAGAAAATTCAATCCTCACTTGTCCCAGCTAGTCCGAAACCTACAAGATAAACTAACAATGGAACAATCAAAGTATAAAGTAGAAAATTGTGAACAACCTAGAAAATGGAATACAGACAAAATAAGTATTCAACTATCTTCTACAGAAGAAAAAGAAATTGAGCAAATTAAACAACTAATCACAAATAAGCTTATATTATATTTTCCAAAAGATGAAGAATTAGTAACTCTTCAGACAGATGCTTCTCAGCAATTTTGGGCAGAAGTCTTAATAGCAAAACAAAAGGAAATAGTAGCTTATACTTCTGGCAAATTTACAAAACCACAACAAAACTATTCTGCTTATGACAAAGATTTATTAGCCATCAAATTAGCTATAAAAAGCTTAAAATTTTACTTATTAAATCGTAGTTTTATGATTGAAACTGATAACGAAGCTGTAGCACAATTTCTGAAAAAAAGAACTATAAACAATCCTGAAGAAAATATTAGGAGAATAAAAATTGCTTTATACCTTGAAATTTATCAATATGATGTTAAATATATTTCGGATTACACTAACTATCTTGCAGATTTATTAACTCGCCCAGAAGATGGATGAGGATAGGCTAAAAAGTCTCAAGTCCATAGCTGAACAAGCCAAGTGGACTACCATCAATACTACTAAGAAGACCCCGCCACAAACAGGAGGTAATAGTCAGAAGAAAACCCCTGAAAAAGGAGAAAGCAGCAAATTTACCCAGGAAACTGGAGGCTCTATATCTACCCAGGAAACTGGCAACAATACAACAACAACCTTTACCGAGGCAAAGCAATTCCCGCCATTGAGGATGACAGTTCTACATCTTCAAAGCAATACACTTTCATACAGCAACATCACTGCTGCACAAAGAAGAGTTCAGTCAACACCAAATACAAGACACACAGCAGCAGCAGTTGTCCGAGATTGATCGAGCAGATGATACTCTCTATGTATAACCACTACATTCAAGAAAAGACAGAGAAGCAGAACATCACAAAAGCAGTCTCTGATCTGTGTATCTATACTCTTGCTTCTCAAAGTTCAGACTTAGAGCAGAGGAAAGGAACTCGGTTCCAAGGTTCGTCCCAAGATCAACAATATTTGAGGGACATAATTCAAGACATGGAAATTTCTGATCAGGTATACCACCCATTGCCTGAATTCTATAAACTTTTAAAGCTCTACAAAATACAGACAGAAAAGTCAAGGCAGTTAGAGGCCGAGATTACAGTCCATAAAATGATAGGCCTTAATCAACAAAATATGATTCCTACCTCCAGCTAAGAGAATTTTTCAGCAAGTTGGAAGCCACAGATATCATAGCTGTATTGCAACAGCATGAACTTATTCTTAATAAAAATAATTCTCCAAGAATTATTTCTGGCTTTCAAGAAATATCAAAATGTTACAAGGCCATTCAGCTAGGTCTTGTTCATGAACTCTTTGTAAATTCTTCTCATCCAGAGGAGTTTCAGGATTTTCTACCACCTATCTGTCTGAAAGGAATCAAGGCTTACACCACCAGGTATCAAACTACTTTCTTTTTCCGCATATGGAGTATTTGGGAGAAAAGGAAGTATCTGAAAGTCTTCCTGTCCATCCAACTTTGGGAGCTATACAATTACAACTATGCTCCTTCTCCAACATGTGAAAGTTTACCTGTTCTTAATCTTGAAGAAGAAACCAAGAAAGCAGCTAAGGAATTTTTCAATGAAGCATACACAAAGGCAATCTCAGGAGCTCATACAATCAAAATAGAGAATAATATTCTCTTTTATGATTATATTGGAGCCTTTGAAGCATCTGAAGTAAAAATTCCAAGAGTTCTCGCTTTCTTATCCTCCTTGCAGCTAGGGAAAATCAGCTCCAAAGCTAAGGAGGAGTTCTACGAAGATCTAGAAGGCATGGAAGACGAAGACCTTGGCGGAGACGATAACCTTCTAGAAGATAATCATGATCCCTACGCGATCAGAGAAGACGAAGCTTTTGATGGAGATGCACTACAAAACATCATGCAAGACTAAGCGTAGTGGGACCATCTTCTCAAGTTTCATCCTCAGCAGCACATACCAGCCGGCTCACTCCGTACTAAAAGATGCTCTCTTATCCTTACAAAAGCAGCCTACCGACAGTATCTTTAATAATTGTACTAAAAGTTTTATTTTTTAGCAATAACTCCACCTTTTTCCTGTAGCACTTTTAGTCTTTAGCAATTATTCCGCCTTTTTCCTGTAGCACTTTTTCTGTTTAAATATTCTCTCTTATCAAAATAGAATTTTACTGTACTAAAAGGCTTGGCTATAAATAAAGAATTCAGATGAAGGGAGGGGGCAGAGAGCTTTCCCGAACTTCTTTTTTTAATCATCTTCTGAATCCTTCTTTGATTCCTTCTTGTGAATAAGTTGTGAATATTTCGGAGCTTTGAGCTGAAGCAGACGCTCTCCTGCAACCTGGCTTTGATACCAGTTGCTTCTCTCCGGCCTTGTAACCTCTAAGAGTGGCTTTCATCTTAGAGTTAGGCTGCACCGACCTATTTGTCCTCAGACATAGTCCACCACGGGCCGATTACTTAACTTCAGAGAGGGAGAGCGCAGCCATGACTCGTTTCCTAGCTCATGGCGAAAGATACTAACATCTAGTTTCACTAAAGAAATTAAGAAAATAACATGTCCAACTAGTTTAGCCGGACATGGCTAAGGGAAAAGTACTTACAAAAAAAAGAAGAACGCTGCACAAGGCTCTGATACCAGTTGCAAGAAGGATTCAGAAGATGATTAAAAAAAGAAGTTCGGGAAAGCTCTCTACCCCCTTCCCTGTCCGACCTCCACTACTGCATAAGATGGAAACTCTACAGTTGATGCTGGTAATGAGAGATAGAAGCTCTAAAGCTGCCTCCCAATACCAACTCTGCAAACCATGCTGGGGCAGATCGACCGACGATCTCAGCGAGATAAGAGGGGTCTAGCATCGCCTCTTCCCTAATCACCTCCCGGTCCCATTCTAGGAGAGACCATTGTAAGGGCAAGGTCTTTCTGGTTGCTTCCAGCAACTCGGAAAATTGGTCATAGATTTGCGAGAAAATACTATCCGGATCATCCATAGCAACGAATTTCTGTCTCAAAATCATCCCCTAAGGAAAATTTCGACGGAAGCATGTGAAGCCTCACTATCGGAAGCTTCGTCGGGTCTCCGTCTCAGGGACGATCTCTAGAGCAAATGAAGATGCTCTTTCGTTTGTTCTCCTATTTCGTTCCCAAATAGAAACACAGAAAGACTCAGAGTTCGGAAAGAAGTCACACCATAGAAAGCAAATGAGTCAGAATCCATTATATGAGCTTTCCTTTTAAGTTTCGCTTCGTCGCTGTCGACAATTTGACAAAGACTTGTCGGAAATGTTTTTTTCGGTTGGGTTGGTCCAACCAACAAAAGACATGGGACTTTTTTGGCATGACTTTTCTATTTCTATACGATATTTCTAATACTGGCTCCCAGACTTAATGATACTTCCATCTGTCAATCGACTGCGTAGAGCAAATGACGAGCCTGATGCGAGTCTTCTGTAAGTTTCTTGGAAGTGCTTTGATGGTAAACTATGATGACAAAGAGTTAAATAAGAAAACCAATTCAATATTCACAGCTCATTCGTTCAACGAACTGAAAAAGCTTGATGAGTCTCTGAAGAAAGAAAGATTTAGTAGGTCATAGAGTTTTGACAGAGTGTCGGAATGCCAACATGTGCTTCACACTCAACAGAAGTAAAGATGGAGGGTGGGTGGGAAAGAAACAGGATTGACAGAAGCAAACTTCCGAACATTCAGGGATTGGGATTTCCTTGTCTTTGTTCCCTATCTATCTCTAAAATAGCATGATATCGATCCTAGTCCCACCTATCCATAGGAGAACGGGAGCTATGCTTTCCATCAAATAGCCCATTTTCTTCTATGATCTAGGTCTCAAATCGACGAAATTCTAGTAGGGGATATCTCCCCTAGTGGTAAACTGTCATGAACCTCTTTTCCTTACTGATTATAGTAATCTTCTTCCTTTTTTCTAGGGCAGATAGGGGATCGCCATCTGACGTACATAGCCATCAATGTCTGCCTTCGTCGTACTGATATGATTCTATGGGCTGTCAGAATGCTCGATCATTCTAGTCCTTTCGAAATACGTCCTACCCCTGATGGAATGGCTACCGCCTGGAAGAGAATCCCGCCATCCCGCTACAACATAGCGTTCTAGAGTCACTTATGAACCAAAAACAGCGAGGTTCCATGGTCCGTAAGCTACTCCGCATGAACTCGACATCAGTGATTTCGAACGTTACTTACGACAGTGGAAGAGCAAAGGAATTCTGGCAATGGAAAAATCAGCAAATATTTTAAAAATGGATGAATTCTATATTTGGATATCTACCTTTTGTAGTAGTTTATGTAGATGATATTTTAATCTTTTCACCTACTCTAGAAGAGCATAAACAACATTTATTATAAGTCTCAAAATTACTACTTGATAACAGGATCATTTTAAGTCCAAAAAAGATATCTCTATTTAAAACGGAAGTCGAATTTCTTGGAAAATATATAAAAGAAGGACAGATAGAATTACAACAGCATATATACTTAAAGATAAAAGAATTTCCTAAAACCTTTAAAACTCTAAAGCAACTACAGAGTTTTTTAGGATTATTAAATTACGGAAAAAAATTCATTCCTCACTTGTCCCAGCTAGTCCAAAACCTACAAGATAAACTAACAATGGAACAATCAAAGTATAAAGTAGAAAATGGTGAACAACGTAGAAAATGGAATACAGACAAAATAAGTATTCAACTATCTTCTACAGAAGAAAAAGAAATTGAACAAATTAAACAACTAATCACAAATCAGCTTATATTATATTTCCAAAAGATGAAGAATTAGTAACTCTTCAGACAGATGCTTCTCAGCAATTTTGGGCAGAAGTCTTAATAGCAAAACAAAAGGAAATAGTAGCTTATACTTCTGGCAAATTTACAAAACCACAACAAAACTATTCTGCTTATGACAAAGAGTTATTAGCCATCAAATTAGCTATAAAAAGCTTAAAAATTTACTTATTAAATCATAGTTTTATGATTGAAACTGATAACGAAGCTGTAGCACAATTTCTGAAAAAAAGAACTATAAACAATCCTGAAGAAAATATTAGGAAAATAAGAATTGCTTTATACCTTGAAATTTATCAATATGATGTTAAATATATTCCGGGTTACACTAACTATCTTGCAGATTTATTAACTCGCCCAGAAGATGGACGAGGATAGGCTAAAAAGACTCAAGTCCATAGCTGAACAAGCCAAGTGGACTACCATCAATACTACTAAGAAGACCCCACCACAAACGGGAGGTAACAGTCAGAAGAAAACCCCTGAAAAAGGAGAAAGCAGTAAATTTACCCAGGAAACTGGAGGCTCTACATCTACCTAGGAAACTGGCAACAATACAACAACAACCTTTACCGAGGCAAAGCAATTCCCGCCATTGGGGATGACAGTTCTACCTCTTCAAAGCAATACACCTTCATAGAGCAACATCACTGCTGCACAAAGAAGACTTCAGTCAACACCAAATACAAGACCCACAGCAGCAGCAGTTGTCCGAGATTGATCGAGCAGATGATACTCTCTATGTATAACCACTACACTCAAGAAAAGACAGAGAAGCAGAACATCACAAAAGCAGTCTCTGATCTGTGTATCTATACTCTTGCTTCTCAAAGTTCAGACTTAGAGCAGAGGAAAGGAACTTGGTTCCAAGATTCGTCCCAAGATCAACAATATTTGAGGGACATAATTCAAGACATGGAAATTTCTGATCAGGTATACCACCCATTGCCTGAATTCTATAAACTTTTAGAGCTCTGCAAAATACAGACAGAAAAGTCAAGGCAGTTAGAGGCCGAGATTACAGTCCATAAAATGATAGGCCTTAATCAACAAAATATGATTCCTGACTCTCAGCTAAGAGAATTTTTCAGCAAGTTGGAAGCCACAGATATCATAGCTGTATTGCAACAGCATGAACTTATTCTTAATAAAAATAATTCTCCAAGAATTATTATTGGCTTTCAAGAAATATCAAAATGTTACAAGGCCATTCAGCTAGGTCTTGTTCATTAACTCTTTGTAAATTCTTCTCACCCAGAGGAGTTTAAGGATTTTCTACCACCTATCTGTCTCAAAGGAATCAAGGCTTACACCACCAGGTATCAAACTACTTTCTTTTTCCGCATATGGAGTATTTGGGGGGAAAGGAAGTATCTGAAAGTCTTCCAGTCCATCCAGCTTTGGAAGCTACACAATTACAACTATGCTCCTTCTCCAACATGTGAAAGTCTACCTGTTCTTGATCTTGAAGAAGAAACCAAGAAAGCAGCTAAGGAATTTTTCAATGAAGCATACACAAAGGCAATCTCAGGACCTCATACAATCAAAATAGAGAATAATATTCTCTTTTATGATTATATTGGAGCCTTTGAAGCATCTGAAGTAAAAATTCCAAGAGTTCTCGCTTTCTTATCCTCCTTGCATCTAGGAAAAATCAGCTCCAAAGCAAAGGAGGAGTTCTACGAAGATCTAGAAGGCATGGAAGACGAAGACCTTGGCGGAGACGACAACCTTCTAGAAGATAATCATGATCCCGACGCGATCAGAGAAGACGAAGCTTTTGATGGAGATGCACTACAAAACATTATGCAAGACTAAGCGTGGTGGGACCATCTTCTCAAGTTTCATCCTCAGCAGCACATGTCAGCCAGCTCACTCCACACTAAAAGATGCTCTCTTATCCTTACAAAAGCAGCCTACCGACAGCATCTTTAATAATTGTACTAAAAGTTTTGTTTTTTAGCAATCACTCCACCTTTTTCCTGTAGCACTTTTTAGTCTTTAGCAATTATTTCGCCTTTTTCCTGTAGCACTTTTTCTGTTTAAAGATTCTCTCTTATCAAAATAGAATCTTACTGTACTAAAAGGCTTGGGTATAAATAAAGACTTCCGATGAAGGGAGGGGGCAGAGAGCTTTCCCGAACTTCTTTTTTTAATCATCTTCTGAATCCTTCTTTGATTCCTTCTTGTGAATAAGTTGTGAATATTTCGGAGCTTTGAGCTGAAACAGACGCTCTCCTGCAACCTGGCTCTGATACCAGTTGCTTCTCTCCGGCCTTGTAACCTCTAAGAGTGGCTTTCATCTTAGAGTTAGGCTGCACCGACCTATTTGTCCTCAGACATAGTCCACTACGGGCCGATTACTTAACTTCAGAGAGGGAGAGCGCAGCCATGATTCGTTTCCTAGCTCATGGCGTAAGATACTAACATCTAGTTTCACTAAAGAAATTAAGAAAATAACATGTCTAACTAGTTTAGCCGGACATGGCTAAGGGAAAAGTACTTACAAAAAAAAGAAGAACGCTGCACAAGGCTCTGATACCAGTTGCAAGAAGGATTCAGAAGATGATTAAAAAAAGAAGTTCGGGAAAGCTCTCTACCCCCTTCCCTGTCCGACCTCCACTACTGCATAAGATGGAAACTCTACAGTTGATGCTGGTAATGAGAGATAGAAGCTCTAAAGCTGACTCCCAATACCAACTCTGCAAACCATGCTGGGGCAGATCGACCGACGATCTCAGCGAGATAAGAGGGGTCTAGCATCGCCTCTTCCCTAATCACCTCCAGGTCCCATTCTAGGAGAGACCATTGTAAGGGCAAGGTCTTTCTGGTTGCTTCCAGCAACTCGGAAAATTGGTCATAGATTTGCGAGAAAATACTATCCGGATCATCCATAGCAACGAATTTCTGTCTCAAGATCATCCCCTATGGAAAATTTCGACGGAAGTATCTGAAGCCTCACTATGGGAAGCTTCGTCGGGTCTCCGTCTCAGGGACGATCTCTAGAGCAAATGAAGATGCTCTTTCGTTTGTTCTCCTATTTCGTTCCCAAATAGAAACACAGAAAGATTCAGAGTTCGGAAAGAAGTCACACTATAGAAAGCAAATGAGTCAGAATCCATCATATGAGCTTTCCTTTTAAGTTTCGCTTCGTCGCTGTCGACAATTTGACAAAGACTTGTCGGAAATGTTTTTTCGGTTGGGTTGGTCAAACCAACAAAAGACATGGGACTTTTTTGGCATGACTTTTCTATTTCTATACGATATTTCTAATACTGGCTCCCAGACTCGATGATACTTCCATCTGTCAATTGATGGCGTAGAGCAAATGACGAGCCTGATGCGAGTCTTCTGTAAGTTTCTTGGAAGTGCTTTGATGGTAAACTATGATGACAAAGAGTTAAATAAGAAAACCAATTCAATATTCACAGCTCATTCGTTCAATGAACTGAAAAGCTTGATGAGTCTCTGAAGAAAGAAAGATTTAGTAGGTCACAGAGTTTTGACAGAGTGTCGGAATGCCAACATGTGCTTCACACTCAACAGAAGTAAAGATGGAGGGTGGGTGGGAAAGAAACAGGATTCAACAGAAGCAAACTTCCGAACATTCAGGGATTGGGATTTTCTTGTCTTTGTTCCCTATCTATCTCTAAAATAGCATGATATCGATCCTAGTCCCAACTATCCATAGGAGAACGGGAGCTATGCTTTCCATCAAATAGCCCATTTTCTTCTATGATCTAGGTCTCAAATCGACGAAATTCTAGTAAGGGATATCTCCCCTAGTGGCAAACTGTCATGAGCCTCTTTTCGTTACTGATTATAGTAATCTTCTTCCTTTTTTCTAGGGCAGATAGGGGATCGCTATCTAACGTACATAGCCATCAACGTCTGCCTTCGTCGTACTGATATGAGTCTATGGGCTGTCAGAATGCTCGATCATTCTAGGCCTTTCGAAATACGTCCTACCCCTGATGGAATGGCTACCGCCTGGAAGAGAATCCCGCCATCCCGCTACGGAACATAGCGTTCTAGAGTCACTTATGAACCAAAAACAGCGAGGTTCCATGGTCCATAAGCTACTCCGCATGAACTCGACATCAGTGATTTCGAACGTTACTTACGACAGTGGAAGAGCAAAGGAATTCTGGCAATGGAAAAATCAGCAAATATTTTAAAAATGGATGAATTCTATATTTGGACATCTACCTTTTGTAGTAGTTTATGTAGATGATATTTTAATCTTTTCACCTACCCTAAAAGAGCATAAACAACATTTATTACAAGTCTCAAAATTACTACTTGATAACAGGATCATTTTAAGTCCAAAAAAGATATCTCTATTTAAAACGGAAGTCGAATTTCTTGGAAAATATATAAAAGAAGGACAGATAGAATTACAACAGCATATATACTTAAAGATAAAAGAATTTCCTAAAACCTTTAAAACTCTAAAGCAACTACAGAGTTTTTTAGGATTATTAAATTACGGAAGAAAATTCATTCCTCATTTGTCCCAGCTAGTCCAAAACCTACAAGATAAACTAACAATGGAACAATCAAAGTATAAAGTAGAAAATGGTGAACAACGTAGAAAATGGAATACAGACAAAATAAGTATTCAACCATCTTCTACAGAAGAAAAAGAAATTGAGCAAATTAAACAACTAATCACAAATCAGCTTATATTATATTTTCCAAAAGATGAAGAATTAGTAACTCTTCAGACAGATGCTTCTCAGCAATTTTGGGCAGAAGTCTTAATAGCAAAACAAAAGGAAATAGTAGCTTATACTTCTGGCAAATTTACAAAACCACAACAAAACTATTCTGCTTATGACAAAGAGTTATTAGCCATCAAATTAGCTATAAAAAGCTTAAAAATTTACTTATTAAATCGTAGTTTTATGATTGAAACTGATAACGAAGCTGTAGCACAATTTCTGAAAAAAAGAACTATAAACAATCCTGAAGAAAATATTAGAAAAATAAGAATTGCTTTATACCTTGAAATTTATCAATATGATGTTAAATATATTCCGGGTTACACTAACTATCTTGCAGATTTATTAACTCGCCCAGAAGATGGACGAGGATAGGCTAAAAAGACTCAAGTCCATAGCTGAACAAGCCAAGTGGACTACCATCAATACTACTAAGAAGACCCCGCCACAAACGGGAGGTAACAGTCAGAAGAAAACCCCTGAAAAAGGAGAAAGCAGCAAATTTACCCAGGAAACTGGAGGCTCTACATCTACCTAGGAAACTGGCAACAATACAACAACAACCTTTACCGAGGCAAAGCAATTCCCGCCATTGGGGATGACAGTTCTACCTCTTCAAAGCAATACACCTTCATAGAGCAACATCACTGCTGCACAAAGAAGAGTTCAGCCAACACCAAATACAAAACCCACAGTAGCAGCAGTTGTCCGAGATTGATCGAGCAGATGATACTCTCTATGTATAACCACTACACTCAAGAAAAGACAGAGAAGCAGAACATCACAAAAGTAGTCTCTGATCTGTGTATCTATACTCTTGCTTCTCAAAGTTCAGACTTAGAGCAGAGGAAAGGAACTTGGTTCCAAGGTTCGTCCCCAGATCAATAATATTTGAGGGACATAATTCAAGACATGAAAATTTCTGATCAGGTATACCACCCATTGCCTGAATTCTATAAACTTTTAGAGAAGTTTCAGGATTTTCTACCACCTATCTGTCTCAAAGGAATCAAGGCTTACACCACCAGGTATCAAACTACTTTCTTTTTCCGCATATGGAGTATTTGGGAGGAAAGGAAGTATCTGAAAGTCTTCCCGTCCATCCAACTTTGGGAGCTACACAATTACAACTATACTCCTTCTCCAACATGTGAAAGTCTACCTGTTCTTGATCTTGAAGAAGAAACCAAGAAAGCAGCTAAGGAATTTTTCAATGAAGCATACACAAAGGCAATCTCAGGAGCTCATACAATCAAAATAGAGAATAATATTCTCTTTTATGATTATATTGGAGCTTTTGAAGCATCTGAAGTAAAAATTCCAAGAGTTCTCGCTTTCTTATCCTCCTTGCAGCTAGGGAAAATCAGCTCCAAAGCTAAGGAGGAGTTCTACAAAGATCTAGAAGGCATGGAAGACGAAGACCTTGGCAGAACGACAACCTTCTAGAAGATAATCATGATCCCGACGCGATCAGAGAAGACGAAGCTTTTGATGGAGATGCACTACAAAACATCATGCAAGCTAAGCGTGGTGGGACCATCTTCTCAAGTTTCATCCTCAGCAGCACATGCCAGCCAGCTCACTCCGCACTAAAAGATGCTCTCTTATTCTTACAAAAGCAGCCTACCGACAGCATCTTTAATAATTGTACTAAAAGTTTTGTTTTTTAGCAATCACTCCACCTTTTTCCTGTAGCACTTTTTAGTCTTTAGCAATTATTCCGCCTTTTCCCTGTAGCACTTTTTCTGTTTAAAGATTCTCTCTTAACAAAATAGAATCTTACTATACTAAAAGGCTTGGCTATAAATAAAGACTTCAGATGAAGGGAGGGGGCAGAGAGCTTTCCCGAACTTCTTTTTTAAATCATCTTCTGAATCCTTCTTTGATTCCTTCTTGTGAATAAGTTGTGAATATTTCGGAGCTTTGAGCTGAAGCAGACGCTCTCCTGCAACCTGGCTCTGATACCAGTTGCTTCTCTCCGGCCTTGTAACCTCTAAGAGTGGATTTCATCTTAGAGTTAGGCTGCACCGACCTATTTGTCCTCAGACATAGTCCACCACTGGCCGATTACTTAACTTCAGAGAGGGAGAGCGCAGCCATGATTCGTTTCCTAGCACATGGCGTAAGATACTAACATCTAGTTTCACTAAAGAAATTAAGAAAATAACATGTCTAACCAGTTTAGCCGGACATGGCTAAGGGAAAAGTACTTACAAAAAAAAGAAGAACGCTGCACAAGGCTCTGATACCAGTTGCAGGAGAGCGTCTGCTTCAGCTCAAAGCTCCGAAATATTCACAACTTATTCATATGAAGGAATCAAAAAAGGATTCAGAAGATGATTAAAAAAAGAAGTTCGGGAAAGCTCTCTGCCCCCTTCCCTGTCCGACCTCCACTACTGCATAAGATGGAAACTCTACAGTTGATGCTGGTAATGAGAGATAGAAGCTCTAAAGCTGCCTCCCAATACCAACTCTGCAAACCATGCTGGGGCAGATCGACCGACGATCTCAGCGAGATTTGAGGGGTCTAGCATCGCCTCTTCCCTAATCACCTCTAGGTCCCATTCTAGGAGAGACCATTGTAAGGGCAAGGTCTTTCTGGTTGCTTCCAGCAACTCGGAAAATTGGTCATAGATTTGCGAGAAAATACTATCCGGATCATCCATAGCAACGAATTTCTGTCTCAAGATCATCCCCTATGGAAAATTTCGACGGAAGCATCTGAAGCCTCACTATCGGAAGCTTCGTCGGGTCTCCGTCTCAGGGACGATCTCTAGAGCAAATGAAGATGCTCTTTCGTTTGTTCTCCTATTTCGTTCCCAAATAGAAACACAGAAAGACTCAGAGTTCGGAAAGAAGTCACACCATAGAAAGCAAATGAGTCAGAATCCATTATATGAGCTCTCCTTTTAAGTTTCGCTTCGTCGCTCTCGACAATTTGACAAAGACTTGTCGGAAATGTTTTTTTCGGTTGGGTTGGTCCAACCAACAAAAGACATGGGACTTTTTTGGCGTGACTTTTCTATTTCTATACGATATTTCTAATACTGGCTCCCAGACTCGATGATACTTCCATCTGTCAATCAACGGCGTAGAGCAAATGACGAGCCTGATGCGAGTCTTCCGTAAGTTTCTTGGAAGTGCTTTGATGGTAAATTATGATGACAAAGAGTTAAATAAGAAAACCAATTCAATATCACAGCTCATTCGTTCAACGAACTGAAAAAGCAGGATGAGTCTCTGAAGGAAGAAAGATTTAGTAGGTCATAGAGTTTTGACAGAGTGTCGGAATGCCAACATGTGCTTCACACTCAACAGAAGTAAAGATGGAGGGTGGGTGGGAAAGAAACAGGATTCGACAGAAGCAAACTTCCGAACATTCAGGGATTGGGATTTCCTTGTCTTTGTTCCCTATCTATCTCTAAAATAGCATGACATCGATCCTAGTCCCACCTATCCGTAGGAGAACGGAAGCTATGCTTTCCATCAAATAGCCCATTTTCTTCTATGATCTAGGTCTCAAATCGACGAAATTCTAGTAAGGGATATCTCCCCTAGTGGCAAACTGTCATGAGCCTCTTTTCCTTACTGATTATAGTAATCTTCTTCCTTTTTTCTAGGGCAGATAGGGGATCGCCATCTGACGTACATAGCCATCAACGTCTGCCTTCGTCGTACTGATATGATTCTATGGGCTGTCATAATGCTCGATCATTCTAGGCCTTTCGAAATACGTCCTACCCCTGATGGAATGGCTACCGCCTGGAAGAGAATCCCGCCATCCCGCTACGGAACATAGCGTTCTAGAGTCACTTACGAACCAAAAACAGCGAGGTTCCAAGGTCCGTAAGCTACTCCGCTTGAACTCGACATCAATGATTTCGAACGTTACTTACGACAGTGGAAGAGCAAAGGAATTCTGGCAATGGAAAAATCAGAGAGAGAGAGAGAGAGAAAGAGATGTAAAACTCTTTTCTCCTATTATTTCATTTGCACGATATAAGGTAAAAAGCCAAAGCAAAGGGAAAGGGGAGAAGACAGAGCTTTTGAAGCCCACAAAAGTGTAAGGGGAGAGTGAGACGGGGAGGGCGATGGAGTGAGCCCCTTACCCGACGATGGGAGGTTCCCGTCGAGACTAAGCCCTAGCTAAGCGAATGCAACAGTTTAGACTCAACCATAATATGTAATTATGGGATGCTGCGGGAGTGCACGGTGTCCGAGTAGATGAACCAGTGGGACGTAGCCATTGGCCCTTCCTGTAGAGGATTCCTTTTTCTGACAGGAAATAGTACAGGCCCAGAAACTCATAGTCGCACACCAACCAAAGAATAAACTGACAGTAGCTATTGAGGAAGAAGGAGAGGCAGAGTTGTTTGGCGATGTTGGGTGCCTACCGTTGAGAAAGTATCAGAAAATAGGGTGGCTAGCCAAACTCCCACACTAGTTAGATAAACTTTTCTCTACAATGTAAGTCATCTTTCCAGGATGAGCCTCCATCTTCATATAATATGTATTATAGTCCCGGCAGATAGCTACCATCATCATTATATATGTAATTCCATAATGACGTGGCTGCCTTCCAAGCCAAAGGAAAGTACTATAGGAATGGGAGGGAGGGTTCCATCGTCTGTCGGTCGAAGAAGGCAACAAAAGACCTTTTGCGGAAGCAACCGATGATTTGGTCATTCGACAGAGTCGATGCTAGTCTGTGCTTGCTGTCATGCTGGCAAAAATGGGGGTTTCAGCCGGTTTTACCTACTATTAGATTTGAACCAATGACTCTCGCCGTATGAAAGCGATACTCTAACCACTGAGTCAAGTAGGTCAAGCTGAGTCAAGCCAGAGGAGATTTTTTCTTTTGAGCTTGACCAAACACACTATCAGGAGCGTCGAATGGCTATCATCAACATCAGAATAGGCGTATTGGCTTATGACGAATCTCCTTATTGAGAAGTTCTGAAGCTCGTACTCGTCTCTCTTTCACCTCGTATTTGAAATAGGCAAGACGTGCACAGGTTGCGATGGGAACGGTCAATCAATGTTTTCCACTTTGAATAGGGGTGGTCGTCCCGTTCACTACAACTATCTGGTATTTGATTTGTTCCAATCAGTAATTAGAAACCAAAGCGACGATCCATGAAGTCAATAAGGGTCAGCAGGTCAATTCGTTGGTCTAGATATAGGGTGACAAGCAGTTAATCGATATCGTCGAATGAGTTCCCCTTCGTCATGAGTGGTCTTCCGTCAATAGGTCTCATGGGTAAGATATGTCGACCCTGGAAAAAGGATCTCAAAGGCACTTTCTTCTAGTAAGCTTTTTCGTAGCTCGTACCACTCCTACAGTTTGACGTAGTTGTTGAGTTGTCGGTAAGAAAGAAAGCTCCTCAGTCCTAGTCCGGAGAGTTAGACAAAGTAGCAGATAGGTAGGGAAATAAGATCAAATGTGCTCTCCGTCTGACGAGAGCATGTAATAATAGTAGGTAAAGCCGGGATTAAGAGGAAGAGGTCTTTATAAAAAAGAAGCTGAAAGCATGCACGACAGGAAAGCGGAGATTTGCCAGTAGTGCTCTGCCCTATACATGAGTAATGAAAATCCCATCTCTCTCATAAATACCAAAAGCAAAAAGCCAAGCAAGTAAGACATTCCGACGCTATTAAGGCAATGCAGATTAGGAAGTCAAGCTACGGTTAGTCTAGTGACGGTCAAAGATGTTAGTCTCCACTGAAAAAAAAGGGATCTATAAGATCCCTTCCCATAAGAAGAGGTATTTCTCTCTCACTTGAGAATATCTTGATGGCATGAAGATGTTCCTGCCCTGACTCCTGGCAATTATGCCTCATTCCTGACATGTTTTCGAAGTTCAAGCCGTGGAGGGATACCAAGGCAATTGATGCTCTCTCCTTTTCGTGCTCTGGGAACCAATCCATCTGCATGTGCCCGCTACGAGCCCTGCCACCGGTTGCTTCACGAGCCCTCCCTACCACTGCAAAAGCCATTTTCCTATAGCCTGACACTTTCAGGCTACTTTCCCGGGTAACTTTTCAGTGAGTGAAATGGTAAGCGACTTATAGTTGATCAGACGCGAGTCCCGTATGCGTTTTACAACTTTCCAGGTTGGGACCAACTCCCTTCTTGCACGCCTTTCGTATTCGATATAAGCGATAAATGAAGGCAAATTACAAACTGTTCATGCATGATGCAGACGAACGGGAAGAGGAAGCCGCTATGTAAGAATGAAGATGGCTAATCAGTCCTTTTCTTTCCTTTCAGATGAAGTTTTATTAAACTGTTACAGTCCCTAAGGGAACAGCCCAACCCGTCGACTCGTTGAGTGATAGTTGGAATAGTATGATACTCTTTCAGCCCCTAACGGGAACCCGACGAAGTGGTTTTCCTTCCTTTAGTAGACCTAGTTCTTTAGTCTTGCTAATCGTGCTCTCTTAGAGTAGAGCTTTGTGCGGCTTCAATGTCTCCAGGTAAGCACTCAGCCTTAAAACCCGAGAGTGAGTCTTATGTCTCCTCTTGCTATGAGGATCGTGTCTTGCTACATAGACAGGTTCATTTATCAACTTTCATAGGTCGTCTAAATAAATAAAACAGCTTCCTGGAGGTTCGATAAAAGTGCTTTCTTCGGCTTGGTAAAGCCTTTGTTACTTCTCGACATGAGTACATTGCTTGTCAACATTAGAACTTTATCGATCAACGCTGGGGAAGCGAAATTGAAGTTTGGTTAAGACGTTGAATGTGATGTATTTCTACTAGTTTAAGCGAATCAGTGAATCACAAAAGGATTCTTCCTATTCCATTTAGCGAGGGTGGTGGGAAAGGCATCAGGCTATGTCAAGTTTGCATTGAGTGAGGGAGGGTTTAAAAAGTTATAGTTATAAAGTTCAAGATCACCAGACAACAATGGGCAAGGAAGTAAACTATGAATGGGAGGTATTACGACCATAGGCTCCCTTCACGAGAGACGAGCGGAGTAAGGAAACGGTAGTGAACCCACTATTCTTATTTGGTGTGACGGCTTCGTCTATTCCCTGTACATCATCTCAATGTCTCACGTCCTAGCTCAGGTAGCTAAAGAATGAGTTTCCATCAGTGACACTCTGATTCATAGTCAGCCCTGAAAGATATGGGATGCACTTTTCATTCCGCACGGTGCAGCCTACACTATGATGAGCGCAGTTCATGTCACAGCGACTTTATTGTCTGCCACTCACTCTAGTACTATAGTACTCGAATTGACAAGCCCATTTCTACCCGAGGAATTTCTTCGTTGTTATCTACTAAAAGGAAAAGATCAGACGGTCATCGAAATTTATGCCCTCTCCTAGTCTTCCTGTAGGCCGTCAAGCAAGGATAGATGTGAATACCACTCTCTTTTCCAGTCTGACTCTAGTTCCTTCTTCCGTTCCGTTTGATAGCTGCTTATCACTCGTACTCCCGGCAACGAAACTCCCCTTGCATGAACCGTCAGTAAGACTACTCAAAATCTGACAGCTACAAGGGAAGTTTTTTGTCTCTTCCATCCCCCCTACATCATATTATGACTCATCACTTCTATTTGTCTCTTCCGTCCCCCCTACATCATATTCATATTATTTCCTTTTGAGGATTACTTGATTACGCTACCACTTCTTATGAAAAAGAAATTGGTAGACCAGTGTGAGAATACCATGACATAGTTTCTCTAAGAGGAGTAGGAGGAAGAATCAATGTTAGTTAATACCTCTAACAGGGCATAGCCAAATCCTAATTGATATGGAATTCTCTAAACAGTCGTAAGTCCAACAATTGGTCTTTAGCCTTTCGGAATAGAAAAGGCAGCTAGGTAAGGGAATAAGGAGACTAGGCTCATCAGCCTTTAGGAATCCATGCCAGGGCGCCTCTCTTAAAGCAGGAAAGCAAGATCTCCAGTGCCTCATCTAGTGAATAGCATACTATGTATAAGTTCCGTTCCTATGAAGTTAAATCAGGCATTCATTGGAAAATGAATCTCAGATGTCCATCCATCACATTCTATGGCATCTTATCTTATTCTATTTCATTTGCTTCTGTCTTGAACCTTCCACCCAGAGTTTCTTCTTCTTCAATTGCAAAGGGAAGAGGAGATTCTAGCACAACAGATACTGAGCATGTCCTACTATTGGCTTTTAGGTAAGTAACGGGCTATTATCCCACGAATCGGTGATTCACATCTAATAATCCGGGAAAAATGAGAAAGATTAGTCAGATCAAGGGGAAGCTGGTGCTATAGCCATTGTTCAAGAATGGCTTTTATTCAATCAGATGCTCTTGATTAAAAAACTCTCGTAACTGGTGCTTCCTATTGATGCGACGGCAACTCGATATAGAATATCCACTCATGACGAAGGGGAACTCATTCGACGATATCGATTAACTGCTTGTCACCCTATATCTAGACCAACGAATTGACCTGCTGACCCTTATTGACTTCATGGATCGTCACTTTGGTTTCTAATTACTGATTGGAACAAATCAAATACCAGATAGTTGTAGTGAACGGGACGACCACCCCTATTCAAAGTGGAAAACATTGATTGACCGTTCCCATCGCAACTTGTGCACGTCTTGCCTATTTCAAATACGAGGTGAAAGAGAGACGAGTAAGAGCTTCAGAACTTCTCAATAAGGAGATTCGTCATAAGCCAATACGCCTATTCTGATGTTGATGATAGCCATTCGACGCTCCTGAAAGTGTGTTTGGTCAAGCTCAAAAGAAAAAATCTCCTCTGGCTTGAACCAAAAACAGCGAGGTTCCAAGGTCTGTAAGCTACTCCACTTGAACTCGACATCAATGATTTCGAACGTTACTTACGACAGTGGAAGAGCAAAGGAATTCTGGCAATGGAAAATTCAGAGAGAGAGAGAGAGAGAAAGAGATGTAAAACTCTTTTCTCCTATTATTTCATTTGCATGATATAAGGTAAAAAGCCAAAGCAAAGGGAAAGGGGAGAAGACAGAGCTTTTGAAGCCCACAAAAGTGTATGGGGAGAGTGAGACGGGGAGGGCGATGGAGTGAGCCCCTTACCCGACGATGGGAGGTTCCCGTCGAGACTAAGCCCTAGCTAAGCGAACGCAACAGTTTAGACTCAACCATAATATGTAATTATGGGATGCTGCGGGAGTGCACAGTGTCCGAGTAGATGAACCAGTGGGACGTAGCCATTGGCCCTTCCTGTAGAGGATTCCTTTTTCTGACAGGAAATAGTACAGGCCCAGAAACTCATAGTCGCACACCAACCAAAGAATAAACTGACAGTAGCTATTGAGGAAGAAGGAGAGGCAGAGTTGTTTGGCGATGTTGGGTGCCTACCGTTGAGAAAGTATCAGAAAATAGGGTGGCTAGCCAAACTCCCACACTAGTTAGATAAACTTTTCTCTACAATGTAAGTCATCTTTCCAGGATGAGCCTCCATCTTCATATAATATGTACTATAGTCCCGGCAGATAGCTACCATCATCATTATATATGTAATTCCATAATGACGTGGCTGCCTTCCAAGCCAAAGGAAAGTACTATAGGAATGGGAGGGAGGGTTCCATCGTCTGTCGGTCGAAGAAGGCAACAAAAGACCTTTTGCGGAAGCAACCGATGATTTGGTCATTCGACAGAGTCGATGCTAGTCTGTGCTTGCTGTCATGCTGGCAAAAATGGGGGTTTCAGCCGGTTTTACCTACTATTAGATTTGAACCAATGACTCTCGCCGTATGAAAGCGATACTCTAACCACTAAGTCAAGTAGGTCAAGCTGAGTCAAGCCAGAGGAGGTAATAGCTTTCCTGTCAGAATGAGAAGGTTGGTCCCCCAAACGAAATAGTTGCCTGGCCCATGTACCAGTTAGTGGGATATATCTACTGCAACTCTGCTATACATAGATCGTTGGCAAGACATTGCTAGCTCAGCTCTCTCTAAGACCCTTTCCTTTAGGCTGCGGGGAATCTGATCTGCCGCTTTCCCCCTTTCTGCTCCCGAATACCTACGGCTACATGGTTGTCCTCGAGCACGAATCAAATGACTTGTTGAACGGTTGTTCTACTGTACAGTGGGTGGGTTCCCAGAAGACCCCTCCAATGACCCTTCTTTCTGACGAAGGAGGTTTTTAAAGAATTGGTTAAAATTATGCTCGCTTATGAGCGGCGGGATACTTCCCCCGCTTCTTCGCTACTAAAATGGTGAATAGCCCTACTGGAGGAAATGAATGAAATTCTATCTACTTTAGTAGTAGTGAATTTGCATTCATTTCCAGTCGGAAGTCAATTTTGTTGCTTTTTTTTACTCAACCACATCTTCCTCATTTTATTTGCCTTACGACAAAAGGAAGGTTTATTTTTGATTGTGAGTGATCCAGCAGGATAGGTTTGTCTTACATACTGAACGGACACTCCGAATCTGATGCTGAGTCCTAGGGCTTGTTCAGTTCGGCCGCCATATGACTTGTCTTGCTAAGAGAGTGCAGCCATAGCAGTAGAGAGAAAAGAAGGCGCAGAAACAAAGAATTGAGAAAGCAGCCATATAGTTGTGTAGATCTACAGAGCAGAATTCTCAAATTAGAGACCGAAGAGAGATAATGAAAGACAAGACTCCGATGCAGATCGTCCAATGACGCGATGTCCTTTGGACAGAAAAGAGCTTATTCTCCGTGACTGGCAAGTGGAGCAGTAGCATGCTATTGCTGTTGTTGTACCTGATGTTCTTCCTGGACGTGTCGAACACTCATGCTTCTTCGCACGGTCGTTTTTGTAAATGGTTGCATGGGAGTCCCAAATGTGTCATCTCATGATAGATGGACTCCATTGTTCATACAAATTTTTGTTATCAGTGATAGCAGAAATAAGTGTGGCTTTGCCAATCTCGAACGCTGGATCACTCATGGGTTTGAACCATGCATTGAACTATCGCAACATATATGATAGATGCGACATCGAACGGGTGCAATTCCAAAATCATATTCAATAATACCACATCTCTTGAATATAGTTCCGTTGATGGTAGGATGTTATATTTAATAAACAAGCTTATCAAGACGTACTTATTTCTAATGAAGCCCACTTTCAAGAAGCTCTCATTGAATGCAACATCGTTCAAGTTCTCATAGAGCTCTTTGAATTGGTGGGAGGTTCCTGGTATATCATTCACAATATCTACAAAGGATGGGTGCTCCTCAGACACATCAGATATAGGAATTGCCCTCAAAATTTCTTGTCTGGGGAATATCATTTCCCTGCCCCTTACTATGGAGTATAGATGTTGATCCCTAAGTTCTGGTTGCAGATTAGCATAGAACTCATGCACGATCTCATTACATGACGGCGTGTGTATATACCTCGTATATACTTCCAATTTTGCTGCCTGCATCTATACACTGAAGGTAAGATTCTCGTGTATCTTTGAGCAATCGCCTGCACATTCGGGCCAAAGTTTATAGTCTTCAAACTTCTCCAAAATTTTCTTATTTGGTTTTGCCGCTCTTGTCTTCTATGGAGAAGATGGGCCGGAGGATTCCACTTTTAGCCTCTTAGAAGTGGTCTGCTTCCTCTCCAAAATTTTCTTATTTGGTTTTGCCGCTCTTGTCTTCTATGGAGAAGATGGGCCGGAGGATTCCACTTTTAGCCTCTTAGAAGTGGTCTGCTTCCTTGGTCTCATTCTGCAAAATTAGTCACAAAAATGCAACTTAACATGATATTAGTGTTTCTCCAAAAATTATGCATGAATTTAACACATATATTTTATATGACTATTATATTTTATTAAATTTCTTTTCTTCTTTCCCCCTCTTTTACATAATTTCATATTTTCTCAATTCTTCTTTCAAAAATTATCAAACTGTACTTTAATTTTACTATTAGTGCATGGATTTAATATATGACAATTATTCAAACACCCCAAGAAATATTATGCTAAAAAGTTAAGAATTTTATTTCTTTTACACTTTTTAGCATGTAATTTCAATTATTCCATGAAATTTGTTAAGAATCCTTATAAATTTGCTAAACCATTCCAAATCTACTAAGAAATAAAGTTCTAACTTCAATATACTCAAATTCGTCCATATAAATCAAAGACCTAGGTTTTTGAGACAAACTCTTCTTTTTACGAAGAACAAATCAAAAAGAAATCAAAGAGAAGAAAACCTACTTGCTTGGAGATTGATAAAAATTCGAAAGAAAATCTGTGGGAATTGTTTTGGTTGTCAAAAGAAAGAATTTTGGCTTTAGGGTGTCGTAGAAAGGAGGTCAGGGTTTAGTTGGGGAGAAAAAGAAACTTAAAAATCTATTTATAATTGGAGCTCTCTGTCGACAGCTGTTCTTGGACAAAGCATATTTTGCTCTATAGGGACCTGCTATCAATAACGATTTCTACAATGGCTTTGACAACAGTCCTCTTTTTATAACTGTGTCAAGCTAATTTTTTATTTTTTATAATTGTTAGTTCCTAGACTAATGTTATTTCTAAATTCTAATTATTATTTCTTATTTCTAAAATTAATTCTCGACTAGAAGTTAGTCCTTAATTCTAAAGTTAGCAATAAAACTTAGATTTAATTCTAAAAAAAAGAAAAAAAAAATTACGAAACCATTGAAAACAACATAAGTATCTAAACTATGTTATCTTTATAAGCAATCCCCCAACTTAAAATGCACATTATCCTCAATAAATCGATATATCTATTTAACTCAATCAAGAACAATTAAAATTTAGAAGAGAGCGCTTATAAATTACCTCGGTTCAGCATTCATGACATAACAACTGCAAAATAAAATTGTAAATACATAATACATAATAATTTACATTGTGTCTCTATTCAATTTGTATCAATCAGATGTCGGAGGAACCACTAGATCGTGAGACTCCTCCGAGTGCTTTGAAAATTCCAAAAAGTATTTTAATTGTTTTCTATTTACTTTGAATGTATGACCATTCTTTGGATTTTTACTATCGATTGCGCCATATGGATACACAGTTTTAACTATGAATGGTCCTGTCTACCATTCAATTTTCTTCGAAATAGATAAAGGCATGAATCGTATAGGAGCACTTTGTCAAGGATGAAAAATATGGCGTGTGATATAGTGATCATGCCATATTCTCATTTTTCTACTTTGAAATGCATGATTGTCATATGCATCACGTCTTGTCTTTTTCAATTCATTTATTTGTACCTTTCATAATGGGCCAATTAAATTGAGATCTAGATTAACTTATTTGATTAACCAATATGCCTTATGCTCTATCTCTACAGGCAAATGACAAGCTTTTCCATAAACTATTTTATATGGAAACATGCTTAAGTGTGTTTTATATGCAGTACGACAAGCCCATAAAGCATCGGAACATGCTTAAGTGTGTTTTATATGCAGTACGATAAGCCCATAAAGCATCGGTTAGACTAAACGACCAATTTTTGCGAGACGATTTAACCATTTTCTCTAGAATTTTCTTGATTTTCTTATTGGCTAGTTCAACTTGTCCATTTGACTATGTGTGATAAGGTGTAGAAATCTTGTGCGTGACATGATACTTCTTCATTAAATGTTGAAAGATTTTGTTGCAGAAATGAGAATCCTTGTCGCTTATTATGGTTTTAGAAACTCCAAGTTTGAACAACACATGTTTCTTTAAAATTTTAATAATAGTTTATTGATTATTATTTCTACATGTTGCAGCTTTTACCAATTTAAAAATATAAACGATAGCTATGAGGATATAAATATATCTATTAAAAATAGGAAACGGTGCTATGAAGTCAATGCCCCAACAATCGAATATCTCAATTGTAAATATGAGTGTTGGAGGCATATCACTCTTTCTGGTTAACACTTCTAGTTTCTGACATGACTCGCGTCGTTTACAAAATTCATATGCATATCTAAACATAATAGGCCAATAGAAACCACACTGGAGTATTTTGGTTACCGTCTTTTTAGATGAAAAGTGGACCCACATGCTTCTAGGTGACAAAAGGCAATCATGCTTTAAATCTCATTATCAGGCACATAATGCCTACTATTTAAATAAGGCATCAAGCCCATAAAGCATGGCTTGTATGAAAACCATCGCTTGTCTTGCGCACTCCAAAGATTTGTCATTTCACCTGCAACAAAAAAAATTAATAATATCAGCATATCAGGAAGTTATTCTAATTGAAAATAGCTACCCATCAAGGAATGATGTCCTCTGCGCTAAAAACTACTTCTATTCCAACTACATCTCCCAATGTTATACTATCCAGTTCTGATAATGGGGTGTGATAGGACCTGATTCTTCGTTCATCATAAAAACTAGTTCAGCGTCTGAATCATCTTCGACTTTTTTCCCCTCTTAGGGCAATTTCTGGCAAAATATCCTTCTTCATCGCATACGAAGTATTTGCACCCCTTCTTGTCCCTTTGAGCAGACAACGCGTCCCCTTTTCTAACGTATTTATTGTTTCTGACAAATCCTCTACTTCTTGTCCATGGTTTCCATCGAAAGCTTCTTCTTCTGAATGTTGGTTTTGGCTTTCTTTCACTTCCTATTTTCCATTTCTCGCCAATTATTTTTTTGCAGCACCTTCTTTTTTTAGGAGAGTTACTTATCGTGTTCTTCCATTTCTTGTAGGATTTTATATTAATACAATCGTCCTGAATTATTTTAAACGCAAAGTGTATACAGTGCCCCCAATTTATCTTTTTTCTCAATTCGTTTTAAGTAGTCTAGATACCCGTTTCTTATTTTGGTATCCCACGGACTAGGGAGCTTGTAGAAAATAGGATCAAGCCAATTATTTGTCTTATCGTATTCTAATTTGTATAAGTATTTTGAGAACGTTCTGCAGTATTCTTTGAATTCACATATCTCGCATAATTCAATTTTGGACAGCGCATATAGAACCTCTTCTTCTTGAGCTCTATCATCTATGAACCCACATAAATTTTCTTTGATGATTTTTATAAAATCAGTGAGAATTTTTTCAAAACTAGGGAACTTATCGCTTTCTCCCCACTCCTTCCATTTACTTTTCCCTTCTTTCGAATTTATCCATTATTTCATCTATTGCAAAACATCTTCTTTGTAGTGTTCCTGTAATGTAATTAACAAATCTTTCATTGTCCCATGATCCTTCATTATTTGTTTTTACGAGGGCTAGGGATTGCGTCCAGTCGACTATATCCATTTGTTTATCCTTGAAATGTACATTGGATAAATCTAGAAAGGTTCCTCCTTGGGATACACTCCTTTTTATTAAATCATCAATTCTCATGTTCTCTCATATTTGTAGGTTGTTTAAATCTGCTGTAGTTTTGCTATCTTCTTCAACATGTATCAGCTCATTGTCAGATTCTATTCTTTTCTCGTGTTCAGACTTGTATTCATCGTGCATAGTCATTCTGTAGTCCTCATTATCTGAATTTGTGGTGTTATCTGGCTCTTCTTTACTTTCTAAGTTATATATTTCAGGATCAAATTCAAAATGATGTAGCAACTCTTCATTCTGAAGATAAATTTCTTGCATCTTATTTATTAGATGATCTCTCTCCTGAATAGTATTACTTGGATCTCTATACAATTCTTTCCAACAATTAATTAATTCCACAATCGTGTCATATTCTTGTTTGGAGTATTTTCTATCTACTTGCATCATATTTATCTGTTGATTTGGTCTCTTTTGCTTTGAATCAGTTCGTAAAATGTGATCTAATTTTTCTCCTACTTTTTTTATCTCTTTTACTTGTTCTGAAATAGAAATTATTTCATCGTATCCTATCGTATTATCTTTCACTTGGTCCGAAAGTTCCTCAGAACTCGGGATAATTTCTTCACAGTAAGTTCCTTTTTCTACTGAAATACTACCATTATTTTCTCTATTCGCCTTTTCCTCCTCTTTAGTTTTAATGAAATTAGGTTCGGCTTCTTTCTGGCTCGGTTTATATCCAAAATGACTTAGTAGATCCTTAAATTTTTTATAGACCTTTACGAGTTATTGAATTAAATTTTTTTTGGATTCTAAGGTTATGTCGGGATTTTTACCTTGTTCTTTTAATATTTCTATTTGGAGAACTGCCTCATCGAATTTTTTTGGAATATCTTAGAGTGTTCATCATATCATATATATATTATTATATATGATGTCGTATTTACTACAATCCGCTCTACATATCTCACACTTGCACACTGCATCGATAGCCATCTAAGATGCTGGGGGGTAACTAGCTCTGAGTAGCCTACGGTGCCTAAAATCACCTCTGAGGATCACCCTACAAACGCCTACCGCGGTAACAAAGGTTATGCTCAGGAATCTAGGCTTTAAGGTTACTCAAATCTAACAGGGAACACTTAGAGTGTAACTAGGACAGTAATCATGCAAGTTGTGAAAGAATAAAGGTCGGAATTATAGTCAATTTGTCACCACGTACGTGCTAAAATGCTTCTCCAAACTTTCCCATTTTTTCTGATTTTTTTCGAATTTTTTGCTACAGTGTTTACAGTGACTTTTTTGATTTTTTGGATTTTTTTCAAAATTTTATGATCTTTTTAAGAATTTTTCGGAAATAAATTTATACAAAATAAAATAAACATAGAGCCTACCTAACACACGAAAACAAGTGCAATCTATAATAGTTCAGAATAAACAGTACATACCGAAACAGTAACATCACATCGAAATTTTTATACAGACTACCAGACCCCTACCACCCAAGAAAGGAATGCCCTAGCCTGATATTAGAAGTGAATGTGGTAGGGGTCTGTATTAGCTTAAATTCTACGTATCAGAACACACACCCAGACTGTTCTGATACCATAAATACTAGAAATACCACTACTATTGTAACACACTAATACAGAATAGAAAGCTAATACACTCAACACACTTAATTATACATATAGGTGGTGGAGAACTATAAGTGAATGGTGGTTTGATCGATAGGCAAACTAGATGGGAGAAGATGAGAGGGAGAGAGAGGATGGTGATGAAGAAAGGAGGCGTTGAGGAGCTTAGGGTGTTGTGAAAGATTGCTTATGTTGGTGTGGATTGTCGATGCCTTATCGATCCTTCGGAAGCCCCTTTTATAGACGACCTCCCTTGCATGAGAAGCCTCTTGAGATCTTTCTGTAAAAGTCTTTGTCACAAATCTTTACTGTTAATGTCTTGTCGTTATTAGAAATCTTTATTGTTGTTGTCGTCGTCAGGAATCTCTACTATTGATGTCTTGTTGATTTTGACTGGTTGCTTAATCTTCCTTCATGTTGTCAAGATTTTGGATGCCATCTTCTCCTATGTGTCTCAGTAGATTTGGAGGTATATATTTTTCTTTCCATTCTACCATGTACTACTAAAGTACTCTGTCTTCTACTATTTTCTTTTGTCCATAGTATAGAATTAATTCTTCATGAGTTGATATGACAATCTTAGGGACCTTACAAATAATTTTTTATCTACATAGACTCTGTAGATTTTTGTTGCTGTGGCTAATATGAATCTATTTGCATTGTATTTTTGCCAATTGATTCATATGCTATGGTTTTTGCTCTCCAGTACCTGATCTGTCTTGGAATCTTTCTGTCACAGATTACTCCTCTTGCCTCTGTATCTAGATGTAGAGGATGGTCCAATCTGTGTGTAATCCATGTAGGATACCATACTCTTTTAATATATTCTGCTATTATGGAGTCAAATTCTATCTTGAGTTGTGACTCCTTATCTGTAAAAGTATCTGAGACTGAAAATGCTAAAGAATCTGGAAGTAATTTTGCATGATCTGGATGATCGATAATTATCTGTGAAAGAAATCCCATATATAGGAAGTTTTTCCAGTTATAGTCTGTTTCATAAAGTTTATCTATTTTCATTTGGTTTAATTGTATATTTAGTCTATAAATGGCATAGGCTAACTCACATTTGCATTTTGGTTGTGAGGGGTCTATGATGTTGCAATCTGAATTGATGTTGATGCATCAATCTGTATTGGCATAGTATATCACTTAGTGTACAGCTACTCATTTGCATCTTCTTTCTCCTTGTTGGATTTCTTTGAGTATCTGTTGCATGTCTTCGGCTTTTCTATAGAAATTATCTTGAACTTTCTGGTGACTGTTTTGTCTGACATCTTCTAGAAGAATAGATAATTCTTCACTTGTTTTAAAGAATAATCTGGCTTGCATGGCTTCTGTATTTCTCATATATTAGAGGCTCTCCTTTCTATCTCTTACACTCGATTATTTTTCACTCTTATTTGTGAGACACTCTTCTCTTTCTTTTTCTCTCATATTTTTGAGGCTCTCATTTTCCTTCTGTAAGCTCTCTATTATCTGTGTTTGTTTACTAAGATTTTTAACTAATTTATCCTTTTTTATTTGTAAATTTTTAAAATGCTTCATAATAACTTGACAATCTTTACACTCTGTTGATAATTCTAATTCACTTGAACTATGTTGGCTATTCATAAATTCTATAAGACTTTCATCAAAATACCAAGAATTTGGAATATTATTTCTAGCATGTTCTACAAGTTCTTTAACGCTATAAAAACCTTAAATATTAGATTATCAAAATTTTAGACTAACTTTCTCACTGTATACCAATTTTTGTAAATTCCTAATTGATGAACTCTAAGTATGACATAATAGATAAAACTCTATGACTGGGGTGTCTATATAATACTTTTAAAATAATAGGCTAATACTTTGATTACTTTAACCTTCTCTTTTGGCTGATCTAGTCTTACAAATTATCTAGTAAATATTGTTGTATTAAATTTACCTGAAATTCAGTGATTCTGAATAACTCTTTACTCTATGTCGCATACTGCTTGAGATAAATATTTCCAAATCTCATGAACTTTCTGGGGTTGCAAAGTTAAATACCAAATAATTAGTTTAGATAATTTTTTTTATAATTATATGATCAGATTTGTATCTATGATCCTATGTAAATTTCGTCAATCTATGTCTACATAATTTTTTTAATTTAATTTAACAATTGCGACAAAATCCATTTGTGAGTATAGTCGAGACGCATTAGTTATACCTAGGATTTCACAATCTAAACTTAAATTGAATTTTTTTGCTTGTATATCTAGTTATTCTTTCTATCTTTATATCTTCTTTGTTAAAAAGTTCTACCCTATGTCCTAGGAACTCTGTATAGTTTTTGTATGATCTCTTTAATACTTCTTTGAGATGGAAAAAGTGTTCATTTTGTGCCTTTTCGTATTTTGAAAATGATATATAAAAATTTTCTTTTATGATTTTTTACAATGTCAGTATGGATATTTTTAAACCAAGCAAACTTGTCATCTTCAACCCATTCATTTTGTTCTCCTTTTCCTTATTCTAAGTTCTTGAAATGCAATTTACAAATCTTTCTTTTTTCCATATTTCCTCGTGATTTGTGATTATTATTACTAGAGACTGTGTCCAGTTGCTTATGGCTTTTTTGTCTATCCTTAAAGTATACATTAGACAGATCCAGATGAGTTCTATCTTGTGGCACACTCTTTGAATCATTAATCCTCATATTTCCTTTTATTTGTAAATCACTCAAGTCATTTGACGATTTATTACCTTTTCTAACATATATCAGCTTATTGTCAAAATTGTTATTTCCTTCAGATTTTGTCTTATACTCATATGTGTAGTCTCCTTACAATCTTTATTCCTTAAATTCGTGATGCTCTCAATTTTTAGATCTTTATCCAAGTTGTATATCCCAGGGTCAAATTTGAAATGGTGTAACAAATCTTTATACTGGAGGTATGTTTCTTATGTCCTATTCACTAGATAGTCTATCTCTTTAATAGTACTCTTTCGATCCCCGTATAACTCTTTCCAGCAATTAATCAAATCAACTATTGAGTCGTATTCTTTCTTGGAATATGCTCTTTCGACTTGCATACTAATTTGTTGACTTGGTTTTTTCTGTTCTAAAATGTCGATATGATCTAACTTCCCGATTACTTCTTTTGGAGCAGAATTGTATCTTATCGTATACTCTTCTTCTTGAGCTCCATCATCTATAAACCCACATAAATTTTCTTCGATGATTTTTATGAAATCAGTGAGGATTTTTCAAAACTAACATCTCCTTGTAATGTTCCCGTAATGTAATTGTTAAATCTTTCATTGTCCCATGATCCTTCATGATTTGTGATTACGACGGCTAAGGATTGCACCCAATCGTCTATATCTTTTTGTTTATCCTTGAAATGTACATTTGACAAATCTAGATAGGTTCCTTCTTGGAATACACTCTTTTTTATTAAATCATCAATCCTCATGTTCTCTCCTATTTATAGGTTGTTTAAGTCTGCTGTAGTTTTGCTATCTTCTCCAATATGTATCAGCTTACTATCAGATTCAATTCTTTTCTCGTGTTCAGACTCATATTCATCGTGCATAGTCATTCTATAGTCCTCGTTATCTGAATTTGTGGTGTTATCCGACTCTTCTTCTTATTCTTTGTTTTCTAGGTTATATATTTCATGATCAAATTCAAAATGGTTTAGTAACTCTTCATTCTGAAGATAAGTTTCTTGCATCCTACTTACTAGATGGTCTCTCTCCTTAATAGTATTACTTGGATCTTTATACAATTCAATTAATTAGTTCCACAATCGAGTCATACTCTTTTCTAGAGTATTTTCTATCCACTTGCATCATGTTTATCTGTTGACTATATTTCTTTTGCTTTAAGATAGTACCTAATCCATCAATACGATCTAGCCTTCCTACTACTTCCTTCATTTACTTATCATATCGTCTCATGGAAGTATCCTTTTTCGTGTATGTACAGAACATAGAAAGATATTTATCATTTTGTTCCGTTAATTTTTTTATTTGGGACTCTAATTTGCCAAACCTAAAAATTATGAGATCAACAAGGGTATTAAAGAAGCTGGCTATGTTAGTTAGATTTTTATCTATAGCTCCTGAAAATTGTTCCAAATGACTATAATCCCTCCTGGAATGCTCAAATATGTATGGTATGTTGGTAGCTATCTAAGATGTCGGTGGTAACTAGCTCTAAGTAGCCACGATGCCTAAAATCACCTCATGAGAATCACCCTACAAACTTCTACTACGACAACAAAGGTTACACTTAGAAATCTGGGTTTTAAGATTACTCAAATCTAGCATGGAATACTTATAGTGTAACTAGGACAGCATATACAATTCAATTAATTAGTTCCACAATCGAGTCATACTCTTTTCTGGAGTATTTTCTATCCACTTGCATCATGTTTATCTGTTGACTATATTTTTTTTGCTTTAAGATGGTACCTAATCCATCAATACGATCTAGCCTTCCTACTACTTCCTTCATTTACTTATCGTATCGTCTCATGGAAGTATCCTTTTTCGTGTATGTACAGAACATAGTAAGATATTTATCATTTTGTTCCGTTAATTTTTTTATTTGGGACTCTAATTTGCCAAACCTAAAAACTATGAGATCAACAAGGGTATTAAAGAAGCTGGTTATGTTAGTTAGATTTTTATCTATAGCTCCTAAAAATTGTTCCAAATGACTATAATCCCTCCTGGAATGCTCAAATATGCATGGTATATTGGTAGCTATCTAAGATGTCGGTGGTAACTAGCTCTAAGTAGCCACGATGCCTAAAATCACCTCCTGGGAATCACCCTACAAACTTCTACTACGACAACAAAGATTACACTTAGAAATCTGGGTTTTAAGGTTACTCAAATCTAGCATGGAATACTTACAGTGTAACTAGGACAGCAATCATGCAGATCATGAAAGAATAGAGGTCAGTGTTATAGTCAATTCGTCACCACGTACGTGCTAAAAATACTTCCCCAATCTTTTCCAATTTTTTTTTTTACTTGATTTTTTGGAGATTTTTTAAGAATTTTTCGGAAATAAATTCACACAAAATAAAATAAATATAGAGCTTACCTAACACATGAAAGCAAGTACAATATACTTTATAATAGTTCAGAATAAACAGTAAATACTGGAAAAGTAACCATCACACCGAAATTTTTGTACAGACTGCAGACCCCTACCGCCCAAAAAAGGAACGCCTAAGCTCTGATACCATAATTGGAACGAACAACTAATACTAATGTAGAACAGAAAGCTAATACACTTAGGCACACACTAATTATACATATAAGTGGTGGATAACTACAAGTGATGGTGATTTGATCTGTAGGCAAACTAGATGGGAGAGGATGAGAGGGAGAAAGAGGATGGTGATGAAAAAAGGAGGTGTTGAGGAACTTAAGGTGTTGTGGAAGATTACTTATGTTGGTATGGATTGTCGATGCCTTATCGATCCTTCGGAAGCCCCTTTTATAGATGACCTCGCTTACATGAGAAGCCTCTTGAGAATCTTACTGTAGAAGTCCTTATCATGAATCTTCACTGTTGATGTCTTGTCGTTGTCAGGGATCTTCATTGTTGATGTCTTGTTGTCATGAATTTTTACTGTTGATATCTTATCATTGTCAGGAATCTTCACTGTTGATGTCTTGTTGTCAGGAATTTTTACTGTTGATATCTTGTCTTTGTCAGAAATCTTTACTGTTATGTCTTTGTCGATTCACTGTTCACTATTCATGCCTTGTTATTGTCTAGAATCTTCATTGTTGATGTCCCATCATCGTCAGAAATCTTGGAGCTGGATGTTAAGAGAGGTATTGTTGAATGAGGGTTCCTTCTTGATGAGACTTTGGGTTCCTTTCTTATGAAGCCCTTAGGTTCCTTCTTTGTGAAGCTTTAGATTACTTTTGATGGGACCTGCTTCTTCAATCACGAAGTTGCTTTGCTAATTTTGTCATGTTAGACTACTTTTGTCATATCAGGCTGCTTTTGTCTATCAAGCTTTTTTCTTTCATAGATAATCTTGTCGCCTATGGTTGAGACCAGAGATTTCATCGGAAATTATCAAATGATATGAAATTTTTAGCAAATCCCCAACTATCAACGGATTTGACTTATCTTTACTAACTACCATTTGCGTTGGACTAGCCATACTATTTCCCTCAGCATGATGAGATTGTTAAGGATTTCATTTGGGCTTAAATGCCAATTTATTCCTCTTTCCATTGCTTTTTTTTTAATAGGCTATATTTACATGAGATTTCTATATGAGTATACTTAAAGAAAGTTGTAAAAATTACTAGAGGTTGAATTTTTTGCAAAACCTGGAGATGCAAGGTCATCTTAGCTTGTTGGCATAACTAGAGGGTCCCAAGCTCAGATCCAGACACATACCATTCTTGCCATTAGGATTTTCTTGACTATCTCTAGTCCCATGCGTCCTCATGTGCCCCCAAGTGCCTTCCCATTTATAAACTCGACTCCATAGATGGAACCTTGTGCATTTTAGGCTTCCTTTCTATATCATGTAGCTTTTCTGGCTTCGATCTCCTGTAGCTTGTCCGGTGGCCACTGAACGCTTGGAACGAAGCGAATTGTTTGTTGCATGTCTTACATTTGAACACTCGTTTATATTGTTATTAGATAGTGTTCTTAACGCTACGAAGATCGATATTCTTTTCGATTTTTACTTTTGTGACCATCTCATTTCTGGAGATGCTGCACACCTGCATCTTCTTTTACTAAGATCCTGAACTGTAATCCTGGATTTTTACTTGATTCAGTGAGGATGAGCAGCTTCCTTTTGATCTTTGCCTTATATGCTGCTTGAAAAGAGTGATGATTTCCAACCTTAGGATTTATTCTTTGGTGCAATTCCCAGGCTCCCTTTAGCTCTGAAATTTCTTGGCTTATTACTTTTGTTTCTTTGTCATGCATAGATTCTGAAGTGATATAGCATTCTCACAGAAATAGTAATATCTGCTGCATGATTCATTGAATACCTGTTTATAACATTTATTCCTTATTGTGTAGATGCCTGGTTGGTATCCTACGTATACAACAAATGATGCTGAAATAGGGATACTATTTGCTATACCTTGTTCCTTACTCACCATGGTTCTCATCTTTAAAAACTTGATTGATATATCACTAGCATTTTCCTTCATTAAGAATTTACTATTATTTTTTATTTGTTTTTTGATGTATCCTGGACTATAAGCTGTTTTTCTCTCAACTGCATTTCCTAACGTTATGTTGTCTAATTTTAGCATTAAGAGTGTGATAATATCTGACTCGTTGTTCATTATAGGGATTATCTCAAATTCCGAATGGCTCTTAAGTTCGCAAAGCACTATATCAGGAGGGAAGATTTCTTTCCCAATGTAGGCTCCTAAATTTTGCTTTATCATTTTTTGAGTATCTTTTCCTTTTCTAGGATAGTGTCCTTTTTGGTTATATACAAAATACTTGCATTCCCTTTTACCCATTTATTTAGAGGATTCATCACACTTCTGGATATATTTGTTATTATTGATAAATCCCCTTTTGTTTCTTCATGGCCTCCATCGAGAAAGTTTTCTAGACACTAGTTTAGGTAGGTAAACTTCTGCGGCATTTTCAGCTTACTGTTTTAAAATTCTTTTATCTTCGTCCATCTAGATGAAACCTTTATTTTTATCTGGTACTTTTTATATAGTCAATTTCTCTAGAAAATTATTTCTAACGCTCAGCAGTTTTAACAGGCCCTGCTGTTGTCTCTTATTCTTTATTTCTTCTTCAAATGATTTTGATCTTTTCTTGCTTCCTTTTTTCCATTTCTCACCATTTATTTTCTCACAACATTTTCTCACTTTAGCAGAACTACTGATTGTGTTTTTCATTTCTTTATAAATTTTTATATTAAGAGCATAGTGAATATAGTGTCTTAGATTATCCGCTTTCTCATTTTGTTTTAGGTAATCTAGGTATCTATTTTGTGTTTTAGTATCTCATGGACTTGGGAGTTTGTGAAAGAACGGATCAACCAATTTTTTGCCTTATTGTATCCCAATTCGTAAAAGTATTTTGAGAATATTTTGCAGTATTCTTCGAATTCACATAATTCAATTTTGGACAGCGCATATAGAACCTCCTCTTTTTTAGCTCTATCATCTATGAACCCACATAAATTTTCTTCGATGATTTTTATGAAATCAGTGAGGATTTTTCAAAACTAGTGAACTTATTACTTTCTCCCCATTCCTTCAGTTTACTTTTTCCTTCTTCCGAATTTATCCATTATTTTATCCTTTACAAAACATCTCCTTGTAGTGTTCCCGTAATGTATTTGACAAATCTTTTGTGTCCCATGATCCTTCATAATTTGTGATTACGACTGCTAGGGATTGCGCCCAGTGTCTATATTCTTTTATTTATCCTTAAAACGTAAATTGGACAAATCTGGATGGATTCCTCCTTGGGATACACTCCTTTTTATTAAATATTTCACATTGGACAAATCTAGATAGGTTCCTCCTTGGGATACACTCATTTTTATTAAATCATTAATCCTCATATTTCTATCCAATTTTAAATCACTCAAGTTTTTTGTGGATTTACTATCTTCCATAACATATATCAGCTTATTATCATATTTGATATTTTCTTTAGATTCTGTCATGTACTCATTATCTGTAGCCATTCCACAGCCTTCAACCATTGAATTTGTGATATTTACATTTTTTAGATCTTCATTCAAGTTGTATATCCCAGGGTCAAACTCGAAATGGTGTAACAAATCTTTATACTAGAGGTACATCTCTTGTATCATCTTCACTAGTACAACTCTTTCCAGCAATTAATTATCTCAACTATTAAGTCGAATTCATGTTTGACTTGCATATTGATTGGTTGACTTGGTTTTTTTTGTTCTATACCGTCGATTTGATCTAACTTCCCTACTACTTCCTTTATTTGTTCTGGAACAAAAAATATTTTATCGTATCCTATTGTACACTCTTCTTCTTTATCAAAAGATTCTTCAGAACTTAAAATGAATTCTTCATTTATTCTCTCTTCCTCATAATTACCTCCTTAGTAACTATTCCTCATTAGATTTTCAGTTTGCGAGGGACCACTTTGGTTATTATTAATCTCTTCAATTGCTCCATTATTATTTTCTTGGTTACTGACTTGTGATTGGTTGTTACATCCATTTTTCTCTTCTACTTGGTCCGAAAGTTCTTCAGAACTTAAGATAATTTCTTCTTCACAATCTTCTCCCCTTCTTACTGGAATATTAACGTTATTTCTCTATTCACATTTTCGTCCTCTTTAGTTTTTGTGTTTATGATATTAGATTCGACTTCTTCCTGGTTCGGTTTATATCCAAAATGATTTAGTAGACCCTTAAATTTTTTACAGACCTTTTCAAATTGTTGAATTAAATTTTCTTTTGATTCTAAAGTTATGTTGGGACTTTTACTTTGTTCATTTAATCTTTCTATTTGGAGAACTACCTCATCAAATTTTTTTTGGAATATCTTGGAGTGTTCATCATATCATATATATCATTATACATGATGTCGTATTTACTATAATTCGCTCTACATATCTCACACTTGCACACTACGTAGGTAGCCATCTAAAATGTCAGTTGGGAACTAACTCTGGGTAACCTACGGTGCCTAAAACCACCTCCTGAGAATCACCCTACAAATGTCTATCACGGCAACAAAGGTTACGCTTTGAAATCTGGACTTTACGATTACTCAAATCTTGCAGGGGACACTTAGAGTGTAATTAGGACAGTAATCATGCAGGTTGTGAGAGAATAGAGGTCGGAGTTATAGTCAATTTGTCACCATGCACGTGCTAAAAATGCTTCTCCAAACTTTCCTAATTTTTCTGATTTTTACTTGATTTTTTCGGATTTTTTGCTACAGTGACGATTTTTCTATAGTGACTTTTTTGAATTTTTTTGGGAATTTGTATGATTTTTTAAAGAATTTTTCGGAAATAAATTTACACAAAATAAAATAGACATAGAGCTTACCTAACACATTAAAACAAATGCAATCTACTTTATAATAGCTCAGAATAAATAGTACATAACGGAACTGTAGCCATCACATCGAAAGTTGTACAAAGCTTTAAACAGTATATACCGGAACAGGCGCCATCACACCGAAAACAGTACATACCAGAATAGTAGCCATCACACCGAGACCCCTACTGCTCAAAAAAGTCAGTCATGTCTCACCCCCCAGTATAGTGACTGGTTCCATCTTTTTCCCGAATTTCATTAGTTCTAGTCTCAAGTGCTTGTTCATCCATCTTCATTCCAAAGGCGAACATCCCCCATTGAGTGATTGTAACTGCTATGCTTTATAGTCAATAGTTCTTAACCAACCCTTTCTTATTATGTCTTTCTTTCTTAAGGGATTGCGGTTCATTACCCACAAAGGCTTTCAATGAACTATTGAAGCTATCGAGAGAGTACCAAATACTGACGGTGATGAAGATTACCGACTTTCGGTGGACGCAGAGCCAACGAGTTCAGTCGAACAACATAACAAGTCTAAGCTTACAGAAGCATTCGCCAACTTTGATAGGCATGATATTGCAAGTAAATAGAGCAGAGAGCTTATCCTTTATTTCTCTCTGTGTTGCGAGATTGTTGTAATCGGTCCTAAAGGGAGAACCGTCGCTGCTTACTTGCTATATCTTCACGTCCTTGCACGGCTCATTTTCTTCTTCGAGCCCTACTTCTCCCTTCCCCCTCTCCCCGTTCTACCATCCAAAATAGGCCGTATGGAGTATAGCCAAGTGGTAAGGCATCGATTTTTGGTACCAGCATGCAAAGGTTCGAATCCTTTTACCCTAGATTATGAACATCTGACCGGATTTGTCAAGAACAAGCTGACGACTACAAGGGAAGTGACTGACTGCAATCCCTGAGCCCAGCTTGTAGCAAGCCAAAAGTTTGACTTCAGCCTACTTTGCTAAGAGAAATAAGAGAGGGGAAAGACAGACGACAGAAAGCAATCCTTCCAACCGTGGAGTTGAACACAATACTGATGGTCTTTCATCAGTCTCCTGGCCCTTGCTTAACTCCTTGTTCCGTAAACCGGTCGTTGGTTGATCTGATCGGACCCCGGACATGCGAGAGCCCAGCCCGAGAGGAATGCGATGGTTCCATGGCGCTTCATCAGACAGACATTTGCAGTCCCCCTCCCTCTAATCTAAGCCTGCTTCCTTCACACAGCCACTACCGTCTCGTACTTTTGGGAGCGTCAAGTAGATATGTGAGCTCTAAGTCGGTGGCAGTTGCACGAACCCATGACCCTTGTCTTTCGGCCAGGTTAATTAGCTAACCCAAATTTATTTTCTACCAACATCAATAGTTTTTAGTAGTTATATACCAGGCCATTCCATTCCATATTTGAACTAACCAATGGAATCAGAAAATACTATATTTTATATATTTGGTTAAACAATCAGGAACTCGCCCGCAGGTAGCGATTTGGGGTCGTGAGGCAGAACCAGACCGCTCAAATTCAAATTTAAATCAACCCTCGGGGAATCCCCCAAGTTTGGGAGTTTTGGTTAAGCGGCAATTGTCGTAGCTACCTACTTTCGCAACTACTCTCATAGCTATCGGTGCTAGTTTCTGATCCCTAAGTGGTCACCTATAGAAGAAAATGCAGTGTTTTGTTCTTGTTCCTCCGACATGAGGGGGCTTAGTGAAATGAGGCAGGAATATTGGAATGTGATGTCGAAAAGAAAAGGAAGAGATTGGATGATTGCTCGGTTCGTTCACTTCGTTTACTGCTCCGCTCATGCGATATGCTTGAGAGCAGGTTGTTTACGTACTTGATCTTACAAGCAAGGTTGAGCAAGTAGTGATCTCAGGTAAAGTAGTCAGAAGAGTTCGCTAAGAAGACAGGTTCAACTTTTTATTGACTAGCTAGCAAAAAGCGTTAGTCTAGTAAAAGCAATAAGAGCATTGAGGGTGATCTACGATCATGGAGTTAAAAGCTAAGGCAGCAGGAGATGGATGGGACGATCAACCCAACTAGAAGGTTATTTTCGGTTAGGGGGAAAAGAAGAATAATCCAATCCATTTAGAAAGTTCGGGTCGCTATGATGGAAATCCATCGATTGGTTTTCCATAAAAGATAGGTAAGAAAAAGAAAAATCTTCCCCAGGGCAGGCCCTGAGTCGGATTCTGCCAAATAGACTGAATAGCAAGCTTCATTCATTACCAGAATTTCATTACTTCAGTTTTACCTTTCCACTCTTGACTGACTGATTCCAAGACTTGCCCTTATATACTATGCAACAATCTTCCTTTAGTTGCTACCATATGGTTGAGTGCTTTGTTTTGCTAGTTACACAGCTTCTTCTGATTGCCTTCTTTTCTTTCGTGCTTGCTTATGGCAGGCCCTTACTAAACTAAGGGGTGGTATCCACGCAAGAGAGCTTCTTCTTTAACCGCTTCCGCTCCTTCTATATAGATATAAAGAAAGTCAGCTCTCCCCCTTCTCTCTTTATGCTAGAGAGTTTCCTCTGTTTTCTTTACATCAAGCGCAAATCAGACATTGAAGGCTAGAGAGGAGGGTATGATTCTTACTCAAGCCTAAAGTTCTCATTTCTGCTGTCAGTCAAGTTTGAGTGAAGTTCCTATTGAGGAATTAGTGTCATTCTTTTAAAAATGAATATTAGATGTCCAAATTGATAGATTCTTTCACAGCAAATTAAATACCTCTAGCAGTTCCTTCTATGGCATCGATTTCAGTTCTGTATGCATCCTATTCTGACTATTTCCCTTATACGAGACTAGTGCAATAAGTTCCCTCCTTTCCTTCTCCAGCCTCTTTTCCAGCTTAGAAGTTCAGTTCTTTCTTTCCTTGGCTTACTGTCTTTCCTGATAATGAATAGTCGCTCTTTGATTTGATAGAGGAAGTGGCATCTAAGGGAAAATAAGAGATGGTATCGAAAAGGAGAAGGCAAAGGAACTAAGAAAGAGTGTCTCAAGAAGGGGCTTTGAGGGATGACTGATTTACCATACTTTCCTTCGACGCAGAAAGCATCGAATGCATTAGTGGGATAGCTTACTTCATTCAGTACTCCCCCATGCCAGGAAAACTAGTGCTCATGAATGCGCTCCTCATTTAGCCCCGTGACAAGTAAAGAAGCCTTCGGCTGAGGAGCTAGGCTCGGAAAAATTTCAATAGCCTCTGCCTGAATGCTCCATTCTCGGTCAAACAGCGTGAAGGGCCTCTGATAATGATGTAAATAGAGCTCGTTCTACTACTCACGCTAATCCATGCTCTAATGTTCTTGCTTGGGATAGGAAATGAGGGAATTTGGATAGCAAGGATGGACTGGTTTCCTCCTCTCGCTATGGTCTACATCTATATGTATCTCCTCCCGCTGTGCTCGAGTCACTTGATGCTCCTTTCGCGGTGTTAGATGTCAGAGTGGTCCTCAGGCTCATCCCTCGATATGAATTGATCCTTTGCCTTTGATTCATCATCGTCAATAGTTTTGCCTTGAACCTGCCAATACAAACCGAGATTCGGAATCTGATCGTGCAACTAAGCGAGGGCTGAGGTAACGAGTGAAATCGCTCGACTATCAAGAGAGGAGTGAGACTGCTTATCCAAAAACGGGAGGTGCAAACCATTCTTCAGAAGATAAGGGAATGAAAGAAGCAAGCTATGATTCAAACTATAAGATCCTATGATGTTCAAGATAGATTTCTGATTGTGAAGAAGATGAGTTTCTCGCCATGCCATCATCGATGACCCAATTGAGTGATTCAGTTGGGATCACTTCTTAACCTGATGCCGAGAGAACCGAAGCAAGGACTGATTGACTGTTGGGTTCCAGGGGGAGTCAACAACGAAAGAGAGAGATTCTTAAACCATCTTAGATGAGTTAGAATCTGCTAAACCAAACACCTCTCTCTATCCCACGATACTCAAAGCGGATCTGGCTGTACCAAAACAACCTTCACGCAGGCCAACTAAAAACTTGTTGGATTGTCAAGGAGAGAAAAAAGATGAAGAATCTCCGCTTCTAGTCGCACTCTATTCTTACATAAACCAAGTAGCTAGAAAGAAGCACCCACTCTGAATTATGCTTTCGTTCTAACCCGATCTTATATCTCTCATCGTGAAATGAGCTAAATATCCAAATGTCGAAGATGCACCAGCCACTCCATATGACATTGGGAGATAGTGTAATAGCACATGATCTCATTAAATTTATGAGCGTTCACCCAAGCTTGATCTTCTATTTCTATTATACAATCACTTTACTCTACGAAAGACATACCCGGTTGAGTTCAACTAAACCAATCGACAAGAGGGAAAGAAGCCCTTGCTCTACCATTGATTCACCTTCTTCCCATGACACTGACCTATATCCCAACCAATCCAGCAAGCGAACATCGTAGGTCTGACCGTCTTGAAAGCAGGAAACTCTCATCGGAGAACGAGTTCACCCTCCATCATTAATCGATCACTATTAGTGATTTGATGTCAGATAATGGGGTGCGTCCCCAGCCGATGAGGAAGACTAACTATCTTATCTTATTTACATGATTGAGCGGAATTTTAAAAAGCACAGTATGAACTTAGATGAGTCATCATCGGCCCTACCATGCCTTCTGTATCCACTTCTGAACTGGACACATATAGTCAGTCCGTTGAATCACAAGTCAATAAAATGCGAAGAGGCAAGCTCAACAAGCCAGCTCAGATTCAAAAGATACATGCCAAGCCAGGGCAGCCTCACTTCATATAATTGAAGAGAAAGATAATGCCACTTCACTAACGAGGAGAAAGAGTTGGAAATACAAAAGCCACTTCTCTATACGATAGTGGATTCCAGTTCAATGAAACCATTTTACCATTGGCTTAATGGACGAATTCGGATAGAAAGGGGCGAAGAGCTTAGCCACTAGGCAAAGGGTAGATAGAAGAAAGAAACCAAAACAGAAGAAAAGGAAAGCTTTTTCCAACAGCCAAGTACGGTGGATTTAGAGCCAGCTAGCAAGCTAAGAAAGAAAGCATTGAAAGACGTTCACTGAGGGGGTGGGCAAACTTACTTAGAAGGAATGAGATGATTCTGAATCTCAAGATTGCCAAGTTAGGTGGGCGTCAGAGCTAGCAAGCAAAGCGTTGACAAAACTCTGTCGTGAAGTGAGATCTTAAACAAGGCGAAATATATTGATGCTTCAAAGGCCGAACTAAAATTCGACATTTCAAGCCGCTCGAATCGAAGTTTTCAATCTCGATTGAGTAGGGGATAAGAAATGCTATGAAGAAGCTGACGATCTAAATGCTAAGTATGCCTAAACTAATGTTCCATTTGACCCTGTTCTAAGGCTGGGGAGATGTCTAATCGTACACCCTCCGATGTGATTGGACAACACATCGATCAATTTGCATATGCGGAGTGGATAAAAGCCTACTTTGAAGGCCCCAAAGTCAGACGTTGTTTATGCAACATCCTTAACTAGGAATATAAGAGGATTAGCCGAACTAACTCATTTTTTTAATAGGTGACTAATTAATTGAATTACAAATGGAGTTAGCCTTACAAGTTTCTTTGTAGGAGAAGGGGCAAGCACCACACTACTACCATGAAAAGTCGAAAGAGCCATGCCCCACTCAAATACATGGCTCCGGAGATATCTCCCTCTGTATCTCCATATACTGAGCCACGTCATTACTCTAAAATAAGGCGGCTAGGCTACATTGGATTGGAGAAGTGTGGGTGAGGTCATCCCCACGTAGGTAATGGACCTATGACCAACTGGGTGCAGTAGGATATGAAATCTATTTCATACCCTCTTCTTAAGTTTTATTCCGTTCCGTCAGTGTAGTTGCTTGGTAGGTTGATTGAGCCTGACTCTTAAGCTCAACTTCCTCTTTTTTACTCTTTCTTCAAATCCCTATCCTTGTCAACGAGGCTACACTTTCTCCATGACTTGCTGTTTACTAACTAGTTTATAGGCACCTATCAACAACCTAACGCGTTGCTGCTTACATTCTAGTAGTTTACCATGTAACGGAGCTAAGCCAGGAAGAAAAGAAAGACAGGATACGGAATGCTCACTTCTTCAAGCAATCCATAATGCTAACAACCTTCAATAGAGTCTTCAATCCAGCTAGAAGTCTAACCTTATTTATATAGTCTTAATGCTCGCAAGCAAGAAACCAAGTAATCTCCTTTATTCCATCCATTCCAGCAGAAAGCGTTTTGTGGTTCTTAAGTAATAAAGTTCACAAACAAAGCCCGAAGCAAAGAAGTTCTTCTCCTATAATCATGAATAGAAACACAGCCCAAAGCAAGCTAGCAAGGGAGGGAGTTAAGAATTTGAGTAGTGATAGAAAGGAAGCACGGATAACGAGTTGTTATTAAAAAGTCTCATGTATAAATACAATACCGACTTCAAAGGCAGTCCGGCCTGCTAGTTCATGATTGATAGTTGTCAGGTAAGTGACGTGTCCGAAGGAGGTAAGGCTAGCACTAATTCTCTTGTCTAGTTGTGATTTTCCGAGATTCCTTCAAGAAAAGAACCTTAAGCTCCCATATCTTACCAAAGTATGGAAGTACTTATAGTTGTTTAGTTCATTAAAAATAGTATTAAGAATACTATAAGACTTTGGTATGGCTCTATAAGAAGAAGCTCAAACTTAAAAGAAAGGGAGTTAAGAAAGCTAGTAGTAGTCCGGTAGGCCAGCACCAAACTATAGAGTTGTGTTTCGGAAGTCTTATTGATGAATTAAAGTAGTCCAGTACCAAAGCAAGCTTAAAGGAAGCATGCAAGCACTTCAATAGTTTTCTCTTGATCCACTATGCATTAAGCAAGTTAATAAATAAATCCCTCAGAATAAAAAATAAGGCAGGCTCCACAAAAGAGAGAAAGAAAACAGTGCAAGAGAGTCCGTCCACTGGAAGAAAGAAGGAATTAGGTAAGCCAGTTAGAAAGCACAAGCAGGCAATATTATGTATGAGTGGAAGCTTTCTCCCAAGCAAATTATAATGAATAATAATAGCTGCAAGCAGATCATAAACGAAATCACAGTAATAATCCTTCAATTCGCTATGATCTTTCTTCTCGTCATTCGATTGTCGAGTGCTTAAGAAAGCATTGCAAACATATAAAATCATCTAGCATCCCAATTGACAGTACGTATGTGCCCCCTTCCCGCCCATCGCTTCACTCATTTAGTGCAGTTACGATATCATTGCCTAGATCTTCCTACTCATTTATGATTTGATCACATAACTCAATAGCTTGGGAAGAAGCCAGCAATCTCATACTAAAAGATCTATTGTGTCATCAACTATTTTGGGGTCGGCAAAAGTGTTCTCATCATTGACTGATCGGGTACAAGAATCCTATCTGAAGCGGAACATTCTAGGTTTGATTTATCAACTAAAGACGTCATGACACACAATAGATCATAGATTTCTCCTTTGAAGGTGAATTCCCAACATCAAATGACCGAGAAAGAATCTCCCTTTGGGGACGGCTAGTCCTGTATGCTATTATTTCAATACTGACATGTCAAATAGATAATTTCTTCCTAGTGACTATAGAAAGCTTTCATCGTGTGACCACATCTCTATATAGGCGGAGGGCAGGCATAGATTCCAGAGAGGGAATGAAAGATGCTCGAGTGCCCTAATATAGATATGGAGGGAGTCCATAAGTAAGGTTGGACTCTCGGAGAGGAGAAAGTGGATTGGTTTCTGCGAGGACACGGCTCCTCAACTATCCGTCTCTCTTTTTCCTGACTATATACCTTACTTTTCTTTATGCTTTGTGAGGATGTCATTCTTTCTTTGATCTCCTGAAACCCTTTACTAGCTCGTTACATATACTTCACTTGCTCCCTTCTAACCTCTATCTATTCTAGTTGAGTAAGAAAGTGGTACTTAAGGTTTCTTATCTCCTAATTCGACTAGCTACCATGGCTAGATCTAGTTAGTTCTATTCTATCTTTGGTCTCTTCTTTCCTATAAAGTTGGTAGTTCTTAAGGATGAAACCGATAGATAGGAGTTTACACCCGATGCTACCATCCGATCTGCTCTTTCTTTCGTATCCGAGTAGCTAGATGTGACAAATAAGGCTTGGTTCATGAATGGAATACTGAGATGAGGTTTCTAACAAGCCTCTATTAAAATGGATTCTATCGATCAGTTAGGGATAAGGGACATGCAAAGTCTCTTTCCCTCTAGGACCCTCCTTATGAGTGAAGGGATTCAAAAGAGCATCCCGCAGCCTTATCCTCTCCTCAATGGAGTATAGTGGCTCTACCCCCTACAACTTCTGGTGCAATTCAAGGGGGCCTTCACGCTGCACCCTTACACTAACTTGAGTTTCTCTTGCTTGCCACAATCCTATGTCTGATAAAGTCAAACCAACCAATAATAGCAGAGACTCATTCCTCGCTTACTTATACTTGTGAGGTTATGTATTGGGTGGTTTCAGTGGTACAGATTGATTGGTGTCTGCTCTAGCTTTAATATAACCTAAAGCAGGACATGATATCGTGCTTCCTAGTGTTTTGATATACTTTGGAGAAGATCCCATAGTTACGACCATTAGCTTAGTTACCCTAGCACACACATTAAGGGGGCTCAGAAAACTAAACAACTAAATAAACTTAGCCATATCCTTCATTTCAGTACTTTTGCTCCCTTCAACACATCCCTCTACTCAACTTGGTAACCTTCTCTGATATGTTCTTAGCTCAATCTTTGAACAGAAAATTAATCAGAGAAAGAAAGGTCTAGCTGATACTTTCAATCTTCTGTTCTCTTGTCCCTGCAAAAAGGAGATAAAAATCACTGGCATGAGGACCCAGCTTTATATTTACACTCTGCAGGCTCTAGTCAGGGAAATTTTCACTCTAAGGGGAGCCTTTGAGGAGAGAAAGCCCCTCCGAATGAGAGAAGGATTATTGAAAACTATTGCCCTTTCTCTTTTTTTAGAATGAGAAGTTGCACATGGATAGGCCAAAAGGGAGTATGCCACCATCCGCCGACGGAAGAAAAGATTCACTTATAACAGATACTTCACCCGAGACCAATGAAAGGAGAACTTGACATAGTGCTATAAGGAACAAAGCAATAAGCAAAGCAAGAGAGATCTTTCCTATTCCGGTAAGGTAAGGGATAGGATTTTCATACTCATTTTTTGAAAAACTATAATTCATATGGGAGTGTCGACTGTGAAGGGACACAAAATAATTAGTCATAGAAGTTATATATCTAGTTGAAAAGTCATATAGCAAACTTTCAACTGATGACTGTGAACCAAGTGTTTGTCCTTTTTATGTACGAAAAGGTAATTGTATTGTTGAAAGTATTGGCCAATTCATTCTCTTAGTTAGAGCTAAAGTTTAACACACCTTTCTTCCGCCTTCCTGTTTTAGTGTTTTTTTTATTGCTCCACATAGATGACAACAGTATCTGACCATGTAATGTGTAGATCTTTAATGAACAAAATTAGGCCTTTTTTTCAGCAGGATGACTCTGTAACATCCTAGAGTTGTTTTCCGCTCTTCCCCATACTATGGAAATGCTAAGGTGCTCATGAAAGATTCTTCCTTTGTGGGAGGAAATATGATTGATAATATGTAGAAGGGTGGATGCTCTTTGCAGATATAAATAAACTTGATTGGACAAGTATACATTACTATGGGTTGCTGTAACGCTCCGCACCCAAGATACGGGTAGCGTTCGGCGATGTATCATAAATACGCCAAGCCTAAAATACTTTTAATAAGTTAAAAGTTACTGCCACAAATTTTTATACATATACACTGAGAGAATATTGAGAAGATTATAAACAATCTTTTTATTTTGCTCCAACAAACTATTACTATGTTTATGAAACAATCCAAAAGGAGATAATATTTATTACAACTTTAAATTTTGAGTTTTGGAAATAACAAATTAAAGTGGAAGGGAAAGTCTGAAAGAATAAAATAAATAAAAATCTGCTAAAAGATACCTCATAATAAAAACATTACTAATTGTCTACTAACTGCACGAAATACTGCTCCAGTTGTGGTGAATCCTCTCCTTCAGTATCCTGCAAATTATCTGGGCATGCCAAAGTAGGGTCGTTAGAACGACCTACTAAGTACTACAAGGAGAACATAATAATACACAGGCACGCTATGTGCATATATAAATAAAATATAAAACTAAATGAAATCATAAAACCATGATAGTATCAAAATTTTAACTAACTGTTGAAAAGAATGTGAAACATAGATTTAAATTGTATTTGTCTAAAAATAATAATAAATCAAATAGTAATCGTGAAACATATCTTGAGTGGTGTTGGAATTTAACGTGATGATAAAATTTATATGAAACTGTAAAATTATGAATGCATACAAAATATTAATATATAAGCAAACTGAACATGAGTTGCTTTGCAGTTATCTTGAGGATAATAATAATCAGGGGTATATTTGTATACATATATCATGGATAACTTTGTAGCAAATATATATATATATATAACAAAATAAACATGCATGTGAGATATGACATCATATTATTTTATTTTTTTAGTTAATTTATTTGGAACTGTCAGAAGTAGTGTGACACATGTTTTACGAGTATCCCTTGCATACCCGGAACTACAGCCATGATTCCTGGTACTGCTCCAGGACGTACCGCTAAGTACTGATAAACATGAATTCTGATGAGCCTAAGCTCCAGGCATGTAGCCCTATATACTGATGGTGATCCAGTAATCACACAGAACCTCCATGGTTGGATTCCTATATTCGGTTGTACAACCTCAAGAATGTAAAACTCCTAAAATATGTGTACAGTTCTTTCATCGAGTTCCCCCATAACCCCAATTCATTTTATGATTGTAAAAATGGATTTATAACATGCATTATATTTAATCTCAATTATGATCAAATCAACAATTCATATATGCATTAAATAAAATGCTCATACAAATGTTATTTATAACTATACTGTATGTGTGGGCATTGAAGAGTGGCTAGTTGCAAACTTTCACGGACTAATCAAAAACATTTTAAATTTAGAAATAATTAGAATGTTTAGGAAGTAGTACAATAAAATAAATAAATAAATAAACTTATAAATATAAAGGGTAGGGGTTTATTATTGCCAATGTAGATGAATATGATAATTATTGCAAGAAAAGCATTAGCATGACTTAATCTATTCGTGGAAAATGAAATTACAAGCTTCCAAATGAAGTGAAATGGGTTATTTACATATTGTTCACGGATTCAAGAATAACATTTGTTTGAATGGGACTTTCATGAATTATTTAGACTTAATTTGAACAATACATCATCCAATTCACAGTCTTGAATGTCTTGTCACTGTAGATTCTCTCCAGTATGAATATCCCATTCTCTACGGTGCTTCTAACTTGAATGTATTCTAAAAATTTTGTGTTTTTACTGTTCAACAGAACAGTGGTTCTGTTCAATGAACAGAACGGTAATTTATTTTTATTTTTTTTTCTCATCTTGATTATTATTATTTCGGACGTTATTAGTCTTACTTATTAAAAATTGCATCTTGCCTTCCACTGAGCACTTAATCAAATTTAGATGTATCCTTTTACAGTTTAACTTGAACGAATTAACATTGTTTTGTTACTTTATATCCCCAAATCTTTCTTTATGATCATATTAAAACATTGTTATATATATGGTCTAACATGTTATTGCTATATTACTGGATTATTTTTTTATTTTTATTTATTTATTCATTTATTTGGAGCAATCTGCTCTACATCCAACTGCAGTTTTTTTTGTGTATGCTTGATGAGTATTATATATTGTATTTTTCCTCCCATACTTTATCTATTTTTGTATTAAATAAATGCTACTTTGGTATTTTTAGTGTTTTTTGCAGGTAATCCGATTTATACAAGGAGATGGCATGAAATCAAAGTTGGACTAGGAAATCAAAGGCCGAAAAGTTTCTAAAGTGGGCGAGACTACAAGATCAAATTGCTGCAGAAAGTAAAATTCAAATACAGTCAAGCAAATAATGATTACAAGACAATATACTCCTGTTGAAGAAATGTTAGGCTAATTGGACTTTGTTTAGCCGCTAATTGGCGGTTTCTACCGCCAAATAGCGGCCAAATAGTGGTCGTTCCACAGAAATTTTATTCGTGGGCTTAATTGTAAATTTTTAGTCTTTTTCGTTCTGCTAAAAATAGGGTTTGTCTTCCGAAGCCTATATATTGGCCGATCCTTGTATTTTGACGGGATTCTGGAATTTTTTTACTTATTTTATGATTAATAAAGTTAGGATTTTTGCTGAAGGTTGACGGTCATAACACCGTGTTCCAGAGATAAACCACTGTTCTTGAGATTTTTACTTACTTTCCAGATAAAGTTTATCGCTTTCTAATTTAGGTTTTACTACTTTCTAGATTAGGGTTTATCATTTCATGAATAAAAATTTGATCTTCCTTAGTAAAAATATAAGTAGCTAATTAGATTAGCTCTAGGATGTAGATGAAGCTAAAATCCACCATGTAATTATTTTCTAATATTTTTCTTCTTAAATAAAATTAATAAAGACATGATTTTTCAATAAAAAGATTAAAATACAAGGACTCGAAGATTAGGACTTTGATAGGTTATACTTGAATTAGGTTTCTTGATAATCTATGCTTAGTTAGGGTTTGGGGTTACTGGTTTTATCTTTTTCTTTGAATTATCTAAAAGATTTAGTTTGTTTTTATAAGAAGTAGCATTTTTGATTAGTTATACTTGCACAACACTTGATAGCTCATACTTAGAGCACTTTAAGTAAAAATTAAACTAAAAAGATCAAATTTTTATGATAGAAGAAAATAATAGAAGTAAGAATATGGTTGGAAATTAGTGGATTCTAGATCCTAGGCTGTTTAGATTAATCCGACTTCAACTTAGAACCTTTGGTTAGTCCGTTAGACTGAGGAGAAAGTAAGAATCGCAAAAGCACCTTAGATCCCTGTGGGACGATCTGTACAGCGCTACACCGACACTGTGCGCTTGCAGTAATTTATCACATCAAGTTTTTGGAGCCGTTGCTGAGGATCGACGGTGTTTTTCTTGCTTTTTCTAGCATTTTACGGGTTAACAGTGTGTGTGAGTGTGCAGGAAATAGAAATTGTAGATACAGGAAGATTTAAAGGATTGGAAGAGCCTCTGGAACAAGTGGAAGAAAACCACAGGTCAACTTTTCTAGTTTAGCCGCTATTCAGTGGCTAGAACCGCTATTTAGCGGCCCAAAAGGTACGTTCTGAACCCAAATTTTCTCTGTTTCTGTAGTTTTGTTTACTGGTTATGTAGAAAAATTAAAAAAATTAGAAACAGTAGAAATCATATTTTTTTGTTTGATCAGATCTATTCTACCGTTTTATCTCTTCACTACACCCCACTTCTTGAATTAGTTTAGGAAGTTCACGCATACACTCACGATCGTTCATGCCACATTGGACCCGTGATCAATTTGGTCGACTTGTGAGATCAAATTTGTTCATGGGAGACAAGATGGACCAGTCGATCCCGATCCCTCAGGATCAATGTTATCCACTGCATACATCATTACCATCATGCATCAAACTTCCACACGTAGCGGGTAATCACTATGAATTGAAACCCCAGTACATTAGTATGCTTCCTAAATTCACTGGTTCTGATTCAGAAGTTGCATATCTCTTTATCAGTGAATTTCAAGAAGTATGCGTAATGATTAAACTGCAAAACTTATCGGAGGACGCAATTAAGCTCCGCTTCATCCCTTTTGCACTTAAGGATAATGCCAAGAAGTGGTTGTACAGTATGCCTACTGATTCAATTACTACTTGGGATGAATTCATTACAGTGTTTCTCAAGATGTATTATCCTACGCACAAGACGGCAAGAATCAGAAATCAAATTAATCAATTCCGTCAAGTGCCAGGAGAACCCTTCTGGAAATACTTAGAACGGTTTAAGGATTTATTAGCTCAGTGCCCCCACCATGCGATAGAAAAGTGGCGGTTGTGTCAAATCATATACGAAGGATTTGATTACACATCCAAAACTCTTCTGGAATCCATGTGTCAAGGGGAGTTTATTAGGAAAAATGAGAATGAAGCATGAAATTTTCTTGAAGACCTATCATGGAAGACTATGCAGTGGGAGAGTCCCACTGAGAAGCCCAGTATATCAACTTCTGCTCATAAGAGTGGGATCCATAGCGTTGATAGCTCTATAGCTGCCGAAGCTAAGATTGCAGCACTTATAAGGAGAATTGAGGCGCTGGAAACTCCTAGTACTCCATCAGTGGGTCAAGTGAATCAAATCCAAAGTCCCACATGCTTTAATTGCGGAACTCCGAGTCACGTTATGGAGGAGTGTCCATTGTTAGTAAATCCTATGGGTCTCACACTTGAGCAAGCTAACGCCATATATCAAAGACCCGTTAATAATCCATACGCTCTGACATACAGTCCTGGTTGGAAGAGCCATCCAAATCTCTCATGGAGTCAAGGGCAATGTCAGGGAGCCCCGAACTCCAACATGCAGCCTCCAGCTACTGGTCAGTTCCCAAGACCAAATATGGGTGCTTATCAACACCCTAATGCTTCAAACCATGGGAACAACCAGAATAGACTATCTGTACAAAACCACTCATATCCACAACAGGGATCTAATAATGATCAAGAAAAGCGACTTCAATCACTTGAGAAGAATGTTGAAAATCTTCTCAAGTCTCAGTCCAACCTTGACACATACATGCAGAATCTTATGAAAGTGTTAACTGATTTTATTCAAAGAACATATCAGCACCTGCTCGTGAACTCTCAATCTATTAAGAATGTAGAGCAACAGGTTGGACAATTAGCAAATCAAATGAGTGAACATGGCAATGGCACTTTTCCAAGTCAACTCATAACAAATCCGAATACCAGTTCCTCAAATTTGAATCAGTCGTATGTCAACCAAATTAATGTCATTCACACACTTCGATATGGCAAACTGGTTGACAATCACGTAGCCATGCCACCTGATTCCACTCATATTGCACGGCAAGCTACACTCCCTGATACCACGATTCTATCACCACTTCATGATTCATCATCATCATCATCCCACGATCTACCCACTGGCACGACAGAAGAATCTGATCCTTCTAATTTTGATCCTCCTATTGACCATACTTATAAACTAAAGGCTCCCTATCCAAATCGATTGAAGAAAAATTCTCCTCAGGTGGAGCACATTCTTGAGTTATTCAAGCAAGTTAAGATCAATGTTCCTCTTCTTGATGCAATCCAACAAGTACTTGCTTATGCAAAATTCTTAAAGGATTTATGCACAAAAAAGAGAACAACCAATGTTCCAAAGAAAGTCTTCCTAACTGCTAACATATCTAGCATCCTCTCTCAGTCAGCACCAATAAAGTATAAAGACCCTGGAAGTCCTACTGTCTCCTGCACTATAGGGACTACAGTGATTGAAAGGGCTTTACTAGATATAGGAGAAAGTGTTAACTTGCTTTCTTATTCAGTGTACCAGCAGTTAGGACTGGGAGAGTTGAGTCCTATAAGGATTACGTTACAGCGAGCTGATAGATCTGTGAAGACACCTATGGGAGAGATTGAGAATGTCTTGATTAAGATTGGGGAGTTTATCTTTCCAGTTGATTTCATAGTCTTTGAGACTCAACCTGTGGTGAATCCATACCATTGTATCCCAGTTATTTTGGGACGTCCATTCTTGGCCACTTCTAATGCTGTTATTAATTGTCGGAGTGGATCGATGAGACTTTCCTTTTGAAATATGACACTTGACTTGAATATATTCAATCTAGGGTGCCAACCAAGTGATCCACATGACGAGCCCCTAGAAGTGAATATGATTCAAGGGTTGTCCAGTGAACACCAAGAGGAGAAATTCTTTGATGAGCTGAATGGTTTAGTTGATGAGAGTGTATTCTTGGAGACGCTCGACGAATCATCCAATTATGTGTCTTCCACTCAATGGAAACTTCCAGCTGAGCCATTGATGACTGAACCACGAGTTCGGTTACGACCATCTATTAAGTGTCCACCTGAGTTTGAAATGAAGACCCTTCCGAGTCATCTCAAGTATACTTTCTTGGGTGAACATGACACACTACCAGTCATTATCTCTGCAGAATTGATTAACGCTCAGGAGAAAAAACTCATATCAGTGTTGAAAGCACATAGGGAAGCCATAGGCTGGAGTATGGCCGATACTAAAGGGATAAGTCCTTCTATAGTGCAGCATAGAATTCATTTACTAGACAATGCACGACCTACAAGAGATCCTCAGCGTAGGTTGAATCCGGTAATGAAAGAAGCTGTGAGGAAGGATATTTTAAGTGTCTTGACAATGGGATTATCTATCCTATCTCTAATAGCGCATGGGTAAGCCCAGTTCAAGTAGTGCCTAAGAAATCCGGAATCACTATAGTCAAGAACGATGCAAATGAACTTATCCCGATTCGTTTGCAGACGGGATGGCGAGTCTGCATTGATTATAGGAAGCTTAATGCTGCAACTAAGAAGGACCATTTCCCCTTACCATTCATTGATCAGATGTTGGAACGGTTGACTAGACATGAGTTCTATTATTTTCTAGATGGATACTCTGGCTACAACCAAATTCCCATCGCTCCGGAAGATCAAGAAAAGACCACGTTCACATGTCCATTCGGCACCTTTGCATACAGACGCATGCCCTTTGGGTTATGCAATACACCTGCCACGTTCCAAAGGTGCATGGTAAGTATTTTCTCTGACATGGTTGAACGATTTCTTGAAATTTTTATGGATGATTTTTCTATCTTCGGAGATTCATTCCAAGAGTGTCTAGATCATTTAGAGATAGTTCTCACGCATTGTCATGAAAAGCATTTGACACTCAATTGGGAAAAATGTCATTTTATGGTCAAAAATGGTATAGTGCTAGGGCATGTCATCTCGAAGAATGGTATCGAGATTGACAAAGCCAAGGTAGACCTTATCAATAATCTGCCACCTCCGCGATCAGTGAAAGATATACGATCCTTCCTTGGTCATGCTGGTTTTTATAGAAGATTTATCAAAAACTTTAGCAAAATTGATGGGCCTTTGACACATCTACTAGCCAAGGAAGTACCATTCAATTTCACACCTGATTGTCTAAGAGCATTTGAGCAGCTCAAGAAGGCGCTGACCACCACTCCTATTATTCATGTGCCAGACTGGAGCTTACCCTTCGAGCTCATGTATGATGCATCCGATTACGCTATCGGTGTTGTCCTTGGTCAACGTATTAATAAGCAGCCACATGTGATTTACTATGCAAGTAGGATACTTAATGACGCCCAGTTGAATTACTCTACCATAGAGAAAGAGCTTCTGGCAGTCGTCTTTACACTTGAAAAGTTTCGTTCCTACTTGATTGGATCACGAATTACAGTATACACTGATCATGCTGCTTTGAAATACTTGCTAACCAAGAAAGATGCAAAAGCAACGCTTATTCGATAGATCCTCTTGCTACAAGAGTTTGATCTTGAGATATTAGACAAGAAAGGTACTGATAATTCAGTAGCTGATCACTTGTCTCGTCTACCTAACGCTCCAACTAATTCGTGCCCCATAAACGAATCATTTCCTGATGAGCAACTGTTTGCATTGATGCATGAACCATGGTTTGCTGACATTGTGAACTATCTTGTGACTAAGGAGATTTCATCCCATTGGTCCAAGCAAGATCGATATAGATTCTTGTTCCAAGTAAAATTCTTTTACTGGGATGAACTATATCTATTCAAATGTTGTCCAGACTAGATTATACGTCGATGCATACCTAACGATGAGATACAAAGTGTCCTCTCTTTTTGTCATGATTTAGCTTGTGGAGGACACTTTGGTCCCAGGAAAACGGCTGAAAAGGTATTGCAGAGTGGTTTCGGCCAACTCTTTTCAAAGATGCCCTGGAATATTGCAAAGCATGCACACGATGCCAATTCATAGGCAAAATTTCACGGTGCAATATGATGCCTCTGCAACCCATCCTTGAGGTCGAAATCTTTGATGTATGGGGTCTAGATTTTATGGGACCGTTACCCAATTCGTTTGGAAACCAATACATATTAGTCGTTGTCGATTATGTTTCCAAATGGGTAGAGGCAATAGCCGCAAAATCGAATGACAATAAAGTCGTTGTCAAGTTCTTGCAAGAGAATATCTTTTCTCGATTTGGCGTTCCTTGAGCTATTATTAGTAATAACGGTACCCATTTTACCAACCGGTCATTTGAGGCGCTTATGCAGAAATATTCCGTTACCCACAAATTAGCTACACCGTATCATCCGCAAACTAGTGGGTAAGTGGAAGTTTCCAATCGCCAAATCAAACTGATTTTGGAGAAGACAGTAAATCACAATAGAAAAGATTGGTCTTGTAAACTAGCGGATGCATTATGAGCCTACCGTACCGTTTATAAGAGTAATCTAGGCATGTCTCCATATCTTTTGGTATTTGGAAAAGCATGTCATTTACCAGCGGAGCTTGAGCATAAGGTTTTATGGGCAATCAAATTTCTAAATTTTGAGCTCGAAAAAGCTGGCGAGCAGCGGAGATTACAAAGTAATGAGCTTGATGAGATTAGACGGGATGCATACGAGAGTGCTAAGATTTATAAAGAGAAAACTAAAGTGTTTCATGACAAAGCGATTATTCGCAAGTCATTTGCACCTGGACAAAAAGTTCTCCTATATAATTCGAGGCTACATTTATTGTCAGGAAAATTGAGATCAAAATGGAGTGGACCGTACATAGTACGGACGGTGCACCATCACGGTGCAATTGATCTCGAGGACCCTAAAAATGGTAGTTTATTCAAGGTAAACGGTCACCGATTAAAACCATTTTTAGAAGCTCGAGTAAGTGATAACGTGGAGGTCATGACATTTGACGATCCAATTTATGCGTAAAGGCATGTAGTCATTTGTATAATAGCATGTATATTATGTTACTAACATGATGCAGGGTTTTAAATTAAAATTAGGAAAAAATGGGGAGCTGACTGTAATTTTCTATCCCTATATAAACCCAAGCAGCCCTCTTCTTCCCCAAATCCATTTTTCCAAACCCTAGCTTCCCCCCTCCCTTCCCCACTTCTTCCTTTGGCTTTTGCTTCTCTCTTTGCAAGACAGTGTAGGATTTTCAATTTTTTCTCTGACCCGTAGTGCTCCAAAGATCCATCTCACCAGACTAGATATTCTTCCCGAAGCTCTCGGCCAACCTTGAAGACCGAGCCGCCAAATAGCGACTTTCACCACCATTCAGCGGCTATTTCTGGGAATTTGCCCCTGAAACTTTAGGAAGGAACTCTTCTTCTCTTCTCTATTTACTAGTTTGATCAGATTTTAAATTTATAATTACAGTACGATATAATGGGTAGATTTGCTTGTGAGAAGTTTTTCGGAGAAATTTTTGCGGCATTTAGTGTTTATTTTGCCGCTGCGATCGAAACTCTGGGTTGGAATTACCTCATTTATTCACCTAATGCATTCTACATTCCAGAGTTGGTGGAGGAATTTTATGCGAGTTTTGCGAAATCCGACAATTCGGACGATCGCAAAACCATAAACCTCCATTGGCGTGGCCAATTACATGAAAGGCCATCTCGGATTCTACGGGTATCCTCCTTCACACCGGGAATCACACTCCCGGTAGGATTGAGGATTATCTTACACGAATGGGCCCAAACTACTAAATAATACGTGATAAAGAGATCAGCAGTAAGACACTCTATCGCAATATTCACGCAACTTACCGCTGGGTCAACACTAATGTTATGAGCATTACACATATGTCATCTTTTTACACGCCCACACTTTATGTTGTTGATTATATTATGCGTCAAGATACTCATTTCTGTATGTGCACACAACTACTCGACACTATTATTGATGCTAAGATGCGGTCGAGGACTAGTTTGCCTCTGCTGTGTTTAATTACACAGTTGTGTCGCAAGTTTATATCTAGTGCCGAATTTGACGCATACGCACCCTCACGCGTGTTTATTGCTACCGAACATATTTCAGTAACATATCATGCTGCTGTTCCAGAAGATTGGAACAGACATGCTGATAACGAGAATATATATGCTACTGACTTGACACAAGAGGAAGATGATGTCTTCTTTGACCAAGACTTGCCAGCTGATCCCACTGAGCAAATTAATGTTGTCTGGCAAGGTCTTGAAAAAATTTGGCACTGGTTGAAACAAATTGATAGGGGTGAGTTTTCTACAGCACGAGCACGTCCTGCAACCGGTGAATCTAGTAGAAGGCAAAGAGGACGGCACCAATGATTTGTGTATGAGGACATACACAAGTTTAGGTGTGGGGGAGTGTATTAAGAGATTTTTTATTTTCTTTTAGGATTTTTTAGGATTTTATTTTTATTTTTATTAGGTTTTTGGGTTTCTTTATTTTACACTTTGGGTAGTTTTTAGAGTGACCAATAAAAAAAATGAAAAAAAAAAATTGTTTTCATCAATAGATCGAACTAATTACAGATAAAGGAACAAATTTAGTTTTGAAATTGGATATGAGAGTAGATTAGATGATACACTTTGAATTTTATGAAAAAAAAGATTAAAATCCGAAAAATAAATATCGCTAACAGTAGTTTTGAGGCAAATATACATATATTTTTCACTTCACAATAGTTTATTAGGTTAAGGATAAAAATGATAACGAATGAGTAAGTCTTCTCTTTCTAAACAAAGAAAAAAAAGAAGTGAGAATAAAATAATGGGGTGCGCCTAATATTAAGGCAATAGCCTCAAGAGTGAAAAAAAGAGTATGATCCAAGTAATCGGGTATTTATGCCTAAGTAAGCGTAAATATTTGCATGAAAGGTGAAATATTCTAAAAAAAAAGAAGAAAATAAAGAAAAGAGTATAAACTAAGTAATCGGGTATGTTGCGCTTAAGTAAGCGTGAATATTCGCATAAAAGGTGAAATATTTTTAAAAATAAAAAATAAAAAAAATTGTTATGAGAGAGGAGATGAATCATGAGTTAGAGTTGGAGTCCAAAACCAAATTAGACTATCACACATGCACGTAGATGTATAGGAGCCGATAGATTATCTGTTAGTAGATATTGAAAAATAAGATTTAAATTTTTGATTAAAATGATAAGTGTATTTGATATGACGCTCGATTTAAAAATTGATAATCTAAATGCGTTCTTGAGTTTGTATATTAGTGAGACTAATTGATGAAAATATTAAAAAAAAATTCTTTCTTTTGTATAAAATTTTTTTTTTCTTGATTTTCAGTTATCCTTATTTTTCTTTTCTTTACTCCTTAATCTATTTTCTTCTTGAATTTTGTGGGTATATTCACTACAAACCCTCACGAGACACAACTCGTCCACTAGGGTAACCTAGGGGTTTAAAGGTTTGTTGCATGCGCTAAGTGCAATCGCGATTCCTGCGAAAGTGGGTTAGGATTTTTGTTTTTCTTTTTAAGTTTAGGTTTTGCTTGAGCACTAGCAAAAGATAGGTGTGGCGGTGTGATGAGTATCATATATTGTATTTTTCTTCCCATACTTTATCTATTTTTGTATATAAATAAATGCTACTTGGGTATTTTTAGTATCTTTTGCAGATAATCCGATTTATACAAGGAGATGGCATGAAATCAGAGTTGGACTAGAAAATCAAAGGCCGAAAAGTTTCTAAAGTGGGCGAGACTACAAGATCAAATTGCTTCAGGAAGTAAAAGTCAAATACGGTCAAGCAAATAATAATTACAAGACAAGATACTCCTGTTGAAGAAATGTTAGGCTAATTGGACTTTGTTTAGCCACTAATTGGCGGTTTCTACCGCTAAATAGCGGCCAAACAGTGGCCGTTCCACAGAAATTTTATTCGTGGGCTTAATTGTAAATTTGTAGTCTTTTTGGTTCTGTTAGAAATAGGGTTTGGTTTCTGAGGCCTATATATTGGCCGATCCTTATATTTTGACGGGATTCTGAAATTTTTGTACTCGTTTTCTGATTAATAAAGTTAGGATTTTTGCAGAAGGTTGACGGCCATAACACCGTGTTCCAGAGGTAAACTACTGTTCTTCTAGATAAAGTTTATCGCTTTCTGTTTTAGGTTTTACTGTTATCTAGATTAGGGTTTATCATTTCATGAATAAAAATTTGATCTTCCTTAGTAAAAATATGAGTAGCTAATTAGATTAGTTTTAGGATGTAGATGAAACTAAAATCCACCATGTAATTATTTTCTAATATTTTTCTTCTTAAATAAAATTAATAAAGACATGATTTTTCAATAAAAAGATTAAAATACAAGGACTCGAAGATTAGGACTTTGATAGGTTATACTTGAATTAGGTTTCTTGATAATCTATACTTAGTTAGGGTTTGGGGTTGCTGGTTTTATCTTTTTCTTTGAATTATCTAAAAGATTTAGTTTGTTTTTATAAGAAGTAGCATTTTTGATGAGTTATACTTGCACAACACTTGATAGCTCATGCTTAGGGCACTTGAAGTAAAAATTAAACTAAAAAGATCGATTTTTTATGATAGAAGAAAATAATAGAAGTAAGAATATGGTTGGAAATTTGTGGATTCTAAATCCTAGACTATTTAGATTAATCCGACTTCAACCTAGAACATTTGGTTAGTCCATTAGACTGAGGAGAAAGTAAGAATCGCAAAAGCACCTTAGATTCCTGTGGGACGATCTGTGCAGCGCTACACCGACACTGTGCGCTTGCAGTAATTTATCACATCAATGCTGTACAACAGAACAGATTTGCTAAATCATCGTCTTAGTTATGCATTCATCAGTTCAAATATTTTTGTCGATTGCCCACTTAATTGAGAAATGAATGTAGGAAGCAAGGTTTTAAATATCACCAATATTGACACATACACATATCTCGTAGCAGGGTTTGAGGTATTCGATATGATAAAGACCTTATACTTTGGGTACCGATGTTGCCAATATAGCCAATATTTTCAAAATTTTGTTGATGAGATACAATCAATGTTGCTAATTTCCGATTCCATAAACCATCTAACAATATCAATACTCATTCCTAGATTTTAAACCATGATAGGAAGCTACTGAATTTATCTAAATTACAAGTATGTACTACGATCTCTGACTTGTTTTTTTTTATGTAACTATTTTAAATGTTCAAATTCTAGATTTTTAAAGAACGTAGTATTCTATTTGTGTGTATTTGCTCACAACTCCATGTTGTATCCTAGTTTTCTTAGAATGGTTATTTTACTGTTTCTACGCGTAGCATATCATATAGGATTATCATATCAATATCCAAGAATCCCAAGAGAACAAAATAGCTAAAATAGAAACCTTCACAATACGTTGAGTTGACTATTAAATTTCCAAGTGTAGCTAATCGCAATTGCCTTCCAAGGGAATAAAGTAATCATTATACCATAGATACTTTATGTGAAGCCATACCCATGTCTGCACACGTCAAACACGGAAACTTTTCAAACACATATCAGACATTTCTCATCTATGTTCCCAGATTTATATTCTACTTTTTAATTTTGGATATTTCTTAGACATGTGTAAATTTCTTATTCACTTCCTTGTTCACGCCTCACATTTTTAGTTTACTTTGATTTCGATATAAAAAAAACTATTGCGGAAAAAGTTATCAAAATGTAGAATTGTATAAAATTACAGACACTATAGATATGTTTCTAATTCTGTGTAAAAATATGATGAATCAAGCATGGAAAGTAAACGAGCAAGATTTATACCTTTAGGGAGAGTCGTATAAAATGTATATGGTGTATATGTTTAGCATATATGTATGTTATTCATAACTCAAAATGCATGTCCAGATTTAGTTGGTTCTGACCAAATCAGAATTATATAGTTTTTAATATAAAGTTTAGAAGATCAAAAAAAAATTAAATTAGAGATAGTACTTACATCAACACATATATTCAGGAAAAAAAAGTAATATCAAGTTGTTGATCAAAAAGAATATAGAAAATTCATAAAATAGTAAAGTACTTCCATCAAAATCCCGCTCCGAAAATTAACTGCGAGATCCTCTTTTTCTTCTTCTTTCTTTCTCCTCTCTCTCTCTCTCTCTCTCCCCCCTTCTGCGTTCAACCCAGAAAATCTTTCTCCTCTACCCATTTTATTATTATTATTATTATTATTATTATTATTATTATTATTTTGTTTATATTTTTAGTTTTTTGTTAGATATTTAAGTTAAGGTAATATTTCATAGAATCAAATCTAAACCAACTAAATCTATCATTATCTAGTTAGGTAGTAAAATAAATCAGATTTGTTAGACACATATCATGTTTATTTATTATTATTATTTTTTAAGGATAATAATTTATTTATTATTTGTTTTGTATTTTATAATTTTGGGTTGTTACAGTTGCACTATATTGGAAATTATAGAGGTTGTTGTGTGTTGAAAATGAAATCAGTCGTCACATGCAACTGAATTATGAGGAGCCTGAGGAACATCTAAAATGATAGGTCCCTAAAGGAGCCATTGAAAACCTTTACAGGGCAATGCACATCCAAAGATCCGGACCTAAAAGTGAGCTTACATGAATGCAATTTAAGGACAATTCATCCTATATGCACACAAGTGAAACATATATACGTCAAACCTTACAATATAGGCTGAAATTCATCTTCTGAACATGTGAAATCAAGTCATTTACACAATCATGCTTCACCTAGAATGAAACCTCTCTACTCCCTACACAACCCCATCCCCCCAATCCCCCCTCTCTCTTGCTCTCTTTCCTTTTGGATAGTAAGGACGTAACCTGATTATTATATAAATTAAATTCTGCTATTGACATTACTAGGAATCGAAGCTGGAACCATCCTCTTTGGAGCATTAGAGTGATTCCTGGCTGAGGTTGACAGTCCAGTGTCACAATAGCGGTTGCGGATAGATGTTCGTGGTAGGAAAGAATTTTGTTTAATATGCGTTTTGCATGGCCTAATAGCTGCACGTTGATTAATTTATCAAAACAATATGGTTATGGATCTAACAAACAGATAGTTGTGCATAAATCAATGTTCAATATCTAGGAATTCAAAGATAGGTCCAGTCAAAAGGGTTTTAACATGTGTAAACTGAGGCTTTGTGTGGAAAGCTTATATTTCCCTTTGGTGGGATTAGGCGGATAAAGGAATGATATATCTAGTCTTCATATATTCTGGTCATCAATGTTCAACACATAGTTTAGTTGGTAATGAAGTGGTTTTATTTGGGGGTGTTCTTTTTGTCTTTGATAGGTTCGCACAAGAAGCATATTTTATAGAAGCTACATTAACTTACCTAAATTGAGATGGTAATCAGGTTCGTATGCACTAAATTAGTGTTAAATTTTGACTTCATAGTTTTTCAAAAGTTCACTGAATGGGACGATGGAAGGAATTGTTGGTGGAAGTGTTTGATAACTTGAATGAGGAGAACTCCAGGAAGTAAGAATGTAGTAGACGATCATGCCATTCTAATGTGGAGATTAGAAAGGAAAACAAGGAGGTAAGAAATTATCAAATCTATAAGGAATATAAGAAGATGAGGGTCAAATGGACAACTCTTTTCTATGACTTACTTCCATTCACAATCTTGTCTGGTTGCTATGAAGTTGCTGCAATAGATGGAAACCGGTGGCTACAATAACAACAACAACAACTAAGCCTTTTATCCCAAGTATTTGGGGTAGGCTACATGAACCAAAAAAAGAATCACGCCGGATCATCACTTTGATATTCCTTCTCCATTCATTTCTATCAAGTAATATCTCCTTATTTAAACCTCTAGACTCCATATCTTTGCGTATCACCTCCATCCATATTTTCTTCGGCTTTTCCTTCGTTCTTTTAACTTGTATTATATTGATAAACTCCCCTCTTCGAACTGGTGCACTTATAGGCCTATGTTACACATAACCAAATCATCGTAAGCAATTTTCTCGCATATTCTTATCGATGGGAGCTACACCTACTTTAGCTCGAATATCTTCATTTCTCACTTAATCTCTCCTAGTGTTGCCGCACATCCAATGGAGCATGCGTATCTCTGCTACACTTATCTTCTGTTAATGACGTTTCTTTATAGCCCAATATTCCGTGTCATATAATAAAACTGGCCTAATAGCAGTCCTATAAAATTTTCTTTTCAATATTAACAAAATATTACGGTCGCATAAAACTCCTGTTGCCCTCCTCTATTTCAAGCAGTCAGCTTGTATCCTATGGTTAACATCATTATCGATCTCTCCATCATTCTAAATAATATAACCCAAATATCTAAACTGACTGCTCATTTGTATATCTTGCTTATCCAGTTTTACAGCATTATAGTTTATGGTCCGTCGTTTACTAAATTTACACTCCATATACTCTGTTTTAGACCTACTCAATTTAAAATCTCTATATTCTAATATATGCCTTCATAACTCTAACTTGGCATTTATCCCTACTCTAGATGGAAACCGGTGGCTATCCAGATAAAAATGTTCTCACAGGGCCAAAACTGTCATATGTAGATAGTACAGCTTATGGTATCTATATCTTTTTAAAGAACTCTAACCTTATCCCATAGAATTGCTATATTTTTTGTTTTAAAGATTGGAATGCTATATTTATATTGGCATAATGATTTAAGATAATCTCATCTCTTGTGTAAGAGCATAATGTGAGAACTTGCACAAGTGAAGGGATATGTAAATGCATTTCTTTTATATTGACATGGATGACAAGTAAACTCTAAAACTTTTGAATGATCATAAAGAAGGTAAGGAGGTGAAGATCATGATTAAAAATTAAAAAAATAATGGAATTATTGTTGTTTTGTTGACAGCTCACTTTAATTTGCCGGGTTGGTGGCACATTTGTAGTAAACCTGATATATAAATGAGAATAATGAAGATGAGCTGAGAGCTCATGTAAGTTTTCTATGCTGGTAGCCTATTAGCTTCAGTATTTTTTTTCCAAATTTTTTTCTACTATCTCAATTCTCTAGGATTATTAATGTCTAATTTCTGGAGTTTTTGTTTTGTTCCATCAAATAGACAAAAAATTAATGGTTCTCAGTTACATCATATATCTACTTGATGATGGAAGGGCAAACAAACTTCATATCCAATAAATTTGATACTAAAAAAGATAAGGAGGTAGAGATCATGATCCAAAATTTTCTAAAAGATAATGGAATTACTCTTTCGCTGACAACGCATATAAATTTCTTCCATTGGCAGCATATTTACAGTAATCCCATACACACACACAAAGCCTACTCCAAAGCTCTGTCATTGCACTTGTTTTTTCAACTTCCTTAAGGATTCCCCTTGGGTTCATTCATATTTAATATCTTAGTTTTTAGTTTGATTTGTCCACTCATCAAGGGCATACAAACTGTTCTATTACAGAAGATTTTTTAATTTTAATTTTAATTTTTGGTCCAATAACCTCCAAAAGTGATGTAGATTGAGATGAATGGTTTGGTTCACCCACTTGGATGGTCGCACATGATGTTTTGAGTGGTTGGTTGAACATTTCCTGTGCGGCATGTTCATATCCCATAATTCATATATATACACACACGCACACACACATGCATACACACATAGAGATTACTGTACGCTGCCTGTTAGGGTGAGTTACGTGAGCTAGCGGAAATTATAATAATCCTATTAATATTTTCTAAATTACTTTTTTGGATGATGATCTCTCTAACACTAGATATTTAGAATTAAATTTCATGAATTGTGGAGTTTATTTGTCATTCAATCAAATGGATACAGGATATTGTATTCACCGAAAATTATTAATTCTGTGTTTAATTGATAGAAGGCCAAATCAGTACTAAAACCCAAAAAATTGGATATGAGTGAACCCTGGTGGGTTTATACATAATAAAAAAATTTGAAAAGAACATATAGGAAATAGTAGAAATGTAAAACAGTTTAGCTAACTTACATGAGCTATCGGCTCATTTCGATTATTCACATACACACATGAGAATAGTGGAAATGAATTGTCACCTCATTAAAGTTATCAGAGTTAGCGATAAAAAGTGATCCTATTATTTTTTTTGAATTATAATCTCTTCTTCTTGGGGTTCACCTGCACCTAATTTTTTGGATTATAGCTTTGATTTGTCTTTCTATCAAGTTGACACAAATTAATGGTTTTCAATGAATGCAGTATCTTGTATCCACTCGATGGAAGAACAATTAAACTTCAAAATTTATAAAATTTGATCATCAAGAAGCTATGGATGTGGAGAGTATAATCCCAAAAAAATTTTAAAAAATTATGTAATAACTATTGTTTTTTGCCACTAGCTTACATAAATTTCTTGAGGTGGCGCCATATTTATACCAAACCTAGACATACATTTATTATGTATAGAAAGAGAGAAACCAACTTTCTCGGGACACCTTGGGAATTGGGGTTTGCCTTAACCTTTCCTGTCTCGGGTAATCCCGGATTCAAACCCTTGGTGGCTTGAGAGAGAAGCATCTCAAGACTTCCTACTAACCACTAGGGCAACATGTGGGGGTGATGTTTTACTTTCACACATTAACACACACACACTTCTTGATGGGGAGTGTCCTATCTTAATGGTATATCTAGCTTCCTCCTTTTGTTAGCTTGTATATTAAGTTTCATGATGGAAAGCCTGAAACTGCTTGCTTCATGTTCAACTGTGACACCTTACAACTATTGAAGCAAGCCGATCTTTTTGGGGGGATTGCTCAAAGTTTCAGTGATATCCTTGTTTATCTTGTATGTCAAAGCATCAAACATAAATCATATTCTCATTTGGGTACCGAGTAGCTTTATTAGTTATATTCTATATAGCAATTTCTACTGAAGGAGATTTAAGTGCAAAGTTGGGGACTTCTAGGTAATTGCTTATTGGTTTAGTGAAGCTTTATTGGACCAAACATATGGAGGCAATGAAAGGAGGAGAGGTGAAAAGAGAGATTTTCGATGCATCGCATTGCCACATAACGATCCGTTGGATAGAATGAGTAATCTTTCTCTGAAAAGAAATATTGAAAAGCCATATAACTAAGTCCAACTATTACTCCCCTTGCACTATGAATTTGCAGACTTAGTACATTTGTCATGAAGCTGACTGATCTTGACCTCTTAGTGGAGACCACCCCATCTAATTCCCATTATAATTTCGTGAACCTAGACGTATTTTGAAGGAGATCAAACTGAATAAGTTCAGATGGTAGAGTCCATTGCATGCAATATAATGCCTTTTAACTAGAGCCATCTGATGATTGTTACACTCTTTTATACCCTGGTGTGGTTCTTAAAAAATTTCTGAGAAATAGCTTCCTCTACCTCAATGTTGGAGACCAAAACAATTGCAATTTTTTAAAATTAGGTCATTCTTTCCTTGTCCACTTAGATCTGAAATTGTCATGAATGTTCCAAGTTTCCTTCAATGGAAGTGTCAAGTAAAAAAAAAAAAAATTAAATAACAATTGAAAAATGAGTTTTTATGTGTGATTCATGTTAAACCTCTCATGTTGAAAGCGAAAACAATATTGGTTTCCATAATTTTATTTTGTCTAGGGGCTAAAACCACCAGTTTCCAATATGAGATATTTAGTGTTCCATTTATAATTTATCTCGTTTTTGTTTCTAGAGAAAGTGTATGTAAGCATGTTCATTAGCTTTGAATTATTTTCATATCTTGGTATGGGTGCCAAATTCCTAATCATTACCATGTTGTATGAAAGTGATGAGCTCACTACATGGCATTGTTGTTGATGACTTATCTTGAATTATCCACCTGATGTAGCTTGCATTTCAGTGCTGTATACCTGTTTATTTGACATAATTTGTTCCGGATAATAATTTTAAAGACTCCATTAGAATAGTTTGGCTTCTGCAGTTGTCTTCTTGATTTTGTAACTTATTTTAGTTAGTTGCTTTCATGTGTTGTCACGACCATCAGGATGCTTCCTCAAACCCATTCCGAGTATGTCACTGGTTAAAGATGGTGGCTCTAACCTTCTCGGTTTCAAGCGGAAGGAACTGATATGCGTATATTTAACATTTACACCTCAACAATCTCTATTGTTAGAGATCTTCGAGAAGTTAACTAGGTTCTCAATTATCTTAATATTTGTTCTCCATGGAGATCTAGTTGTGAGTTTTAGTTCTTTTTAACAGGTCTGCCCACCAGCCGCAGATGTTATTGAACTGTTTATTTATCTTGGAGAACCTTGCCATGTCTCTCAGCTTCTTCTCACACTTTCACATGGTGCGAAAGATTCAACATATCCAGCAACTGTTGATGTTAGAACTGGATGCAATTTAGATGGGCTCAAACTTGTCCTTGAGGTTTGTATGTACTTCTTCTTTCTGCTTTGACTTTAAAATTTTAACTATCGGATAACAAAAATCAATTATTTTTTCCTATATCTGAGCCATCGTCTATCATCTCTGTGCTGTATGATCGAAGGAGGTTTGATTTTCTATCTGAGCAGATACCTGAATCCGCTCTGGCGAGAGATGCATTACTATTTCTGTTGGACATTGGTTTTGAATTCCTAGTTATTGTACCCATTAGTTAATTTACTTAATAAGGAATGAGATATGACTTGTGTCAAAGTAATAAGCTATCTTAGACAACTTTCACCTATCTCCTTCAATTCTTCTCCTTTCACTTTTGGTTTTTATATGGCCCCTGTTTTGTTTCTTCCGTTGTGGTTCTTCTGTTTCTTAAGCTCCATAAGGACTTGAGCTCTGTTCTCCTGGGGTCTTTTCTTTATTTTGCATATCCTATGGGGAGCTTAGTGCAGTTTCTGAGCTGTTATTTTGTTTCTTTTTAAATTGTATTTGTGTGAATGTTAAACCAATTTTTTCATAGCCTGTTTTTTCATCATTGGAAAACCAGAAATTTTGTCAGTCTGTTGGAGAATGATATCCGTGCAGGAGTTCTACAAATGATAAGAGGTTCTGTAAGGTCCACACCTGGTCTTTAGAATTTACTGTTCCTCACTTGACAAGGTAGTCACATCCTTCCCCACGATTAGGAGATACAGGCCAATCTCTGCTTTCCTTGCTTGCCTTTCTGAACTGTGACTTCTCTTGCCCCCTCCACTCTTTTCTTCTTCCTATATTTGCTTCCCAACCCCCGCCACCACCTCCCAAGAAAAATAAAAGTCAATCCTATATGGCAAAAGGACTGTTTAGGTAAAATGTAGTTTCTCATGTAAAATGTTTTTGTGTGCAACATTGAATTCAGTCTGTTCCTAATGTCAAACACATACACACCCACACACACATACAACACACACTTCTAGCCAAGCGACAAATTAATTTGATGTTAATCTCTGCTCTCTCTTACCTATAACTTTTTTTTTTCTTTTTTTTTGTTTGAAATTACAAGTCTTGTTGCATTATATAACATAACTTTGTTTAGTGTGGTTAACCATACTAATTTTTATGGCTACAGGGTGCTTGTATACCTCAGTGTTCAAATGGAACAAACCTAGGGATTCCCTTAACAGGTCGAATTGATCCAGAAGATATAGCTGTCACGGGTAACAGTGCACGCTTACATACGCAAGAAAGCTCCTACCTACCTTTACTATACAACTTTGAAGAATTAGAGGGAGAGTTGAACTTTCTTACTCGTGTTGTGGCACTTACTTTCTATCCTTCTGTTCCTGGAGGAACTTCTTTGACTCTTGGTGAGGTACACATCTAGCACTGTACTTTATAAACTTTATAAATTCAGTGTTGGTAGGTTGGAGTTTTATTGCTTTTAACCATTTGATATGCTTCTGGTCTTATGGTTATATGGAATATAATTTCTTCTACATAATTTTTTTTTCTACTTTTGAAAAGTTAGTAGAAGAAAAGATCATTATTATTTCTTTTTCCTTTTACCTGTTGGCTAAAATTGCACCGTTCCGATGACAAGCCTATACCTCAACTTTTAGTCGGCTTCTTTCTTCATGCCAATTGCAACCTTTATTTTAAAATATTGGTTTTTGTTGTTATTAGCATGACTTTCTTAAATCTGGATATGTGGGTTGTCTGCAAATAATTGATTTTGAAGTTGTATAATAGTGTTCTAATATAAACAATTATTCAAACTTATAGACAGAGTGTTCTTAAATTTTGTGCCTAGCCACCTAGGTGCTGAGACAAGCAATGGCTCAGTGAACGAATAATTAATTTCTGGCTTGAATGGTCACCCACAAGACATACCATGGCCTTATCTATTTTGAGCTAATCCATGTTGGACCTGTATTTGGATGGTAATTCTTTGTATTCATATCTATTTCATATGTATTTAGAAATTTGTGTATTGTTGTGTTGTGTCCTTGCCCTTCTGTTCTTGTCCATGCATCTGTGTCCATGCATCTTAGATCTCCTTACTTCTATTATTTCTCTCAGATTTCTGTTTATAATCCTAACAAGTTTCTTATTTCTTTCTTTGAGGGAAATGACATTGTATTTAAAACTGGGTTGAGTATATCTTGGCATCTACAATACCCAAGTATCCTAACAGGGGCACTCGTACTCTTCTGTGTAGATGGAGAGTTTTCTTCTGATGCAGATACTAGTTTACTGCATGCTGGCAGCCATTTCCTCTATTAATGCCTCAACAGCCATCTACCATCTGCTGAGCTCTGTGAACCCCACTATTCTCTCCCTTCCTCATCCTACTTTTCTTTCCATTCTTGCTCTCTTCCTTGTTTTTAATCTCTTCCTCCATGAATTATATATCCTCCTGTTTGTTTCTTCTCTTCTCCTTTATTCATCCTACACACGTTTGCACAAACACAAGTAGACCTAAAAAAAGAAATAAAGAACAAGAATTGGATGAAGAAGCAAGAAAGATAAATGCAGAAGGTGAATATCCTTTTGATGAATTTTTTCTCTTGTAGGAGTATGTCGAGCAACGAATGCAAATGAATTATTACATTGGAACAAGTATATTTTTCCTTGTTAAAAGTATTTATAGAGGAATGTGAGGCAATATCCTAAAACAGTTAGGCAAGTTCTGGTCCAGTTTTGCATGTTGAGGTAGGTTAGTAATTTTCAAACTGAATTGGGGGTTATCTAAAACATGCTTTTTTACTTTTAGGTCAGAAGGCATGAAGAATATTTCTCGAGAATAATATCTCTCATTGGGTCACTTTTTATCATACCCTTTCAACTCACTAAAAGTATACATTCAAATACTTAGAGGCAAACTTCATTCTTACTGTCCTGGTTCCAGCTTTCAGGAGGTTAGTTTTCTACTTAGAAAGTTGGTTCCCTCTTAAACAGACTCTATGTTAATAATTTTTTTTTTTTTTTGGTATGCAATAGAAATTACAAGTCATAATCTTTCCCCTTGCGCACATGAAAAAGGGAAAAGTAACAAAACCCACCCTCCACTCTCACACAAAAAGGGGAAACATAACCCAACCCAAAGCCATCTTGAAACATTCACTATGGCATGGAACTGCAGAAGAACGAGTGACGGGAGAGACTGTAGATTAAAAAAAAAATTGAGGGAGGGAACATCCCTTTGGCTTGAAGATTAAGAGTCTGATGGGCAGCTTGATGGGAAACACCTGCTGTTGCTCCTTCTGTTATCCTTCTCTCCCAAATTGAGCAAGGGCATTGTTGGGGAAGTGGAATGCAGGTTTAAATGGCAGCCTTATCATGTTTTAGGCTTAAATTCCAAACACAACTTTTAATAGTTAAATTAAATGTGTGCTAATAAAAGCCAAGAATTAGCTCAAGGAAGATTATTCTATTTTGCTCTTTTATTTGCATATATGCCTCTTCCATTTTTGCCATTTTGGCATACGTACTCTTTAAAAATTCAATTAGTAAGAATTTTTGCATATACTTCTGAAGTATGTAGTTTTCTCAAGTTTTATTTATTTTGCAACTATTTTAAATTAAACGTCTATATAATAGGCTATAAGAAATCAACAGAAATAATGCACTATTAATAAATCCTAGTAAATGAAAGTATTAAAATAAAAAAATAAATTGTTCATGATAATCGAATGATAATAAATAAGGCCTCTAAATGTTTATTATGCTGAAAATATGAAGTTAAATGTTTTCTAGAAATAACAAAAAATTAATATTACATTACTACTGAGCAAAAATGTTCACTTAAAATATCTAAAATTCAAACAATTTAAAGTAACGTAATTAAAATTCAAATTATGATCAAATCCTTCAAATATTTTACAATATAATAATAAATAGAATTTCATGTATAAGTTGATGATTAGAATATACAAACTAACTAGTCATTAGTAATAAATTAAAATAGAGTTTTATGGACAGCACTCTGCAGAGTATTACATGCATGGTAATATGGTATAAAGTTTATAAACCTAGGATTAAAAAAAATCATTTAAATTGCATCAATCTTCAACACTTATACAAAATTCTTGAAAATGCCATAAAGTTATTGACGGTTAAAAGCATATAATATGAAATATTTTATGAGAACAATTTATGTATTACAATTTGTCATATTTATATTATTGCTGCATCTGTAACGAGATTGAAATAATTTTCACCAGAACTTCAGGTTTCAGACGTCATCAGATAAAATTTTTTGACAACTAGCTTATAATATGTTTATTATTAAGTTAATATTTTTTCCATGACCAAATTTAGCAACTGTGAATCTCTTCACTTAAATTGTATGCAACAAAATCTTAGGTGTTCTGATACCTATATCACGGCCAAGTCTAAAAAAGTTCTATTTGTTTATTGACCCTCTTTACTACTAAAGCATAAACATTTTACTCATTCTGGATTTCGTTTCTTAAGTGTTAATGGTTATATTTGATGTTGTTTTGGAGATTGAAGTACTTGGGGTATCTCTTCCTTGGACAGGCATGTTTACTATGAACAATGTCAGCTCAAAATTTATCGATCAGTTGAAAGAAACACCTGAGCAAAGTAAATCATTTCTTTTTATTTCAGATATGAGAAATTCTGAAAGGCCTTTGCCACAGGCCTCACGTCCTACTTCTGATCATGAAGCATTTTCATCTACGGGAAACATTGTTGACTCGGCTAAACCAAGTGTTGTCAGCCATGGAATAGACCTACTCACTGGTGACCTTTTGTTTTCACGTTCCACATCTCACCCAGTTAGTTCAAGTGTTAAAGATGGTGCTTTGCAAAGTGTTGGCAGCGTTATTGATTTCTTTGACAACTCTGGTACTGATTGTCTGTTTCAAGGTGATGCTAGCTCCCCTGATGAGTCACAAGATGACAATGGAGACAACCAGAGCAGGGTTCAAAGCTATATACATATTTACAACTCCTTAATTTCTAATAAGGTAAGACCGCAATTTTCTGTTTCTTTTTGCATGGAGAAAATGAAATAAGCTATATTTACTCTATATTGTCTCGCCAAAGCTGCTTTCAGCTAACTTCATCCTAAACATATTAGTTTATGTGTTCATTATTTTATTGGAAGAATGTTTGTTGATAATAATTAATAAATAATTATTATCCAAAATGCTCCTAAAACAGTCTTCGTTAACGTAATACTCAAAATTAAATATCTCCCTTATTTTGTTCTTTTTGCTTGTGGTTTTGAATTCTAGCACAGTTACATTACTTGATGAACTTGCACAGCAATGCACTTAGTGATTGTTGTTCCTGGGATGATTTGTTAGTTCGAAGCAAGAGATGCTCTTTCTGGCATTGCTTTTATCTACTAAAATCTTCATTATATATATAGAGAGAGAGATGGAAATGAGCTGACAACTCAAGCAAGTTACCTGAGCTGCAGTTCGTTATCACTATCTCCAATATTTTTTTTTTTAAATTTCTTTTGGATTATGATCTCGGCCACCTAGGGTTCACTCATACCCAATTTCTTGGGTTTTAGTTTTGATTTGGTCCTCCATCAAGCTAATACAAAATTAACGGTTTTCAATGAATAAAATATTTTGTATTCACTTGATGAAAGGGTAAATGAAATCCAAAATTTATGAAATTTAATCTGAAATAAGTTAAAGAGGTAGAGATAGTGATTGTTAAAAAAAATTGAAGAAAAATCATTGGATCATTACAGTTTTGCCGCTAGCTCACGTAACTTTTTCTAAACTGGCGGCTCACCTACGGTAATCCCATATATATATATATATATATATATATATATATATATATATATATATATATATATATATATATATATATATATATATATATGAGAAAAATGGAAATGAGCTGACAGCTCACGTAAGTTACCTGAGCTGCAGTTCATTTTCACTATCTTCAATAATGTTTTTTAAAAAAAAAATTTGCATTATGATCTCAACCCCCTAAGGTTCACTCATATCCAATTTTTTGGGTTTTAGTTTCGATTTAGTCCTCCATCAAATTAACACAAAATTAAAAGTTTTTAATGAATAAAACATTTTGTATGCACTTGATGAAAAATTAAATGAACTCCAAAATTTATGAAATTTAATCTAAAAGAAGTAAATGAGGTAGAGATAGTGATTGTTAAAAAAAATTGAAGAAAAATCATTAGATCATTACAGTTTTGCCGCTAACTCACGTAACTTTTCCTAAACTGGCGGCTCACCTACAGTAATCCCATATATATATATATATATATATATATATATATATATATATATATATATATATATATATATATATGAGAAAAATGGAAAGGAGCTGACAGCTCACGTAAGTTACCTGAGCTGCAGTTCATTTTCACTATCTTCAATAATATTTTTAAAAAAAAAAATTTGCATTATGATCTCAACCCCTTAAGGTTCACTCATATCCAATTTTTTGGGTTTTAGTTTTGATTTAGTCCTCCATCAAATTAACACAAAATTAACAGTTTTTAATGAATAAAACATTTTGTATGCACTTGATGAAAAATTAAATGAACTCCAAAATTTATGAAATTTAATCTAAAAGAAGTAAATGAGGTAGAGATAGTAAATGTTAAAAAAATTTAAGAAAAATCATTTGATCATTATACTTTTGCCGCTAGCTCACGTAACTTTTTCTGAGCTGGCGGCTCACCTACAATACTCCCATATATATATATATATATATATATATATATATATATATATATATATATATATATATATATATATATATATATATGGGAATACTGCAGGTGAGCCGCCAGCTCAGGAAAAGTTACGTGAGCTACTTGCAAAATTATAATAATCCAATAATTTTTCTTCAATTTTTCTTTATAATACTATCTCTAACTGCTTAAATTCTTTTGTATTAAACTTCATAAATTTTGGAGTTCATTTACCATTTCATCAAGTGCATACAAAATGTTGTATTCATTGAAAACCGTTAATTTTGTGTTAACTTGATGGAGGACTAAATCAAAACTAAAACCTAAGAAATTGGGTATGAGTGAATCCTAGGGTGTCAAGATCATAATCCGCAAGAATTTTTTTTAAAAAGATTATTGGAGATAGTGAAAATGAACTGCAGCTCATGTAATTTGCGTGAGTTATCAGCTCATTTCCAATTTTCTATATATATATATATATATATATATATATATATATATATATATATATATATATATATATATATATATGGGATTACTGTATGTGAGCCGCCAGCTCAGGAAAAGTTACGTGAGCTAGAGGCAAAATTATAATGATCCAATGATTTTTCTTCAATTTTTTTTTACAATTACAATCTCTATCTTCTTAACTTGTTTAGGATTAAATTTCATAAGTTTTAGAGTTCATTTACCCTTTCATCAAGTTCATACAAAATATTTTATTCATTGAAAACCGTTAATTTTGTATTAATTTGATGGAGATTCAAATCAAAACTAAAACCCAAGATATTGGGTATGAGTGAACCCTCTGGGGTCGAGATCATAATCCAAATTTTTTTTTTTTAAAAAGATTATTGGAGATAGTGGAAATGAACTGCAGCTCAGGTAACTTGCGTGAGCTGTCAGCTCATTTCCATTTTTCTCATATATATATATATATATATATATATATATATATATATATATATATATATATATATATATATATATATATATATATATATATATATTCTTTTGCAATACTTTCATTTGATCTCTGATTATCTCGCTTATATATTTGCTAGTTTTGCACTTATGATAATACAACATACTTGCCACCAACATTAGATCTGAACGTATGGTGCAATTTGACTTCAAATCATTGATTTCAATCCAGGAGCCTTTAAATGCTAGACTTTCGTCATGCAGCTTGAATGAGATGAAATTTGAATCTGAAGGCACATAGGAACAAGGAAAAGGATATCTTAATATACAGAGTAGGAAAAGAAGGAGTCATGTATGATGGTCATTACTTCTAAAGCCACAAGGGAGATTGTGTCGCTGGCTAAATAAACTAATCGGTAGTTTGGGCACTTAAAAGATAATAGAACTAGTTAAAGCTCCTTTCCAATTTTTTTTAAAATCAAGCATGAAAACTCCTCTTACCATTCTTGGGACTCTTGGGTTATTTTGGGTTGATTGAAATCGAGGAAAGAAAAAGAAGTTGAAAAAGAAAATGGGATTCTCTTTGTTGCTTGGTTCAAAGAGAAACTAAAAAGAAAACATAAAAAGAAAAATAATGAATTAAAATTAAGAAAAAAAACTTTGTTCCAAACTCTCTCTACTCGCCAACCATAATCTCATGTGTTACTAACACCAAATAAAAATTTCTCTCATTTTTTCTAGGATAGAGGAAAGAAAAGTAGAAGAAAAATTATGAGTCATATTTTCTCTTACTTTTCTCCGCTTTCTTTTCTTTTAAATTTTCTATCTAACCAAGCAATAGAAAATATTCTCTTTCTTATTTTCTTTTTTTCCCCTTTATTTCCCTCTAACCAAACAGAGCCTTACTATAAGAAAATGGGTTTTTAGTGACGATATGTTAGTGACAAGTATTAAAATTATCACTGAAACTAAATATTTGTGACAAAAATTAAATGTTGTCGCAAATATTGTGTTTTTTGTGATGGATAAAAATAATTGTCACAAGAACATATTTTATTGTGACAACAGATAAAAACTTGTCACAAAAATATAGCTTACAATGATGAGAACGAAATATCGCCACTAAAATATAAATTTTTTAGAAATTTGTTGCTAAAACTTAAATATTTCAGTGACAATAAAGAAAAATTGTCACTAAACATAATTTTTAGTAACGACGGCTACAACTTGTCACTGAAAAATAAATTGTTTTTGTGACACCTAAAACAATTGTCACTAAAATTGAGATTTTAGTAACAGAAACTATATATCGTCACTAAAATAAAAATATATTTTGTGACAACGAAAAAACGCTTCACTAAAACTGAATATTCAGTGAAGAAAAATATAGTTGGTTACTAAAACATAAATTTTTTCTGTGACAAGTTGATTAATTGTTACTAAAACTAAGTGTTCAGTGAAGAAAACTAAATACCTTCACTAAAACATAAAATATTTTTGTGACAACTTACAAACTTATTAGTAAAACTAATTGTTTAGTGATGAAAACTAAATATTGACATTAAAGTTTAAATTGTTTTAATAGCAAGTAATAAACTAGTCACTAAAATTGAGTTTTCAGTGATGAAAATTAAATATTGTTACTAAAACACAAAATTTTTTGTTACAACGAAAAAGAGTTGCCACTAAAACATGAAAATCAATTACAACTATTTTTAATGGTCACAAACATTTTTTTTGTGAGGGATTATAAGTTCCAATTTTTTTATTTTTAATTAATTCTATAAAATTATCAACTTATAACAATCATGAGACTTCAATTATTTATTTATTTTTTTACATCTAATCGCGATCGTCTATCCATATCTTATGATGCAATAACTCCTTGAACTATTACAAAAATAATACAAATAGAATTACAATGTTTTAACCTAATATATATATATATATATATATATATATATATATATATATATATATATATATATATATATATATATATATATATATATATATATATATATATATATATAACCTAACTTTATCTCGACCGTCTATCCAAATACTATATGATAAAATAACTCCTCAATTTATTGTAATTGGAATACAAATAGAATTATAATTCTTAACCTAATCTATTTATTATAATTGGAATACAAATAGAATTATACTATACGATAAAATAACTCCTCAATTTATTGTAATTGGAATACAAATAGAATTATAATTCTTAACATAATCTATTTATTTAACCTAAACCCTATCTTAGTCGTCTATCCAAATTCTATAATAAAATAAACACTCAATCTATTTATTTATAATGCAAATAGAATTTTAATTATAATGCAAATCTTATTATTATCTTTATATAAAACCTAAATATTCAGCCACAACAAATATCACGAAAATTTAGCGATATCTAATCGATCCTTTATTTCCACGTTCGGCCCCTCTCAAACGAACTCCGAACTCGCAGTCGCCCTTCGCGATCAACAACGCCTGCTCACCTGCACGCCCACAATCCATCTGCACTCCCTCCGATCCGCAAGAGCGCCCGCAATGTCTCCGCACTCCCTCCGATCTGCAAGAGTGCCTACAATCCCTCCGATCTGCAAGCAACAACAATTGCGTGCCCATTCTCCCTCCGATTCGCAAGCAACAGCGCTCATGCCTCCGATCAGCAGGAATCTCCCTCAGGTCCACGAGGAGCAGCGCCCTCTCTCCCTCAGATCTGCAAGGAACAACACCTGCACCTCCTCGATCCGTAAGGAGCAACTATATAGGTTCGACTGCTCTCCAACACATCTGCAAGGAATCGCTAGGTATGAAGTCACAAGAAAATAATTTTGTATTAATGTTAACTCAAATTCACAATTTATAACCTGATGGTTTTTGAACTCAAAGAATTAAAAATATTTAGACGTTCAGGTTATATCCCTTTTTGTGTTACATTACTGTTTGCATGTGTATGTTTTTTTATTTTCCTTATTCTCTTCAACCAGCAGGAAATATCCACGTAGAATTTTAGACGTAGAATTTTAGTTTAGTAGTACAAAAGATAATGATGGATAGATAACAAAAATTATATAATGATATCCAACAATGTTACCATGAATATAGTTTATGATTGAAGCTAAAGAAATGATACCGGAAGAACTTCAAACTTTGAAGAAGACTTTCAAAAGATTTTAATCTAATGGCTTTTGCTTCACAAATGCAAATTATTCTACAAATAGAGTGTTTTGATAGTTAAAAAAATATAAAAGTATCCTAAAAAGAAATGATGTTTTAATTTTGAATAGAAATTTAATATTTTATGTTTACATTATTTAGTTTATCCAACTTTAGCTCTATAATATTTAAAATCAAACAATCAATTAATATTAAGAGTCTTGAAAACCCAGCAACTTTCTAATATGTGGTATGTTGAAAATTAAGTTTTTCTTGTCAAGATTAATCCAAACACAGGCTATATATTTACCCTACTAAATTTCTATTTCTGTTTAAAACTCCACTAGAGTTCTTTTGCTGTGTTAGGTTTAACGACTGCAAGGAGATCAGTAAGTACGTATATATATAATTATTATGTAATGCTTGTAGAAGGAATAGTGAATATCTAGAGCAATAATGTATGTACCCATATCTGTCTGGAATTTGAATTGTGCACTTTATTAAGTAGAAATTATACCAAATCAACCTGAATCACATTGAAATTTTATATCCTATTTTAGAATTATTTTTAAACTTTCACAAAATTTTACATTAATTGGTTGTGATTATAATCTCAAACTAAATATTTTCTCAGCTGCACTGGTATAGAACTGGAGCATAAGTGATGCACTAAATTGATTAGATATTATACCAAATTACCATGGATTGCTTTAAAATTTTATATTTTGTTTTATGAGTTTGTTTTCATACTCTCATAAAAATTTCACATTAATTGGTTGATATTTTGACTACAAGTAGATATATTTCTCAGTTGTACTCATATATGTCCTTAGTTTGAATTGTACACTTTATTAAGTAACAATTATAACAAATCAACCGAATCATATTGAAATTTTATATCCTATTTTAGGATTATATTTTTAAACTCTCATAAAAATTTCACATTAATTAGTTGTGATTATGACTTCAAATTAAATATTTTCTCAACTGCACCGGTATTGGACTGGTGCATAAGCAGTGTACTAAATTGATTAGAAATTATATCAAATCACCATGGATTGCTTTAAATTTTAATATTTTGTTTTAGGAGTTTGATTTCATACTCTCATAAAAATTTTACAACAATTGGTTGATATTTTGATGTACAAATAGATATATTTCTTAGTTATACCCATTTCTGTCAGGAGTTTAAATTGTGCACTTTATTAAGTAGAAATTGTACTAAATCAATCTGAATCACATTAAAATTTTATATTCTATTTTATATTATGTTTTTAAACTCTCATAAAAATTTCACATTAATTAGTTGTGATTATGACTTCAAATTAAATTTTTTTTCAGTTGCACCGGTATCGAACTAGTGCATAAGCGGTACACTAAATTGATTAGAAATTATACCAAATCACCATGTATTGCTTTAAAATTTTATATTTTGTTTTATAAGTTTGTTTTCATACTCTCATAAAAATTTCACAGTAATTGGTTGATATTTTGACTGACAAGTAGATATATTCCTCAGTTATACTCATATCTGTCCGAAGTTTGAATTGTGTACTTTATTAAGTAGGAATTGTACCAAATCAACCTAAATTAAATTAAAATTTTATATCATATTTTAGAATTATATTTTTAAACTCTCATAAAAATTTCACATTAATTGGTTGTGATTATGACCTCAAACTAAATATTTTCTCAGTGGTATTGGACTGGTGCATAAGCGGTACACTAAATTAATTAGAAATTATATCAAATCACCATGGATTGCTTTAAAACTTTCTTTAAAACTTTATATTTTATTTTAGAATTTTGTTTTCATACTCTCATAAAAATTTTACAGTATTTGGTTGTTGACTGAAAAATAGATATATTTCTCAGTTATATCTATATCTGTCCGGAGTTTGAATTGTGCACTTTATTAAGTACGAATTGTACCAAATCAATCTGAATCACATTAAAATTTTATATTCTATTTTAGAATTATATTTTTAAACTCTCATAAAAATTTTATATTAATTGGTTCTGATTATGACCTCAAACTATATATTTCCTCAGCTGCACCGGTATCGGATTTGTGCATAAGCAGTGCACTAAATTAATTAGAAATTATACCAAATCACCATGGATCAATTTAAAATTTTATATTCTGTTTTAGGAGTTTATTTTCATACTCTCATAAAAATTTCACAGTAATATGTTGATATTTTGATATGGAACTAAATATTGATTTTGCCAACTGTGCTAGTTAAGGTATAGTGTGTGATTTCTAGACTATATACAACAAAAATTATATCAAATAACTATGGATCACAAATAAAAATTTGAATTATATTTTTAGACTATTTTATGATACTCTCATAAAAATTCATATTAATTGGTTGATATTTTGCCCTCTAACTTAAATTTGTATTCTGTTTTTAGAGTTTGTTTTGACCATTGTTACTAATGCCTTTACTTATTATTATTTAATTGCAGGAAAAACTACATGAGCTTGTCATGAAACAAACACAAGATGATGAAACTCAGATGTCTCATGATGACATATTGCTTCATGTGCTTGGTGAGAAATCAGGATATTTGCGAGGAAAATGAGAGGGGAAAAGGTCTCTGAGTAAAAAATCTCGGCAGGATGTTCAGGAGTAAGTAGAGAAGGTTATAAGTGATGCTAGAGAGACAATGATGGTTGAAGTGACTCAAAAAAATTAGTGAAGAAGTTCAGGCTGAGTTAGATGAGAAATTAAAGAAACAGCTAGCTGAGTCGGATGAGAAATTAAAGACACAGTTAGATGAGTCAGATAAGAAGTTAATGACAAAGCTACAAGAGGCACGAGCTGAAATTAGAGCTGAGATGCAAGCTGAGTTCGAGTCCATGTTTCAAGAGCGAATAGCTTCTCTTTTCGGTTCTATATCACAATAAAAAATTGATTTTTATGTGTTTATATGGATTTAATACTTTGCTTCAAATAAAAACAAGTTACAATTTGTGCAAGACTGGATCTTTTTTCTTATGAATATTTTAGCATGTTTATGTGATGAATTTTATTTTTCTATTATAATCATTGATATATATATATATATATATATATATATATATATATATATATATTAGCTAATTATAAAACATTTCCTGTGAATATGGTGTTTGAAAATATGAATGATTGTATATATTGTATTTGTAACAGATATTTGCATTAGCTATTTGAAGATGAAGTAACAATATCGTCACTGATAAATTTATTTGTGACAATTGATAGTGTCACAGAATTTGCATTTTAGCGACAATACACATTGTTGCAAATTTTAACTTTTTGTGACACTATTAAAAACTTGTCACTAATAATTACTTATTTGTGACAATATTTGTTATCACTAATTTTGTAGTTAATGTCATTATATAATATTATATATATAGTGACAAATAATTATGTTTTCTGTGACACGTATTGTTATCACAAATACGATTTAGTGATGACAAACGTCGTCACTAAAGAGTCATAATAGTGACTATGCAATAGTTTTTCTGTAACAAGTTTTATTGTCACTAATACGATTTAGTCATATTGAAAGTCGTCACTGAAGAGTCGTAATAGTGACGATATAATAACTTTTTAGTGACAACTATTGTTGTCACCAATACGAATTAGCGACGATATTAGTTGTCACAAAAAAAATGTTATAGTGACAATCTAGGTAGTATTTTGTGACAAGTCATAGTTGTCACTGAAAACTATTTTCAGTGACGGGTACTAAAAGTCGTCACAAAAACCTTCAGTGATAGCCACATAAGTGACGATACTTAGTCGTCACTAAATTCGTCACTGAATATTTTCAGTGACAACTTGAAGACATTCAGTGACGACTTTTGTCGTCACTAAAAACACATTTTCTTGTAGTAGTTGCATGCTAAAACCTGTTAGAGCATGACATGACCTCATTATGGTTGTTCGATTAGAAAATTATCTTATATTTGGGTTTAGTTTAGGTTTAGTCTCACTTGTTGGATTATTTGTATGGTATTAAGATACTATAAATATATGTATTTTTTGACTCATAATAACTAAATTGGTTGGTTCTAATTATTTCATAACAGTTGTTTTTTGTTTACTAAATTGGTTGATTCTAATTATTTTATAACAGTTGTTTTTTGTTTTTTCTTATATATGATTAACTCACAAACTTCGAGGTAATTTCCTTTGATGTTGTTAACTAACATTGTATATCCAAATTTTTATTTTATTTTTGTCAGATCTCATGATCTGAGGTTTTTTTTTTTATTTTTAAGCTCAAGTTTTTTATACCCATTTTTTTTATCCTACTCTTTTTAATTGTTTGTCAAATACCATGGTGGTGAATAGTAACTCAGCTTAAACTCAATTAGTTAAATGAAGTTCAAACATGGATTAGATATACCAAATTTAAAAAAGGACCTTTCTTTACATGAGCCATGCGATGCACTCGGACTTATTTTAGTTCTTTTTTATAAAGGAAACTAATTAGAGCTAACATCATATTAGTGTCCAATTTAAATTTGATATTATAATTAATCCGACATCACTAACTAATTTTAAATTGTATCATTTAAGGGGAAACCAAAAAAATTTAGAATTCTTAATTAATTCAGAACCATTAATTTTATAGTTTTAAAGTTGATCTATCAAGTCAATTATGAATCATTCAATAATTAATATTGACTAATTAATTATAGCATTCATTGGACGGAAATTAAGAGTTGTTCTAATTATTATGGAGTAAAACTCACGTGTCACACTATGAAGGTTTGGAAAAGGGTAATTGAATATAGATTGAAGCAAACTGTTAAATTATCGGAAAACCGGTTTGGATTTATGTCAGGGCAATCGACTATAGAAGCTATTCATTTACTTCGTCAACTTAGAGCAATTCCAAGAGATAAATAAATATTTGCATATGGTATTTATTGATCTGGAGAAAATCTATGATAAAGTACTATGAGAGGTACTTTGGTGGACATTGATAAAGAAAAGAGTCCCTATCAAGTATATTGACATAATTAAGGATATATATATGATGGAATAGTGGCCAACGTCAGAACATGTGGTTGTCTAACAAGTGATTTTTCTATCACAATTGGATTGCATCAAGAATTTGCATTGAATCCATTCTTATTTGCTACAGTGATGGATGAACTTACTAGAGCTATTTAGAATGAGATGTCTTGGCGTATGCTATATGCTGATGATATTGTTTTAGTTGATGAGACAAGAGCAGGGTGAATGCCAAGTTAGAGTTATGGAGGCATATATTTGAATTTAGAGATTTTTAATTGAGTAGGCCTAAAACAGAGTTATGGAGTAAATTTTAATAAATAACGGACCGTAGACTATAATGCTGTAACACTGGATGGGTATGAGATATAAATAAGCAGTCAGTTTAAATATTTGGGTTCTATTATTCAAAATGATGGAGAGATTGATAATAACGTTAAGCATAAGATACAAACTGGCTAGTTGAAATGGAGGAGTACAACGGGAGTTTTATGAGACCGTAACATGCGTTAAGACTGAAGGAAATTTTTTATATGAATGCTATTAGGCCAACTTTATTATATGGCACAGAATATTGGACTTTAAAAAAACGTCATTCATAGAAAATAAGTGTAACAGAGTTGCACATGCTCCGCTGGATATGCGACAACATTAGGAGAGATAAAGTGAGAAATAAAGATATTCGTGTTAAAATAGGTGTAGCTCTCATCGATGAGAAGATGCGAGAAAATCGCTTACGATGGTTTGGTCATGTGCAATGTAGGCCTAAAATGCACCAGTTCGACGAGAGGAGTTTATCAATGCAGTAAAAGTTAAAAGAACTAAGGGAAAACCAAATAAAATACGGATGGAGGTGATACGAAAAGATATGGATTTCAGAGATCTAAATAAAAAGATATTACTTAATAGAAATGAATGGAGGACTATCAACGTGATCGATCCAGCGTGATTTTTTTTTTTTGTTCATGTAGCCTACCCCAAGTACTTGGGATAAAAAACTTAATTATTGTTGTTGTTTGTTCATTGGAACAAAAATTCTTTTTTAAATTTCGATTATGAATAATTGATTGTTTAGATGACTCAATTTTATGATCACTAATTATGAGTAGCACAGTTAATAACTAATTTTTATGTTTGATTAGTAGAAAGAATTTTGTTATTTATATTTAAATATCTAAACCCTTTAACTGTCCAAATATTCTTCAGACTCAAACTATCTTAGAAAAAGAAAATATGTTTTTCTCTCTCTAATAACTTCCATGGATTAGCTAGATAGATATTTCTAAATTCTTTGCATGTCTTCACTGAATCTCACATACAATCGCCGAAATGGTTCAATATGTTAATAGAATTAGATGCATACATATAACTTAATCTCAGTTTTGTTTTATCTTTTCTAGAAACTTTGTGAGTTCTTATAATAAACCTTGTGAATTTACCAAAAATATTTAATTAAATTATCAAGTCCTTTTCCAAATTTTATTCTATGAGCACAAACAAATTAGCTTAATATTAATTTTTTAAAATATTTTACAGTCGTGGAATCATAACTATATCTAACATATTTAATTCAATTTTTTTGGTACTGCTAAATCCCGCAAATGTATTTAAAATATCTTGTATGTAAACAAATTATCTTAATCTATTTTCATTTAAAATATTTTAAATTTATGTAACATCTCACCTGCTAAAATTCAACTTTTTAAGTCTTTTTACTAAATCACACGGATTATTTTAAAAAATGTTGTAAAGGAATTTTATTCTTTTAAAAACATTGCAGTAATTGTCCTAAAAAATTTGACTTAGGTTCTTGGATCATATTTAACTTTAAATACTTTCAAATAGTGGAATCATAAGTTTTTGATCCTACTAAATGAACAAGGCAATTAATTAAAGTATACATTAAATTAGTTAGCATATTTGTAAATTCTATATGCCAAATTAATATTAACTAATTCAAGACTGTTTGTATTAAATTTCTTTATCATAGATTACAAGTTGCCTGTATATGCATGTATCAAGAGAAAGGGGTAGAGTATATGTGTGTATTTGTATATAGGTATAGAGAGAAGCAAAAGGGGATTGAGCATTGTAGAAGGAAGAATTGCCTCCTACGTCGGCATTCACATTTGTGCACTTTTTATTTCGATTGGACTCCATCACGTTGATCTTCATCCCCTTGGTTTACTCGTACCATAAATCTTGGAGTTGAGTGTTCATCTAACCATAGGTCAAGCAAACACATTAACTATTTACCAACAACATAGCATTTGATTTCCAATAAATAGATGGGCAAATGTACACTAAACCCAATGATTTTGGGTGAGCGAACTTTAGGCTATGTTGATGAACACTGTTGGTCTACGAGGACAAAATGAATGCTTACAGGCAACATAAGATTTGATTGACTTGATATCCACCGATGGATGGAAAATGAGCACTTAACCCCTTGACTTTGGGTATTAAGTGAATTGTTGGGGTTAGAGATGAACATCATGGAGTCCGATTGAAGCAAAAAGGTGGGAAAAATGAAACTTTTCCACTGTAGGAGGGAATTTTCCTGTTGACAAGCTCGATTCCTATTCCACCTATTTCTCCCTATCTTGTATTAACTTTGTTTTGCTACAATTAGTGGCCAACTACTTTGCCTTCTCCTGGTGTAGACTTGGTTTATCTCTATAGGTTGCACTTTTCCTTGGTTTATCTCTTAAAATTTTAGAAATAGCAGTTTCTTTCTTTTAGTAGTGCACAGACATGTTAGCTTGTACCATGTTGGCACTAATATAAGGGCCATTATTTTAACTCTTTAGTCCTCATTTTGCTTTCTTCTTTTGTAATATCTAACTTCTCTTTGCCAGATTGCTGTCTTGCATGAAATGCATATGTCTATGTCCCTCCCACTTCCAACCCCCCACACTGCCCATATCTACACACATCGCTCTTCATACTTTTGTAACCATTCCACCTCTTTCTCCCTCTCATCACGTCCTCACAGTGGTATTGTTTGTTGCTCGTGTTTCCTTAACTTCTTACTAGTTAATGAGACAACCTAATGTCAGTTTTATGGGCCTTTATTTCTCACTTATATGTAGTACAAAATGATCTATATTTTGAAATCTTGATGCAAGAATTATATTTGGTTTGTTTATGTCTGCATACTTGATGGGGATAATAAAGGCCTAATCTGATTGGAAATTTTATTTGATTTGGATAATGAAGGCTGGACCTAACTAGGGATCATATTTGTTTTAGGTTTTATTATTGAAATCTTCTTAGACTTTATTTAGGTTTTATTGTTTAAGATCTTATTATATTTGATTTTATTTTTAGGGATTTTACTAGTTTTTTGTTGTTTTCTATTAATAAGGCTTATAAACAGAATTTAGGCAGAAAATGAAATATTGAAGAAATTTTCATTTTGTTTTAGCATGGTGATTTGCTACACACAAGTAAATTTTTTATCATAGACTCATTTAAAATGGGTGAGAGATCACCTGGGTGAATTTTTAAATCAATCCTTAAGTCTCTTTTCGTGGATTTGTTGAGAGTGGATGAGAGATCAGCTTAGTGCGAATCATATATTAATCTCTATCTTTTGTTTATTTCAATTTTATCCAAATTTCCACAAAATCATAATTTGTTCTCCCTAAATCCCCAAATCTCAGCATCCACCCTAATTTCACTTCCGTCCTGTTTCAATACCATTACAGAATGTTGATTTATGACAGCTATCATATAAACCAGTTTCTCCTACAAACTGCATCAAAATTTACACTTGTTAACAATGTAGTGTGACCGTTTGTTTCTTTATCATTTAACCTTTTCCTAAGTTATAATATTATTAAATTTATTATTCTAGATGTTGACCTTACATAATTGTGATTTTATTTCATTTATTGCACCAGTCATTTGTTTAATCTGATGTTTAGACAGTTCTGAACTTTCCATTGCTCTCAGATCTTACATTTGGATCTGTCTGTTTTGATTTGATGTATGGGGATACTTAAAAGCCTTCTTATTTTATTTGTTCAGGTGCAAATTTGGGCAAGCAGTAAGATTCATAGGGAAGAACAGTCATGCATGGGAAAGTGGATATTCAGTCAATGTTATCATCATCCCCACAAGTTTATAGACCGGAAAAATCTTTTAGTGATAATGAGATCCCTAGGCATATAAAGTTTGTTTTCCACAATCTTGTTCGTTGTCGAATCATCTGGATAACCTTCGCTTTACCTTAGCCTGGTTCAGCTTCATTTAATTTAGTGGAAAAATATGACCTTCTTTCTTTAGAAGAAAGTTCATTTACAAAATCTAAGCACTCTTCTTTTGGTGGATCTGTTAAAAGTGACACATTCATCCATGCAAAAAGAATCTTGGTGTTTGGGAGTTCAGTGAATAAAGAAATGGAACAAGATGCACCATTCCAAAACCCTGAACTGATCAAGATGAGAAGTTTATTGGAGAGATCACCAGAACTGGGTCGCTTCAGAGTCAGTATTTCTGAATTTCACTCTCAACTTTCTTGATGTTTTAACATTTTTACTAGTACATTGAATACTAATTGATTCTTTATGTTTACAGATTCCTGTTGAAGCTGAAAGGTTGACTAATAACGACCTTGTTCTGGAGCAATATGTATCACCTACAACTCATGTTTTAGCCGGATTTCAACCAGATGCTTTTAGTGCTATAAAGCCACGAATTACTCATTCACCTTCGGCAATCTTCATTAACATGTTTGGAATACAGGAATATATCACCAGCAGTTTTGTATATCCAAGTTTATGCTTTTCAGGTAATTTGGAATAAAACTACCATGCATTATTCTTTTTCAACTAGTAATAGTCTAGTTGAATTAGACCTTAATTATTCTGTTCGTTGACTTTGTAATCCATGCCTATATTTTATATTATTTTATCATTTTCACATACACGTTTCTTGAAGCGGCATTAGCCAAGGTAAATTGTTTATTTTGCTTGACTTCCATGAGCTTATTATGCTATTTATTTTATGCATCACTAACTTGGATATCTTGAGGTTGTAGAATCCTCCCCGTCTATTTTTACTTTCAAGCAATTTAAACTTCTTTGCATCTATTATTCTAAATTTCGATAATAGTCTCCTGCAGGGTAATTAGCCTTCAATTCTCCTGTGTGATTCTCACAACACGCCTTATGATTTAGCTTTTAATGTCTATGTAACTTTACTTTACTTGGACCCTTTGATTTTCATTATTCATAAACTTGTCATATCCGCTTGATGGGGGAACAATTGAACCTTAGAACCCCTTTTTTTAAAGAGAAAATAAGGTGTGGATGAGAATTATATGGTAGATTTTTTTTTTTTTTAAAGGTGGTGCATTGCCAACACACGACACAACTCTAAATCTTTTAGTTCAAGAGATTCTCTCTATTTTTTTACTCTGAAAATCATCCCTTTCTTAGCCTTATGTACTATTGCTATGTCATCAACAAACACCGTTGAAGTTCATCTTTGCTAAGTTTATTGATAGCAAATGCAAAAAGATATGGATCAGAGTGAGTGTTGTGTCCATATCGGACATATGATGGACATTGACACTTGCATAGACATCGACACTTGCACGACACGTACTAATATATATTGGGCACACCAAAGCATGTCAAATTTTAGGAACTCAGTTTGCTTATTAAAACCGTGTCCGGTTTTTAAAAGTCATATACATCACGGCATATGTGGAGTCATACATTGCCTAAAAATATAATTAAAGAAATTCTTACATAAAACACATACTAAGTTAATAGATCCCAAATGTTTTGTAAAGTTAGATACTTTAAATATTTTATTTCAAGGTACTGGTCCATTGGATTTTATCCAGATTTTTTATATTTAATATAGTTACTAGATTAGAAACTATATTTTAAATTATTAAAGAATTTATCTTTCTTTCTATTTCAAACAAAACATGTCTTAATAATTGCATATTTCAATGCGCATTATGTGTATCACATGCATAGATGCATGCACATTTATGTTGTGTCCTTGTGTCCTACCTTTTTAGGTTTTGCCGTCTCTCTGTGTTTGTATTATGTCTGTGTCATGTTCGTGTTTCATAGTGGATCAATGCTGATCCTAAATGTAATCCTATGATGATAGGAAATGGTTCTACCACACCTCCATTTGTCCAACACTAGTTACTGCTCCCTCGTACATTTTCTAATCACCTCAATATATCTATGAAATACTTTTTTCTTTTCTAAAACCCATTATGTTATCTCTTGATGAACCATATTGTAAGTTTTTTTTCTAAATCATTGAAAACCTTGTTTGAATCTCTCTGTCTTCCTGTATCTCTAATCATCTTAATTGGAAAAATATTTCCAATATCTACTAAATACTTGTTTCTTTTGTAATTTCCTGTCATGTTATGCCCCTATGAACTCTATCACAGTGTTTTCTAAATCAATGAAGATCATGTGTAAATCTCTTCTCGCTATCAGTATTAAGATACCAATAATGTATAAAGTAGTGCTCACCCTCCAGAAGGTTATATCATGTATAGAGTTACTGTGAAACTTGTTAGAAATTTAGAATTAATACTGGAATATAATTTTTTATATATATTTTTAGAATTTTTAATTCAAATTTTATAGTTTATATTTATATTTATTAAATAAATAGAAAATTGTGTAACCTACGTTATACGTTACGCTATATGTTATATAACCTAACAGAGACAATATGTTACGTTATTGTTATCGTTATTTTAAACATTGGTTGGGAGTTAGAATTTGCGGTAGACTTGAAATTTAAAAGGGATAGGGCTTAATTGGATTAAAGGGAGTTATTGTTGGGGATGGGGGATCACGAGATTTATATACTTTGGGGAAAAAAGAAAAAAAAAAGAAAAGGAAAACTCATAACGAACTTAAGAACTTACTATATATCTTGACCCAAAATAATGCATAATAACAATGCAAGGTTATGCAACTTACTATATATTTTGACCCAAAATAATGCATAATAACAATGCAAGGTTATGAACGATTTAGATTATCGGATGATGTTATGTAAAGATGCGCTCTTGTTGAGTTACACAATGGGTTATAGCAAGTTATGCAATGCATTATTTAAACTATGCTCCCTATATCTCTGGTTCTCTGGTCGCCTTCGTAGGAAAATAGTTTCTTTCCATAGTTGATGACGCAGGATGGAAGCGGAATTAGGGTTAGGGTTTTGAAAATTAGGGTTTTCTAGGGGAATTGGGGAAGAAAAGATTGATTGGGGAAAACTTTTGGGATTTGGGAATCCACCCAGGCCCACGCCCACTCTCCACGAATCCACGAAGAAAGATTTTTACTCTGCGAATTCCACGCCAGAGATTTCTCAAGAAAATTTATCAAAATATTATTCATCTCTTTCAATACTCCATACAACCCTATATATAGGGAAACCCTAACAAACAGAATCCTAATAAAATCAAAACTCCTAATCAAATCAAATATCTAATACAATCCCAATCCTAATCAAATCAAATCAAATCTAATCTAATAAAATCTAATCCTGATCTCCATCAATTCTCCCCGGCTTCAAAAAAATGAACCTCCGGTGAATGACGAAGATGATAACTATCAAGCAAATCCGGGTCGAGCTGCTGGACTTCTTCGGTGCGCAACCAAGTGCAATCTGAATCTGGACGTCCATGCCATCGCACCAAATAACGCTGATATCCACCATCAGCAGTCGAAACAATCTCATCATCCAATATGTCTTCAATCTGATCTACATGATGCTTGCGTGGAGCAGGAGGAGGCGGTGTGCGGATGGGAAAATGTCGACGTCCTGGCGAAGCAGATGATGGTAGATCTGGAATAACCGCTGGATAGTCAAATGGAGCACGATATGGAGTCAGATCCTCGACGTTGAAAACTGGATTGATCCCAAGATTGTGGGGGATCGCAAGCTCATAAGCATTAGAACCAATCCTCTTTAGAACTCGGTAAGGACCCATACGTCGAGCATGAAGCTTCTTCAAGGTTCCTGGCGGGAACCTCTCTGGACGTACTCTAACCATCACCTCATCATCCACTGCAAATTCCTGCAATCTTTTGTGCGAGTCTGCTGCAGACTTGTAGTTATTATTACTAATTGCTATTTGCCGACGAATATGATCATGCAAATCATGCAAATGCTGTGCAAAAGACTCGGCTGAAGCACTAGGCCTATCACCTATGGGGAGTGGAAGAAGGTCTATAGGTTTTCTAGGTTTATATCCTGTAACTACCTCAAATGGACTCATCCCAGTAGACCTATTGACTGAACTATTATATGCAAACTCCGCTATAGGCAAAACAAGATCCCACGTCGCTAAATGGTCGCCCACTAAGCATCGAAGCAAATCACCTAAGCTACGATTGACTACTTCTGTCTGACCATCTGTCTGTGGATGATAAGCAGTGGAGAACTTAAGTGTGGTACCCATTTTCTTCCAGAGAGTTCGCCAAAAATGACTTGTGAATCGAACATCTCTGTCAGAAACAATTGATTTAGGAAGACCATGCAAACGAACTACCTCTTTACAGAATAAGTGTGCAACATGTGAGGCATCCGAAGTCTTGTGGCAAGGAATAAAATGTGCCATTTTGGAAAACCTATCCACCACGACTAATATTGCATCATGCTTCCTAAGTGTGCGAGGGAGTCCTAAAATGAAATCCATGCTAAGATGCTCCCAAGGTGCAAAGGGTATGGGTAATGGTGTGTAGAACCCTGTATTCTGCTTCCTACCCTTAGCTACCTGACAAACTCGACAATGAGACACAACTCGTGCAACATCACGTTTAATGCTTGGCCAATAAAATCGGTCCTCTACAAGAATGATAGTTTTATCTCGACCGAAATGACCAGCAATCCCTCCTGCATGCATTTCCCAAATCAGATGATCGCGTAAAGAAGTATTGGGAATGCAAAAACGAGTACCTCGAAATAAGAAGCCATCAACAATGGTGAAGGCATCTATCATAATAGGGGGATCCTGAGTCAAAGATGAATAGATGTCACCAAAGTCCTGACAAGTAGGATAGTCTTGAATGATACGCTCAAATCCAATAACTTTTGCACTCATTGTCTGTAAAGTGCAAAGTTTCCTACTCAAGGCGTCAGCGGCTTTATTTTCAGTTCCTGCACAGTGTTTGAGTACAAAATTGTACTCCTGAATAAACTCAAGCCACTTGATGTGTCGATGCCCTACTCTCTTTTGGGAATTGATATAGCGTAGAGCTTGATGGTCTGAGTAGAGCACGAACTCTTTTGGTAGCAAATAGTGACGCCAATGACGCAAACATTGCACTACTGCATAAAACTCTTTGTCATAAACATCATAGCGCTGTTTCGTCTCATTCAATTTTTCGCTAAAAAAGGCGATAGGATGGTTTTCTTGGCTTAAAACACCTCCTATACCTACGCCTGATGCGTCACATGCCACCTCAAAAACCTTCGAGAAATCTGGAAGATGAAGAACCGGAGCAGTAGTCAACTTCTCCTTAATCTCCTCGAAGGCATGAGCAGCAGATTTAGTCCAGTGAAACTCCCCTTTCTTAAGACAATCAGTGATCGGAGCCATAATGGTACTAAAGCCCTTAACAAATCTCCTATAAAATGTGGCCAGACCATGAAAGCTTCTGGCCTCATGGATCGTATTAGGAGTAGACCATTCTCTTATGGCCTTAATTTTGTCAGGATCTGCTGCTACTCCGTCTTTAGAGACGATAAACCCAAGAAAGTGAACAGAGGAAGCTAAGAACGCACATTTCTTCAAATTGACAAATAGTTTCTCTTTACGGAGAGTCTCTAAAACTTGTGTCAAATGAGAAAGATGCTCTTCTTGGGTTTGACTAAAGACGAGAATGTCATCAAAATAGACAACAACGAACTTGCCTAAGAAAGGACGTAATATTTGAGTCATAACTCTCATAAATGTGCTGGGTGCGTTAGATAAACCAAAAGGCATGACCAGCCATTCATATAATCCGTCCTTAATTTTAAAGGCAGTTTTCCACTCATCACCTTCGCGGATACGAATTTGATGATATCCGCTTCGAAGATCTATCTTCGAAAAGATTTGAGAGCCAGCCATCATATCTAGTAAGTCATCAAGTCTAGGAATGGGAAATCTATACTTGACGGTAATTTTGTTGATGGCGCGACTGTCAATACACATCCTCCAGCTACCATCCTTTTTAGGTGTGAGTAGAGCGGGAACGGCACAAGGACTCAAACTCTCTCTAATAAAGCCTTTCCGCAATAACTCATCGACCTGTCTTCTCAATTCAGCGTGCTCAATAGGATTCATCCTATAATGAGGTAAATTGGGCAAACTGGAACCAGGTACGAAATCAATGGCATGCTGAATATCTCGAAGGGGAGGAAGTTCATCAGGTAACTCATCGGGCATGATATCTTGAAAATCAGAGAGAATCTGATGAATCTCAGGATGGTAAATGACAGGTGGATTAGAAGACTCTCCTAAAGCAATTACCGCATATACTAGTCCCTCCTCTAAACTCTCCTTGAGGAACTGTGATCGACTGACCAAGTGAAGAGACTTTTTATGCACCTGTCCTGTGACTTTTTCGCTCTTCGGTCTCTCTTCACTAGACTTAGGCGGCGCGGGTTTCAAGACAATTTTCTTTCCATTAAATTTGAATGTATATGTGTTTGATTTGCCGAAACTCGTCACGTCTAAATCATACAACCATGGCCTACCAAGCAAGATATGTGCGGCGGTCATATCTAACACATCGCACCAAAGCTGGTCCTGATAGCTCGACATCTGAATAGGCACTAGACAACGCTGGGTAATAGATTGAGCAGTTTTATCTACCCATGTTACGTTGTATGGTTGTGGATGAGGTTCAGCTTTGAGGCCCATTTTCTCAACAGCTGATCTTGAGATAATATTCACACAACTACCCCCGTCAATCATTACGCGATAGCTTTTTCCCCCGTGTGTGATGTATGTAGTGAAAACGCTAGACCTACGCCAATCTTCATCTTTCGTTTTAGTATAAAGACACCTAACGACATTTAAGCGTACATTTGAAATGACTATTTCCTCGTCTGACTCACTAGCGTCTCCTACTGGTTCATATACTTCCTCCTCAAGATCATCATCATCACCATTATGCTCTCCTTCTACGAGTAAAACTCTAGTGGGACACTGTGAAGCTATGTGGCCATACTCGTGACACTTGAAACACTCTACACCTTTCATGCCCTGTTTAGATGACTCACTCATTACGGTTTTACCTTTAAAGTCTTTATTTTGTTGGGTGTTAGCTTTCTTGTTAGCTTCAAAAGGGCGTCTGGATTGCTCCCCGGCTTTAGGAGTGAACTTACGGTCAGCAGAAAATTTGAGAGAATGTTCAATATCCTCTGCTAATTGACAAGCTTGAGCTAGGGAACTTATATTTCGTGAATGGATATGCATAGCTCGTTGTATGTCTGCACGTAGTCCAGAACGAAATCTAGATATCGCCTGATGTCGGTCTTCTCGCAAATCACACCGAAGTGTCAATTCATCAAACTGAGTCATGTATTCTTGGACCGTCATGCTCCCTTGTCGCAGACTGTGCAACCTATCTAAAAGGTGACCCCTAAATGTGACTGGAAGATATTTCTCTTTGAGTCTAGCTTTCATGTCATTCCAAGTCTCTATCGCATCTAGGTATCTGTCACACTCTCTTTCTACTGATGCCCAATATATCCTAGCGGGTCCTGTCAATCGCATCCGTGCAAATCGTATTTTACGCTCTTCAGGCATATCATACCAATCGAAATAGTAATCCATGTCTGCGAGCCAGTCACTAAAGATTTTAGGGTCATGAGTGCCATTAAACGTAGGTGCCTCAATTTTTATTCTACGTGTGATGTCATCTTCAGTACGTCTGGTTCTAGGGATGCTCTCATCTCTATTTCTTTCATTCCGATTTCTTGGCCCTCTATCATAATTCCTTTCATAAATTTGATCATTTTGTTCTTCCATTTGTCGTTCTAGTGCATTCAATCGTTTATCAACAATTTTAAATTGTTCCATTTGTTCGGTGATAGTTTTTAATTGTTTCATCATGATTTCTAATTTTTCCTCCACATTACTAGAACTTGAGGTGGTCATTTTACCGTTACGAAGAAGCATACAATCAAACAAGCGGATGCAATGCAATTTCCTAGACTCAGTCAAATTCTATATGCGTGCACTATATGATCAAATAGAATTTTTTCTAAGGTCTAATTTCTAAAATGAAAGGAAATGAGTCCTAAAATGTGTGTATGCAGCAAACAATAAGTTGGCAAATATTTATTAGTAATTCTAACTAACAATCTTATGCAGAATTTTCACAAAATAATTGCAAAATTTTGCTGAAGAAAATGGGTTAGTTTAGAGATTACCCAAATACCGAAAAAGTTCGTGCACTTGTAGTAGTCCCTTGGAGTCTTCCAAGGTTGGTTCGCCTGCTGAAGAGCGCTGAAATCCGCCCACAATTGTTGGAAATAAATCCAGAAATCCAACGCTTCGAATCTGACTTGAATTGGACTCCAAACGGGCTCCAAATCACCACTTTCTCCTTAACGGGTCTGCACTGTCAACGGGTGCGGGTCTGCACTATTAGTGGGATCTGCGGGTCGGATACTGCTGTACTGATCTGAACCAAAAATAGAATGGATCTGGATCTGCGGGTTGCAAACCCAAACTTCAACCAAATCAAACCCAATAACAATTAAATCCAAAATCCGATAGGACTCTTCTCCTTGCAGCTGAGGGAGAAGGAACCAGTTGAGGAAGTGGTCGCTGTTGAAGTAGAGGGAGGACGGCTGCGGCGGCGGGGTTGCTGGCAGGCGGTGGACAGCGGCCGGAGGCGGCAGAGGCAGGCGGCGGTCGGAGGTGAGTTGATGGGGAAGGCGGGCGGGGGCGGCGGAGGCGGAGGACTGGGCGGAGGCGAACTGGGCGGACGACGGAGGCGGAGGCGAAGGCGGACTGGGCGGAGGCCGGGGGGGGGCTGCTGCGAATAGGAATGGAGGCGGACTGGGTGGGGGGTTTGGTCGGAGATCAGTGGAGAGGGCGACGAGGGCGGGCGGCGGGAGGTGGGCGGATCTGGAGGCGGTGGGGACAGGATTTGTCGGAGGGGGGGGAAAGGGTTTGCTGGGAGGGGGGAGATTCCTTTCTTTCTTTTCTTTTCTTTTTTTTTTTTTTTTTTTTTTTTTTTTTTTTTTTGGGGTCGGGTGAAACAGGAGGAAGAGGAAGAAGGGTTGGGAGGTTTTAAGGGAGAAAGAGAAAGAGAGTTTTTCTTTTTTTTTTTTTTTTTTTTTTTTTTTTTTTTTTTTCTCAAGAAAATTTATCAAAATATTATTCATCTCTTTCAATACTCCATACAACCCTATATATAGGGAAACCCTAACAAACAGAATCCTAATAAAATCAAAACTCCTAATCAAATCAAATATCTAATACAATCCCAATTCTAATCAAATCAAATCAAATCTAATCTAATAAAATCTAATCCTGATCTCCATCAGTTGATCTCCTACTTGGCAAAATGTCATGAAATTTTCGTACTTCTTAGATTACCCAAGTCTCTACGCTCTTTCTTCTATCTTGGCATGCTTATCCTACTTTCCCTCTTTTAGTTGGTATTCGGATGCGCACTGAAAGAACAGGACATTAAGCACAATACTTGCAAGTCATGTGTGCATCTAATTAGCTTACTGGACGTCTTTTAGATTTGAAACATATAAAACCGTCTTCTGATGTTAACCATTCTGATTAGCTATCAGGCTACATAATATACTATATCTCAAGGTCCTTTATGATGTGGATATTGTCCTTCATGTGCCATTTGATGTTCAAGTAAGTTTAAATTGAATCTCGATATTCATTTATAGGAACCAAGAAACTGTCATTGTTGGAGAGTATCGTCTGCCAGAAGTGAGAGAAGGAACAGCTCTTTATTTTGATTTCCCATGTCCGATTCAAACCAGGCGGATCACTTTCAGATTGCTCGGAGATGTTGCTGCCTTTGCAGATGATATATCAGAACAGGATGACTCAAATTTTAAAGCAAACCCCTTGGCTTCAGGACTGTCTTTGTCGAATAAAATCAAATTGTACTATTATATGCTGATCCATATGAACTTGGGAAACTAGCAAGTCTATCTGCAGTTTAATCTGCTCTTTGAGTATAGATGTGAAGGATGTAATTCTTTCTTTTTCATGTTACTTGTGTTGTAATTTATATTCTACCTAAGGCCCATTCTTATGTAGAATAGTAGGTGTAATTAAGAAAAGGGACATTCATTTTTAAAATTTGTAATCTGTTTTATGTATTATTTTTCCTGAGTGAAAAGGAGAATGGTAAGAATGCATTATAATATACATCATTGTCCTTCAATTTTCTTCTTTGTATGTTGACTCAGTTTTTCCGTTTTTTTGTGTAGTTGTGGGGTATCCCTTTTTTAGCACCTCTTGGAGTTGATTGTCATTGTGTTGATGGTGCATTGCTTTAGTACTGGTGAACTTTGTTATAAGGCCTCTGTATCATTGTGTTATTTACGATCTGAGAAGGCAACCATTCATATGATTGTTCAATCTGTCTTAAATTTATTTGCAAACTTCTGCGTTTTCTACTTAGCCCATAAATTTATAGTCCAGAATGCTACCGGGCACGGTGGAGTTCAGTTGCTCTTCAATGAATTTTGCAGGGTAACAGCAAGTCCTCAATCCTTCTAGCCAAAACCTTTTTTAGTTGTCAAATGTTATGCTGGAAAATGCACGTAAAGAGAAAGGCGAGAGGAAATTATTCGTAGTCCTTAGTTGGTGATCCTCAATGTCCATGCTTTCTTCTGGCAGCATGTGCAGCTATTTCTGCAAGTTAGTCCGTTTGAGATGTCATGATCTTTGTTTTACCTGTAACATCATTTAAGAGGAACCAACAGGCCATTCCATTTCGAAGTACCATCATCTTGCATTCATTTTTCGTTATCAAGTGTGCCGGTGCTACTAACTTCAGGTATCTCACTTACTACGGACTCTTGTCAGCCTTCACATATCAAAAGGTGGCGGAGGTTGAGTTTTTCTTGATATAGGACTTGTATCAACAACAGTAGTTGCTCCTCCCTTTATCTTGATATAAGACTCGTATCAACAACAGTAATTGCTCCTCCCTTGCTCGCCCATAACACCAAGCCATCTGGCAACGGGAATCGTGTGAACCTGTTATTGGTGTTGCCTGTGGCTATGGTGATGGTGAACTTGGTTATTAGTATCGCCTGCCTGCGCTTATGGTGATGTTGTAGTTATTGACATCGCCTATGGTTATGGTGATGGTGAACTAACCACTAGATTATGATGGATATAATTAACAACAGGGAATAGAAAATATATATATATATATATATATATATATATATATATATATATATATATATATATATATATTCTGCTGATTTCATCAATGTGCTGGATCAAGAGTAATTTTCATTTTAGTTCATGTAGTCTGCTTCAAAACCTGGGATATATAAAAGGCTTAGTTGTTGGTTGTATATTTATCAGTTTTAGTTAATTAATTATCGTATTCTCAATTCTCTTATAATCGTTAGCAAGACTAACATTTTGTATACTTGCTTAGAGGCTGTTGTACTAAGTCATGACCCAAGGAAGTATTTTTGAGGGAATTGTAATTGCCGGATTAGTAAGTAAATTCTGAGCAAGAAAGCAAAAGAATACTTCTCTAAATGCAACTTCTTTGTGGGCCCGTTTCACTCCCTCTTGGCCCAAAAACATTTTAATTGCGACTTAAATTAAGATTCATTGTGTACATTCACATTAGTGCAATAATTAATTATTTACTCATTTCTTTTGCATTCAAACGGAAGGAAGAGACGTACGTGAACAAAACTCTGAAGACACATGCAAATCTTGTAGGCTAAAGTTTAGAGGGAGAGCTCTCGTTAACTAAATCAAACCTCTAATATAGAAACAAGGGTCAGATATATACCGCGTCTTGACCCTATAACTCAATTAATCCACCTAGAGAGTATATTTGTTAAACCCCACCAACCTGACTTGTGCAAAATGCCAAATGCACCAATTTTTCCTTGCCTAACTTTCATAGTCTTGTACTGATTAATTAACGCAGCTGCAGTCTTAATTAGTCTCAAAAAAACACATAGTTGTAGCCCTTAATCAGTCTAAATTTTTCATGCCAAATATTTTGTTTATATTTCTAGAACTTTCCTTATATTGATCAGCCAAATTAAGAGACTAGTTGTTTTCTTTTATTTTATTTCTATTTCTTAAATTTGCCTTGTAGCAACTTTCATTGTATTTTTTTTAGCCTATAAATAGGCGTCTAATGAAATAGAAGAGATACAGTTTATAAAATAATTGGTGAGTTTATTCTCTTTGGTTCTTTGAAGGACTATTCGACCCTATTGGAATTCTTCCGTGGCGTTCATCATCGACTTGTCAAACGACTTTTCAATACCGTTTGTGGCATTTTCCTTATATCAAGGTTCTTACTTCGCAATAAATAACGGGTTGAGATCAATTATACCGAGGTTCTTGTTTTCGTTGAAGCAACGGGTCGAGATTTTCCAACCAAAGCTGATCATGGAGGTTTTTGGATTTTCCTACGGGGCTCGTTATTCTTGACGGGGTTCGCTTCAGGTTCGAAAACATTGCTGATCAAATTTGCGATCACACATACATAGAAATTAGGGTGCAAAAAATTGATTAGAAAAAAGAATTATAATATGTGTTATATAGGATGCAGTAAGTGGGATTAGATATATTTATGTAGGTGATGTTGCTTGGACATATTGATGGTTTTGCTGCGGACAAGAAAATGAGACTGACTGTTGCTTTCAATCGTTTTGGATCAAATCTAGTTCAAAGAATGCCACGGTGAGCAAGGATCAATGTATTCCTATTTCAATTTTTTATGTACCTAGTCTTTAAGATTTATATACGTACAGTCGATATTAATCTAATTACAAATATTTTTTCTCCAAATTTATTTGTAGTGTTATAACAGGTTATGCTCATTTGGCCAACAATCGGTACGACGCTTGGCAAATGTATGCAATAGGTGGAAGTTCAAACCCTACGATTCTAAGCGAAGGAAACTATTTCTATGCTCCTCCAAATCCTGCTCTCAAACAAGTACATACTCTTTTTTCTCTCTTCGCAATCTTTCTCTTCAAATTTGAATTTGTAATGGGTGAACTTGACCACTCAATTAATCTATAGTAATATTAGATAAATGTTAATATGATTTAATTTCTTGTTGCTGACAGCTTAATCTGGTGTGTTTGTGTGTGTAAATAAATATATATGATGCTGATCATAAAATATTACATTAATTTTTAGATAATTTACTTCTTATATATATATATATATATATATATATATATATAGCACGATGCTTGAGTGGATCATATCACTAATATAATGATTTCTTAAATTAGTATCTAACCTGATACTAGTTAGGAGACTATGTTAAACAGATATTCATGCATGGTACTGGCATAATTAAGTAGATATTGTACATTATATTGATTCTATATAACATGTAACCTAGATAGAGATGTTTTCTTATTTATCTTTAATGAAATAGAGTGGCTCGACTTGCAGTTCCATGCACCTTCAGTATAAAAGAAAACTAGGAGATAAAGAATTGAGATGTTACCTACTTCTTTAGACCGAGTGATACTGTCTTTCATTCCTATTTGCAATTTGACCATAATCTAATGTGATGGCTATAAATCTTGCCAACAAGATTACCAAACCTCGGTCAACTAGGATGAAAAATCTAGTCAACTAATAGTTTAAGCAACTTTCAAAAAGAATATCTTATGAAGTTATTTTTATTAGGAAAATTATCTTGAAAGCTATTTATGAGTCCATGGGATATAGACTTAATTTTAGGCTTGAGAATTAGGTGAACTGGTATAACATATGAAAAAACAACTTGATGCCTCAAATGAGTTGCATATGAAAATAATAAACACTTTATACTATTATCTTGTATTAAAAATGAATTTTGTGAATGGTTGGCTTGGTAGAATAGGTCGACAATGATTGTACTAGACCAAAATAAAATTATTAAAAATAAAAAATAAAAACACTTGTTATGAATGAGATCAGGAGTGTCTATTTTTCAGTAATTTAGGACCAATACTAAAAAAGACAAATTTTAATCTGATTTTATACATAATTAATCAATAATCTGACTGGTGATAGGTTACAAAAAGAGAGGAAGGAGGGTGGAAGAATTGGAAATGGAGATCTAGAAAAATGTCTTCTTAAATAGTGCATACTTCGTTCCTTCGGGATGGAGCAGCTGCTCTCCTTCTTACACTCCCTTGCAGAGATTTAACGTTGTTCCAGGAATTGTGGTTCCCTCACTTACTGCAAATGCCGGTGTGCTTAAGTGTTCTGTCGGAAGACTATATACTTAACTCATTTCATTTCCATTACCAAATGACTTTAATTGAGCTTTTGGTTGATAATAATGTATTTTGGAAAACATACGTACATTGTTTTAAAATGTAATACACTTGGTCATGAATTCAGTTAGGTATGGGGTACATATATATTGTATCCACATATATCATGACCATTTTGTTGTGTAATTCTATTATTTTTCCCCCGCTATCAAGTACTATTCACACCCTTTAATCGGTAAGGTTAAAACAAAATCAACTGTAGCAATTGCTGTGCCCTCTTCAACGGGGTTGGTACAGAAATTGATGGTGGCATGCATTCTGTGTATGCACGTACGTATCCCGAAGTGCTTTTGAAATTTTATATGTACTCAGAATATATAGTACTGCAATTATATGTAGGCAATGAGAATGCTTAATTAATTAATTGGGGTGGATGAGTGGATGTTAACCATAGCTCGACTGCGATTACCATCTCTAACTAATAAAGGGAAAGTTCTATGTTTACTAAATTATTTGTATTTGTTCACTAAGAAGACCCAAAAATACTGGGTTCGATATTTAAAAGAAAAAAACGAAAAATAAAATACAACAGAAGATGTTGACGTGCCTTGCGCGTGCCGAAGTCGTCTTGCCCAGAGCTGTGGAAAAGGGAAGGGAAAGAAAAAGAGGGGGAATTTCTTAAGGGGCACATCTTTTTTTTCTGGTGAGCCCACTTAAAACTTTTCCTTAATATACTACTTTGCCATTCAAGTTTAAGAATAAAAATGCATTTTCCTTCGACCTCCCAGCTTCTTTGTTTTTTTCCCGAGCAAATTGCAAAGAAAAGGGGAAAAAAAATCCGATTTTTTAAGCCAAACTTAAGTCTTTTTGATTGCTTACTCCATTTCAGTAAATAATCTCGGAAATTAAAGTATATAATTGGATTAAATCATTTCTTTCATCGTTAAACCCTAAAAAAAATCATTTTTTTTGTGGGTCCAGCAAAGAAAATGGAGAGAGAGATAGAACATGACTTTTCCTTTAATCCGGAGCCGACGGTCCGGATGAATATAGAACTTTTCGAGACAGATAGCTGGACGTATATTAACATGTCCTGGCTGTCCACCCCGGACAGAGGAGTAAGTTTGTTTCTGTCATCCGGGGTGGAAAGTTCGGAAGCATAATAATCTGTCCGGACTGTCTACGCCAGACAGATTATTATCTGTCAGGGCTGTCTATTTCGGATATTGTCTTATAATTTTTTCTCCTTTTCTGTTCGAGTAGACAGCCCGAACTTATATGTATACATTCGGTTTTCCCATCCCGAACCTCTATATATTTATTAACAAAAAGCACCATTCATGAATGCATTGTAAGTATGAGTATAGAAATATATAAAAAAGAATAGCATGGGCGACAATAAATATAAAAATAAAATTCATTTGATAACTGAATAGTATAAAATTTAAATATACAAAGTTGAGTTATCAAAAGTTAATTTAATTACACTAAACACTGGAATCAGACCCTAACCCCTAATACACGTAATCTACTGTTTACGGGTTGTTTCTCGGATTGTTTATCGAGTTGCGTACAGCCTGTCAATGCTGATTTAATCTTGGCAAATATAGAGAATAGCACCCCATGTCACTTCTTGAAGACCATTTCTCATTGCTCTAAAAGTCTATCCCTAAATAAAAACAAAAATAGAATAGTGAAAAGTTAATGCAAAATCTAAACATAAAATTCACATAGAAGAATTGCATGGAGGTAAACATAATATAAAATTCACTTGAATAAAACAAAATAATGAATAGCAAATACTAAACAATACTTACAATTCATATAAAAATTTAATCTTTTTCACACAAAATAGCATTAATATGTTCTAATCAACAAATTCACATCTCGTAACCTATTAAATATTAATCATATTAAATGTGAAAAAGCAACAACAAGTTCCATAAAAAAATCACCTTTTCATAGTCAATAATTCAATCATACCAAAAAAACAAAAATTATAAGTTACATTCTCTCTACATGACCTTTTAACCGAAAAACAAATTTTGTAACTTGTTCGATTTCATATTACAAAAAACGGTATAATTTTTAAGGAAAACAGAAGAAGAAGAAGAAAAATAGTATGACCCAAGACTCAATCATTATGCAAAGCACCCAATTAAAAATAACAACTTATTTATCCAACTATACGAATGAAAATTATCACTTCAATTTCTTTGCTTGAATTGTGTGCAACACACCAATTTACAAATTGTTCGAGAAATGCGACCATTGCAAGTCCACAAATCCCTAAAATTGTGTTTGGTTTGAAGGAAAATGGATGAAAGAAAAACAAAGAGAAAACGAAAGAGAAAAGAAATGAAAAGGAGATGGAAAATTGGTTTTTCCTTAATATTTGATTAGTAAGAAAATATTTTCTTTTTTTTTAAATTTTCTTTCAAACCAAACAATAAAAAATATTTTCTTTCATATTTTCTTTTCTTTTCCTTCATTTTTCTTCAAACCAAATAGAGCCTAAAAGAAACTACAAGTGAATCTAATCCATCCTAATTTAAGAAAATTCAAATAATTACGAAATTAAAAAAAGATGTCCTAAAAAGAGATTACAGGAACTTCCAAAAAAGAGTGAGAATGAGAAGGATTTGATAGAGAAGACAGAGGGACGGCAACAACACTGGGGTGAGGGAATGATGGGCGCAGAGAGGAGATGGCGAGTTGCGAGTAGAGGTGGCGGGCGAAGGCAACGAGTGGGGCGGCGGATCACCGACGCTCGGGATTCTACAGTGAAGAACGCAATGGAGAATGGATAAGAAGAAGAACGCACAGTGATTGAGAAGAGTGAGTTTTTTTAGAATTATTAGTGTGCACACTAAAAAAAACATCTATTTTGAAAAGAGAAAGCTCAGTAGGAAAAAAGTGGCTCACTGGGAAAGAACTCCTTTGGAAATTCCCAAAAAGAGGCGAGGGGAGAGAGAGAGGCGGCAGCAACTCCAAATCTACACATGGAGATTGAGTTCTGACCTCGCGATTACGTAGCCGAGGAATCCGCCGCCGTGCTCCGCCGATCGCCGGCCGTCGACCACCCCCTCGCCCAGACGCCCCCTTGTCACGAGCTGCATCCATGAGTTTGGTTGTTGCGCAGGCAGAGGAAGGAGAAGAAGAATTAAAAGATGAGGATGCGGGTTTTTTTTCTGCAAACGGTTAAGGAATGCGAATGATCCGATCCGAAACCCGCTTCATAAACCGTTAGGAATTTTTTGGGAACTTTTAACGGGGCACAACTTTTTTCCTAGTGAGCCCAGATTTCCTAGTGAGCCCAGTTTTATTTCAGAAAAATAGAGAATTTCTTAGTGAGCACAATTTTATTCCCAAAATACCCTTTAGCTATATTTCCTCATCTCACTCTTCTCTCCTCACTTCATCTCCACACCGCCTAACCCAAAAACCCAATCCTTCTCCTTCCAAATCCGCCGCCCCGAAGCCTCCGCCGCCAATCCACACCCCGCCGCCGCCCCCGAAGCCTTCGTCGCCGAGCCACACCCCGCCGCCGCCTTAGCCTCCTTCCAAACTCGCCGCCGAGCCACACCCCGCCGCCGCCAAAGCCTCCTTCCAAACACGCCGCCGAAGCCTCCGCTGCCTCATTTTCTCTCCTGAGCCACACACCCCCACCCTCCGCTGCCTCATCCTCTCTCACTCGCTCGCATTCCGAATCTATTTCGTTCCGGTCTCTCAATCGGATCTTCCTCTCTCTTGATCACAGATTTCTCGGCTCCACTGTAAGTCTCCTTTAATTTAATTTTAATTTTGTTTTATTTAGTTTATTTTTATTTGCTCTGTGACTGCCCTGAAAACTGAGAACTTCTTGTTTGGTCTGATAATATTTTAGAATCGGGAAATTCTAAACGAGTACATTTTTTGTTAATTTTGATTTTTAATATTTAGATTATAATTATGAAGAAAATATAATATTGTAATTGTAGTTGTAAAATATGCGAAAATTTAGTTATTTTTCTAATTATAGATGTTAATATTAAAATTTATTAATTAATTTAGAAGTTTAATGGTATTTTCCTAATGGTTGATTAAGTAATAAAGAATGGTTTCAGTGTGTTTAAATTTTAATATTACACTATCTTGTAGCTAAAAAATAAATAGATAAAATATGATATTTGTAGCAAATTATACTTTGTTACTACTTATTACACATAGAAAATTTACTGTTTTGATAAAGAGTATCTATGAATGAAATATCTTTGTATTGTATAGATGGATCCAGTAAAATCTTCTCGCGTTCGACCAACTGCCTCGTTAAGGAGGAAGAACCACCAGAAGAGTAAGCAGAGAAACCAAGACAAGATCAATTCACTCCTAATGCACCCGATACGGCAATTATGACTCGAACCAGAAGCAGACATCAACCCCCGAGGAAGACAAGGAGACACTGATTAGAATATATGAGTTGTGTATTGATATAGATGATGTAAGGAACTTCAAGTGGCCGGTGTAATTGTTTTTTGCAAATATTTTGATGAATTTGTAGAATATATGGTTTTTGTTTGTAATGAACCCTATTGGTCGCTTTTTGTTCGTTTAATATAAACACTACGTTTGTATTTGATATTATTTCTTTAATTTGTATAAAATCTTATCTGTTTTATACGTAAGGGAGCTTGTTTATAATATTTACTATTTCATTGTATCATTAATTGTTTCGTTGTTTTATTGCATCGGTGTATCCATGTATCATTGTATCATTATATTGGTGTATCAGGAGTATCATTGTATTTGTACATCAGGAGTATCTTTGTATTTGTGTATCTCGAGTATCATTGTATTGGTGTATCATTGTATGTCGGTGTATCATTGTATCGCAATAAACAATATATCAGTGTATTAATGTGTTGGTGTATCAGTGTGTCAGTGAATTATTGTATCTTTTTTGCTTTATGTACTATATTTTGTGAAAGATTGTATAATTAGTTGTCAATATAAGTCCTTAAAGTGACGTTAAATTGGGTAAACTAATGATTTATCAATTTATTATATAAATAGAGTATCAGATCAGTTCATGCCTCTGTTCAGACTGTCAGTCCGAATGGGGCAAGAAGGCTGGAGGAAGCGGGAGAGGCGGTTGAGAGAAGAAAGGTAATATGAGAAATTTTTTTAGACGGCAAACTTGAAATATATAGTAAATTTTAACTGGGCTCACTGGGAAAAAACTTGTGCCCATTTAGAAGTTACCAATTCTTTCCGTATCCAAATGTCTGAGAATCAAGGGAAACCCATTTTCTAGGATTTTTTTGCAGAAATTCTTGTATAAATAGCAGGGAAGAAGGTGTAATTGGGTATTCCAAGAAATAAAATTCCAAATTCTCTCTAAAATTCTTGAGTTCTTTCTTCCTGTTCCTTCTCTTCTTCCCTTCTTCATCTACAGGTGCTTCTTCTTCCTCTCTATCTCCTTCAAGAACTGCAAGATGCCGATGAGCAGGGCTTCTAACAACAAGGATGGCGATAAGGACGGTGACACCCCTCCTCCGTCCCTTCAGGTCAAAACCCGCCTCCCTCTCTCTCTCTTTGAAATTGTCGTTCTTAATTGGGTTATCAAAACCCTTGAATTTTTGCTGTTCTTAATTGGGTTTTGTTTGAATTTTTAACCTATTGAATTTATGTTCAACAAAAAAACCTTGTTTGAACGAGTTGTATTGGTTCCAAGCAACATTTTTATTTAAGAAATATTATGATCGAATATACTATTCAACCTGCCTGCCTTTATTCTATCAAGAATCAAGAACATATACAACCGATTGATTTCTATCCCAGCTTTACAAAATTACAGACCGGACTTTCTGTTTTGGATTATTATTTCTTGAATTTTCTTTTAGGTGAAAAAGTTTACTTCCACACAAGCTATCTATTGTTAATTAACTATTGCATGCACCAGCTGGTGATGCTGATGAACTAACGATAATTAATGCTTCGGAGTCTTTTGCTCTTCTTAGGTCATGTTTGTTTGGATGGATTTGAGTGGGAATAGGATAATTAATCCCACTCAGTTCTATGATTCTTTTGTCAAAGTGAAGTCACATATGTTATTCCATGGGATTAGTAATCCTCCAAATTAGGGACTAATTAATCTCTCCTCTCCCCTAAAATTAATAATCCTTCATTCTTATTCCTCTGAATTTGGGTAATACTTGGATGTTTTTACCCCTGCTATTTGCTTCTCAATACAATCATCATGTTTTTATCGAGCAAGACCATCTTAATTTTCTTTTATTCCCAATTTGAAGTGGAAGAGAAAAAAATACATGATTACTTGGATCATAGTTAATCCCATATTCATTATCTTATAAGACAAATACAAGATTAAATGGCATACAAGAGATTGTTAATCTTAGGATAGTTAATCTTGAGACTACTAATTACATACTGCATTTTTAATCTCGCAAACCAAATATGACCTTAAAATAGTAGTCAAGTCATAGCTGACCACATTTTGATGGACAATGCTTAGATAATAATGGTGGTAGTGCTGGTGTTGCTGAAACTTTGATTAGAAATGGCTCACATAACTCAGCTATCGAGACAGATGTACTTGTTGCACAAGCTGTTCACCACCCCCACCCCCCCACCCCAGGTCTTCGTTTGATAGTCCTTACTCCTTATTAGTGTTGGAAGTTTATTCCCTCAACATCCTTACTCCTTGTTAGTGTTGCTAGTTTTTTGCAATTTATGTATGTGGTGCATTACTTTGTCCTTGGAAAGCTGATTGAGTACTGCTATACCAAGAGTATCTTTTGTTGTTTGTGAAAGTTCCCCACCTCAGATCAAGTTTGGATTTCTACATTACAAACTTTCCAGCATATAATAGATAATTTAATGTTACTGTGTGTCGTGCACTTAGATGTGAAAGTGTTCAAAATACCTCATCTGTAGGCCAATAGAGTGCTAGAAAATGATTAGCATAACTTAAAAAATGATACTTAAGCTTAATAGGTTATTGCATAATCCTAAATAATAAAATATATTGCATTTTGGACCAGTTGATATTGATATTTCTTGCATTATTGTTATTTATTTATTTAATATTTTTTTTTCTTATTGTCCTTATGGCTGTTCATGAATACCCATCACTGAAGGCTGCAAGTTTTAGTTTGTCAAGTGCTTGTAGTTGTCCAATTGAGCTCACGCACAGGCTCAGCCAAAGCATTAATACGACACATGTGAACCTATCCATTGTTAAGCCAACTGATTTGGCCTTCAAGTTTGATGATAGATCAATAGCATTTCCCTATTGTTTGCTGGGCATGCAAACTGATACTTTTAAATGCCAGATTAAGGGACGATTGTGATGCTTCCTAACATGTGTTGAAGTTCGGAACAATCTTAACTTTCATGATTGCATGCATTGCCATATTTTTATTCAAATAGATTGGTCTCAGACAGTTCCTGAATCTGCTTGGAAAGTATTTATACAGATAGTGCAATCTTTAATAATTTTTACTTTTTGATACACTCTCTTAGGACTATTTTTTTAAAATGTAATTTACACATGCTGGTAAAAGTTATCAGAAGAATCTTCTAAGTTCAGTTTGCTTTATCAGGAATATCTAGGCAAGCTATCTGGTAACTTTTCTTCAGTAATAGAATTGAAAAAAATGATATTTTGTTAAGGGTTTTTACTGATTAAGATTAGTCAATATAATATCATGAATTTAGGAAAAAGATTTATAATTCATTTGGTCACATATCATAGTATGCAGACATGTACATGCACCACCAATATCACATTCATGATGTGAAGTTTCTGAGAGTAGGAAAGGCTAGGTTTATCTCTTCAAATGTTACTTGCCTTTTTTTTTTTTTTTCCAATATCAATGTCTTTCTTTTATTTTTATTTTTGATTGGGTGGCATTTCCCATGTTGATAAGATAATTTATTTATTACTTGGAACTATGACAATTTAACAAGATCGTTTAACCTGGCACATGGATAACTTCTTCTGGATTAATCATCACTATTAATATGCCATGAAGACCTGTGCTGCCTTTGCATTTAGAGGTTACACTTCAAAACTTGTCATGCTTTATCAAATATATTGCAATCTACAATTTAGTGTTACCCACCATGAGAAGGTTGAATTTGATGATCCTTTGAGAGTGCATGCCAAGAATGTAGCAGATTTCGATGGATGGCATTTTACTAGTACATCCAGAAGAAACTCAAATGAAGCTGGTCTTTTCTCAGCGAAAGAGTGGACTGTTTTTAGCTGTTCGTTGGTGCAAAAGTTCTCCTGCAACAACAAAATACCTATTTCACCTGTAAGTTGCTTATTTGCCAACATTTTTTTTTATCTAATATTGATAAGGAGGGCCTGGTTTGTTAACTTGAATGGCCTATGGAACTTTCTTTATATCTTTGGGTTACAATGTCCATTATACATATTATGCTTACAGAAGAGAAGAAGTGAGATAATAATTGTATTTTTTGCTTCAGAAATCAAGGTTCAGTGTAGTGCACAAAAACTTAAAGAACAAGCTGTTTTAGATTATTTTTAATCTCATAATTTGAAGGATGGTTTCACTTTTAGTTCATGTTATTAAAATTTCAAAGATGGATGATATAATTTATTGATTCATTTAATATTTGGTCACGTTATTTGAATCCCCTTTCTGTTTGCAGACATTGGATATCGTTGTGCGGAACAGTAAAGGTAATGTCATTTTGACAGTATTTATATATTCCATTAAACAATGTTGCTTTCTTTCTGAACTATTTATCACTGAAAAACAAATAATTTTCTTTTACTTTGTGAAAATGCAGAGTGTGGTAAATCTTTGGCAGATGTGCACATGGAGGAACTTGATGACCCTCAAATGGTTTTGAGAGAGGAGAAAAAAGTTGTTACAAGACAAGAGTATGCTTCACGATTACAAGAACTCAAAGCTGAAATACACCATGCTTGGAGGGGGTGATGATCGCGTCAAAGCACTTAAATTATCCATTAAGGTGACCATATCTTTTGTATGCTTGTCTTTTTGATTCATACTTAAATTGGCCGACTTTCTCTGTCTTTAAAGCAGGTCACTGACTACTGAGCTTTTTATTACACAAGTTCTATGATGGCTACTGGTACGCAGTAATGTCTAGTTATATTAATGCATTTAAGTTGCAATAAAATTCCAATATAGTAACTTCTGAAACTCTCAACAGCTAATAGAAAAGTGTAGGTGTCTAAAGTTAAAAATCTTTACTTACATCTTAAGAGAAGGTTCAATGTGTTTCTTGATTTGACCAGAATGTTCTGAAGGTGCTGTAGTGCATAAACGCGAGATTGTGTAGCATAAACCAGTAATATTATGCTTTCAACTTTAACCCTTGTGGCAATATCACCACTAATAGATTGCAGCATCTGATTGTTACCTTGTTGCAGTTTGGGATTCTGGGTTCAGGTTGGTCCTTTGAAGTCTCTTTTCTATGATAAAATTAAATATTAAGGGGTATTGTTTATTAATTCTTGTAATAGAGTGATTTTGTTAGATATCTATTATGTGCACTAGCAAATATATCCAGAGTAGAATTTGTCTTGTGGTTATCATGATTCCAAATGTCGGATATTGAGATTGTATTAGATAGATTCTTTTCATGTGGGATAACAAATTTAGGATGATATATTGGAGATACGAGCTCATATCAAACATTATATTTACACTGCAAATATCTAAATTTGATATTTTAGAGGTAGTAATTTCATCTATCTAACTAATATATATATATATATATATATATATATATATATATATAGAGAGAGAGAGAGAGAGAGAGAGAGAGAGAGGTATTCCACAAGCATAACAAAATAAAATAAACTATAGAGCAGATTCAATTAAAGTTGAAAATATAGATTATATATATAATTTAAATTCATATACAACAAGAATAGAATAGTAGCGGAAAGAGATTTATAGTAGTAATAGTAATGATGAGAATGACAATAGTAGTAATAAGAATAATAATAGTTGAGTAAGTAAAGACGTAAAAAGAGTGAAGTGGAGGAAGAGAATTTTAGAGAAGTTTTAACTCTTGAGTAGTACTTATATAAATTTTGCAATGTAGATCTAGCATTTGTAACTCTTTGCATGTCTAACTCTCAAGTTTCCATAGGAACAATTTAATTTGGTTGATTTAAGCAGATGTGAAAGAATTTGTATTTTCCTTTTATATATGGAAATAATATTGGGCAAAAGCACCAAATCTATTTCTTAGTTAAAAGCTCAATTGAAAATAATTAATCACATGGCTGATATATGAAAATAATATGTTGGGGCTATATATCGTGCTATATCGCAAGCATCAATTGATATGCGCATAAAACGATATGACCTCTTCTTTTAACGTATCGTCTTGGTTAACCTCGAAAAAAGATGTATCAGGGAATATATCAGCCATATCGGGGATATTTAAAATAATGATGGTTATTTCTGAATAATTTGTGAAATTTTAATGTATGCTAATTTTGTTACTAAGGTTGGAAGTTGGAACCTTTTTTGTAAAAAAAGTTAATTGACATTAAAACCATAGCAACTCTAAATACCCTTATCAAATAACATAAACTAGTAGCAGCTCAAGAAGTCTAAATAATTTAAGATTGCTTTGAGAAAAAAGGTTACCCATTAGGTCATGAATCCTAAATACATAGATTTATGTGCAACAAAGAAAAATCATGCACATCAATTAGGATAAGTTAGAAATGTACCTTTTTGTGTTTTGTGATTCAAGATCTTTCTTCGTCTTCATCGTCAATCTTGCAATGAGGTATGTTAGTGTTATTACATAATTTTTGTAATACTAGTCTAAGGCAATTGCCTATTTAGTGAAGGCCCAACTCGGACAAGGCCCATAAGCCGGTGAAGCCTGGAAGCCCATAACCTAACTAAAGAGTCAAATACCTACCAAATCTACAAAAGAAAGAAAGCGGATTTCCCCAATCTGTATACATGGAAACATAGAATTTTGAGATCTACAATCATTGCTTAAAGATTCTCTATTATAAATACCCTCAACCCTCCATAAGAGAGGAGGGAGGATTGTAGAGAGCTCCAGGCCAACGATTCTTCATAAAAGATCTAATGTTTATATTGGAGACAACGTGCTTGAGAGATTGCACCCTTTCTCCTCTAATAAAGGTACTCCCCCAATGGCTATTCATCTCGAGGATGTAGGTCCGTGATCTTCTTGACATAACCTTGTTAAATATTGCGTTCTCTTTGTTTGATTTTTCTTCAACAAATCTACAAAAATAATAAGTCTTTGTAGGAGCTTGTTCGACAATCTCGTCGGACAAATTTTCATACAAACAGTTTGTTTAGCACTAAACTGTAGCCGCCATCGATCAAATCTACATGCCTCTCACACTTTCAAGATGATAGGTAGATGAGATTTTCATAGTATAAAATTTACAACCATGTTGTATGTATATATAGAGTTGGCTACTTGTCGAATATGGTAATAATCGTATTGGTCTTAATACAACTATTACATAGAGGAAACTTGGTAAGTTATGATTGTTTTCCATTGACAAGTTCTGTGGATACTTGATGGAGATCAGGATTAGATTAGATTAGATTTGATTTGATTAGGATTTGGATTATACTAGATATTTGATTTAATTAGGAGTTTGGATTTTATTAAGATTCTGTTTGTTAGGGTTTCCCTATATATAGGGGTTGTATGAAGTATTAAAACATGAATAATATTTGAAAATTTCTTGAGAAATTTCTGGCGTGGATTTCGCTTGAACAAATCTTTCCTCATGGATTCGTGGAGAGTGGGCGTGGATTCTCCTGAGTGGATTTCCAAACCTGTAAGTTCTTCCCCAATTTATCTATTTTCCCCAATTCATCCAAAAAACCCTAATTTTCAAAACCCTAACCCTAATTTCGCTTCCGTCCTCAAATTTGGTATCAGAGCCTAGATTTTATTCTCCATCTTCTTCTTCTGCATTTCCATCCTCTTTCATTTCAGTTTATTTTTTTTGAAAAAAAATCAGATCTGAAAAAAAAGAGAAAGAGAGAAAAAATTCAAAAAAAAAAGAGAAAAAAGAAAAGAGAGAAAAAAAGAAAAGAGAAAAAAGAGAGAGAGAAAAAATTCAGAAAAAAAAAGAGAGAGAAAAAGAAAGAGAAGGAAGAATTAAGTTGGGTTCAATCCATATCACAGTGCAGACCCGTTAAGACAGTGCAGACCTGTTAAGGGTAGTTTTGTGATTCGGAGCCCGTTTCAACTCCGATTCAAGTCGTTTTCGAGCCGTCGTGATTTTTGGGTATTTTGGGTATTTCCTAAACTTTTTTGAGTTAAAATTTTGAGTTGATTATATATGGGTTTTATGTTCTATAGTCATTACATCAACACAAATGCTAAAAAATCGCAAATTGAGCGAGATATGTATGCTACTATACCCATTTTTTTCGGTTTCGATGGTCGACAAAATTATCAAAATTGGGAGAATCATATTCAAAATTTCTTTCTAAATTCTGATCTGACTTCAGCACAGAAATGCCTTTACGCCCGACTAAAGTTAGGTGGAGAAACTTATACTTGGAGCAGAGAGTATAAATTATGCTTAGATTGGAATATTTTGCGACGTCTACTTCGTCATCGGTATTTTCAACACCACCTTCCAAATTTATCATATCATCGGTTTCAATCATCTGAGCCTAAAACAATGACTAGTGATGAAAAACTTCAATGTATGATCGATGAGCTTAAGAAGTGTAGCCGAATACTTGACAGTTTTAAAAACACACTTAAATACAGGGATAAAAGAAGTCAAACGGTTAACAATGAAAGTATCGCTAATAAGATTGAAACAAATATTCCTGTGTTTGGTGAATATATTTTGCAGCCTACACCGGATACAGAAGTTCATGATGAGTCATTACTAGTGCCATATGAAACTTTTTTTCTATCCACAAAAATTGAAAACTCAATAGTTCAGATTTCTAAAAATCCTTCAATAGACCCAACTGCGAAATTTCAGCCGCCTGCGAATACTTCTGATGATCATACTTACGAGGAGAAACCAACGGAAATATTTTCTTCTCTCCTATTTGCAGATGTACAGAGAGCAAGAACTTTCAATCCAAAGCGATACTTTAGACAGAAAAGAAGTTATTGTTGATGATGAGGTAAAAATTTTAGTTCCTCTTGACAGATTCATTACAAGAATTATGAAGAAATTATCGACTCAACATACAGATTCATATGAAGTTTCAAAGAGATTTGCTTCTACTGTTCATGGTCAGAATAATTTATGGAATTTACGATTATCTGAAACTGATTCACGAAAGAAGTCAGTTTCACCTCCACCGTCTTTGTTCAGATGTGATTTACTAGATACAATTTCTCGACCACCACCATGGCCCAATTGGGATACTTCGTGGATGTCAATCAGTTCAACCCGGACGTGTTTATCATTCTTTATCTCTGCATTCATCGGGGATGAATACTTTAAAGCCAGGGAGAATTGATGAAGATCAGGATTAGATTAGATTAGATTTGATTTGATTTGATTTGATTTGATTTGATTTGATTAGGATTTGAATTGTACTAGATATTTGACTTGATTAAGAGTTTGGATTTTATTAAGATTCTGTTTGTTAGAGTTTCCCTATATATAGGGGTTGTATGAAGTATTAAAAGATGAATAATATTTGAAAATTTCTTGAGAAATTTCTGGCGTGGATTTCGCTTGAGCAAATCTTTTCTCGTGGATTCGTGGAGAGTGGGTGTGGATTCGCCTAGGTGGATTCCCAAACCCGTAAGTTCTTCCCCAATTTATCTATTTTTCCCAATTCATCCAAAAAAACCCTAATTTTCTAAACCCTAACCCTAATTTCGCTTCCGTCTTGCGTCAATACCCATTGAGATCTGGTATAGAGAACCAATTATCAATCAATTAATAACTTAAGTTAGTCAAATTCCTATAAGAACAAGTGTTCGTAAGAGGCTAAGAGCTCTTCCTTAATATGTGACTTTAGATCTCCTTAATATGTGGTATAGATTCGAATATTAATCTTATTACATTAAGTCCCTTCCTCAAGTTGCCTTCCCTGTAGGTTTTTATTAACTAAAACCAAGTCACCTAAGTACTCAAACTTATGCAAAATAAAAAGAAACAAGTTTTATTCATGAAATAATTTCATTACAAAGTCTATGGGAAGATGATTTTCTACATACCTTCATAGGCTCGGCAACAATTGATGAACTTGTTTTTATCAATATGAGCATATGCCGAATCCTGTGTAAATGCCTATTGCTTCTCTAAATGCTCATGGTTTCTTAAATTAGAAACATGGTTAGCATGGCATTAAAGCATACCCAAATGCAAGTCAGAAACAATAATTCCATATGCACAGTGTAACAGCTTGGATTCTCTATCTTCAAGGTGACAGTTTCTAGAAATTTCAAACATGGTCCTGAACTAAAAATGTAATGGATGTGTGGCGCGCACTGCAGGTTACAACATCCTATTGACAGGTTAAGCTCTCAAATTCCAATTCTATTTCTGTTGTGTGACTAAACTTTAACTCCATACACCTGTTAACATGGATGCCTTTAACTGGAGGATACAGACCTAAGATATATCCTCATTGGATTTACCTATGAGCCCATTGGAGTGTTCCTTAAATGTAAACTTGTCTTTATCTTTAAAGATATGTGTGGTTTAACCTTAACTTGCGCCATATGTCAAAATTCGACCCAGGCCACCCTTTTCGATATAAAATTGTGCAATTGCCTCCTCTTTAATGGAAATTGTAAAACGACATTTGCTGTCATATGATTAAAATATATGATTACAATCATCACATGCGTGGCACTTGGGCTGTATCATTACCTTCCAAAATTTGTTCCATGATAATTAAGTTATCTACAGCTCTTCCAACTCTAATTTCTGCACTCGTGGTGTTGGAGCGTATTGAAAAATTATTAGAAGCTACAAGCTTTGTGGTGCCTGCAATTCATTCTATAGTTCTGTGTGTCTCTTAACCCCTTGATTGTAGAGTTTCAGTGGATGGGAGTTGTACTTGTTCCTTGTTTTTTTTAGGCAGTGAACCTTTTGACTTTTTGGATTCCCTAGTGATTTTATTTTATCTCGAGTAGCTAAGTTCGTCCTTTAGGACTGTTTGTGTACCCTTTTGAAAGCTACACCTATTGATTGAGCATGTTTGAACATTATATTTATTGATTTGAGCATGCATGTACAGTTTGTTGTAAAAGTTTGTGAAGCCACTTCCGATAAACTGTGAAGCAATGTTTAAAATAGCGATAATGGTAACGTAACGTTTTGCCTCTGTTAGGTTATGTCGCATATAGCGTAATGCATAATATAGATTATACAATTTTCTATTTATTTAATAAACATGAATATAAAACTATATAAAATATTTTTTATAAATTGAAAAATAAATTTAAAATTTCTAAAAAAATATACAACCATTTTGTAGTACATAATCTATTCTAATATTATATTAAGTTTACAATAATTTTCACATTTTTCATAAATTGTATTAAGGCCGCAACCGTAATTCCAGTTATCATCTAAACAACAAAATAAGATTCTAATTTTTTTATTTCAATTCAGTTATTATCATTGTTGTAATTTATATTTTATAATGTTCACTTTATTTTATTTATAATTGTTAATTTCAGTTCAGTTAAAAATTCAATAGAATTATCAAGATATTTCAGCAACCAAAGAGGGATTACAACAAGCGAACAAAAAAACACTCGCAAATTAATAAGTTAGCTATTTCACAAATAATCAAACAAGTCAACAACTAATCAAGTATGAAAATTTAAGCAATTCGCTAATAATTCAAACAATAATGGAAACTACTTTTTGCTGAATGATATTTGAACCTATTTTGTTCATTAATTTCTCAATTTGCTTTTTTGTTATCGTGTATACCTTAATTAACTTTGTAAGTTCTTACCAATGGTAATTTCATGATTGCTAGAGCTTAATTCCGTATTCCCTTCTCGGGACAAACAATATATTTATTTCAATATAAAAACTGATATTATTGGAAATACATATTACAATTTCATCTAAAGGATCTCATGATAAGAGAGGGTAATATTTAAATAACCAAGAATCTACACTTGCATGCTAAAATGCAGATTATACTTCCATATGGGCCCTCTGATGGTTTAGGATAAACAATTGTACAACCTCATGTACTTGAGATTTTGGGCACAATGCACATGAGCAAAACTCCGGCTAGTGTAATTCAGAAATGAATATGAATATTTTTTTTACCTATATTTTAAGTAAGGAAAATATATCTATATTGTTAGTGCAAGAAATTTCTGGCATCGGCAGCACCCAAAACTCACCCTTCATTTTTTTTTCAATTATTATGATCAACACCCTCAATAGTTTACTCATACCCAAGTTCTTGAGTTTAAGTTTTGATTTGGTCTTCTATCAAGTGGATACAAAAGTTTATGATTTTAGGTAAATATAACATCTTGTATACACTTAATGGAAGGGCAAATGAACTTTAAAACCACCAAAACGTGGTCTTATACGAGCTAAGAAGGTATAGATCATAATCCTAAAATTAAAATTTCAAAATAATAATGGGAGGTTGGGTTTTTATGCTGCGAGTGCATGAGATTTCCTGTGTTGGCAGCACAGTTCTAGAAATCCTTAAGTAAGCATTTAATTTATCTTGAATATGCATCCATAAACTATAATTGTCTATAGGCCAGTGCAAAAAAATTTGGTGGCGAAACATGGGAACATTTTTCCGTTCTAATTGCTTACACGTGCAAGTAATTATTGTGAGGCCAACCATTTTGTTTTTCTGGAGTATCGAAGCAGTTCCATTTAAGAGCGCTTTTCCAAAAACTATGGATGGTATCTTGTAATTCTTTGGAGGGATACTGTGAGTGCTCTAGAAAGGCCTGGTTGTTGGCATTTCTGTAATTTTTTAAAAAATGATGTACATAGATGCATTGGTAGACCTTTCCTCTTTGGTTAGTATATTAGAGAGATGCAGATTAATTTTCTCCATGATATGTGCACTATCAATGAATTCTTTTTTCTCCTAAGATAAGCACGTTAAGCTAGTTGGATCATTTAATTCAGTGTCAGTTTGATTTGCTTCCCTTATCAAATTAACTGCAGTGTGCAACTCTGTTAAATTTTGAACTTTTCATTGAAATTGACTCCCTTACACTATTTTCGCTCTGAACGTATAATTTTACCCTTCTATATGTTCTAACAGGATGGACAGGGTATATAAGTTTGTGTCAGTGTGTAGATGGTGTGAATGTGATACATTGGTTGTCACATGATAGTCTTAACAGGTAATGGGTGATCTCTAAGATAAAGCCAAGTCATGGTGTATTTTAGCCCATACTTGGCATGCTGATCTTCATTGACTATCCAAGCCTTACTATAAGCTTCGCTACAATGCTATGGCTCTGGCCTGATCCTAAGCCCATGTTTAAATTTTTGCTGATCTTCCTAAAAACCCATTTAACTAATTGAATGGTTATTACTGCCTATATGTAAACGAGTCATGTAAAAGTTAAGTTAGCTTAAATGTTATTCCATTTGGCTCTTTGGCTGATATTCCTTGCAAATGTTTGGTATTCAAATCAATATAGAAAAAATCCTTACTTTTTTGTTCCTCTAGTCTTCCATGTCTCTGGAATTTGTAGATTTTCCCTGTGGTTGTGGGAGGTTAAATTGGATGACAAAGAATTTTGTAGGCCTCCTACCCACCAAGTGACCATCAAGGTGCAAGGGTTGCTTCCTTTATTCTCTTGCTCATTTTTTTGTGGCCTGGGATTTGACACCAAGTCAAAGGGCTCAACCTCGGATTTGCAACCAGTTGTATATCTTCAATTATTTTGCCATATCTAACACTTTTGTTTCTACCAAAATGCTTAGGTGATGATGATGAAATGATGACATAATGTAATGCTTCCGTTTTTCAGCTGCTTTCCAAAACGAGAGACGCTACTTAAAATTTTACTACGTTACTCAACAGTCACAGGATCTTGAAATAACCGTAACTACTGCTACAATTAAATGAATAAATAATACGTCTGGAACTGAAAAGATTTCATTTATACAAAAGTTAGCTACATTAGATAGCACACTGTTCTAAATATGAATACAAAAGAGAAAAGCAGTATCTAGACAAAAGAAAATATAAACAAATACATACAAGGGATCTCTAAAAGGTACTTCACTCGCCTACTGTCGCTTGATTTAGTCAATGAAGTACGAGTTTTTAATTGGGGCTGGTTCTCTCTCGTCACCTTCTAAATCTGGGTTCAAAACCCATGCGATTAAACCCAGTAAGTAACACAAGAAAAATATATATGTACTATCACAGTACTGGAGATAAATTATGCAATTAAATCCTGATAGTGCTAAGCATGTCACGTGAATAATGAAAAATAAAATAAGTAAGACTGTGCATGTCATTTGCAATAGCAAGTAAATATCTTGCAAAGATATCAAGTTTACGTCAAGTCCTTATTAGCATTTGAAACTAAATGATGGATAAGATAGCGCGCAATTTTCCGTATTGTACAAGTGCCCGTATATACTCGGGACCCGGCTTCAATATTCATGATACTGAATCATGACATGCCGCTAAGTATAACAATCAATTTCCGTACTGTATAAGTGCTCGTATATATCCGGGACCCGGCCTCAATATTCATGGTGCTAAACTATGACATGCCGCTAGGCATAGCAATCTAATTTTCATATTGTATTACAGTAACAGACATACCACTCTGGGTATCAATTATCAATTGGTGATCCGGTAATCACCCATGCCATTGCAGTAAAAGAATCCCGACCTCAATTAGTAAGTTGACTAACAAGTTCCTTATACAATACAGTTCTTATCCATCATGTAGTTTTTCCAATCTTCATATCAATAATGCACGATATACCTGAATTAATAAGAACACGTAGTTTGTCAAGTCAAACTGTGTACATGTCATGGTCACAAAAAATAAGAATTCAGGAATTAAGATTCAAGATTATGTACACACGTATCGCAAAGATACTTAATATCATGTAATCAAGATACAAGAAACTTGTTATCATGTTCTCATAAATGATCATGCTCATCGTGTATCAAGTATTCAATTAATTCATTCAAACATGTCATGTACTGGATTCGAGAGTATATATACCATGAATTACGTATCATGTATCACATAAACTGTATCATTTATACAAGTATCATATAGTACACTTTATCATTGATAATTATCGCACGTCACGCATCATGTTATTTCTCCCATCCCCTTGTTTGTAATACATTATGCACCAAATAATTTTATTTTATATTTATTTGTTTATTTTTCCTTTCATTTCTTTAATGGTTTTTCAATTCATGTTAAAATGCTTGTATCTCCACGACTACACATGACTTGTAGTATTATATATGATTTGTAGCATGATGAATTAGATATCCGTGTCATCTTAATAATATTAGTGCACAATTATATCACTATATATTTTATCAAAACTGATTCAATAATCTGGTTCAATTCTCAATACCAATCAATAGCCCAATTTGTAAATCAAATGCATAATGTAATAATACTGTATTATTTATAAGCTCAAACTTATGGACTTATTTCATATCTAGGTTTAATTATATATATTTGTTTTCCTTTGATAAATTTTCAATTAAAAACCAAGTCCAATTCAAGTCTAAGTCTATCAATTATTATTTATTTTATTATTATTATTATTGTTTTCCAGTCCAAACCCACTGCACATTTTCCTTTTTAAAGTCTACATTTTTCTTTTCCTCTATTTTTTTTTCTTGTCCACTACACAATTATTTTCTACTTTCTTTTCTTCTCTCCCCTATCTATAAGCCTATCTGGCCTACTGCACCATTATTTATTTATGAGGCCCACTATTTCTTCAAATAATACTGCACCATTATTTATTGATTTATGAGGTCCATCTGTAAGCCTATATGCTTCAAATAACACTACCCATTTATTTTTTTTAATTTTTTTTTCTTCTGCGGCCCATCTAGTCCTCAGCCCATCATTTGATTTCCCTTTTCTTTTTTTTCCTTTTTCTTTTTCTATCCGGCTCAACCCAATCCAAGCCCCTTTTTCTTTTTCTCTTCTCTCTTTTTTCTTTATCCGGCCCAAGTCCAGCCCAAGTCCTTTTTTCTTTTTCTCTTTTACAAGGCTGGGCCCAGCCCATCAAAATTCTAAATTTCTCCCTTTTTTTTTCTTTGTCCCAGCCTACCAAAATTCTCTCCTCTCTCTCTCTCTCTCTCTCTCTCTCTCCCTCTGTTACTTGCAAACTTATTAGCATGCAAATCCTATTATTTGTGCATATGTAAATTTATTATTATTTTTTTAATAAAAAAATTAACAATTATTGCAATATTCATATGGATCAAAATTGACCCACTAATCTGGTTCAGTTCTCAATATCAATCAATAGTCCAAAGGGTAGACTAAGTATTTTTGCAAAATAAATCACGTATACAAATATAAATTAAATAAAGAAACAAACGAAAAATAGCAGTTTTACTTGCCTCAACTTGATTACGAATTCTCGGTTTGATTTGTTTTTCCTTCTTTCTCTCTCTCTCTCTCTCTCTCTCTTTCTTTCCTCCAAAACACCTGAGCAACTGAGCTTATTCTTCTCCTTTTGCTCTTGGGTGAGATGAGTGGTGAGATTTCCCTTTTTTTTTTTTCCTCTCTTTTGCCCTCAACATCCTTTGGACACCTCACCACCAAACACCTCCCCCATGTGACACTTCAATCCTTCTTTGTCACCAAAATTTTGGTGGAGACACCGCCCCACCAAAATAAAAGTAAGGGGTGCCCTTAGGAATTTGTTTTAGAAATAGTGTGTGAATAAAGTAATCTCCAATTTATTTAATATTTTATTATTTACGGCTCCAGTAAACGTTTTCTAAATACTATTAAATTTATGTAGGACGTTGTACTCAACGAGAGGAGTGCTAGAAAATTATCCGTTTGTCATTTTGGTGTCCGGAATAAATGAACTAAAATTCCGAAGTAATTAGAAAGATAATTTTAATATTATTAAATTAGCAATTTTGGGAGTATTTTTTGACCTTGTAAGGAAAATTTCTAAAAAATTTAAATATTAGAAAACTAATTATTGCGAAGACCGAATGTCATTTGGAGTTATGGATTTTAAGTTACACCCACTGAAGTTTATTTCGGTGTTCAAAATTGACTTCGGTAACTTTATTTTGCACGATCAGACTCAAAAGAGGGATGCAATTAGCTCGAATTTTGGGATATTACACATAATGATGATGAAATGATGATGTAAAAACTAGATTAAGATTACCTATAAGCTATTATGTGCGGATGCAAGTGCTAGCATTGACACAACAATTTTATAACAATCAAAATAGAAGTATTGTGTTCAATACATGTACGTGAGTTGTGTTTTAGTAATGCACTGTTCCAGCTAAGAATAGTCCCAACTTGGATATGTGACAACATCCTTAATGTAGTTTATAATGATTTTTATTATGAAATAATCAGAATTGACAATCTATTTATTATGAGTCAGGGAATATATATATTTATAGGTGTTTCAACAATATATAAACAATCAAATAGACAATGTGGAACTAAACATAAATTAAATCCAAATACAAGATAATTTTCTAATATAACACTCCCCTCACGTTGGAGTATAAATATCAATTATATCCAACTTGTTACACAGATTAGAAGTAAACGGTAGTAGATGAATCACTTCAATTATCAGAGCACACTCATCAGCACCATGGTAGGTTTATCCTATCATTGAAAGTTGATAGGTAACAGTAAATAAACTTCTTTCATATAAAAGTAGTAGACAACAGATAAAAACAAATAAACTTCTTTTCTTAAAAGCAGTAGTAGGAAATAAATAAACTTCTTTTCTAAGAAGCAATAATAGACAAAGATAAACTTTTTTCTTAGAAACAGTAGTAGATCTCAGATAAAATTCTTTCTTAGAAGCAGCAGTAGATAAACTTTTGTTTTAGAAACTGGATTACATCTTTACAATCGAGGAGGGACTTGCCAGAGTTCCTACAGTCACGAAGCAGACAAAAAGTAGAAACTGAAACAGATGTAGAATTGAATTAGTAATGCGATTGCGGAATTAGAGTCAAAATCAGAGTCGTTATCAAAGTGGTGATATGATTGTGTTGTCGGAGCGGGGGAATATGACTCAGAATCAAAATCGGTGACAGAATCGCAATCGGATATCGATTAGGATGGTTGAGATTGACTGTTTATATTTATTTCATAATATGCTCTGGTACTGTACTATGAAATAACCAGAGCCGACCATCTATTTATTATGAATCAAAAAATACATATATTTATAGATATCTCAATAATATATAATCAATCCAATAAGTAATATGGAACTAAACCTAAATTAAACCAAAATACAAGGTGTTTTCTAATTTAACAATTCTCATAAACTCAAAAAAATAACTATAACTAGCCCTTTAGAGGGATGAATCCATGGTTAAAATTATCTAGAATATTAATAATTACCATGCTTTGTTGGCACTACAAATGGTATCAGAGCCAACACGGGTTGAAAAATGTGCATAACTAAGTGCCACATGTTGCTAAATGCTCTCCGGAATAAAGTGCCAAACTACATAGGGATGTGATAGGGCATACTTCTTGATTCTATGTGAGCCAACTGTAATGCCCCCATTTTTTCAGCTGCTTCCAAAAACTGAGGACGCTACTTATAATTTGTACTAGACAACCCAACAGTCACAGGATTTTGAAATAACCGTAACTACTGCCACAATCAGATGAGTAAGTAACATATCTGAAACTGAAGGATTACATTATATAAAAGAGTTCATTACATACGATGGCACACTACTCTAAATATGAACACAAAAGAAGTAAAGGAGAAAAACAGTGTCTAGACAAAGGAAATACGAACAATATATACAAGATTCTTCATAAAGTACTTTACTACTTAATATTGCTCGGTCTGATCGATGAAGTACGGATCCTTAGTCGGGGCTGGTTTTCCTTCTTGGTCCTCTAAACCTAGGTTCGAAACCCAGGAGATTAAACCTAGAAAGTAACACAAGGAAAATATATGTGTACTATTACAGTACTAAAGATAAAAGTATGCAAATAAATAAAATCTTTCATTGGAAATATTCCTTAATAAACAGAAAAAATGCAATTAAATCGTGATAGTGTTGAACAGTCATGCGAGTAATTAAAAATATAACAATAAGATTATATATGTCATTTGCAAATAACATGTAAATATCATGTAAAGATGAATATCTTGTAAAGATGTCAAGTCTAAGTCAAATCTTTGTTAGCATTTGAATCTAAATAATAGATATGATAGCGCGCAGTTTTCGTATTGTACAAGTGCCCGTGCATACCCGGGACCCGGTCTCAAACCCATGGTGCTGAATCATGACACACCGCTAGGTGTTCAAGTCAAATCCCGTACTGTGAAATAGTAACGGACATCACTCTTATAGTGACTCATATATCAGACGGTGACCCAGTACCACCCAGTGCTGCTGCAATAAAAGTCCTCAGCACTTCAATTAAGAAGTTCGCTAATAAGATTCTTGTACAATACAGTTCTTATCCATCATGTAGTTTTTCCCATTACCGTATTCATAATGAATTATACACATGAAAATTTTATAACCCTTCTTTAATTGTTTTTTTAATTCATGATAACATACTTGCAATTCCATGACTGTACATGACATGTAGTATCATAATACATGATTTTTAATATTAAAACACATGACTTGTAATATTAAAGTACATAACATGTAAAATATATGACTTGTAATATCAAAACACATGACATGTAGCATGATAGATATTAGTGCATAATTGTACCACAATTCATATCATTAAAATTATTTCAATAATCTGGTTCAGTTTTCAATGTCAATTAATAGCCCAATTTGTGAATTAAGTGCATAATGTAATGGTACTGCATATTTATTTATTAAGTAGACTGCATTTTCATTTAATATGGCCCACCACACATTTTATTTATAAGGCTCACTGCATTTTATTTATTTAGGCCTACAATGTTATTATTCATAAAGCCCACTGTAGGCCCACTGCATCAAACATTCTCTTTTCTCTCTTAGACAGTTATTTATTTATTTATTATTACTTTTTTTCTTCTTTTGTAAGCCCAAATATTTATAAGGCCAAAATATTTATTTATTTACTTATTTCTCTCAGTATTTACTTATAAAGCCTATGAAATATTTTAGGCCCAAGCCCATGCGTAAACCTAAGCCTACTGGAGAATTTTTATTTATTATTATTATTTTTTTGTTACTGGGCTGGACCGGGCTTGGTGTCTCATTTTTTTTTCTTTTTCTTTTTCTTTTACTAGACTGGACCATGCCCAGTTCTTTTTTTTTCTTTTTTTCTTTCTCTTCTCTCGGCCCAGTCCACCAAACTCTCTTTTCTCTCTATTTTTCTCTCTCCCTTCTCTCTCTTTCTCTTTTTTTCTCTCAGGCCATTCCCTGCATGTAATAGCCCAGCCCATTGTTATTATTATTTTTATGTCTTTTTCTTTCTTGGCCCAAGCCCATTTCTTCCCTCTATTATATATATATTTTTTCTTTTACACGACTGGACTGAGCCCACTATTATTATTATTATTTTTTCTGCAGCTCAGGCCTATGATCTTTCTCTCTGTTTTTTTTTTCCTTTATTTCCCGAGCCCATGCAAAAGCCATGCAAAAGTCAAATATAATGCAAATACACATGCAAAAATACCCAAGCTTTTCTTTCTTTCTTTCCTTCTTATCTTTTTCTCTTTTCTTTTTCCCTTTTTTTAAAAGTCAAAATAAGCAAATATTTCAACATTTATATATATATATATATATATATATATATATATATATATATCAAAATTGACCCAATAATTTGTTTTAATTCTCAATGTCAATTAATAATCCAAAATATGAATCGAGCATTTTAAAAAAGTAAGTTACGTATACAAATGTAAATTAAATAACGAAACGAACGAAAATAGATATAAATAAAATAACGAATGAATGAAAATAGCAGTATTACTTGTCTCGCCTTGATCTCGAATATTCGGTTCGAATCCTCAGTTCGCTTTGATTTTTCTTTTTCATTCTCTTTTTATTTTTTTCTTCTCTCTCTTTTTTTTTCCTCTGCTGCTGGGTTTGGCCTAGAGGAGAAGAGAGGGAGAGAAAGAAAGGGTGGTTTCTGCTGCAGGTTTTGGTGAGTTACCTTTTTTTTTTTTTGCTTTTATTTTTCTCAACCAAGCCACTTCCTTGACACCTAAGTTCCCTGGCTGCCACCCTCTTCATAATCATGACAGCACAACACACTGATTCACCATTTCATTTATTTTAATTAATTAATTAATAAATATTGTTTAATAATTTAATAATTTTGGTTTCGTGTAACATTCTCCAAATATTACCAAATTTATGTAGGACGTAGTGCTCGACGAGAGGAACACTACAAAATTATCCATTTGTTGTTTTGATGTCCGGAATAAATGAACCAAAATTTCGAAGTAATTAGAATGATAATTTTAATATTATTAAATTAGCAATTTTGGGAGTATTTTTTGACCTCGTAAGAAAAATCTCCAAAAATCCTAAATATTACAAAACTAATAATCGCGAAAACCGAATGTCATTTGGGTTTGTAGATTTAAAGTAACGTTAACTGAAAGTTATTTAGATGTCCAAAATTGACTTCAGGTCGACTTATTTGGTACCAATGGTCTCAAGAAAGCAATACAGATGCTCGAATTTTTGGGTATTATACCAACTCTAGAATCCATGGGCCACCTCTAGAATCCCACGTTAACATGGTGAAGTATTATTGTGTTTGTTTGTCAGTCTAACGGGAATGCTAGATCCTAAATGGCGCTAGTATGTAATACCGCAAAGCTAACTAGGAACATTCTCACATCAGAAATGAAGCAAGATATATTATATTTTATAATGATTCTCATAAACTCAAAAAGTAATATTACTAGCTTTTTTTGAGGGAGAAATCCACTGATAAAAACTCAAGTAGGAAATCAATAATTAAGTGTGCTCCTTGGGGCGTTATATCACATCCAAAAAGACACATCTTCATCTTGTGTTTCGTGCTACACCTGACATTAATATTGTTTGCACTGGCTGAATGTAATAATGAATTTATCACACAGTGCAACATCTAGTACCAAGATTTAATATTTATGAGCCCTCGTTTTCTAACAAACTAATACTTATCAAACTTGAGTGGCTGAAAGATTACGGTAAGTGAGCATCCTTTCCCTTGTGTAGAATCATTTTATGGGGATCCTTGAACTTTTACATGGAAGCTCACGCAACATGGTTGATTTGCAAATTCTTCTCAAGGCTACAAGGTATTTTCATTATATTCTCTTATACACAACCTAATCTTTGTAAAATTTTGTTTATTCTTATTGCTTCTCAATATCAATAGATGTAATTAACTTCAAGTATCAATGTAGTGATGACATTTTAGTGATTTGCATAATTGAATAAGTTAACTTCTGTGCATTATGTATCTGGATATAAACAAAGTGTTATTTGTTAATCTATCTAACGTCTGCTCATGAATTATTTTTTTCTTCTCGCCCCTGCTATGCTAGGACAATCATTGCACCGTTATTTTATCAATACCTGAAGTATTGTACTGAGGATTAATTTCTGTGATACTAAATGGTGCTTGTTACACATTAACCACTATAGCCTGTTAACTGTAAATTATAAAGTTAATACTTTGTATCCATTTTAACTAACAACTGATGAATCTTCTCATAAATAGTAAGGTGACATAAAGACTTTAGCAGGACTTTGTACAGACTTGTCATTTCTTCGTAAATATGTACGTGGCTTTCTTCTGTTCTTGTTATAATGTTTTATTCCAAGTCACGAGGTGCTTTTATATTAGTTCTTACAAGATCTCAGCCTTCCCCTTTCCTCTTCAGATCTATATGAGCCTTGTGAAATAATTTAGCAATTTTTTGTTCTGGTGTAGTTTTTTGGTCTTTCCTTATAGCAGGATTGATAGTCTCATAAGGTTCATATACATCACAAGGATAAGGCTTAGGGCTTATAACTGATACAAAAAAATTAATGAGTACAAGTAATTATGATGCTCTCAGTAATAATTTTAATTTGCAAATTTATCTGTGCATATTGCAAATAATGACAGTGGAAAGTTTCTACTTGGTGGGAAATATCTTTTCCAATTGATGGGGTTTAGACTTCTTTAAAGTAGGAATCCCAATTTCCTTTCATTTCTTTGTTTCTAATAATAAATTGTAACATGACTTTGTTCCGAATTCATAATTGTAACATATTCAATGCATCTTAATTTCATTTACTTTTTCTCTATCATCAGATGGTTGTTTTATTAGAAATTCACGTATGGTTAATGTAGAGTGTGTGTGTGTGTGTGTGTGTGTATATAAATATATATATTGTAATAAGGCAGTAACCCATTTAATTACCCAAGTTAAGATGTCTTATATGTAAATATTCCAATGGCATTGCACAGGACGGGTGTTATCCGTGACCCTACAACCATTCAGTTTCTTTTCGAAATTTCTCAAACCCTTCATGATAACATTGATGTCTCAGAAGTGAACAATGATCAACAGAGGGCACATCTCATTTCTACTTTTGTTCAAATGGTTAGTGAAGCTTTAAATCAGAAGTCCGATACTTAATTCTTTTGCTTTATTGCTTATTGCAATTTGTTCTTTGAGAAATGAACATGGTTAAGTTGAATTACATTTTAGGTTGACTTCGGAGTTGAGGGAGAACACCATTTAACATTTCTAATTGAATGCCGTGCAGCTTTCGGGCAAATTAGTGAGCTTAAGGTATGTACATAAATGCATAGGGAGTGTGATTTAATACTCATTTTTTTGTATACTTCAACAATTAAAGTCATTGGAACTTATGCCTTCTTATCATATGTTTTTTTTCAAAAGGAACCTATGATGCCTCCAAAGCATATAAGAATTTTATGAGTTACATGCATTTAGCTGGCTTTTATTGTTAGTTATGTCTGTTTGAAGTTTCTAGTTTTTTTTTTTTTTAATAACTATATTTTTGTCAGCAGTGGCAACTAACTTCATTTTTCACGATCACAACATACATAGTGTGTTGTGCAAATCAATTCTAGTAGGAGTTCCAGAGGGGCCCATTGTCTGCTGAAGATGTTTATGCTGCAAGGCATTACTGGATAATCTTATTTGTTTTTGGAACAATGGCTTCGATTTCCTTACTGATAAGTTACCATTAGGATTAGGGCTTTTAGAATTGGAAAAGTAAAGAATATATATGTTTAACAGGAATTGTAGAAGATAATCTAAATTGCTGTTTTCTCTTTTTTATGTACTTCTATTATTTCACAGAAAACGTACATATTTATTCTTAACACTCACCCTTAGCTAAAACATACACATTGTACATGTTTAGCTTGGTATAAATAGCCTAAACTCTTGACCTCCTGAAAAGCTTAGTTAATAAATCTGCTAATTGATTGGTAGGTAATGTGTGCTTGGTGTCGAGGATCTTCTGGTCCATAATCTTCTCACCAACAAGTTGACTATCCACTTCAATGTGTTTCATTCACTTATTAAACACAGAATTTTTGAAATTGTGAATGGCACTCTGGTTCTCGTAATATAGTCGCATATGAAAAATGATGGCAAAACCTAACTCACCCATGAGATCTCGTACCCAAACTAGCTCACAAATAGCGTTGGCCCTGGCTTGATCCAAATCTGTGCTTGATCTGAATACCTTACCTTTTTCTTTTCTAAGAGACCAGATTTCTACCAAACAAAAAGAGAAAGTGCTTCGTCACCTTGCGTAGGACGTCCTGCTCGCTATTCCTGTCAACAAAACTACCTAGGCCTGTAAACAGTAAACGTTGGACTCGCTCTTCGTTCAGGTCCAGTCATTTTCGTATTCGGTCAACTCGGAATTGATCTATATCAATATCAATGAAGAATAAATGTAAATAATGCAAAACTATGGAAGTCGAAAAATGTGATCGAGTGTGTCTCTTTCTCTGTTCCAGATCGACGAAGTCGATGGAGCCAGCGAGCCCAACTGTATCGTATAGGTCGATGGTAGCGCCTATGTTGTGCTCAACCTGTAGGCCAAGCGTTCCACTGCTTTTTGTCCTTTTGACGTCAGGATGGTATGTTTGGCTCATTCTGGATCAACAAGGTAGTCAATAGTACATGAGAAATACCCTTTCTGCCATCAGAGGGAAGCACCCGAAAGCACTGAAAAATCAAATGTGAGTGATTCATCACCTAAAAATAGAAAAAGCCGTTAAAATGACGAAGACTGACGGTTCTAAGGCATTCATTGACGTCGGAGGTGCGGGTTCGATCCTAGCTCATGCATCTTTTCTTTGGGATTCAATATACCAGTTCAATCTACCCACATAGAGTCGACGTCCTTAATGGCGAATATTCTCTCTTCTTCCTTATTTTTATTTGAACACGTAAGCAAGCGTCATCTTTACTAGGGAAAATATATTTTGCTACTCTTCTCTGACTTTCGAGAGGGACGTCAGACCCTCTAGGCTGGCCATTCTTGTTCGATCGCTGCAGGGGAGCAAATCAAAATAGAAAAACTCACATTGGATTTAGGGATGAGAAGGCTCGAATTGATGACTTCCACCATGTTGACGGTGACACTCTACCGCTGAGTTATATCTTATCACCGGCCCCATCGAGAAGTAGAAATGACAAACATGATAGCAAAGGGTTGAGAAACTCAATGCCACTATTACTATTCCTGATCTTGAACAACTGAACATCGGAGCCGGTTCTTCTTTTCGGTCATCGCACGATGCTGGCGTAGGTTCAAATCCTGCGGAAGCCAGAATGGAATAGCAAATGATTTGGATGATCGTCATGGTGAAATTGTTCCAGTTCTTGCCATTTGCTATCGATATAGAGGCAGACCCGACGTTCCCTACTCGAGATGGCAATCTGACCTACGGACGATACAATGGCTGAACTGTCGAAATGAATTCATACGTCCATAGACAGGGGGATATTTTCCAAAACTTCGTATCAGAGATAGTTGGCAAAACAGTCAAAATTGCTCGATGTTGAATAAAAATATATGGGGAAAAAAGTCGGAGAAGAGCGAAAAAGACACTTTTATCACCCGAACCGACGCTCCTTTGCTGATGCAGCAGATCTAGTTGTTGATGCAGCTGATCCTTGCTTTCGGTAGAACTATAAGCAAACCGACGGCTATTCCACCTGTATCTCCCGCTCAAATCAAGCTGACATACAAATGGAATCACGGGTTTCTGGAACTCTCCCCCACGACTTGACTCATCACTGCTATGGTTGATACCTGAGACTCATCGCGTCAGCTTGCCTTTCGCTTTATGATACCGATCCATTAGCCTAGTGACGGGGATAGGAGCCTGGCTGTCTTCCTCTCCTCCTTGCTACCTTCATACTCCTCCTGAGGAAAGTAGGTTTTGCAGAGCCTTCTCTTTTCAGAAATAGAAATCAGCATGCCAAAAGCGTAACCGTCACTGCTACTGGTACTCGTCAGTCAGCTGGCTACTAGGCAACTATTCCTCAGGTTACCATTTCCCTATTAGTCACTCTCTCCTCGCTCTACTAGTGGTGAGTATGCTCCGGAATATGAAAGCAACCGAAGGGTGCAAACCAGGAAAAAAAAGCCAATCCAGTAAGCAAGCACAAGTAGCAGTTCCATCAAGAAAGGGAGTCCCAATGGCTCTTTTCTTGAAAAAGCTATGACCGGGGAGGAAAGGCAGTGATGTGACGGCCAAAGGGCGAAAAACAAAAAAAAGTCATATTTGTCCGGGTTAGGTGGGAATAATAGACGCAATTTTTTGTGGGGATAGGAAGTTAGGGATTTCTCCCTGGGCGGGAGTGATAAAGATGTTGCTTGCTATCTTAACAACTGGATCTGAGACTGCAGCAACAACTAATGTACTTTCGACTTCTGTGACTCTCTATGCTACTCCCGCTATCTCTGTCCATATCACTGCAACCTTTGCTCCAGTTATTGGAGTCAGTACTGCTTCCATTGCTTTTGCGATATATGAAAGAGGTACCAGATCCTCTCGATTTTGAAAAGCGTCAGGCTCGTTCTTTGGAGGGATCGAAAGGCGATGGGAAACCTGGCTCTGGGGACGTACTTTTTTGTATACCTATAACAGGACACCAATATCCTACCTTATTGGATAGAAGTTGGAACACCCCTGGATATAGAATCGTTGCTGGTGGAACCGAAACAGCCCAACGTTTTGATCCTGCTGTCGGTATATAGATAGGGACTGCCTATAGTGTGCATTCCGTGGTGGCTATAGATTGTCTCTCCACTTGACTTTGATCTGATATTTGTTATCCTACGAGAGGATCTAAACCTATAAGTGGAAACCTCCAAGGTGTGTAAGTGCTTAGGCAACGAAAAAGAAATTGGAAGAAGGCACAACTAGTGAATCAATGAAAAAGACGTCTATCCCATCTCTCTCTCTGATACTGAGGGTTCGTCGATCTGGCTCATATGTAAGGAATTCGACATATGTGCTGTATCCCGGATCTTTGCTTTTCGAGGGGTGGTGACTCCCATCGAGATGAACGTCTTAACGGGCGTATGCCTTTTTGGAAACTCCACGACGGTTGGGAAGGGTCTCCAGTCCAATAGCAGTGGTTCTTATTCCTCTGGACAGGCGACAATCCAGCAGCTAGTCCCGACGCAACTGACGTGTAAAGCGGACGAACTTCTTTACTTTTTTATAGTGGAGCTTACACCAAAATCAACAACAGTTTTTCCATCAGAAATGATGTGGAGAGATGTTGCGCCAGGTCAAATTGAGCATTGGGTGGGCTACCGGCGTATTCCCCAAAGTTCAATTAGATGGGACTCTTTGTTGAGGGGAATAAGATGTTTGCAACTAAAAAACCAACAGATGCAAAGCAAAAGCCAATAAACCATCTGTAGATACCAAAAAAAAAGAGAAGAAAAAAATAGAAAAGAAAAAAAAAGAAGGGAATTATCCCGTGGGGCCCACCCGCAGGAACTATTTCGGCGGGTGGCAACCCGCGGGAACTATTTCGGCAGGAGGAACCTACGGGAATCCCGCAGGTGGAACCTGCGGGAGAGCTCCCGTGGGTGGCACCCGCGGGTGGGCCTCCCGTAGGTTGCTCTCACTTTTTTGCTCGTTCCCGTACTTTGGTTACGTGATCCGGAATTTTAGAGATTAATTACATAAATTTGACCGGAATTCGAAGGGAGAATTTGAGTCGAATTCAAAGCGAACGGTTGCTCCTCAATCTGTAAAAAAACGGGGAGTTCAGAAAAGGGAGGATTCTTTTTTGGAGGGATTTTTCCAGAGGCGATTTTTCCAAACACAAGAGTCCAGAGATCCAGAGAGGAGTTTCCCAATCTAGATCGGATGGTCAACGGAGTACATAAACAAAACTCCACCGCCGCCAGACCTACAAAAATCAATCGATCCTCATTCTTTTAATCATGAAATTTTTCTGTAATTTCTCTTTTATGGTGTAATTCTAAAGTAAATTACCAATAATCGAAAATTACAATTTTCAGGCGTACAAAAATTGGCGACCACAGTGGGAGTTTCAACGTCGTAATCTGATCTTTTTTTTTTTGATTCAGAGCCTAGGGGAAATCGCTGGGTAACGGTCAAGAAAGGTAAGGTGTCATTGCCCATTAAAATTGACAAGGTGTCATCGCCTGTCAAAATAAGTGAGGCGTTATCGCCCCCTAAAATTAACAAGGCGTCATTGCCTGCTAAAAAAAATTATGAGTTGTCATCGCCCATAAAAAAAAGACAAGATATCATCGTCTATCAAACATAAAGTGAGACGTCATCGCCAAAAACAAATTGACAAGGCATCATCGCCTATAAAAAAAAGCGAGGCGTTATCGCTAAAAAAATGACGTAAAAAAATAATAATAAAATAAAATTTAAAAAATAATAGAAAAAAGAAAAGAACCTTGCAGTGTGCGGGATGCAACCCGCGAGATGCACCCGTGGGATGCAACCCGCGGGATGCAACCCGCAGTTGGCAACTCGCTGGATGCAACTCGCGGGATGCAGAACAAAAAATAAAATAAAATAAAAAAATAAAAAAATAAATTGACAAAGCTTCATTGCCTATAAAAAAATAATAAAAAACCGAAGCGTCATCGCCCACAAAAAAAATGAAAAAGCATTATCGCCTATCAAAAAAAAAGTTAAGACGTCATCACCCACAAAAAATTGACAAAGCTCTCAAAAAAATAATATAAATAAAAAAATAGAAAATAAAGAAGAAAGATAGAACCATGCGGTGCGCAGGGTGCCACCTACAGATTCCAACCCACACAAGATAGAACCATGCGCAGGGTGCCACTCGTAGATTCCAACTTGCACCCGCGGGATGCAATCCGTGGGTTCCAACCCGCGGGATGCAACTCGCGGGTTGCAACCTGTGGGATGCAATCCGCAGGAATTGCGAGACCTTCGGGTTGCAACCCGCGGGTTGCAACCCACGAGATGCAACCCCCGGGTTCCAATCTACGGGATGCAACCCGCAGGATTTGGGTGATTCTTGGGAAGTTTCTCACTTTTGAGGAGTAATCGCATTAATATTGATTTATCTCCACTTTAGGTTCAACTAGAGGTAAGAATACTCTCTCAAATCCTTTAAATTTGTAATTTTTTTATGTAATAACCTCATATATAATATTACAATCATTAACAAATATTTTAAACATTATAGATGCTCAAATTTGCTTTTGTATTGAGTTTCATTGTATGTATCATACTATGCATGTTACACATGCACAAAACATATCACTGCCTAGATATTTGCAACAGTTCATTTTAGATTTTCCGTGACTTTTAAATATTAAATGCAATTAACCTTATTATAATACCATTAGAAAGATGATTCACTAAGGTACAATTCATTTAACTACATCAGACCCTAATTTAGCCATTTATTTAACCAAAAATAGCTTAGAAGATCATTACTTAATGTTGTCTAGATTAACAACATAGCAGTAGCTAGTGATATAAAAATGGCCATAAGTTTTGCTCTAGAACTCCAATTGAGCTCATTTAAGTTTTAGAAAAACTAATTTGATTATCTAAAGTTGTTCTACATCGTAGACTCTAATTTTATTTATATCCTAATTAAATCAAATCTTGGATTCCCCCTAACTGCTGTACTAGGTCTACGCAATATGTCCGTGATAAAATAACCATAATTTTGATCTAGAACTCCAGTTAAATTAATTTAAAATTTATTAGAAAAATTATAAAATTTTCTACAACTTTCAAAATATTAACCATTAATTCAATTTTGCGCTAGGCAAACAAGACTTGGAAAGTCTGATTGTCTACTGAGTTGTAGCAAGATAAGGGCATATATCATATTCATGTATATATCGTTTGATTATGATATGATACACATGTATACATATTCAATCACTCGTGCTATTACCTATGCATGATGATCTCAGACCTGTTATAGCTCATATCTAAGCATACATACCATATTTATGCATATGTCACTAGATACAAGATATGATATATATTGACACATATTTATTTTTGCATGTTATTTCTTATACATGTTATTCTACTTAGAAATGATACCTTACATATGTGAATATGCCCTATAACTCCTGTACTTATTAGTATTACTCTTGTATTTACTAGTATTTTCGTACATGTTATTTCATATTCACTGGCTATTGATATATGTACCTTTATTGCACATGTCATGATATATATACCTTTATTGCATATGTCATATTGATACTTAGCACACACTACATTTTAGAAATGGCACGCTATATTTTAGAAATGGAAGAAATTAATGGTAAAATAAAACATGTACTTTTGGAGTCTTGTCTTGTTTAAATGTCTGTCGATATGTGTACTGGCGCTATCAGTTTTCTTACTTATTTTCCTAGCGGTGTGCCATCCAATTCGCGTGGAGATTGATACTTGGGTTGTGATCCCGGGCATGCACGGGATATCCAGTTCACTTAGCAGCGTGCCATTCGGTTCGTATTGAAATCAGTATTTGGACCGTGGTATTGGGCATGTATGGTATACTCTTTGAACACGTGAATACTCTCACCATTCAGTTCCAAATTAGTAGAACAGAATGTGCATTATATACTTCATGATTCATATGCATAACCATATTATATTATACATATCATATACTTCAAGATTCATAATATATTATGCATACTATATACTTCATAAGCCATGTGCATACACCTCTTATATTGTCTCCTATTAGTATACTACCATTGTTTTATGTGCTTTCCATAGTATTACACGAGTTTCGATCTGTATTCTTATTTGGGTTCTAACCCCTGTGATTATTACACTCTAAGTCCAGCAACTGTATCCATGATGCCTGAGAAAGAGGACCTACCTCACGAGGATCCTACCTCTAGAGTAGGCTGAGCACCAATACCTTACCTCTCATAGGATCTTCATATATATATATATATATATATATATATATATATATATATATATATATATATATATATATATCCTGCCTCCTAGTTTTGTCTGTGGTATCCGGACACTCATGTATATATTCAATATTTATATTGCTTTTTTTGATACTATAGTTGACTCAACATGAGTAACATTTTGATATACATATTGTTTACCTTTCTAATATATATTTTTGAATATTGTTATATTCATACATGTGATATTGTGCTAGATAAATTTAGACCAGTGATATGTATCTCATATTTGTGCGCTTTAATATCTTTTGCCTGTGTTTGAAAAAGAAAAAAAATCATCTCGTTTTCGGTATTAAGAATGTCTATCAGTGACACCCTACCCATTATTGGGATATAACTCGGGCCCACCAGTATAAATGCTATTCCTTCCTCCATTTATAATTATTTATCTGAGATAATTGTTGTAATAAAGTTAAGAAGTAGAAAAGTACTTGATAGGCTCATTTCAAAATAAAATATTGAGGAGAAACAGGGCAATGATTCAGCGTGACAATCTAAAAATGATAATTCTAAACAACTTACTTCCACAGATTATAAACCACCTTTACTGTTTCCTCAAAGATTAAAAGCTTAAAATATTAATGCATTTTATGTTGATATTTTGAAAATTTTCAAATAGGTACATATCAATATACCTCTGCTAGAAGTAATTAAACAAATCCCCTCATATGAAAATTTCTTGAAGGACTTGTGCACCATCGAAAAAATGTCACAATGTATAGAAAAAAATATTTCTCACAGAATAGGTAAGTGCATTATTCCATTTTGAAATGCCACTTAAATACAAGGATCCTGGATGTCCTACTATTTCTTATGTGATAGGTCAATATGATATAGAAAAAGATTTGCGTGTCCCGAGGACTGCTGCATGTCCTACTGACTGCATTACAAATAGTAATTGGATGCCTAGCTACCTCGAGGACTTCTGCATGTCGATATAAATTGGGAGCCGATCCAGGCTCGTAGTGCTTCACGTCCAAATGCCACCTCTTGAGCCGTACAATTCTGAGGCAAGCAGCAGAACGAGACACTCCGTCGGTTTTCTGAATCGCGTCCCTACATCCTGATCTCGAAGCAAAGTAGTGATAATCATCCAAAGATTCTCTCTAGGTATGATCAGAGTCCCGAGCCTCCGACATTTCGTCGAGGAGGCGACTGACTACTGGAAGCCCTTGGAGTGAAGGAAGCACCGAACTATTTTTAAAATGTCTCAAAGATACTGGGAGAGGCCTATCTCTCCGTGTACAGGGGTAGTTTTTGATTATAGGCTGGAACACTTTTTTTTGAGTATCAGAATAAAAGGACAGACTGGCAGCGCGATATCTTGAGGAAGCGAGAAAAGTCCGAGATGATGAGTTGTAGCGACAAAGACCCACGTGTTGGCTTTGTATTCCATCCCAGACTGAGGGTTCAGTTCTTGATATGGGGTTGACGTGAGGAAAGGTTTGCCAGGTCTCGCATTGGCATAAAATTCTCTCTCCTATTCGAGGCAGGAATAGGCCACCCTGCTGTGCGAGTACTTACCAAATAGCTCAAAATCATGCGAAAACTAACGGTATGAGCCAGAACCTAGCTTCCGCTATATGGTTGGCAAGCTAGGCTTTCTTATCTGTCAAGGGGGAGGAGTTTTGGAGAGTAAAAAAGAAAAGGTCAGTGAGTCTGATCTTCGAGGTGATGGTTTCCCTGTTTTTCTCCACTTGTGTGTTTCGATAGGCGCGTATCATATCAATGGGCCTTTCGTACCAATAGGTGTATGAGCGATGTATGGGTTTCCAAGTCAACGCTACACCGCTTTTGCGTAAATTCCTTCTCTCTTTAATTCAGTTCCTTGAGAATAATTAGAATCGTTTGACGTTGAATGCCGAAACCCGTCGAAGGCAAGAAAGAAGTCAGAAGGGAGCTTTTCACTCGCGAAAGAAGTAACCTCTCCGGCAAGAGCACGGCTGGCTCTCAGGTCAGATGAAGGGTCTTCCCCATAAAGAGATCTCCGTACTGGAAGGTGAAATGAAGGAAGGGTTGAAACAAAGCAAAAACCCTCTATTGGGGTAGACGAAAGATGAGCAATCTGCAGGAATAGCAAATGGGGAACCTATCTCTGAAAAAAGAAGAAGATATCTCGGTCCACGAGTTGAGACAAAGAAGTTCTGACTAATCAAGTACGAGTTTACTCACGAGAGTCAGAGGCAGTATCAGCACCAAAGAAAGCAGGTTCCGGTGCAGTCGCATTCGATCAAGAGCCAGATACACCAACCAATCGAAAAGACTGAGTGCCTAGAACAGACTTACCGAAACAAGGGACAGTTGAACAAAAAGCCAGCCCATATAGTAGTAGGTAAGCGCTACAAATCTCCAGAGCTTGCAATTTTCCAGAGAGAGTAAAGCTTCCCCGGAATAAGGAACTTCTTCCCGATCTGCCGCTGAGGCATCGTGGGATTGACGTGAGCGGGTAGGGATAGCTATATTTCTAGGAGCAAACTCCAGGTGTGAGATAAAGCGCATGGGTTCGACGTTATGCGTCGGAATGAAAGAAATTTTGAATCCGCTTTGTCTACGAATGACGAAAGTTATGACGTAATGCAACTATGAATCTCATGGAGAGTTTGATCTTGGCTCAGGATGAACGTAGGAGGCATGCTGGAACATGTAAGTCGGACGGAAAGTGGTGTTTTCAGTGGCCGACGGGTAACGCATAAGAACCTGCCCGTCGAGAGGGGAACAACAATTGAAAACGGTTGCAAAGACCCCTTTTGCAGGCTGAGGAGAAAAAGGTGGAATTCGCCCGAGGAGGGGTTCGTGTCTGAGGTTATTGTTGGTGAGGTAATAGCTTACCAATGGTGATTATCAGTAGCTGGTCTGAGAGGAGGATCAGCCACACTGGGATAGCTGGTCCGAGAGGAGGATCAGCCACACTGGGACTGAGACACGGCCCGAACTCTTACGGGAAGCAGTAGTGGGAAATTTTCTGCAATGGGCAAAAACCTGACGGAGCAATGCCGCATGTTGATAGAAGGCCCACGGGTCATGAAGTTCTTTTCTTGGAGAAGAAGTAATGATGGTATCTGATGAATAAGTATCGGCTAACTCTGTGCCAACAGCAGCAGTAAAATAGAGGATGCAAGCATTATCTGGAATGATTGGGCATAAAGGGGATACAAAAAATTGAAATGGTTTCCGGCCATCTCGTACGAGCGTTCGACGAAAGAATTTATTTCAAAGGTAAGGCACGAAAATGAGATCCATTGATTTTATTGTTTTTCATTGTTCATTGTACCATATTCAAATTTTTATTTCCACGCTAGACTGTTTGAACAAGCCATGTTACAACAACGTCGTTACTAAAGAAAGAATGTCATACGAGAGAAGCGAGATGAAGCAAGCGACGGTAAGAGTTCCGATAAAGCAATTGATCTAATCCAGTTGAGACCGATATATTGAGTAGGACCAATACGGAAAAGGGATGTAGGACATATTTCTTTACAGAAATCGCTAGACAGAATGAAAATCCTGAAGAAAGATGAAGACTTTCCAATCAACAAAGCCACTTTTCATCAGACACAATATGAATTGTAGTACAGCACCCCAGAAAACGGTAGGACTAGATATAGTGTTTGTCAGAATTGTAGTTTAGTTTGACTGTAAATATCTTTCAGATTTCTCTCACTTGATTAAAAGTGTCATCCCGAGTTTATTCAGCTAGAGAAGGGGATAGAAGGTGACGGTTGCTAGGATACTCTACTCAAAGATAGAGGAAAATATATAGAAATGGTAGAACACATTGGTGGGGCAGGTATTCTGGTCTGATGACTTTTCACATGCAACATCAAAGACTGCGTGCAGAGACTATGGAGGACGAAATGCTCACTAGAGATAGACTCGACGAGAGAATGACGTTCGCGGAAAAGGAAGAGTGTGACAGAGTACTTCAGAAAGGACTGTCGGATCTGTCGATGGTAGATTGATCATTCTAAAGAGGGTTATCAGTAAGGCAGCAAGTCTTGTTGGAGTTCCTTTGTACATGGCAATTACAGGAGAAACCCCCGCTTTTGCAAGGTGCTTTTAGTATAGGTGTCTGCAGTGAAGCCTCTTCTGAAGACTGTCAATCTGAAGCTGGAAGATGGCTTAATGGTAGAGCAGCCAGTAAGTTAAGTACGAATGGGTTCCCACAGTGTGCAACAAATGCCACTCTTTCGGACATCATCGAGAAAGAGTGCACTCCCCAAGAGAAGGGGTTATACAAGGAGGAAAAAGGAGCGAGTAATAAACGTCTTATAAAAAGACTACGGGTAGAGAGCAAGGAGTACGGGCACGTCATTCACAATAAAATAGAAGAGAGACTCCGCTCGGGACACATAGCCTTTACTCGGAATAGAGGAATAAGACGACAAAGACAAGTAAAGACAGGCATGACGCACTCAAACAAGCAAAACAACGACGGTATCCAGGGGGACACAACCACGAACAATCAGAGGTTATACGTTCGAAACGAATCTGAGATATCCATAAATACGTCCCAAGAAAGAGATTTGACATGTGTGAAGTTTGACATATAGGAAAGCAAGCAGGAGAGCGAGCAAGCGGGGGGAGGACCATCAATAGAGAAATGATGATCAAGAACAGAGCAATTCCCAAAGAAATGTAGTTTGCGTCAAAGTGTGGTAAGAGGAGCCACTTTGCTCGTGATTCGTTGGTCAAAGAAAAAAGCGGCCAAAGGTAATTCAGTATCCTCCCCTCACCTAAACAAGGATAGTGAAGATGAGTGGGAAAGGCAGATGAAGCAGGGGTAAAGAATCTTGTTCAAAATACCTGAATCATCTCATGGGATGCTTTGTCATTAGAATAGTAGTGAAGAAGACAACGAAAAAAAGAACATGTTCTATAAGCTCGACCAGGCGAGATTAGAATATATTGGAAGAACGGGGAATTTTCCTATTTTGTCGAAAATATCAGGCGTTGAATGACCTATGACCCATCGATCCTATGGACCGATTCACTTTGCTTTGTGGGCCTTGTCCCTCCCTACTCTGTGATGGGTAGGCCATCGCTTCTTTTGCTTGTTCTTTAGCCAATGCGTCAAAGCCTCCATCGTCACGTCATTCGCGGAATTATCTGTTGCTTCGTCGACTTCTATTTTCATGCTGTGCCTTATCCTTGGATTTCCTGCCAAAGCCGTCATATTCATAGTACCATACCGGCGTAAGACTGATTCTGCTGCCAAGCGACATCTGCATATCTGGTTCTTCGGAGAAAAAAAGTTAAGCCATCGACGTCGGACACACTAACCTAACAAAAAGGCTCCCCGATTTCTTGCCGCCAGGAGTTTGTCGAGTAAACTCCCGTCGGTTCCTCAAACCGATATACCACTTTCAGTTGAATTCGTTGAAGCGATGATCGATGTTCTCTTGCTTCTCCTATCAGATCTCGAAATGAGTACCTCTTTTTTCTTAAAGGAGATCTATTGTCAGATATGAAACGAGTATCTCGTTCTGAGAGTAAGTTACATGAAGGAAATGAAAACTTTCCACCCCTTTCTCATTCCGCATGGTATCCTCCCCTTTTCTAAATGAACTTTCTCGTGACATTGACGAGCCCGAGTCCAATCTGATCCTACCGGAGAGGACTTATATTATATTACACTTTTCTCGGTAGACCCTTTTCTCGGAGTTGAAATATGGGACCACTTGATGAGGACAACTTTTCCTCGCTACTGACAAGCATCGGGATTGGCCTTTTCCCGTCGTTTGGCATCATGGTGGAGCTTCTGTGACATCAAATTACCTCACAGGTAGAGGATTGTCGCCTCTTCGCTTTCCTTTACCAGCTTTTGGAGAGTCACTTTTCGTGGTCCTCCAGCTTTTCGGTTTGAACACAATAGCCTCTTCTTTCGACGCGTCAAGAACCTAGGTCTGTTTGGACTTCTTATCAATCTCCGGTTCTTTCTCGTAACATTGGAATTTTATTTGGTCTAGCTACGACGTACCGATTGAAGGGAGAAAGACTGGAAAGGCGCTATAAGACAATATGAAGAAGCACATGATGAAAGAAGAATCTTTCGTCTATATACATCTAACTTGTTCCACTATTCTCTCCGAAAGGCCCTTTCGTCGCTTTGCTGGATAAGCATAACCTATAACCCGTTTACTTGACCTAGCCTTTTACATTGCTTTCCTCTTCTGCTGGTCGAGTAAGCTAAATGCTTTCTCTTAGTCTCGGGTGTGAGTCTGGAGTTTCTATTTCGGGATTTTCTATGGCTTTTGCTAGTCCTCTTGTTGCTTTACAGTGTCAGGTAGGAACGAACCTCAGACTCCAGGCTTCGTTTTCCCGGTTCTGATGCACCAGATAGTCAATCTGATCTTCGGAGGAAGATTAACTTTCCTTCATCGCAGAATTAGAATAGAATAGTTACCTTCCTCTCATCACTTAGTCTCCCTTCTTCCCATTCCAATCGATGAAAGGAATGTGGTGTGAACTAGACATATAGAAAAAATAGAAAGACGGGAGCCGGCTTAACTCACTACCAATGTTACCACACTGGAAAAGGGAAGAGGAATGTAATGCGGTTAACCACTGACGAAACGGAGAGGACAGGAAGAAACGAAAGAAACTCTTTTTGAAGACCTAGAAAAAGAGGTTAAACTATGATAATTGGATTGGGCTTTCGGTCGGTCTTTCTCCGCTCTAGCGGATTCGGTAAATGGCCGTCGAAGGACGTCGTAGATAAAACTAAAACAATGGCTTCCTTCCTTTCTTTCACTTCACCTTATCGGCGTCGGTGGGCTATCTCGTCTTGGCAAAATATAGGAAGATCGACATACAGGAACATATACTAGAGAGAGAGGAGATTGACACACGAGCTACTAATTAGAGACAAGCGATGGGAGCACTGACCACAGTGCTTGACGGTGGATGGAATGAAACTCTTCGGTAAGCCCATCCCTCTTCAAAAGTGAAAACAAATGATCAATCAATGCCATTGACGATTGAAGTCTTCGGCACCCCTATCTCGACCATGAGCACTTGAATCTATCTTCGTAGTGCCCAACTGGCTTATAGTAGTGTCTGACTAGCCTCTTCTCTTAGTCTTTCCCCTCAGCTTCTACTACGGGGGATTAGAAAAACTTTCTGTAGTTTTATTTTGTTACCTTTTTTCTGGAAGGCTTTCAGAAGCCAATAGTGCTTTCAAATAGAAGAGTTTCCTATCGACACCACCTAGTGCTATATTTTTACCAAAGATGACATTATAGTTCCTATTTCAGTAAAGTAGTCAGTCAGTCAGTTGAAAGAAGAGAGAGGATGGTTTATTGGCTTTTGCTTTGCATCTGCTGGTTTTTTAGTTGCAAACGTCTTATTCCCCTCAACAAAGAGTCTCATTTGATTGAACTTTGGGAAATACGCCCGTAGCCCATCCAATGCTCAAGTTGACCTAGCGCAACATCTCTCCCCGTCATTTCTGGGTGAAAAACTACTGTTGATCTTGGTGTAAGCTCCACTATAAAAAAATAAAGAACTTCTTCCGCTTTACACGTCAGTTGCATCGGGACTAGCTGCCGGAATGTTTCCTGTCCAGAGGAATAAGAACCACTGCTATTGGGCTGGGGACCCTTCCCAACCATCGTGGAGTTCCCAAAAAGGCATGCGCCCGTCAAGATATCCATCTCGATGGGAGCCCCCCTCGAAAGACAAAGGTCAGGGATACAGCACATATGTCGAATTCCTTACATATGAGCCAGATCGACGAACCCTCAGTATCAGAGAGAGATGGGGATAGACGTCTTTTTCATTGATCACTAGTTGTGCCTCTTCCAATTTCTTTTTCGTTGCCTAAGCACTTACACACCTCGGAGGGTTTTCACTTATAGATTTAGATCCTCTCGTAGCAGAACAAATTTCAGATCAAAATCAAGTGGAGTGACAATCTATAGCCACCACGGAATGCACATCTACGGCTACTCCCTATCTATATACTGACATCAGGATCGAAACTTCGGGCTGTTTCGGTTGCACCAGCAACGATTCTATATCTAGTGGTGTTCCGACTTCTATCCAATAAAGTAGGGTATTGGTGTCCCGTTATAGATATACAAAAAGGTACGTCCCCAAAGCCGGGTCTCCCATCGCCTTTCGATCCCTCTTAAGAACAAGCCTGACGCTTTTCGAAATCGAGAAGTTCTGGTACCTCTTTCATATATCGCAAAAGCAATGGAAGCAGCACTGACTTCAATAACTAGAGCAAAGGTTGCAACGATATGGACAGAGATAGCGGGAGTAGCATAGAGAGTCATATAAGTCGAAAGTACATCAGTTGTTGCTGCAGTCTCAGATCCAGTTGCTAAGATAGCAAGCAGCATCTTTATCACTCCTGCCTAGGGAGGAATCCCTAACTTCCTATCCCCACAAAAAATTGCATCTATTATTCCCGCCTAATCTAGACAAATATGACTTTTTTTGGTTTTTCTCCTTTTGGCCGTCACGTCACTGTCTTTCCTCCCCGGGCACAGCTTCTTCAAGAAAAGAGCCATTGGGACTTCCTTTCTTGATGGAACTGCTACTTGTGCTTTCTTACTGGACTGGCTTGCTTTTTTTTTTCTCCTAGTTTGCACCCTTCGGTTGCTTTCATATTCCGGAGCATACTCGCCACTAGTAGAGCGAGGAGAGAGTGATCAAAGGAGTAGTTGCCTAGTAGCCAGCTGACTGACGAGTACCAGTAGCAGTGACAGTTACATTTTTGGCATGCCGATTCCTATTTCAGAAAAGAGAAGGCTCTACAAGACCTACTTTCCTCAGGGGGAGTATGGAGGTAGAAAGGAGGAGAGGAAGGCAGCCAGGCTCCTCCCCGTTGCTAGGCCAATGGATCAGTATCATAAAGCGAAAGACAAGCTGACGCGACAAGTCTCAGGTATCAACCATAGCAGTGACGAGTCAAGCTGTGGGGAAGAGTTCCCGAAACTCGTGTTTCCTTTTGTATGTCAGCTTGAATTGAGCGGGAGATACAGGTGGAATAGCCGTCGGTTTGCTTATGGTTCATCGGAAAGTAAGGATCAACTGCATCAACAATAGGATCCGCTGCATCAGCAAAGGAGCGTCGGTTCGGGTGATGAATGCTGTCTTTTTCGCTCTTCTCCGATGTTTTCCCCATATATTTCGATCCGACATTGAGCAATTTTGACTGTTTTGCCAGCTATCTTTAATACGACGTTTTGGAAAATATCCCGCTGTCTATGGATGTATGAATTCATTTCGACAGTTCAGCCATTGCATCGTCCGGAGGTCAGATTGTCGTCCCACGTAGGGAACATCGGCTCTGCCACTATATCGATAGCAAATGGCATGAACTGGAACGACTTCGCTCATGACGATCATCCAAATCATCTGCTATTCCATTCCAGCTTTCGCAGGATTTGAACCTACGCCAGCACCATGTGATTACCGAAAATAAGGACTGGCTCCAACGTTCAGTTGTTCAAGATCAGGAATAGTAATAGTAATAGTGGCATTGAGTTTCTCGACTCTTTGCCATCATGCTCTGTCATTTCTATTTCTCGATGGGGCCGGTGACGAGATATAACTCAGCGGTAGAGTGTCACCATCAATATGGTGGAAGTCATCAGTTCGAGCCTTCTCATCCCTAAACCCAATGTGAGTTTTTGTATTTTGACTTGCTCCCTTGCAGCGATCGAACGAGAATGGCCAGCCTAGAGGGTCTGACGTCCCTCTCGGAAGTCAGAGAAGAGCAGCAAAACATACTTTCCCGAGTAAAGGTGACGCTTACGTGCTCAAACAAAAGTAAGAAAGAAGAGAGAATTTTCGCCATTGAGGACGTCGACTCTATGTGGGTAGATTGAACTGGAATATTGAATCCCGAAGAAAAGATGCTCAAGCTGAGATCGAAGATGCTCAAGCTGAGATCAAACCCGCACCTCCGATGTCAATGAATGCCTTAGAACCATCAGTCTTTGTCATTTTGACGGCTTTTTCTATTTTTAGGTGACGAACATTTAATTTTTCAATGCTTTTGGGTGCTTCCCTCTGACGACGGAAGGGGTATTTCTCGTGTACTATTGACTATCTTGTTGATCCAGAATTAGCCAAACATACCACCCCGACATCAAAGGACAGAAAGCGGTGGAACGCTTAGCCTACAGGTTGAGCACAACATAGGCGCTACCATCGACCTATACGATACGGTTGGGCTCACTGGTTCCATTGACTTCGTCAATCTGGAATGGAGAAAGAGAGAAAGAGACACACTCGATCACATTTTTTGACTTCCATAGTTTTGCGTTATTTCCATTTATTCTTCATTGATATTGATATAGATCAATTTCGAGTTGACCAAATACGAAAACAACTAGACCTGAACAAAGAGCGAGTCAAACGGTGAGTTTACTATTTACAAGCCCAGGTAGTTTTGTCGACGGGAATAGCGAGCAGGGCGTCCTATGCGAGGTGACGAAGCGCTTTCTCTTGTTTCTGCTTTTGTCTGATCCCTAGAATCTAATGATCCGAACTGTCAAAATGACGCCTTCTCCACGTCGAATATGGATGGCGCAGATGACATTCTCTCACGCATAGATGATTTGGACGGAATTTTAGCTTATTCTAGCACTTTCTTTTGGTAGGGCGAGATTTGAAAATCAAATTGTGTTTTGACACTTTCTCAAGCTCTTCCTATTCGGGTGAAGTAGACAAAAGGGTGAATCTAACGATGTTCCATCATAAGCTGGCACGCGCTGCTCGCTTGCTATCACTCCCAACAGAGAACCGATCAGATGAGCAGGACACATAGACCATAGAAAAATGCTCCACCCTAGCGATCCAAGGAGCCTTCACCAACGAGGGATTTGAAAAAGGAACCTTTTTTCTTTTATAAAGAGATTTTCATTCGATACTCTTGGTCCCAGTGTGAACTCGGCAACCCACTTCTTTGATGCTCTTCCAGAGGGTGAAGACTACCTTGTGACTTGCTGTCTGATGTGGTGTCCCAACAATTGATTAGTACGCTGATCAATCGTCATTCCTCTCCTTTTTCTTTCGAAATGCAGCGTCGGCTTTCCCCCATCCTGGGCATCGACGAATGCCGTCAAAAGCCAGAAACTATCTAACCATTTCATTCGTTCACCCAAGAACATTGCCCTTGCACTCCCACTACTAATGAGAGGACTGAAAGTAGCCTGCGAAAGTCGAGAATGTCTCTGTCAACTTTGCTTGCGTCACGTCGATTGATTGATTGACCGGACTAAGAGGATTAAGATTGTTGATTCCTTTCGCTCTTTTGGTTCACTTAGAGTGTCTTTGAAAGGCTTTGTACTGGCTTAGACAGACCATACTGGATTTCCAACTAGACATGGGAGTGAAAAAAAAGTCAGAGCAACAACCATGGAACCCGCCGGGATTACGGAGTCCCCTGCCACCAACCAATGTGGTCATACCCATCAAAAGTTGTTGGACCAGCGAAACTTTGCCGAGGTTCCAGCACTGTACTTGTCAGAAGCAACTCTTTCGAAGGCTATTCGAAAGCAAAGAACCATTGATACATAGATTGCTTCCAACTCCAATTCATGGATTTGAGACAAACTTCAATGTCCACGAAAATATATCCTTAGGTATTTAGTCACTTCTCACTGCCCTACTTCCGAGATTCAACCCATCCTGAGAAAGCCCCATCGACGAGTCATAGCTAGTCTTTTCGCTCAGGGTAAAAGCACATAGCTGGTGGATCCAGGAAGTCGCATCATTGGTGTCTCATAATCGATTGCGGCCTGGCGGAACCACAAGATGTATTCAAGACAGGAAAGTATCCATACAGACAGCTACCACTTTTCGACAAATAGAGTCTTGTCATTGTCATTGAGCTACCTTGGAACTATTTAAACATGGCCTTTTCTGGGGCTCTGAAAAGAGAGTTCCAATGAATCCGAAGAAAAGAGCACATTATGGCCATGACCAGCAAAAGATCACTGTCATCTCACGAATTGGATTCGAACCAATATCGATGCTACTTTCTCATCGGGGAGATCATGAGTGGATGGGCGATCTCTTTCTTTTTCACTCGACAGATGGAAAGCAGATTCTCAGATTTTGCATAGCTTCTCGATGTGCCCTTCTGCTGAATGGTTTTTTTGGGGTTCTGAATTGCAGAGTAGCTTCAGCATCGAGCAGAGGATGGGATTTGACAAGGAGCAGTTCGTCGGGGAGTTTTCTTCAGGTATTTGACCTGTGAAAGAAAACAAATGCGACGAAGGGCAGAGTGCAGAAGAGATGTAGTAGCAATATCAATATCCCGAAAAAGCCCTAAAATGAATTCTGCCACCGGAAGAGTTTCTTTTCAAAAGTGGGTCGATGATAAGAGAGCGAGTGGGAAGGTCACCTTTTGGTGGAGAAGCCTTCCTCCGCACGTCAAGAAGAAAGAAAACTTTTATTCGCTTTCATTGAGTAAAGAGGAATAATTCATTCATTCTACGTGAATATTTTATTTCGACGGAAAGGGTTTCGGTTCGATCTAGAGAATAGGAAAATGAAAGACTATTCATCGATAGCGAATGGAGCTGCGCAAAGTGAGAGCTAGAGCGTCGAGGTGGAAGGAGCCTGTAGGAATGGCACATGCTGTATGAACAAATATGGCTCACGTCAGGCCGTCATACCAGGACTTTTGCTATCAACTAGGATAGCCTAGAAGATGTCGTGGAGAGATGGAGATGAACCATAGGCTCGACAACAGTACTATAACCTTCTGGATGGTGGTAAAATCGTCAATCTTTGCCTACGCCGAGACGTGTGATGCAGAGGTTTCTATTCCGACAGACCGACTGGGAAGTATTAGGAAGCTAAATGCTTCCCCTGTCCACCTGAAGTCATCACTCCCGACAAAAATCCTAAAAAATCTTTTCACTCCCAATGTAGCCCGACGTTTGCGTTCGGCCATTGTAGGTGTTCACTCGGGCTGACCGAAGCGAGTCTAAGCTGGGAATACGCCATCACCAAATGGATTTTTACTGGATGGATTTGTCACATGCGACTCATCTATATTGGCGTCGAATCACTAGTGGAACACAGATGAACGAGCAAAAAAATTCCATCACCTGCTGTGACGACCTGCGAGATGCGATGAGTTCCATCGATCCTATGCTTGGACATAACTGTGATAGGGAAACCTTCTCTCAGGTGGAAAGGCCCTGGTTTTCTTCGTCAAAGAGAGATTGTAACATAGGCCGATATGAACAATTTATTGGTTACGATTGAGATATCTGAGAGACGCCCGACTCTATCAACCTCCTCCGCCGAATGATAACGTATCAATCAGTCCCTCCCAGAAAACGAAAAAGGCACAAACAGCTTCTTCTATTCCATGGCGCCCCCATCTCGCTTCCTAGAAACCTATTCGTCGCATTCGGGATACCATTTCTCCTTGACGATCGTCGGCATCTGTACCTTCTTCTGTCGAATCCTCGTCTTCCTAAAGAGACGAAGGGAATTTGTCTGATCCTCGTCTTCCTAAAAAGAGAGCAGAGCAAAGTCACTTCGGGCTTATTTCTCTTGCCAGGTCGGGAGTTGATGCAAAGGAAAAGGCCTTCTTCTTACAACAGACGGTTCGATCAAAGAGTGCAGCTGGCAAAGCCGCATCTTCTGCTTGGGATTGGGAGGAAGTGCATTGAAAGTGTCTGTCTTCACTTAGTCCAAAAGGAGGAGCAAATCGTCTTCCGTCACTAGCCATTGCTCTTCCTGCTCTCGTCTCGAAGAGTAATAGTCATATGCTGTAAATCCTTTGTTTAAAGCCAGGATGGATGGGCATTTTCAACGGGTCGAAGGCGACGTTTCGTACGCACAACAACTAAAGAGCAAATTGGCACAGCGGATTCGAGAGCAGTTTCGTGGCCTTCTCCTAGTCCTTGCCTTCCTTCTCCTAGTCCTTGCCTTCCTTCTTCTCTATGTGGATTCTAAACCGTTACCTTCCCCAGCTTATTCTCAGTCCATGGTTATCCTATTCTGGCAGAAAGCCTATGTCAATTTGTACGGAAAGGACCAGGACAACTCCTTCTGGGCATATGACATCAGACTATTGATGAAAACAACCTATTCGTCAAACAACATATTCGTATAATGACGAAGAAAAAGTTGTGTCAATTCCTTATCCAATTCGTCATACTATTCAACCTCCCCCGATGCCCTAGTTTACTATCGGGGTGCAATCCAAATCGGATACTAACCTTACAAAAGCAGAACCCTAGATGCTACAAAAACAAAAGAGGCAAGAAAGTAATGGTTGGGCTACGAACTCATTGCCCAAAGTAGCTGAATATTGATTCAATTGTTGATGAGTGCTAGGCCCCTTTCAAACGAAATATCTCATAAAGGGAAAAAGGGCGAAAATATGATTTGTCCAATCATTCCCTCCCTCAAAGCTAATTCAATAGCATTGGACAGAATCGCCACGGGAAATCCTGCCATGAGTAAAGTGAGGGTGGAAAGCCCTATTTATAAGCATTCGATTCTGAAAGACCAGATTCAATAGCTGTGGATTCTCTTACAGCAACAGTACATTCGAGAACACTATGACGTTCCTTCTCAGAGCACCGACGCCCGCCAGAGAGGCATATTCATGTACGCAGGTAAGAATAAAAGCATTCTCCTACTGCTACTAGTCCTAGCAAAGATCGATATACCCCATCTATTCTAGCAAAACCGACGGGAGAGACTTGACGCAGCAAGAACGACGAAGGGATCTTGCTAATTCTGATTAAAAACCATATCTTCCTCGTCGATGAGCTCAATAAGCATAAGGCTTCTCTTGGGCATCCCATCCGTGTCGAACCAACCCGTTGGCGTCGGTCTTCCGCTTGTGATTCAATTGCAGAAAAACTCTTCATGGCAAAGAGCTTTTTCTCTCTATCCCACAACTCCTTACAGAACACTTGCTACTGTGGCCTAAATGCTATGCACCTTCTACGAGGATATCCTGGAACGTGCTATTTTATAAAAGACCAAGATGTCGGGGCAAATGAGTAAATACACTTGTCCCCTTCGTTCCCTCCCGAATTCTGGCAAATAATGCTTATTTAAGCATCCGCGGATATTTTCTCAAAAGTGACGAGCGGATACACAAACAAAGTCAAGCTGGAAAGTAGGAGAGGGGCGAAGGATATTCATGAGATTTCAAAAAGAGGATCGCAATTTCCCTCGATGTTGACAGCCTGCGTCAGTAGAGTGATATTCTGATATTGACCATCTCTCCCACTCATCAAGGCAGAACATGACGAAATTCCAAAGGAGACCGGGTGGTTCAGAGAAAGATTCCGCTTTCGTACTCCCATAACGGTTCCATTAAGCAGCACAAGTACAGGCACTCGTCAGGTAGTCGCCTATCTATGCCTTTCAAGTGATTTAAAGCCTACAGTAGAAACTCCGACGCGAGTCGGAAACACGTTTAGCTCAGCCGGTTGAGAATCAAATCCTTCTCGCTTTGGTTACGGTAGTAAATTCATTCGGTATTTTCTTCTCTTGTTAGGCACTACTAGTTGGTCAATGAATGAATTTGCCTAAATTAGGACCTCTGAATCTCCCCTCAGAATAGTTTCGGGAAGTCGCTTTCCGTTTTGAACCGCTTTCGACGTCACATAGTCCACTACACTCGCTTATAAGGGAGCTCGCACTAGATCGTTGTTGTGACAGTTATTTGCTGCTATTTCATTGTTCCTATTTAGTTCCTTCGGAACCGTCGACATGTTGTTCAAGCTCAATTGGCTTTAAACTTTGTCCGGTTGTTTCGGATAGGCCAGAGAGAAGGGCCGGTGGTTGATTGCAAAAGGAGAGAGAAATCAAAGCGAAAAGCACTTTCGACGCAAGCAAAGCCTCACTCAATTCCTTCTTTTGATGTCTGACAGTTTGACGTCATTCTGTGGTCGTACTAGAAGTTCAGGTAGGCGTGTAGCTCTTCCTGAAGTTTGTTCTGTTCAGCAAGTTTATCTAGATCCATGGCAGGTGTCGCCCTTCTCAGGTAGGTCCCATGCTATATCTCAGGTGAGCGATAGCGAACTCAAATGGAATTACTTTCTGCTTCTTGTCAGGTTAGAGGGGAGGTTGACAAGCAGGAAATCAAAAAGGTCAGAGAGAAAGTGGTTGGCTTAGCTATTCCTGGTAGCTCTGAACTTCTAATATCCCCACTCGAAAAAGGCTTCATTGCTCTTGTTGCCTTTCATCGAAACCATAGTGAAAACGATGGTGACTGCTAGGCGAAGGTGGCTTTCATGGAGCATTCCGCGAGTACTCGTACTATTCTTGTATTTCCGGTAGCCAGTTCCAAACGAAGTTGACTTTGATCAACCAATTGTTCCGGACATCGGAACAGTAGGTTACAAAAAATCTTTTCGTTCTGACTATTAGTGCAAGCGGTAGTCCAGTCATAGGGCAGGCTAGTGCAAGCACAGGAACTCGAGGTCAAAAAAATTCTATTCCTTCTACAAGGGGAAGCGTACATCGGAAGGTTTCGACAATGGTAACCTGGAATGCTTTCACCAAAAGTCGTGCAAGATTACTGGAATTCACCTACTGGTATGAGACCGTCATGAATAGAAAGTCGTAGAGAGGGCAGGAAGGAAGGTGAAACTAGGACTACTGCATAGCAAGCCTACCGACGCCTAGGGAACCGTCACGTCAAGTCGGGACTAATAAGTTGGACTGGAAAGAAAGATTGAAGATTTCCTTTTTTAGAAGTATCCTCAGAGAAAGGAAAACATACTCTATTCTAGTAGAAATTGTAATTGAATTAATCTTTTGAAAGTCTCTCCCGTCATCGGAATAAAGTGGGGATAGTCTAGTTCAATCATAAAAAAAAAAGGAAAGCTCGCAATCGACGCTATTGCCTTACTTCTTTCCCTACAGAATAGTATAGGGAGACCGTCTCAGGGTTCTTTCCTTTGCAGAGCACTCAACTCCTTGTCCATTTCTTTCTGCCAATGCGGAAGAAGAGATCGGAATCGATAGGACTGAGATTAAAGAAAGAGAAGTGTGATAATCACGAAGATGAAGAAAAGGTTGGCAAAGACGGAGACAGTACCTGCAGTTAGCCTAAGATTCAGCAGGATCAGTATCTTTAGAACGAGAAGTAAGCCCGAGCATAGGAGAGGGGCCCGACTTCCATATACTTGGAAGGGATGTGCTGCAAGCAATAGAAAAAGAGAGGGGAAAGACTCCCAAAATGGAGGATAAGACGAGATAGTCAGTTTCCTTTTCCATGATAGGGGATTTAGGGGGTGGAGTCTCATGCTCTTCCCTCTCATTCAAACACGGGAGATGCTAGAATTTGCCTGATATCTTTCATCATCACCGGAAAGGCCATCACTTACCCCAGCGACGCTTCAAAATGAATGCGCTGACCAGATTGTGCAACCTCTTCGGCCTCGGTTCCTTTTGTTACTCTCCGCTCTATCCGCTCCGTCAGTTGTGGTATCTCAGTATCCTCGTCACGTTCCTCTTGTCTAGGCTGTGTGGTTCTTCCCTCCGCCTGTCAGGCACTTTCAACATTGCATGTGTTGACTAATTCGTCCTCATCTTATGCAGCCAACTTCGATACAAAACCAGCATATAGAAGTTTGCTTGACAGATATCAGAGAATATGAGAATGTCATAAAAAAATTTTCTGAATCCGTCATCATATCATAAATGAGAATATGCAATTATGAAAGACAGATCAGAATGCTGATAGGTTTCCCATCGACAGAGTTGTTTCACTCATCAACTGCAACAACTCATTTTGCATAAACACGCGATTTTTCGATGCAATAGGCTTGCACCGACAATTGGAAAGGAGCTTCCAGTCTCTCTTTCGGTTTCCTGATGGAGAGGGTGGTCTACGATCATCCCGTATGTTAGCAATAGGGGCATCAAACCCTGCACGGCCTACCATAGCATCTTTTTCGACTTCGATGAGATAGGCTTTTCCCTCTTTCTAGAGGTTATTTTCTTTTATTGTCCTGGAGGTGAGTCGTACGTCGATATATGTGGCTGTGGCTTTCTTTCGTTGCGTTTTTTATCGCTCGCTCCAATTCCCTTATTTCTTCTCTTTATCCCTTTTAGCCAGGGCGTGATCATCACGAATATCACTTTGACTTCCTTTGGCTCGTCGGACGTTGTGCTGACCAGTTTGTGCAGTCTTTGTATCTCTTCTTCCGAATCGAAAGAAAAGGGTATCGGTTGAAGCTTACCGATAGCCTGCAGGTATCGAATCTCAGACCGAAACAAGGGGATTGCAACGAAGCACCCATGCTCGAGTAGAAAAGCAGGATGGATACGAGAAAAGGTCAACGCTGCTTGTACAACCACTCAAACGACAGAGCACAAAGAAAGGCTCGGCCAATCAGAGTGTGGGATGCATACACAAACGATACGGGCAATGAGAAAGATCCCGATTCTAGTTTAATAAAGCCTTTTGCATAAGCTGTAGACTATAAACACGAGGACGAAGTGACAATAACAGAGGATTTAGTAAACCAATGCCCAGCTAATGATTAGAAACTATCCATTGCAGAAATCGAGTTCGGTGTAGGTCTTGAACAAACAGCGCTTTCCGGAAAAACCCTCGCTATAGGGAAATCCCCTCATCCCTGGTCCTGTCTGAAGTAGGAATCTTCCAACCATGATGTCAAAGTGATGGACTCACCTAAACCAGATAAATCAATGTGTAAATTGCTAAAGAGATGTCCATACCGCCTGAACAACCGGTGGTGTCTCTATCTGTAAAAGTATGCCAACGCATTTATGGTCTCCTAGATTTGAAAGACGAACCCCAACATTGTCGATATTGAAAGAGCAGGCTTTCCAAAGTGCTATGTCATCTTTCTCTTCATCCCGGCCACCAAAGCTTTATGAAAAAGCACCTGAGATCGTCGGCCCCCATCATACCCCTTTTTCCTTCTTTTCTCATCCCCAGGCACAACGAGGCTGCTACGGAATTCACCCACTCGTCTGCCTTCGGTCGCGTTGCGTGCTTCAGAATGGATGTCCAAACGACTTGCCAGACACCGACATTGGCCATCTACAAAATGTGTCTCCACATCACTAGGGTAGTCCCGTCCCACCCATCACTTTGCGAAACGAGGAGTTGATTGGAACAAAGGTACCCGGTAGGAAGCTCAGCCTGTGTTTCAGTGAGGCTTTGTAGCCTGGTTTTGAACGAGAGGATATAGCCAACATTCAGGTACAACTGATGGGATGCCACGGGGATAGTTAGCCAACTCATAAGCGACGTCAAGAGGAAGGCACCTATCGCAGTCCTTCCTCCGGGCGCCTATTTCACATTTACGCCTAGACCCTCAATTTTCCTCTAGCCTTACTCCCGCTTTTCCCCGTAGGAAGCCCTTTTTTGACGCCCGTGGGTCTTTCCCTTCCGGCTGGATTGATCGAAACTGCCTTGTCTATTGCCTCAGGTGCTTTGGTTAATAGTAGACCAATAAACCTAGTTCTGCTTGTACACCTGGTGTTCCATTTCCGTCTGATCTTTTATCGAGCTAGTGAACAGTTTGATAGACTAGGGACTTGGGATCATGTTGCCTCTTTATGGGTCCGGCCTATTCAAGGCAACTCCCATCAGGACGAAATGGCTCCCACAAGTGCTGAAGAAAGCGCTATTTGTCTTCCCCCTTCGCAATACCTCAAAAGGTCAACAAGAACTGATTGACTCAATCAAGGGCAAGTGAACCAACTCCTATTTTAGTATATTAGCTGCGCTTCCGCATTTGCTGTTTCGGGTATTAGAAGAGTTGACTCCGGTGATAGCTTTCATGTGCAACTCCCTTTTGGCCTATCCATATGCAACTTCTCATTCTAAAGAGAAAAGGCGATAACTTTCAATAATCCTTCTCTCATTCGGATGGGCTTTCTTTCCTCAAAGGCTCCCCTTAGAGTGAAAATTTCCCTGCCTAGCACCTACAGAGTGTAAGTATAAAGCTGGGTCCTCGTTCAAGTGATTTTTATCTGCTTCTTGCAGGGATAAGAGAACACGAAGAGTGAAAGTATCGACTAGGCCTTTCTTTCTCTGATTATTTTCCTATTCAACGACTAAGCTAAGAACGGATCGGAGAAGGTTACCAAGTTGAGTAGAGGGATGTGTTGAAGGGAGCAAAAGTACTGAAATGAAGGATATGGCTAAGTTTATTTAGTTTAGTTTCTAAACTCCCTTATTGTGTGTGCTAAGGTAACTAAGCTGATGGTCGTAACCATGGGATCTTCTCCAAAGTGTATCAAAACACTAGGAATTACGATATCACATCCGCTTTAGATTGTGTCAAACCTAGAGCAGACACCAATCAATCTGTACCACTGATACCACCCAGTACATAACCTCGCAAGTATAAGTAAGCGAGGAATGAGTCCCTGCTAGTAAGCTTTTACCGACCCCAAAGTAGTTGATGACACAATAGATCTTTTAGTACGAGATTGCTGGCTTCATTCCCGAGCTATTGAGTTATGTGATCAAACCATAAATGAGTAGGAAGATCTAGGCAATGACATCGTAACTGCACTAAATGAGTGAAGTGATGGGCAGGAAGGGGGCGCATATGTACTGTCAATTGGGATGTCAGATGCTTTTATATATTTGCGATGCTTTCTTAAGCACTCGACAATCGATTAACGAGAAGAAAGATCGTAGCGAATTGAAGGATTATAACTATGATTTCGTTTATGATCTGCTTGCAGCTATTATTATTCAACGAAATTTGCTTGGGAGAAAGCTTCCACTCATACATAATATTTCCTGCTTGTGCTTTCTAACTGGCTTGCCTTATTCCTTCTTTCTTCTAGTGGACGGACTCTCTTGCTATGTTTCCTTTATCTCTTTTGTGGAACTTGCCTTATTCTTTATTCTGAGCGCTTTGTTTGTTAACTTGCTTAATGCATAGTGGATCAAGAGAAGACTATTGAAGTGCTTGCATGCTTCTTTTAAGCTTGCTTTGGTACCGGACTACTTTAATTCATCAATAAGACTTTCGAAATACAACTCTATAGCTTGGTGCTGGCCTACCAGACTACTACTAGCTTTCTTAATTCCCTTTCTTTTAAGTTTGAGGTTCTTCTTAAAGAGCCATACCAAAGTCTTATAGTATTCTTAATACTATTTTTAATGAACTAAACAACTTTAAGTATTTCCTTACTTTGGTAAGGCATTGTAGCTGAAGGTTCTTTTCTTGAAGGAATCTCGTAAAATCACAACTAGACAAGAGAATCAATGCTAGCCTTACCTCCTTCGAACCCCTCACTTACCTGACAACTATCAATCATGAACTAGCAGGACGGACTGCCTTTGAAATCGGTATTGTATATATACATGAGACTGTCTAATAACAACTCGCTATCCGTGCTTCCTTTCTATTACTCCTCAAATCTTAACTCCCTCCCTTGCTAGCTTGCTTCGGGCTGTGCTTCTATTCATGATTGCAGGAGAAGAACTGCTTTGCTTCGGCTTTGTTTATGAACTTTATTACTTAAGAATCACAAAACGCTTTCTGCTGGATTGGATGGAATAAAAGAGATTACTTCGTTTCTTGCTTGCGAGCATTAAGACTCTATATAAACAAGGTTAGACTTCTAGCTAGATTGAAGACTCTATTGAAGGTTGTTAGCATTATGGATTGCTTGAAGAAGTGAGCATTCCATATCCTGTCTTTTTTTTCTTCCTGGCTTAGCTCCTTTACCTGGTAAACTATTAGAATGTAAGCAGCAACGCGTCAGGTTGTTGATAGGTGCCTATAAACTACTTAGTAAGCAGCAAGTTACGGAGAAAGTGTAGTCTCGGTCGGCAGGGATAGGGATTCGAAGAAAGACTAAAAAAGAGGAACTTGAGCTTAGGAGTCAGGCTCCACCAACCCACCAAGAAACTACACTGACGGAACGGAATGAAACTTAAGAAGAGTGTATGAAATAGATTTCATATCCTGTTGCACCCAGCTGGTCATAGGTCCATTATCTACAGGGCAGAGACCCCACCCACACTTCTCTGATCCAATGTAGCCCAACCGCCTTATTTTAGAGTAATGACACGGCTCAGTCTATGGAGATACAGAGGGGGATATCTCTGGGGCTATGTATTTGAGTGGGGCATGGCTCTTTCGACTTTTCATGGTAGTAGTGTGGTACTTGCCCCTTCTCCTATAAAAAAACTTGCAAGACCAACTCCATTTGTAATTCAATCAATAAGTCGCCCATCAAAAAAATGAGTTAGTTCGGCTAATCCTCTTATATTTCTAGTTAAGGATGTTGCATCAATAGCGTTTGACTTCGGAGCCTTCCAAGTAGGCTTTTATCCACTCTGCATATGCAAATTGATCGATGTGTTGTCCAATCACATCGGAGGGTGTACAATTAGGCATCTCCCTAGCCTTGGAACAGGGTTGAATATAACATTAGTTTGGGCATACATAGCGCTTAGGTCATCGGCTTCTTCATAGCATTGCTTATCCCCTACTCATTCGAGATTGAAAACTTCGATTCGAGCGACTTGAAATGTCAAATTTTAGTTTGGCCTTTGAAGCATCAGTATATATTGCCTTATCTAAGATCTCACTTCGCGGTAGAGGTTTGCCGTCGCTTTACTTGCTGGCTCTGATGCCACCTAACTTGGCTATCTTGAGCTTCAGAATCTTCTCATTCCTTCCAAGTAAGTTCGCCCACTGCCCTCGATGAACGTCTTTCAATACTTTCTTGCTTAGCTTGCTAGCTGGCTCTAAACCCACCGTACTTGGCTACTGGAAAAAGCCTTCATTTTCTTCTATTTTGCTTTCTTTCTTCCGTCTACCCTTCGCCTAGCGGCTAAGCTCTTCGCCCCTTCCTATCTGAATTCGTCCATTAAGCCAACGGTAAAATGGTTTCATTGAACTGGAATCCACTATCATATAGAGAAGTGGCTTTTGTATTTCCAACTCTTTCTCCTCATTGGTGAAGTGGCATTCTCTTTCTTCAATTATAGGAAGTGAGGCAGCCCCGGCTCGGCACGTATCTTTTGAATCTGAGCTAGCTTGTTGAGCTTGCCTCTTATTGCATTCTGTTGACCTATGATTCAATGGACTGACTATATGTGTCCGGTTAAGAAGTGGATACAGAAGGCATGGTAGGGCCGATGATGACTCATCTAATTCTATGCTGTGCTTTTTAAAATCCTGCTCAATCATGTAAATAAAGATAAGATAGTCTTCCTCGTCGGCTGGGGACGCACCCCTTTATCTAATATCAAATTCACTAATAGCGATCGATTAATGGTGGGTGAACTCGTTCTTTGATGAGAGTTTCTTGCTTTCAAGTCGGTTAGACCTATGACATTCGCTTGCTGGATTGGTTGGGATATAGGTCGGTGTCATGGGAAGAAGGTGAATCAATGGTAGAATAAGGGCTTCTTTTCCTCTTGTTGATTGGTTTAGTTGAACTCAACGGGGTATGTCTTTCGCAAAGTAAAGTGATTGTATAATAGAAATAGAAGATCAAGCTCGGGTGAACGCTCATAAATTCAATGAGATCAGGTGCTGTTACACTCTCTCCCAATGTCATATGGAGTGGCTAGTGCATCTTCGACATTCAGATAGGTAGCTCATTTCACAATGAGAGATATAAGATCGGGTTAGAACGAAAGCGGGATTCAGAGTGGGTGCTTCTTTCTGGCTTCTTGGTTTATGTAAGAATAGAGTGCGGCTAGAAGCGGAGATTCTTCTTTTTTTCTCTCCTTGACAATCCAACAAGCTTTTAGTTGGCCTGCGTGAAGGTTGTTTTGGTATTAGCCAGATCCGCTTTGAGTACCGTGGGCTAGAGACAGGTGTTCGGTTCAGCAGATTCTGTAACGTCCCATTTTCCGGAGAGATATGGAAACGGAGTGCGTTACCGGCGGGCATGTGTAAGTCAACGTGCACGAGGCCTATAAGTATGTAAAAGTATAAATGAATTGAACTAAATACTAGTCATTTAGCAGGATCTTGGACGTTAATCTACTGCCATATAAAAGAGAAGATATACATGTCTAAAACAGAAAGTAATAATTAGGTACTGATACAGAAGTTGGGAACTAAGCCCTCAAAAGAGGTATACATACCAAACTCAAAAATACAAAAAGTGGACGCCTAAGAATCTAGTGCTGCTCGGTCTGCTTCAGAAAGTACGGGTCATGCGATGGCGGATCCTCGCTCACATGCTCAGTACCTGAGCGTGTGGAGAAACTCAGGGTCAAACCCGACAAGTAAAACAATAAAAGGTAGGGAGTGTATAATATCAATAAATAAGTAAGATATGAGTATGGATATGAAAGTATGCGCATGTGTGAAAAACATTAAACGATCAAGTAACAATATCAAACAGAGATATACATGCATATTAAGTCTAAGTTAACATCTTATTTTAATTTATATTTGAACTAACTGGTGAAGAGATAAACCTGTATCATGAAAGTACCCGTGCATACCTGGGACCCGGCCAAGATGCTGGCACTGAACTAGCTGTGCAGCTAAGTACTCAAGCAGATACCGATTACTGAGTAATCGGTCGTCCCATCAACATGGACTAAACAAGAGATGATGGCTCAGTACCATCCGGGCGCCCCCGCGGATGGGCCCCTATTTCGGTTGCGCAACCTATCCTAAACCTTTCACGATACAATATTTGTCCACCCTTTAGTTCTCCCATAACCCAAGGTTTCAAGTTATATTATATGGAAATCAATCCGGAATATGATGAACCATTCATGTCAAGATTAATACATATACATATCTAGTAATAAACAAGATGTGGTTCATGTCAAAATCAAGTTAACAGGCAAGTCAGGATCCATGGCACTATCAAGACAAGTGTATGTACTAACAAGGAAAATCCGGTATAATTTCATGTATGTTGCACAAGTGACTAGTATGTATATGTCAAGGCAAGTATGATAGTCATAGAATATTAGAATGTGTTATGCAAATAATGATCATGTATGTAAACCACACATATATACAATTATGCATATAAATATGTATTAGGAAAGTGGGTACTAAATTGTAAGTATAGAAATTAAATAGGCTTAACACTATTATAATGATTGCTTTAACAATGAATGAATTTTTCAAATTCTAGAATGATTTCATGGTATGGAAAGTAGCAAAATTTATTAAACCTTACTAATGTATATATGTTTCAAGTAAACATGAATTAGCATAAAAGAATTATGACCTAATATAATAGCTTGCATAAAAGAAATATTTTTAGTAAATTTAATGTAATACTTATATGAAGCTCTCTCTTTAAAACATGATAATGAATAAATAAATAAATAAATGTATATATATACATATTTTCTAATGGCAAGTGGAAAATGAATTTAAAATCATTGCATTATACAAAAAGAATTTATGTAGGAAACTTCAAATTTATATTCAATATAATGAACATTCATAAAGGTGGTTTCTTTGTAATTTCAAAATAAAACATATAGTTTAAGTTGTAACTTATAGTTTAAGCATAGGAGACGTTAAATAAAATCATAAATTTAATACATAAACATAGAGTAGAGTGTCAGAATCATATTTTTATATTTAAAATAATCATAGAGAATTTTGTATAAAGATATCACATTTCTAAAATTAAACAAATCAAGATTTTAAATTGGGCATAAAAGATTTTAGTTACAAAATAAAATTAAAAATTAAGCATATAGTTTAACTTTACAATTTATAAATTTAAGAATGAGAGATTATAAATAAAATGATAAATTTGATATATAAACATATAGTAAAGTGTAAAAAATCATATTTTTATTTTTCTAGAATAATCATAAAGATTTTTGTATAGAGACATTATCTTTTTAAGTTTTAACAAATCAAGATTATAAGTTAACCATAAACAATTAGAGTTAGAAAAAAACATGAGAGTGGATGTGATTTTTACTTGCCTTGTGTAGGAAGATAAGCCTATTTTGAGGCTAAATAATTTCTTCTTCTCTTTTTTTTCTTCTCTTTTCTTCTCTTGAGTTGGAGTAAAAAAATAAAAAGAAGAGATGAATGAAAAATGAAGGAGAGAAAACAAATGAAAAGAAGGGAAGAAAAAGATATAATAAAGGAGGGATATGGGGGATTAGATGTCAAAGGACAAGCATGGTAAAGTAAGGTATGGGTGAATAAAACAAAATAGGCATAGGACAAATGAATACTAATAATAGGTTATTAGAGTTATTTAAGATTATAATTTCAAATTAAACTAACCCAAAAAAAAGTCAAACTTAATTTTTACAAGTCAAACAAGAGAGACTAGTAAAAATATGTGTAGGACCCACCGGTGATTAAAATAATATTATTTTAAGTGACTATCTTAAAAATTTCAAGAAAATCACAAAAATATAGAAAAATGAGTCAAACACAACGCATTTATTTTTGGATAAATCTGATATCAAGAACGTAACTTATTATGAAATTAGGTTGTTACAGATTCTAACTCATCTAAGATGGTTTAAAAATCTCTCTCTTCCGTTGCTAACTCCTCCTGGAACCCAACGGTCAATCAGTCCCTTACTTCGGTTCTCTCGGCATCAGGTTAAGAAGTGATCCCGACCGAATCACTCAATTGGGTCATCGATGATGGCATGGTGAGGAACTCATCTTCTTCACAATCAGAAATCTATCTTGAACATCATAGGATCTTATAGTCTGAATTGTAACTTGCTTCTTTCATTCCCTTATCTTCTGAACTCCTCCCGTTTTTGGGTAAGCAGTCTCACTCCTCTCTTGACAGTCGAGCGATTTCACTCGTTATCTCAACCCTCACTTAGTTGCAAGGTCAGATTTCGAATCTCAGTTTGCATCGGCAGGTTCAAGGAAAAACTACTAACGATGATGAATCAAAAGCAAAGTGTCAATTCACATCGATGGATGAGCCTCAGAACCACTCTGACATCTAACACCGCGAAAGGAGCATCAAGTGACTCGAGCACAGTGGAAGGAGACACATATAGATGTAGACCACAGCGAGAGGAGGAAACTAGCCCATCCTTGCTATCCAAATTCCCTCGTTTCCCATCCAAAGATCATGGATTAGCGTGAGTAGTGGAACGAGCTTTATTTATGTCATTATCAAAGGCCCTTCACACGGCTCGACCAAGAATGGAGCATTCTGGAGAGACTATAGAATTTTTTCGAGCCCAGCTCCTCAGCCGAAGGCTTTCTTTACGAGTCATGGGGCGAAACGAGGAGCGCATTCACGAGGACTAGCTTTCCTGGCTTGGAGGAGTACTGAATGAAGTAAGCTATCCCACTAATGCAATTTGATGCTTCCTGCATCAAAGGAAAGTATAATAAATCAGTCATCCCTTAAAGCCCCTTATAGAGAAACTCTCTCTTAGTTCCTTTGCCTTCTCTTTTTCGATGCCATCTCTTATTTCCTCTTAGATGTCACTTATTCTATCAAATCAAAGAGCGACTATTCACCATCAGAAAAGACAGTAAGACAAGGGAAGGAAGAACTGAACTTCTAAGTTAGGGAAGAGACTGGAGAAGGAAAGGAGGGAACTTATAGTACTAGTCTCGTATAAGGGACATAGCCAGAATATGATGCATACAGAACTGAAATCGATGCCATGAAGGAACTACTGGAGGTATTTAATTTGTTGAGAAAGAATCTATCAATTTGGACATTTGATATTCATTTTTAAAAGAATGACACTAATTCCTCAATAGAAACTTTACTCAGACTTGACTGACAGTAGGAATGAGAACTTTAGGCTTGAGCAAGAATCATACCCTCCTCTCTAGCCTTCAACGTCTTATTTGCGCTTGATGTAAGGTAAACAGAGGAAACTCTCTAGCATAAAGAGAGAAGGGAGAGAGTTGACTTTCCTTATATCCATATAGAAGGAGCAGAAGTGGCGAAAGAAGAAGCCCTCTTGCTTAAATACCACCCGCAGTTCAGTAAGGGTCTGTCATAAGCAAGCACGAAAGAAGGCAACCAGGAGAAGCAGCGAAAAAAGAGCTCGTGCATAATTAGCAAAACAAAGCACTCAAATATAGAGTAGCAATTAAAGGAAGATGGTTGTATAGTATATAAGGGCAGGTCCTAGAATCAGTCAATCAAGAGGGAAAAGGTAAAATTGAAGTAATGAAATTCTGGTAATGAATGAAGCTTGCTATTATGTCTATTTGGCGAAATCCGATTCAGGGCTTGCCCTGGGGAAGGATTTTTTTTTTCTTGCCTATCTTTCATGGTGAACCAATTGATGGATTTCTATCATAGCGATCCGAACTTTCTAAATAGATTGGATTTTTCTTCCTTTCCCCCTAACCGAGAATAACCTTCTAGTGGGGTTGATCGTCCCATCCATCTCCTGCTGCTTTAGTTTTAACCTTTTCACTCCCTGATCGTAGATCACCCTCAATACTCTTATTGCTTTTACCGGACTAGTGCTTTTTGTTAGCTAGTCAATAAAAAGTTAGACCTGTCTTCTTAGCGAACTCTTCTGACTAATTTACCTGAGATCACTACTAGCTCAACCTTGCTTGTAAGAGCAAGTACGCTTACAACCTACTCTCAAGCATATCGCATGAGCAGAGCAGTAAACGAAGTGAACGAACCGAGTAATCATCCAATCTCTTTTTTTTCTTTTCGACATCACATTCCAAAATTCTTGCCTTGTTTCGCTAATTCGCCTCCCGTCAGAGAACAAGAACAAAACAATACATTTCCTTCTATAGGCGACTACTTGGAGATCAGAAACCAGCGCCGGCAGTTATGAGAGTAGTTGCCAAAGTAGATAGTTACGACAATTGCCCGTTTAACCAAAACTCCCAAACCTAGGGGATTCTCCAAGGGTTGATTTAAATTTGAATTTGAGTGGTCTGGTTCTGCCTCACGACCGCAAATCGCTCACCTACGGGTGAGTTCCCAATTGCTTAACCAAATATATAAATATAGTATTTTCTGAGTCCATTGGTTAGTTCAAATATGGAATGGAATGGCTTGGTATATGACTATTGAACACTATCGATGTTGGTAAAAAATGAATTTCGGTTAGCTATTTAACCTGGCCGAAAGACAAGGGTCATGGATTCGTGCAACTACCACTGACTTAGAGCTCACATATCTACTTGACGCTCCCAAAAGTACGAGATGACAGTGGCTTCGCGAGCGAAGTAGGCTTAGATTAGAGGGAGGGGGGTTGCAAACGTCCGTCTCATGAAGCGCTAGGGAACCGTCGCATTCCTCCCGGGCTGGGTTCTCGCATGTTTGGAGTCCGATCAGATCAACTAGCGACCAGTTTACGGAACAAGGAGTTAAAAAAGGGCCAGGAGATTGATGAAAGAACTGTCAGTGTTGTGTTCAACTTCACGGTTGGAAGGATTGCTTTCTGCTGTCTGTCTTTCCCCCCTCTCTTCTCTTAGCAAAGTAGGCTGAAGTCAAACTTTTGGCTTGCTACAAGCTGGGCTCAGGGACTGCAGTCAGTCGCTTCCCCTGTAGTCGTCAGCTCAATCTTGATATATCCAGTCAGGTGTTCATAATTTGGAGTAAAAGGATTCGAACCCTTGCATGCCGGTACCAAAAAACGTTGCCTTACCACTTGGCTATACTCCATACGGCCTGTTTTGGACTCTAGAACGGGGAGAGGGGGAAGGGAAAAGTAGGGCTCGAAGAAGAAAACGAGTCGTGCAAGAACGCGGGGATATAGCAAGTAAGCAGCGACGGTTCTCCCTTTAGGACCGACTGCAACAAGCTTATGACACAGAGAGAAACGAAGGGTAAGCTCTCTACTCTATTTACTTGTAATGTCATGCCTATCAAAATTGGCGAACGCTTCTGTAATCTTAGACTTGTTACGCTATTCGACTGAACTTGTTGGCTTTGCATCCATTGAAAGTCGGTAACCTTCGTCACCGTCAGCATTTGGTACTCTCTTGATAGCTTCAATAGTTCATTGAAATGGATATAAACAAAAAGGAGGTATGGCTGAGTGGCTTAAGGCATTGGTTTGCTAAATCGACATACGACGAAGATTGTATCATGCATTCGAATCCCACTTCCTCCGGCACTCCAGTGGAACAGGTGGTCGAAATTGCATGAGAGAAACAACCTCTTGGTTCCATTGTCCGGAGGACAGAATAGCACTACGTCAGTGAAATTGAGCGGAAAGCCTGTTACGCCTTGTTTTTGTTTGACCGACCTATCTTCTTTCTAGTTGCAAGCGCTCTTCGGCCGTCCAGTCCCTGGGTGGCTCTCGGTTCTGGAGCATGTTGGGAGATTAGGAGGTAGTTGAAAGAGCTACTAGACAGCTTGACGAACAAGCAAAAAAAGCCCCGACTCTTTTTTTAGTTTGAGGCTTTTCCCTTACTAGTCAAGTGGTAAGGTAGGGCGCTATTCGATGAAGAAAACAGATTTTAGGAAAGTGGTTCAGGTAGCTTAGCTGGTTAGAGCAATGGACTTAAAATCCTTGTGTCAGTGGTTCAAATCCACATCTAAATGGGCTTTTGGTTCAAAGGACAGGTAGTCAGGGGCGAGCCTGATTTTGAAATTCAAGTGAAAGAGGAAACTCAAGTGAGCACTCATGCACTATACGGCTTTTTGGCGTCGCTCTATGAAATTAAAGGCAGATTTTCTACAAAAAGTGGTCAATTACTCGGATTGGTTCTCGCGTCCCTGTGCCCAAAAGGATGGCCAAGTTCGGTGCAAGTGTTCATGGATAGGGTGGATCTATATGCTACGGGGGGTGCGACGAGGGTAGTGCACTTTGGTTAGCGCATCTGTTTTGGGTACAGAGGGCCATAGGTTCAAATCCTGTCACCTTGATGTGAATGGTCGAAGTGCAGAGCCAGTAGCCTATCCGTAGTAAGGAAGGCAGACGAAATTTTCAAGTAAAGTCTAAGGGGAAAGAATCTCTTTCTTCAATGGATTCAGTGATCGAATGTCAAAACTCGGGCTTTTCTTTATGAAATTCTTAATCAGTATCTTTGTCATCTTATTGACTAGTGCACTTTGGGACTGGGGCTTGACTTGGGAAGCCATTTTCTTTGCTGTATTTGTTGAGTTTCTCGATTTTCTCCTTTCTGCCATGATGGATAGAGCACCTCTTTCCCATCTCCAGTGGTCTCGGCCCTTCGAAACGACCGCTTTTCGATCTCAACCTCCCCCTTGGCTCCTGAGCCGGAGCTTGCCGGAACTTCCGGAGGAGTCTGACTACTGAACATGCAATAAAGTGTAAATAAGGCTCTTGTGCACATATCCAATATTGGTTTGTTTTCTCCACTGCACACACATGGGTAGTCAAAATTTTTAATAACAACGAGAAGACTGAAAGTGAGATTGCAGACGAGTTGGTTAACGTGGATCCCAATTCATCATACATCATAGTAAATCCACCTTGTGATTGGTTTGCAGATAAGAACTTGAATGCCTCATTGCTATCACTTGAATTCATCTATTTGCTTATAGATCTAGTTTGTGGTCCACGAAGGGAATGTTTAGTGAGTATGCCTGCAATCATCAAAAAAGTGCACTGCACAAAAGAAGGGAAAGCTGTGATCAAGCAGAAAGAGCATAGAAGACAAACTGGTCAATTGATGAAAGGGTGGTGGGTTGGGGTAGGATATACCTTTTGATCCAGATACCTTAGGTCTAGCTATGCTTGCTTGCTGACCGGTGCTACCTTTTCTATTCTTGATACATTAGGGTAGGAATAATAGTAAGCTAAGCTGCCTATCTCTCTGTGAGCGCTACCTAAGCACTGTTGAAGGGACTCAGAGAAGAGTGGAAATAGTCTTAGATAGGAGAGGGCTTCTCACTAACACTTTTGACTCACTGCCAAAAGCTCCTTCTTGTGCGCTAACGCTAGAAGGAAGGGTTTTGGGTGGGAGAGAGACCACTGGAAGATTTATTCATTTAGATAGAGATAACATAGATATACATAAAAAATATTGAACTCAGTATCCCCAGGGATGAAGTGTCTAGTTTGATAGAACCAGGAGTTCACTAAATGCATTTTGCATATAGTCAGTAGGAAAGGGGTTCTAGTAATAAAAGATTCCTTCTATAGGTAGGCCATATTTATCATATTCATTTCGGTGCTTTTTGTCTACAATTTATCGAAAGCAGGGGCAAGTTAGGCATAATGCTTTCCTAGGGAGATTGTTTCCATTTACATAATATTCCAGCTTCTCGCACATTCGTGCATGCTGTGAAAGTGATCTTCGTAATCAATGTCAGTGTGAAAGTCCTAATATCTTTATGAGGTCGAAATAGCATCACAGAAAGAGCAGCCGGAACCTACTCCCAGTTGGCCAACATCAAAGCAGGAGCGACACTACTGATGTGGAATACCAAGTGCGAAGGTTATCCATTTAGATTGCTGTCTAGTGGTACTTTCTGGAGTGAAGCTGCCATCCAAAGTATTCTTTTTGGAATTTTTTGTGAAAAGGTTGGTAAGTAGGGCGGCTTCTTTCATAGGAAAGTGGATGTGATATACTCTTTTGAGAGAAGTAGGGGTAATTATTCTTATTAACCGATCAAAACGAAGATCTAATAATTGGTAGTGGAATATGAACTGTCTCAGAAGTAGTGCCACTATGCCTTGCAATTCTTCTTTCTTCCTTGGATGTTGTTGTAGTTGCATCATTAGATATGATGTCTCTTTCTTTGATTGTTTTTGCGCACAAAAAGAGCTTTCCGTACAGGCTGAAGAGGGACTTGTTCTTTTAACTCCAGTTCTGACTCAACATTGGGATTCCTCCTTCTCAAGTAGTTCTTTCAGATCTGTTGATACGAGATTGAGATTTAACCGATAGCAGATAGATTAATAAACTGTGGTCGATGTGATACAATACAACGACAAGCGAGTTTGCTCTAATCTTATTAAGGGTAGGTACTTAACTGGAGAGAGGGATCTGCGCTAGCCTATTTCGTGGGGAAACTCTACCGAAGCATATGTGTTAAGGATAAAGTCATTTCACCAATACGGATAGAGTCATTTCACCGATACGGATAACCGACTTGAGGAAGAATACCCCTTTTCTCGAATGAACACTTCTCTCGATTGACTATCTTGATGCGGAGGGGCCGGAACTTGCTTCTTCCAGAACCAAGAGTTCTAGTTTTCCTAAACCAACGGATCATCCTTCTCCAGAACCAAGATCTTCCCTTTCTCACAGCATTTTTGGAGCAGGCATTTAAGTTCTTTCTAGCAGCCGTGGGAGGAATAGATTCGGTAGTGAGGGAAAGATCGATTGAGAATTCATCATACCTGAGGGTTGCCTTCTCTTACCTTCTTTGTCTGGGCAGTTAGCTATGAAAAGCAGCATATGAGAGCTAGGACTAATGCCATGCTGTATGTCTTTGGAAAACACTTCGCATCATTAAACTGACGGATGAGCATCTGGTAGGTCATCAATGGTCTCAATAGGTTGGGCTAGAAGAACACGATAGACCAAAGAACCAAAAACCAAGGAAGTCCATCCAGAAACATAAAGATCGATCCATCTCTGACAGGTCATTTTTCACTTTCTCAATATGGCCAATTTATAAACGTAGAATTGTGAGTTTCAACCTCTCGAGGTTTCAAATCCGGTACCCAAACGCGTATTTTTCTAGACAGAATATAACCTTCCCACGCTCTTGACCTCGAAATGAGGATTCAATCGTCATTCTTCAGCCTTCCCACGTTCTTGACCCTGAAATGAGGATTCAATCAACATTCTCCAGTTGGAAAATGGCAACTGACTCCCCACTGCACCTCTAATCTAAAGAAAGGCAAGGAATGAAAGAAATATCAAATCATCCCGAATGAAATGGATTGCTTTCTCGTGAATAAGAACATATAAACAAAAGAGAGATTTTAATAGTCAATCAAATCGAGTAATTAGTTTATGGCGACACAAAGGAATCAATCTTACTGATAGGAATGGTCTCTACTTTTCCCTACTTAATTAGCAAACAAACAAGAAAGAGTGAGAGGCACACGAGTTCAACTTCTCGTACTATCATGTCTGGCACGTCATTGTCAAAAGATTTCAGTCTCAGTGACAGTACCGCTTAAAGAAAGTGTTCAAGTTGCAAGTCGAAGAGGGTGAAAATACTCGAGGGACCCTGTGCCCAAAATCGGAGAACCGTGGGGTGAAGGCACACTATCATTGCACAATTGGAAGATGTAACAACCTAATTTCATCATAAGTTACATTCTTGATATCAGATTAATCCCAAAATAAATGCGTTGTGTTTAACTCATTTTTCTATATTTTTATGATTTTCTTAAATTTTTTAAGATAGTCACTTAAAATAATATTATTTTAATCACCGGTGGGTCCTACACATATTTTTACTAGTCTCTCTTCTTTGATTTGTAAAGATTAAGTTTGACTTTTTTTTGGGTTAGTTTAATTTGAAATTATAATATTAAATAACTCTAATAACCTATTATTAGTATTCATTTGTCCTATGCCTATTTTGTTTTATTCACCCATACCTTACTTTACCATGCTTGTCCTTTGGACAAGCATGACAACCATCATCTAATCCCTCATATCCCTCATTTATTATATTTTTTTCTTCCCTTTCATTTGTTTTCTCCCTTTCATTTTTTATTCACCTCCTTTTTATTTTTTTACTCCAACTCAAGAGAAGAAGAAAAGAGAAGAAGAATAAGAAAAGAGAAGAAAAAGAAAAGAAGAAGAAGTTCCCTAGCCTCAAGATAGGCTTACCTTCTCTAACCAATCAAGGCAAGTAAAATCACATCCCCTCTCATGTTTTATTTCTAATTCTAATTGTTTATGCTTAACTTAGAATCTTGATTTGTTAAAACTTAAAAACATAACATCTCTATACAAAAATCTCTATGATTATTCTAGAAAAATAAAAATATGATTTTTTATACTTTACCCTATGTTTATATATCAAATTTATCATTTTATTTATAATCTCTCATTCTTAAATTACAAGTTGTAAAGTTAAACTATATGCTTTATTTTTAAATTATAAAAATACTACTTTTATGAATATTCATCATGTTTGGATATACATTTGAATTTTCCATATAAGTTCTTTATATATAATGCAATGATTTTTAAATAATTTTGCACTTGCCATTAGATCATAGGTATATATATATATATATGTATGTATTCATAATCATGTTTTAAAAAGAAGATTTCAAATAAATAAGTTTCTACATTAAATTGTTAAAATATTTCTTTCATACGAGATATTATGTTAGGTCATAATTCTTTCTATGCTAATCCATATTTATATATATATATATATATATATCTAAGATTTAACAAATTTGCTACTTTCCATACTAAGAAATCATACTAGAATTTAGAAAATCAATATGTTATTAAACTAATTGTTATAAAAGCGTTAAGTCTATTTAATTCCTATCCTTACAAATTTAGTACCCACTTGCCTAATGTGTTTATATGCATAATTGTATTGCGTGGTTTACATACATGATCATTATTTGCATAACACATTTTAATATTCTATGACTATCATGCTTGCCTTAACATATACATACTAGTAAGTTGTACAACATACATGAAATTATATATGTGTTTATATACATAATTGTATATGCATGGTTCACATATATGATCATCCTAGGTATCTTTACATCTTAATACTCACATACGTATTTATATGTATACTTGTATTTATGTGTAGTTTACATACATGATCATTTTCATAATATTCATTCTAACATTCTATACTCCATCATACTTGCATTGACACATGCATACTAGTTACTTGTACAGCATATACGAAATTATGCCTGACTTTCCTTATTAGTACACACGTCTTGATAGTGCCATGGATCTTGACTTGCCTGTTAACTTGATTTTGACATTCCATCATATTTACTTCGACATATACATACTAATTACTTGTACAAGATACATGAAAATATTCCGGATTTTCCTTTTTAGTATATACACATGTCTTGATGGTGCCATGGATTCTAACTTGCCTGTTAACTTGATTTTGACATGGACCACATCTTGCTTGTTACTAGACATGTATATGTATTAATCTTGACATGATTAGTTTATCATATTTCCGGATTGATTTGCATGTAATATAACTTGAAATCTTGGGTTATGGGAGAACTAAAGGGTGGACAAATATTGTATCGTGAAAGGTTTAGAATAGGTTGCGCAACCGAAATAGGGGCCCATCCGCGGGGGCGCCCGGGTGGTACTGAGCCATCATCTCTTGTTTAGTCCATGTTGATGGGACGACCGATTACTCAGTAATCGGTATCTGCTTGAGTGCTTAGCGGCACGGCTGGTTCAGCGCCAGCATCTTGGCCGGGTCCCGGGTATGCACGGGTACTTTCACGATACGAGTCATTTCTTCACCACTTAGTTCAAAATATAAACTAAAATATGATATTAACTTAGACTTGATATGCATTAGTCTCCGTACTTGATATCGATCACATACGGTACATGTTTATTTCTTCACCACTTAGTTCAAAATATAAAATAAAATATGATATTAACCTAGACTTGATATGTATTAGTCTCCGTACTTGATATCGATCACATACGATACGAGTCATTTCTTCACCAGTTAGTTCAAATATAAAATAAAATATGATATTAACCTAGACTTGATATGTATTAGTCTCCGTACTTGATATCGATCACATACGATACGAGTCATTTATTCACCACTTAGTTCAAAATATAAAATAAAATATGATATTAACCTAGACTTGATATGTATTAGTCTCCGTACTTGATATCGATCACATACGATACAGATCTATTTCTTCACCAATTAGTTCACCATGCATTACATCAATTCATATTTTACTTGTTAATACATATTGCATGCTCTCTACCATACAAGTCTATTTATTCACCATTAGTCTCCATACTTGATAGCATGTACATTCTTGATATTATTACTTGATCATTTAATATTTTCCACACATGCGCATAGTTTCATATCCACACCCATATCTTACCTACTTGTTTATATTACACGCTCCGTACTTCTTATTATTTTACTTGCCGGGTTTGACCCTGAGCTCCCCCACACGCTCAGGTACTGAAGATGTGAGCGAGGATCTGCCACTGCATGATTCGTACTTTCTAGAGCAGACCGAGCAGCAATAGATTTATAGGCCTCCGTTTTTGTATTTTTGGTTTGGTATGTATCACTCCTTTGGGACTTTATTTCTAACTTTTGTATCAGTATTGTACTTGTTGTTGCTTATCTTAGACATGTATATCTTCTCTTTTATATGGCAGTAGACTAACTTCCAAGATCCTGGTTGATTACTAGTATTCAATTCCATTCATTTCTTCTTTTACATATTTATAGGCCTCGTGCACGTCGACTTACACGTGTCCGCCGGTAACGCACTCCGTTTTCGTATCCCTCCGGAAAATGGGGCGTTACAGAGTGGTATCAGAGCTCTAGGTTAATTTAGGATGTCTTTAGGACTACTGCCATATATAAATATGTCCAAATTTTTGATCTAAAACCTTATCTTGGTCCTATTATTAGTTGATTTTCTATCTTGCCTTGTTCTTTTATCCATACCATATATATCTTTTGATTTTCTATGTACCTAGTCTTGTACTTCTGCTGTTCGAGTCCTATTGAGTTGACGTGGTAATTATTGAGGTTTATTCTCAGTCGACAACAATTACAGTCATTCATTAGAACTATAGCAAGCGGGTTTATGAGATACTCCATAATTGATTTTCGACTAAAATCATATGCTTTCGCTATAATGAGTCTTATCTATTGGCGTGGCAATAATTGATTTGCAGGCAATTATTGCAGCTATTCGCAAGGATCTAAAAAAAAAGTGAGACTTATGATATTTTTTTCCATCATATATCTTTGATTATTTATCCCACTAGTTTAAATAGTATGACAAGTTAGTTTTCAATTATATTCTGATTGGAACTATTTTCTCAATAATCAAATTCTTATCAATTGATTGATATCTTACTACTCCAATCAGTAAAAAAGAAAAAAAAAAATTAAATTTCGAGGACGAAATTTTTTTGTAAGGAGGGTAGGATGTAACAACCTAATTTCATCATAAGTTACATTCTTGATATCAGATTAATCCCAAAATAAATGCGTTGTGTTTGACTCATTTTTCTATATTTTTATGATTTTCTTAAAATTTTTAAGATAGTCACTTAAAATAATATTATTTTAATCACCGGTGGGTCCTACACATATTTTTACTAGTCTCTCTTCTTTGATTTGTAAAGATTAAGTTTGACTTTTTTTTTGGTTAGTTTAATTTGAAATTATAATATTAAATAACTCTAATAACCTATTATTAGTATTCATTTGTCCTATGCCTATTTTGTTTTATTCACCCATACCTTACTTTACCATGCTTGTCCTTTGGACAAGCATGACAACCATCATCTAATCCCTCATATCCCTCATTTATTATATTTTTTTCTTCCCTTTCATTTGTTTTCTCCCTTTTATTTTTTATTCACCTCCTTTTTATTTTTTTACTCCAACTCAAGAGAAGAAGAAAAGAGAAGAAGAATAAGAAAAGAGAAGAAAAAGAAAAGAAGAAGAAGTTCCCTAGCCTCAAGATAGGCTTACCTTCTCTAACCAATCAAGGCAAGTAAAATCACATCCCCTCTCATGTTTTATTTCTAATTCTAATTGTTTATGCTTAACTTAGAATCTTGATTTGTTAAAACTTAAAAACATAACATCTCTATACAAAAATCTCTATGATTATTCTAGAAAAATAAAAATATGATTTTTTATACTTTACCCTATGTTTATATATCAAATTTATCATTTTATTTATAATCTCTCATTCTTAAATTACAAGTTGTAAAGTTAAACTATATGCTTTATTTTTAAATTATAAAAATACTACTTTTATGAATATTCATCATGTTTGGATATACATTTGAATTTTCCATATAAGTTCTTTATATATAATGCAATGATTTTTAAATAATTTTGCACTTGCCATTAGATCATAGGTATATATATATATATATGTATGTATTCATAATCATGTTTTAAAAAGAAGATTTCAAATAAATAAGTTTCTACATTAAATTGTTAAAATATTTCTTTCATACGAGATATTATGTTAGGTCATAATTCTTTCTATGCTAATCCATATTTAAATATATATATATATATATATATATATATATATATATATATATCTAAGATTTAACAAATTTGCTACTTTCCATACTAAGAAATCATACTAGAATTTAGAAAATCAATATGTTATTAAACTAATTGTTATAAAAGCGTTAAGTCTATTTAATTCCTATCCTTACAAATTTAGTACCCACTTGCCTAATGTGTTTATATGCATAATTGTATTGCGTGGTTTACATACATGATCATTATTTGCATAACACATTTTAATATTCTATGACTATCATGCTTGCCTTAACATATACATACTAGTAAGTTGTACAACATACATGAAATTATATATGTGTTTATATACATAATTGTATATGCATGGTTCACATATATGATCATCCTAGGTATCTTTACATCTTAATACTCACATACGTATTTATATGTATACTTGTATTTATGTGTAGTTTACATACATGATCATTTTCATAACATTCATTCTAACATTCTATACTCCATCATACTTGCATTGACACATGCATACTAGTTACTTGTACAGCATATACGAAATTATGCCTGACTTTCCTTATTAGTACATACACGTCTTGATAGTGCCATGGATCTTGACTTGCCTGTTAACTTGATTTTGACATTCCATCATATTTACTTCGACATATACATACTAATTACTTGTACAAGATACATGAAAATATTTCGGATTTTCCTTGTTAGTATATACACATGTCTTGATGGTGCCATGGATTCTAACTTGCCTGTTAACTTGATTTTTACATGGACCACATCTTGCTTGTTACTAGACATGTATATGTATTAATCTTGACATGATTAGTTTATTATATTTCCGGATTGATTTGCATGTAATATAACTTGAAATCTTGGGTTATGGGAGAACTAAAGGGTGGACAAATATTGTATCGTGAAAGGTTTAGAATAGGTTGCGCAACCGAAATAGGGGCCCATCCGCGGGGGCGCCCGGGTGGTACTGAGCCATCATCTCTTGTTTAGTCCATGTTGATGGGACGACCGATTACTCAGTAATCGGTATCTGCTTGAGTGCTTAGCGGCACGGCTGGTTCAGCGCCAGCATCTTGGCCGGGTCCCGGGTATGCACGGGTACTTTCACGATACGAGTCATTTCTTCACCACTTAGTTCAAAATATAAACTAAAATATGATATTAACTTAGACTTGATATGCATTAGTCTCCGTACTTGATATCGATCACATACGGTACATGTTTATTTCTTCACCACTTAGTTCAAAATATAAAATAAAATATGATATTAACCTAGACTTGATATGTATTAGTCTCCGTACTTGATATCGATCACATACGATACGAGTCATTTCTTCACCAGTTAGTTCAAATATAAAATAAAATATAATATTAACCTAGACTTGATATGTATTAGTCTCCGTACTTGATATCGATCACATACGATATGAGTCATTTATTCACCACTTAGTTCAAAATATAAAATAAAATATGATATTAACCTAGACTTGATATGTATTAGTCTCCGTACTTGATATCGATCACATACGATACAGATCTATTTCTTCACCAATTAGTTCACCATGCATTACATCAATTCATATTTTACTTGTTAATACATATTGCATGCTCTCTACCATACAAGTCTATTTATTCACCATTAGTCTCCATACTTGATAGCATGTACATTCTTGATATCATTACTTGATCATTTAATATTTTCCACACATGCGCATAGTTTCATATCCACACCCATATCTTACCTACTTGTTTATATTACACGCTCCGTACTTCTTATTATTTTACTTGCCGGGTTTGACCCTGAGCTCCCCCACACGCTCAGGTACTGAAGATGTGAGCGAGGATCTGCCACTGCATGATTCGTACTTTCTAGAGCAGACCGAGCAGCAATAGATTTATAGGCCTCCGCTTTTGTATTTTTGGTTTGGTATGTATCACTCCTTTGGGACTTTATTTCTAACTTTTGTATCAGTATTGTACTTGTTGCTGCTTATCTTAGACATGTATATCTTCTCTTTTATATGGCAGTAGACTAACTTCCAAGATCCTGGTTGATTACTAGTATTCAATTCCATTCATTTCTTCTTTTACATATTTATAGGCCTCGTGCACGTCGACTTACACGTGCCCGCCGGTAACGCACTCCGTTTTCGTATCCCTCCGGAAAATGGGGCGTTACAGAAGACTTGGACTAAATGGATTGTACTGCAGATACGCGTAGCTCATTAGTTGAGTACAACCACTCATGATTTCAATAGAGATTGGGGCTCTCCAGAGTAGGATCGAGGTATCGTATGGTTCAAAACGAGGTTCGAAGAGTGCAGTTTACCTCATTAATGAGTGAAGCCTATCAAAGAAAGCATGCACATTGTTGCTCCTTTCCATGGCTATTTTTCTTTCTTTGCTCGTCTAATTCCGATTTGTAACTACTCGTATCAGCTTAATAGTAATTAGTGCCTTTCGGAACTCTATTACCTTCACTTCTTCCTTGACTGTTGATGTGACGGTAACTAGATATTTCTTTTGAATTGACACAATTTCAATTAAAAAAGAAGGTAAGGCACTAGTCTCCTGTTTGAGAATAAACTGCTATTGAATGCACAACTAGTCTTTCTCTTCTGAACGATTTCACTGCAAGAAGAGTAAGTGCTCCTTTCAATATCCGGTGTGTTCGTAGGAACTCTGCCACCTATCCGTTGTTGAGTTACTGCCGGTGCACTAATAGGAGTAGACATCGAAATAAGAGCAGTTGTCGGACGTTAATCAGTAACCGGTGTGATGTTAGCAATTGAATGTGTATCGGCTGTGATCCTTTCTACTGTGATTGAAATAGTACGCATGGGTACAGTAAGCGCTGTCGGGTTAAAGCAATTAGTCTCTTATTTATAGGAGGAAGGAAGCCCTCACACAGTTGTCTGACTTTCTTTTAGTCTCTTTCGTCAGCTAGTATAGTAGACTATAGGTCATTCGGAAGGACTACGTATAGTTCTATTTTAGGGCGTAACGTTGTGGTTGTTTCCTCGACTGACCGAGAAAAATGACGTTTCATAGGCATTTTCTATTCATTTGGATTTTTGTTTTTCGGCACCATATTTAGATCTGCCTCTTCTTTGATCCGGAATTCGCAGCAAATCCTTGACTCCTCGAATACAATGGTATTCACACCTGGCGAATCTTTCACTCTACCTCCTCTGACTAAGACTATAGAATGTTCTAGTGAATTATGACCTTCGCCCAGAATGTGTGCAAATATATCATGTCGATTGCTCAACCGTATTTTGGTTATCTTACATAGAAAAGGAAACTTACCGATATCTTTGTATCCCTTCTTCCGAATCGAAAGAAAAGGGCATCGGCTGAAGCTTACCGATAGCCTGTAGGTATCGAATCTCAGACCGAAACAAGGGGATTGCAACGAAGCACCCATGCTCGAGTAGAAAAGCAGGATGGATACGAGGAAAGGTCAACGCTGTATGTACAGCCACTCAAACGACAGAGCACAGAGAAAGGCTCGGAGAACCAGAGTGTGGGATGCATACACAAACAATACGGGCAATGAGAAAGATCCCGATTCTAGTTAATAAAGCCTTTTGCATAAGCTGCAGACTATAAACACGAGGACGAAGTGACAATAGCAGAGGATTTAGTAAACCAATGCCCAACTGATGCTTAGAAACTGTCCATTGCAGAAATCGAGATCCGTGTAGGTCTTGAACAAATAGCGCTTTCCGAAAAAACCCTCGCTACAGGGAAATCCCCTCATCTCTGGTCCTGTCTGAACTAGAAATCTTCCAACCATGATGTCAAAATGATGGACTCACCTAAACCAGATAAATCAATGTGTAAATTGTTAAAGAGATATCCATACCGCCCAAACGACCGGTGGTGTCTCCATCTGTAAACGTATGCTAACGCATTGATGGTATCCTAGAGGTGAAAGACGAACCCCAAAATTGTCGATATTGAAAGAGCAGGCTTTCCAAAATGCTATGTCATCTTTCTCTCCATCCCGACCACCAAAGCTTTATGAAAAAACTCCTGAGATCGTCGGCCCCCATCATACCTTTTTTTCCTTCTTTTCTCATCCCCAGGCACAACGAGGCTGCTACGGAATTCACCCACTCGTCTGCCTTTCGTCGCGTTGCGTGCTTCAGAATGGATGTCCAAACGACTTGCTAGACACCGACATGGGCCATCTACAAAATGTGTCTCCACATCACTAGGGCAGTCCCGTCCCACCCATCACTTTGCGAAACGAGGATTTGATTAGAACAAAGGCACCCGGTAGGAAGCTCAGCCTGTGTTTCAGTTGAGGCTTTGTAGCCTGGTTTTGAACGAGAGGATATAGCCAACATTCAGGTACAACTGATGGGATGCCACAGGGATAGTTAGCCAACTCATAAGCGACGTCAAGAGGAAGGCACCTATCGCAGTCCTTCCTCCGGGCGCCTATTTCACATTTACGCCTAGACCCTCAATTTTCCTCTAGCCTTACTCCCGCTTTTCCCCGTAGGAAGCCCTTTTTTGATGCCCGTGGGTCTTTCCCTTCCGGCTGGATTGATCGAAACTGCCTTGTCTATTGCCTCAGCTGCTTTGGCTAATAGTAGACCAATAAGCCTAGTTCTGCTTGTACACCTGGTGTTCCATTTCCATCTGATCTTTTATCGAGCTAGTGAACAGTTTGATAGACTAGGGACTTGGGATCATGTTGCCTCTTTATGGGTCCGGCCTATTCAAGGCAACTCCCATCAGGACGAAATGTCTCCCACAAGTACTGAAGAAAGCGCTATTTGTCTTCCCCCTTCGCAATACCTCAAAAGGTCAACAAGAACTGATTGACTCAATCAAGGGCAAGTGAACCAACTCCTATTTTAGTATATTAGCTGCGCTTCCGCATTTGCTGTTTCGGGTATTAGAAGAGTTGACTCCGGTGATAGCTTTCATGTGCAACTCCCTTTTGGCCTATCCATATGCAACTTCTCATTCTGAAAAAAGAGAAAAGGCGATAACTTTCAATAATCCTTCTCTCATTCGGATGGGCTTTCTTTCCTCAAAGGCTCCCCTTAAAGTGAAAATTTCCCTGCCTAGCACCTACAGAGTGTAAGTATAAAGCTGGGTCCTCGTTCAAGTGATTTTTATCTGCTTCTTGCAGGGATAAGAGAACATGAAGATTGAAAGTATCGACTAGGCCTTTCTTTCTCTGATTAATTTCCTATTCAAAGACTAAGCTAAGAACGGATCGGAGAAGGTTACCAAGTTGAGTAGAGGGATGTGTTGCAGGGAACAAAAGTATTGAAATGAAGGATATGGCTAAGTTTATTTAGTTGTTTAGTTTTCTAAGCTCCCTCATTGTGTGTGCTAAGGTAACTAAGCTGATGGTCGTAACCATGAGATCTTCTCCAAAGTGTATCAAAACACTAGGAAGCACGATACCACATCCGCTTTAGATTGTGTCAAACCTAGAGCAGACACCAATCAATCAGTACCACTGATACCACCCAGTACATAACCTCACAAGTATAAGCAAGCGAGGAATGAGTCCCTGCTAGTAAGGTTTTGTCGACCCCAAAGTAGTTGATGACACAATAGATCTTTTAGTATGATATTGTTGGCTTCATTCCCGAGCTATTGAGTTGTGTGATCAAACCATAAATGAGCAGGAAGATCTAGGCAATGACATCGTAACTGCACTAAATGAGTGAAGCGATGGGCAGGAAGGGGGCGCATATGTACCGTCAATTGGGATGTCAGATGCTTTTATATGTTTGCGATGCTTTCTTAAGCACTCGACAATCGAATGACGAGAAGAAAGATCGTAGCGAATTGAAGGATTATAACTATGATTTTGTTTATGATCTGCTTGCAGCTATTATTATTCATCGAAATTTGCTTGGGAGAAAACTTCCACTCATACATAATATTGCCTATTTGTGGACGGACTCTCTAGCTCTGTTCCTTTTTTCTTCTTTCTTTCGAAATTACTCTCTTGCTATGTATGTGAGCAAAGAGAAAGGGAACAGGTGGTCGAAATTATGTGAGAGAAAAAACCTCTTGGTTCCATTCTCCGGAGGACAGAATAGCACTACGTTAGTGAAATTGAGCGGAAAGCCTGTTACGCCTTGTTTTTGTTTGACCAACCTATCTTCTTTCTAGTTGCAAGCTCTCTTCGGTCGTCCAATCCCTGGGCAGTACATTGTGTTTGTCTCATTTTTCTATATTTTTGTGATTTTCTTAAAATTTTTAATATAATCACTTAAAATAATATTATTTTAATCACCGGTGGGTCCTACACATACTTTTACTAGTCTCTCTTTTTTGACTTGTAAAGATGAAGTTTGACTTTTTTGGTTAGTTTAATTTGAAATTACAACCTTAAACAACTATAATAATCTATTATTAGTATTCATTTGTCCTATGCCTATTTTGTTTTATTCACCCATACCTCCTTCACCATAGTTGTCCTTTGGTCAAGAATGACAAACCATTATGTTACCCCATATCTCTTCTTTATTTATATATATTTCTTCCCCTCTTTTCATTTGTTTTCTCTCCTTTATTTTTCATTCATCTCTTTCTTTTATTTTTTTCTACTCCAACTCAAGAGAAGAAGAAAAGAGAAGAAAAGAGGAGAAAAAGAATAAAAAGAGAAGTTCTTTAGTCTCAATATAGGCTTACCTTCCTTAACTTATCAAGGCAAGTAAAATCACATCCCCTCTCATGTTTTATTTCTAATTATATTTGTTTATGGTTAACTTAGAATCTTGATTTGTTAAAACTTAAAAACATGTCTCTATACAAAAATCTCTATGATTATTCTAGAAAAATAAAAATATGATTTTTTATACTTTACCCTATGTTTATATATCGAATTTATCATTTTATTTATAATCTCTCATTCTTAAACTACAAGTTGTAAAGTTAAACTATATGCTTTATTTTTAAATTATAAAAATACTACCTTTATAAATATTCATCATATTTGGATATATATTTGAATTTTCCATATAAGTTAATTATATATAATGCAATCATTTTTAAATCACTTTCCACTTGCCATTAGAATATATGTATATATATATATATGTATGTATATATTCATAATCATGTTTTAAAAAGAAGATTTCAAATAAATAAGTTTCTACATTAAATTGTTAAAATATTTCTTTCATACGAAATATTATGTTAGGTCATAATTCTTTCTAGGCTAATCCATGTTTAAATATATACATATATATATATATATATATATATATATATATATACATGTCTAAGATTTAACAAATTTGCTACTTTCCATACTATGAAATCATTCTAGAATTTAGAAAATCAATATGTTGTTAAACTAATTGTTATAAAAGTGTTAAGCCTATTTAATTCCTATCCTTACAATTTAGTACCCATTTGCCTAATGTGTTTATATGCATAATTGTATTGCGTGGTTTATATACATGATCATTATTTGCATAACACATTCTAGTATTCTATGACATCATGCTTGCCTTAAAATATACATACCAGTAAATTGTACAACATATATGAAATTATATATATGTTTATATGTATAATTGTATATGCATGATTCACATATATGATCATCCTAGATATCTTTACATCTTAATACTCACATACGTATTTATATATATACTTGTATTTATGTGTAGTTTACATACATGATTATTTTCATAACATTCATTCTAACATTCTATACTCCATCATACTTGTATTGACACATACATACTAGTTACTTGTACAACATATACGAAATTATGTCGGATTTTTCTTATTAGTACATGCACGTCTTGATAATGTCATAGATCCTGATTTGCTTGTTAACTTGATTTTGATATTCTATCATATTTACTTTGACATATACATACTAATTACTTGTACAAAATACATGAAAATATTTCAGATTTTCCTTATTAATATATACACATATCTTGATGGTGCCATGGATCCTAACTTGCCTGTTAACTTAATTTTGACATGGACCACATCTTACTTGTTACTAGACATATATATGTATTAATCTTGACATGACTAGTTTATCATATTCCGAATTGATTTGCATGTAATATAACTTGAAATCTTGGGTTATGGGAGAACTAAAGAGTGGACAAATATTGTATCGTGAAAGGTTTAGGATAGGTTGCGCAACCGAAATAGGGGTCCATCCGCGGGGGCGCCCGGGTGGTACTGAGCCATCATCTCTTGTTTAGTCCATGTTGATGGGACGAACGAATACTCAGTATCGGTATCTGCTTGAGTGCTTAGCGGTACGGCTGGTTCAGCACCAGCATCTTGGCCCGGTCCCGGGTATGCACGGGTACTTTCACGATACGAGTCATTTCTTTACCATTCAGTTCAAAACATTAACTAAAATAAGATATTAACTTAGACTTGATATGTATTAGTCTTCGTACTTGATATCGATCACACACGATACAGATCTATTTCTTCACCAATTAGTTCACCATGCATGTGCATATGCTTTTTACATCAAGTTATATTTTACTTGTTAGTGCATATTGCATACTTCCTATGATACAGGTTTATTTCTTCAACAGTTAGTTCAAATATAAAATAAAATATGATATTAATTTAGACTTGATATGCATGTACATTCTTCCTTGATGTCATTACTTGAGCATTTAATATTTTCCACACATTCGCATACTTTCATATCCACACTCATATCTAACCTATTTGTTTATATTACACGCTCTGTACTTCTTATTGTTTTACTTGCCGGTTTGACCCTGAGCTCCCCCACACGCTCAGGTACTGAAAATGTGAGCGAGAATCTGCCATTGCACGATCCGTACTTTCTAGAGCTGGTTGAGCAGCAGTAGATTTATAGGCCTCCGCTTTTGTATTTTTGCTTTGGTATGTATCACCCTTTTGGGACTTTATTTCCAACTTTTATATCAGTATTGTACTTGTTGTTTCTTATGTTGATATGTATATCTTCTTTTTTATATGGCAGTAGACTAATTTCCAAGATCCTGGTTGATGACTAGTATTCAGTTCCATTCATTTCTTCCTTTACATACTTATAGGTCTCGTGCACGTCGACTTATACGTGCCCACCGGTAACGCATTCCGTTTTCGTATTCCTCCGGTAAATGGGGCGTTACAGAGTGGTATCAAAGCTCTAGATTAATTAAGGATGTCTTTAGAACTACTGCCATATATAAACATGTCCAAATTTTTTCTTTGATCTGAAATCTTATTTTAGTCCTATTACTAGTTGATTTTCTATCTTTCCTTATTCTTTTATCCATACCATATCTATCTTTTGATTTTCCATGTACCTAGTCTTGAACTTCTGCTATTTGAGTCCTATTGAGTTGACATGGTAATTATAGAGGTTTATTCTTAGTCGACAACAATTACAGTCATTCATTAGAACTATAGCAAGCGGATTTATTAGATACTCCATAGTTGATTTTCGACTAAAATCATATGCTTTCGCTATAATGAGTCTTATCTATTGGCATGGCAATAATTGATTTGCAGGCAATTATTGCAGCTATTCGGAAGGATCTTAATAAGTGAGACTCATAATATTTTTTCCATTATATATCTTTGTTTATTTATCCCACTAGTTTAGATAGTATGACAAGTTAGTTTTCAACTATATTTTGATTGGAACTATTTTCTTAGTAACCACATTCATATCAATTGATTGATATCTTATAATTCCAATCAGTTAAAAAAATTAAATTTCGAGGACGAATTTTTTTTGTAAGGAGGGTAGAATGTAACAACCTAATTTCGTCATAACTTATATTCTTAATATCAGATTAATCCCAAAGTGAATACGTTGTGTTTGTCTCATTTTTCTATATTTTTGTGATTTTCTTGAAATTTTTAATATAATCACTTAAAATAATATTATTTTAATCACCGGTGGGTTCTACACATACTTTTACTAGTCTCTCTTCTTTGACTTGTAAAGATAAAGTTTGACTTTTTTTTGTTAGTTTAATTTGAAATTATAACCTTAAATAACTCTAATAACCTATTATTAGTATTCATTTGTCCTATGCCTATTTTGTTTTATTCACCCATACCTCCTTCATCATACTTGTCCTTTGGTCAAGAATGACAAACCATTATGTTACCCCATATCTCTCCTTTATTTATATCTTTTTCTTCCCCTCCTTTCATTTGTTTTCTCTCTTTTATTTTTCATTCATCTCTTCTTTTTATTTTTTTCTACTCCAACTCAAGAGAAGAAGAAAAGAGAAGAAGAAGAAAAGAGAAGAAAAGAGGAGAAAAAGAATAAAAAGAGAAGTTCTTTAGGCTCAACATAGGCTTACCTTCCTTAACCTATCAAGACAAGTAAAATCACATCCCCTCTCATGTTTTATTTCTAATTCTAATTGTTTATGATTAACTTAGAATCTTAATTTGTTAAAACTTAAAAACATAATGTCTCTATACAAAAATCTCTATGATTATTCTAGAAAAATAAAAATATGATTTTTTATACTTTACCCTATGTTTATATATCGAATTTATCATTTTATTTATAATCGCTCATTCTTAAACTACAAGTTGTAAAGTTAAACTATATGCTTTATTTTTAAATTATAAAAATACTACCTTTATAAATATTCATCATATTTAGATATACATTTGAATTTTCCATATAAGTTCTTTATATATAATGCAATGATTTTTAATTCACTTTCCACTTGCCATTAGAATATAGGTATATATATATATATGTATGTATGTATTCATAATCATATTTTAAAAAGAAGATTTCAAATAAATAAGTTTCTACATTAAATTGTTAAAATATTTCTTTCATACAAAATATTATGTTAGGTCATAATTCTTTCTAGGCTAATCCATGTTTAAATATATACATATATATATACATATCTAAGATTTAACAAATTTGCTACTTTCCATACTATGAAATCATACTAGAATTTAGAAAATTAATATGTTGTTAACTAATTGTTATAAAAGTGTTAAGCCTATTTAATTCTTATCCTTACAATTTAGTACCCATTTGCCTAATGTGTTTATATGCATAATTGTATTGCGTGGTTTACATACATGATCATTATTTGCATAACACATTCTAGTATTCTATGTCTATCATGCTTGCCTTAACATATATATACCAGTAACTTGTACAACATATATGAAATTATATATGTGTTTATATGTATAATTGTATATGCATGATTCACATATATGATCATCCTAAATATCTTTACATTTTAATACTCACATACGTATTTATGTGTATACTTGTATTTATGTGTAGTTTACATACATGATCATTTTTATAACATTCATTCTAACATTCTATACTCCATCATACTTGCAATGACACATACATACTAGTTACTTGTATATCATATACGAAATTATGTCGGATTTTTCTTATTAGTACATACACGTCTTAATAATGTCATGGATCCTGATTTGCTTGTTAACTTGATTTTGACATTCTATCATATTTACTTTGATATATACATACTAATTACTTGTACAAGATACATGAAAATATTCCGAATTTTTCTTGTTAGTATATACACATGTCTTGATGGTGCCATGGATCCTAATTTGCCTGTTAACTTGATTTTGACATGGACCATATCTTTCTTGTTACTAGACATGTATATGTATTAATCTTAATATGATTACTTTATCATATTCTGGATTGATTTACATGTAATATAATTTGAAATCTTGGGTTATGGGAGAACTAAAGGGTGGACAAATATTGTATCGTGAAAGGTTTAGGATAGGTTGCACAACCGAAATAGGGGCCCATCCGCGGGGGCGCCCGAATGGTACTGAGCCATCATTTCTTGTTTAGTTCATGTTGATGGGACGACCGAATACTCAGTATCGGTATCTGCTTGAGTGCTTAGCGGCACGGCTGGTTCAGCGCCAGCATCTTGGCCGGGTCCCGGGTATGCACGGGTACTTTCACGATACGAGTCATTTCTTCACCATTCAGTTCAAAACATTAGCTAAAATAAGATATTAACCTAGACTTGATATGTATTAGTCTCCGTACTTGATATCGATCACATACGATACAGATCTATTTCTTCACCAATTAGTTCACCATGCATGTGCATAAGTTTTTTTACATCAAGTTATATTTTACTTGTTAGTGCATATTGCATACTTCCTATGATACAGTTTTATTTCTTCACCAGTTAGTTCAAATATAAAATAAAATATGATATTAATTTAGACTTGATATGCATGTACATTCTTCCTTGATATCATTCTTGATCATTTAATATTTTCCACACATGCGCATAATTTTATATCCACACTCATATCTAACATATTTGTTTATATTACACGCTCCGTACTTCTTATTATTTTACTTGTCGGGTTTGACCATGAGCTCCCCCACACGCTCAGGTACTGAAGATGTGAGCGAGAATCCACCATTGCACGATTCATACTTTCTAGAGCTGGTTGAGCAGCAGTAGATTTATAGGCCTCCGCTTTTGTATTTTTGGTTTGGTATGTATCACCTTTTTGGGAGTTTATTTCTAACTTTTATATCAGTATTGTACTTATTGCTTCTTATGTTAGACTTTTATATCTTTTTTTTATATGGCAGTAGACTAACTTCCAAGATCCTGGTTGATGACTAGTATTTAGTTCCATTCATTTCTTCATTTACATACTTATAGGCCTCGTGCACGTCAACTTACACGTGCCCGCCGGTAACGCATTCTGTTTTCGTATCCCTCCGGGAAATGGAGTGTTACAACAATGGTATTTCACACCTGGCGAATTTTTTACTCTACCTCCTCTGACTAAGACTATAGGATGTTCCTGCGAATTATGACCTGCGCCCGGAATGTGAGCAAATATATCATGTCGATTGTTCTACCGTACTATGGCTATCTTACGTAGAACTGAATTTGGTTTTTCAGTGTTCTCGTCAGAACACGCAAGCATACTCCTTACTTCTGGAGACATTGATCTGAAGCTCGAGTACAGTTCGTGCACCGTTTTTCTTCTCTACCATGACGAATCAATTGATTGAATGTAGACATTAATCTCTTTCTAATGTCCTTCCCCCCTTTGCCCTATCACTAGTGGTTATGATGCGAACCTAATCAAGAATAACGAGACCCGTAAAACAAAAGGAAAATCTAAGAACGTCTACGATCAGGTTTGGTTGGGAAACCTCGACTCGTTGCTTCAACAAAAATAAGAATCTCGGTATAATTAATCTCAACCCGTTGTTTAATGCGAAATAAGAACCTTGGTATAAAGAATACGCCACAAACGGTAGTGGAAATATGTTTGATAAGTCGATGATGAACGCCATGGAAGAATTCTAATAAGTTCTAATAGTCCTTCAAAAAACCAAAGAGAATAAAACTCACCAATTATCTATAAACTATGATGTCCCTTCTATTCCATTAAACGCCTATTTATAGGCTAAAAAAATATAAGGAAAGTTCCTACAAGAAATGTTCCAGAAATAAAAACAAAATAAAAAGAAACGCCCAAAATAAAAAAAAAGAAAACAATCAGAAATAGAAACGAAACAAAAGGAAATAATCATCCCTTAATTTGGAACGTTTTTGCGCCGGAAATCTCTCTGTTCTCATATGCAACCACACCCAATCGCCGGATTCAAAAACAAGCTTGTGACGCCTCTTGTTGGCTTGTTTTGCATACTACTCCGTTCTTCTCTCAATGTTGAGCATTGCCTTCATATGTATCTACTTAACAAAATCAGCCTTTTTCTTTCCATCCAAATTAACACGCTCAGAAACAGGTAATAGAGATAAATCCAATTGAGTCAAAGGATTAAACCCATAAACAATTTCAAACGGTGAGAATTTAATAGCAGAATGAATAGACCTATTATAAGCAAACTCAATATGTGGTAAACACTCTTCCCATATTTTGATATTCTTTTTAATTATTACCCTCAATAAAGTAGACAAAATCCTATTTACTACTTCGGTTTGACCATCAGTTTGTGGGTGACAAGTAATAGAAAACAAAAGTTTGGTATCTAGCTTACACCACAAAGTCTTCCAAAAATAACTCAAGAACTTAGCATCTCTATCCGAAACAATGGTTCTAGGCATGCCATACAATCTCACAATCTATCCACAAAGTCTTCCAAAAGTAACTTAAGAAATCAGCAACATGCGAAGCATCATCCGTTTTGTGATATGAAATAAAGTGTGTCATCTTAGAAAATCTATCCACAATCACTTAGTCGAATCTCTTCCACGTTTAGTCCTAAGTAATCCTAACACAAAGTCCATTGAAATATCAATCCAAGGCTCACTAGGAATCCGCAAAGGAGTATACAAACCGTTGGGTTGCACTCTGGATTTAGTTTGCCTACATGTGACACATCTGCCACAAATCCGCTCAACATCTCGTTTCATGTGTGGCCAATAGAAGTGTTCCTGTAAAACAGCTAAGATCAAAATGTCCCATAATCCCCTTCCATGGGATTCCTGTACTAACAAATCCCTCAAAAAACAGTTAGGCACACATAACTTATTTTCTCGAAATAAGAATCTATCATGTCTAAAGAACTTACCACAAGTGTTTTTCTCAAAGCCTGGTACTCTTCACAAAATTCGTGGTCATCAATATATAAACTTTTAATGTGTTCAAAACCAAGCAATTTTGCATCAAGTGTAGAGAGTAATGCATATCTGCGAGAAAGTGCGTCGGCGACTACATTCTCCTTACCTTGCTTATACCGGATGACATATGGAAATATCTCAATGAACTCTACCCAATGAGCATGCCTTTTATTTAGTTTGTGTTGGCCCTTCAAGTATTTCAAGGACTCATGATCAGTGTTAATCACGAACTCCTTAGGCCATAGGAAGTGCTGCCATGTCTCCAAAGCTCGAACCAATGCATACAACTCTTTATCATAAGTCAGGTAGTTTAAGACTGTCTCGCTTAATTTCTCGCTGAAGTAAGCAATTGGTCATCTCTCCTGTATAAGAACTGCGCCTATGTCATTACCTAAAGCATCACATTCAATCTCAAACGTTTTAGAAAAGTTAGATAAAGATAATAAGGGAGCGTTCGTTAGTTTCTCTTTGATTAGCTAAAACGCCTTCTCTTGTTTTTCTCCCCATCTAAATCCGACGTTCTTGTTGATTACTTCGGTAAGTGGTGCGGCTATGCTACTAAAGTCCTTCACAAACCGCCAGTAAAAACTAGCAAGTCCATGAAAACTACGAACATTACTTACACTTGTGGGACTCGGCCACTCTTGGATTGCACGTACCTTCTCTTTATCAACCTATATAGCCTATGCACTAACAACAAATCCCAGAAATATAAAGTTATCGGTGCAAAAATTACACTTCTTGAGGTTAGCAAATAACTTTTCTTGCTTAAGCACGTCTAAAACCGATTTCAAATGTACGGCATGATCATCCAAGTTTTTACTATAAATGAGTATATCATCAAAATAGATAACAAACCTGTCTATAAATGCTCGCAAAACATGATTCATAAGTTTCATAAAAGTGCTTGGTGCATTAGTCAACCCAAAAAGCATAACTAACCATTCATACAAAGCATATTTTGTTTTAAAGGCAGTTTTCCATTCATCTCCTTTCATTCTAATATGATGATAACCACTCTTTAAATCAATCTTTGAGAACACATAAGAACCATGCAACTCATCTAACATGTCATCTAAGCGAGGAATAGGATGACGATACTTTACCGTTATATTGTTGATAGCTCGGCAATCAACGCACATTCTCCACGTCCCATCCTTCTTAGGTACCGGAACAGCGCACGGACTCATGCTCTCCCTCACGTACCTCTTCTCCAACAACTAATTACCTGCCGTTGAAGCTCCTTTGTCTCCTCAGGATTGCTCCTATAGGCTGGTCGGTTTAGAATTATCGCACCGAGAACAAAATCAATTTGATGTGAAATCCCTCGAATTGGTGGTAGTCCATGTGGTGTTTCCTCGGGAAAGACATTCTCAAATTCCTGCAAAAAAGAAACAATAGAACTAGGCAAAGCAGGGTCAAGTTCGTTAGTGTTTAAAAATGCCTCTTTGTACAAAAGTACAATCATCGGCTGATTTGAAAACATTGCTCGCTTAATCTCACTCACTTTTGCGTAAAAATTCTTTTGTTTTCTCTCTGATTTTCTCTTAATGGCTGAATTTTGATTTTCTTCTCTCATTTTGCTCGGCCACTCTCCGATTTTCACTCTTTTTCTTTTGCTCACTCTCTTTCTTTTGATCACTCTCTTTTTGCAACCTCACTTGATCTTCATAAACCTGTTTCGGTGTCATTGGCACAAGAGTGATGGGTTTTTGGTTGAGCACGAACGAGTATTTGTTGGTGAAGCCATCTTGCTTAACTTTCCGATCGAATTGCCACGGTCGGCCTAATAACAAATGTCCAGCTTGCATCGGAACTACATTACACAAAACTTCATCTTCATATTTTCCGATGCGGAATGAAACCAAAACCTACTATTCACCTTTACCTCACCACTATTATTCAGCCATTGTAACTTGTACGGTTTAGGATATTTCAGTATGGGCAGTCCTAATTTCTCCACTAAGGTTGTGCTTGCAATATTAGTACAACTTGCTCCATCAACAATCATACTGCATACCTTATCTTTGACGGAGCACCTAGTATGAAAGATGTTCTCCCGCTACATTTCTTCAACTTCTTTTGCTTGCAAGCTTAGAAGTCTTCTTGACACCAACAATTCACCTTGAACCGCATAGTCTTCATCATCCACGTCCTCCAATGGTGGCATAGAGCTGGTATCGGACTCGTCGTCGGTTTCAATCTCTCCATTACCCCTTATCACCATGACTCTTTTGTTAGAGCATTGATTTGTTATGTGATCCCTAGCTTGGCATTTAAAATACTTAATGTCACGATTTTTAGAAGTGGAAGGGTCGGATTTACCTTGAGTGCCATGGTTGGTTGTCTCTTATTTTGACTCGAATTTAGGTTTTGAAACTGGTTTCTCCTCTTTCTTCGCATGATTCAGTTTTCATGGGGAAAAACCCGAATTATGGGATGCACGTGTACCACCCCTCCTCTTGAGTTGTTACTCCACCTTGATTGCCATGTGCACCATATCCTCTAATTCCACATAATGCTGCATTTCCACCCTATCATGAATTTTTTGATTCAAGCCATTCAAGAATCTAGCTATAGTAGCTTCTTGGTCTTCTTCGATATTAGCCCGGATCATAGCAATTTTCATCTCTTGATAATAATCCTCCACACTCTGGTTACCTTGTTGGAGCGTTTGCAATTTATTGTACAACTCCTGGTAGTAATGGTTGGGCACAAACCGCTTCCTCATCACTATTTTCATCTCTTCCTACGTCTCTACTGGTCGTTCCCTATTTTGCTACCTGTTAACCACTAACTGATTCCACCACTCAATAGCACAGTTAGAAAACTCAATGGCAGCAAGTTTTACCTTCTTCATTTCAGAGTAGTTGTGGCAATCGAACACTAACTCTACCTTTTTCTCCCACTCAAGATAAGCCTCGGGGTCGTTTCTTCCTTGAAATGCTGGAATGTTCATCTTAATACTACCCAAGTTGTTATCTTCTCGATTCCTATCTTCTCTAAACCGCCCTCCATATCTCCTATTACCAACAACTAAACCCCAATCTTCTTCATCAAAACTAGCCCCATAATACTGTCCATCTTCATCTCTCACTCCTCGATGTCGAACTATTTCCTTCCTACGCATATTATGAGTGTTTTGTAGCTGCTCCAAATGTGTATTCTCCATCCGATCAATCCACTCATGTACTTGCTCCAATTCTAATCTCATCACATGCCTTATCTCACTCATCATGGCCTCCATGAGCAACTTTGGGTTAGCTATCCATGTATCACCTTCAGCATTGCTCTTTTACTGTTGTAAGACATGATTGCTGCAAATCAAAGTTAGAAAACAAAAAAGGAAAAAGGCCTCACACACTCCCTCACGTGTTTCACTCAAAGAATGATTCACTCTATTCCACTCGTGTTTCACTCAGTATAATCGGCTTTTACCCTCTAATATACTCACCACTCTTGCCTTTTCCACTCGATAATGCTCTTTCAGTTCTTTTGAAACTATTCGAACAATATTCAAAAGTCTAGTAACAATTCACCAAGAACTCACCAAGAGAATTCAGGTTCAAAAGGTAAGAAAAGAAGGGATATGGGTGTTAGATTTTCAAAGCACAATTCAGTAAAATTTCCAAAAAAAAATTTTTTGTCTTTGGGGTGAGGTGATTTTCGGGCTTATTGGAAACAAACAAAAAAAAAGAATCTTCTCTCTTTTTTTTCGGACCCTTTTTTTAGACCCCTTTTTTTCGGATTTTTTTTCCGATTTTTTTATTTTTGGACCCTTTTTTTCAGATTCTTTCTTTCGTTACTAACAGAACAAGATTTTGAATGGGGTAAAAGAAAGAAATTCGGCTAGATAAGGAAAGGAAACTAAATTTAAATGGGATAGGCAAACCTGAGACGAGAAATCATTTGCTCTGATACCAAATGATGCGAACCCCGCCAAGAATAACGAGACCCGTAGAACAAGAGGAAAAATCCAAGAACGTCTCGATCAGGTTTGGATGGGAGATCTCGACCTATTGCTTCAACAAAAACAAGAAACTCAGTATAATTAATCTCAACCCGTTGTTTAATACGAAGTAAGAATCTTGGTATAAGGAAGACGCCACAAACGGCAGTAGAAAGCCGTTTGATAAGTCGATGGTGAGCACCACAGAAGAATTTCGATAAGTTTGAATAGTCCTTCAAAGAACCAAAGAGAATAAACTCATCAATTATCTTTAAACTGTCTCCCTTCTATTCCATTAGACGTCTATTTATAGGTTAAAAAAATACAAGAAAAGTTCCTACAAGGAAAGTTTAAGAAATAGAAACAAAACAAAAGGAAACAATCAGCCCCTTAATTTGGCTGATCAATACAAGAAAAGTTCTAGAAATAGAAACAAAACAAAAGGAAATAATCAGCCCCTTAATTTGGCTGATCAATACAAAGAAAGTTTTAGAAATAAAACAAAAGGAAACAATCAGTTTTGACCGGATTCTTCTAATAGTTGAATCATGTTGATGCATTTTTGTTGAACACGTGAACCATCCGCAATGGATTTCTACGAATTTGCTTGAGCCCAAACCTCTTGAATCAGCCCATTAAGTGCATATTTGATGTACTTTTCTCGTGCTCTTGTAACCAGTCCAGTTGGAACTTGAACTGGCTCTTTTGCAGTCATGCCATTATTTGCATCACTACCTCCTCCGATTAAGACTATAGGATATTCCTCCGAATTATGACCTTCGCTCGGAATGTGAGCAAATATATCATGTCGATTTCTCAACCGTATTTTGGCTATCTTACGTAGAGCTGAATTTGGTTTTTTCGGTGTTCTGGGGACATTGATCCGAAGCTCGAGTACAGTCCGTGCACTGTTTTTCTTCTCTACCATGACGAATCAATTTATTGAATGTAGACATCCATCTCTTTCTAATGTCCTTCCCCCCTTTGCCCTATCACTAGTGATCACTGCTGATCCAAAGCACCCCTTTTCCATTCATAGAGAGATCCAATCGTCAAAATAAAAAAAGGCCATCAAAGCATCCCGAATGGAAGGAATCGCTTTCTCGTGTACGCGAACGGTTAAACAAAGAGAGATTTTAATAGTCAATCAGATCGAGTAATTGGTTTATGGTCACACAGAAAAATCAATCTTACTGATAGGAATGGCCTTTGCCTTTCCCTACTTAATTAGCAAACAAACAAGTAAGAGGGAGAGGTATACGAGTTCAACTTCTCGTACTATCATGTCTAATACATCATTGTCAAAAAATTTCAATCTCACTGTGTAACAACCTAATTTCAACATAACTTATATTCTTGATATCAGATTAATCCCAAAATGAATGTGTTGTGTTTGTCTCATTTTTCTATATTTTTGTGATTTTCTTAAAATTTTCAAGATAGTAACTTAAAATAATATTATTTTAATCACCGGTGGGTCCTACACATATTTTTACTAGTCTCTCTTCTTTTGACTTGTAAAGATGAAGTTTGACTTTATTTGGGTTAGTTTAATTTGAAATTATAATTTTAAACAACTCTAATAACCTATTATTAGTATTCATTTGTTCTATACCTATTTTGTTTTATTCACACACATACCTTACTTTACCATACTTGTCCTTTGGACAAGCATGACAACCATCATCTAATCCCCTATTTCCCTCATTTATTATATTTTTTTCTTCCCTTTCATTTATTTTCTCCCCTTCATTTTTCATTCACCTCCTTTTTATTTTTTTTACTCCAACTCAAGAGAAGAAGAAAAGAGAAGAAGAATAAGAAAAGAGAAGAAAAAGAGAAGAAGAATAAGAAAAGAGAAGAAGAATAAGAAAAGAGAAGAAAAAGAAAAGAAGAAGAAGTTCCCTAGCCTCAAGATAGGCTTACCTTCTCTAACCAATCAAGGCAAGTAAAATCACATCCCCTCTCATGTTTTATTTCTAATTCTAATTGTTTATGGTTAATTTAGAATCTTGATTTGTTTAATTTTAGAAATGTGATATCTTTATATAAAATTCTCTATGATTATTTTAAATATAAAAATATGATTCTTACACTCTACTCTATGTTCATGTATTAAATTTATGATTTTATTTAAGATCTCCTATGCTTAAACTATAAGTTACAAACTTAAACTATATGTTTTATTTTGAAATTACAAAGAAACCACCTTTATGAATGTTCATCATATTGGATATAAATTTAAAGTTTCCTACATAAGTTCTTGTATAATGCAATGATTTTAAAATTATTTTCCACTTGCCATTAGAAAATATGTATATATATACATTTATTTATTTATTCATTATCATGTTTTAAAGAGAGAGTTTCATATAAGTTTTACATTAAATTTACTAAAATATTTCTTTTATGCAAGCTATTATATTAGGTCATAATTTCTTTATGCTAATTCATGTTTACTTGAAATATATATATTTGTCTAAGATTTAACAAATTTGCTACTTTCCATACTATGAAATCATACTAGAATTTAGAAAATCAATATGTTGTTAAACTAATTGTTATAAAAGTGTTAAGCCTATTTAATTCTTATCCTTACAATTTAGTACCCACTTGCCTAATGTGTTTATATGCATAATTGTATTGCGTGGTTTACATACATAATCATTATTTGCATAACACATTCTAGTATTCTATGACTAACATGCTTGCCTTAACATATACATACTAGTAACTTGTACAACATATATGAAATTATATATGTGTTTATATGCATAATTGTATATGCATGATTCACATATATGATCATTCTAGGTATCTTTACATCTTAATACTCACATACGTATTTATATGTATACTTATATTTATGTGTAGTTTACATACATGATCATTTTCATAACATTCATTCTAACATTCTATACTCCATCATACTTGCAATGACACATACATACTAGTTACTTGTACAACATATACGAAATTTTGTCGGATTTCCTTATTAGTACATACACGTCTTGATAATGTCATGGATCCGGATTTGCTTGTTAACTTGATTTTGACATTCCATCATATTTAATTTGACATATACATACTAATTACTTGTACAAGATGCATGAAAATATTCCGGATTTTCCTTGTTAGTATATACACATGTCTTGATGGTGCCATGGATCCCAACTTGCCTGTTAACTTGATTTTGACATGAACCACATCTTACTTGTTACTAGACATGTATATGTATTAATCTTGACATGATTAGTTTATCATATTTCCAGATTGATTTGCATGTAATATAACTTGAAATTTTGGGTTATGGGAGAACTAAAGGGTGGACAAATATTGTATCGTGAAAGGTTTAGGATAGGTTGCGCAACCGAAATAGGGGCCCATCCGCGGGGGCGCCCGGGTGGTACTGAGCCATCATCTCTTGTTTAGTCCATGTTGATGGGACGATCGATTACTCAGTAATCGGTATCTGCTTGAGTGCTTAGCGACACGGCTGGTTCAGCACCAGCATCTTGGCCGGGTCCCGGATATGCACGGGTACTTTCACGATACGAGTCATTTCTTCACCACTTAGTTCAAAATATAAAATAAAATATGATATTAAGCTAGACTTGATATCTATTAGTCTCCGTACTTGATATCGATCACATACGATACAGATTTATTTCTTCACCAGTTAGTTCAAAATATAAAATAAAATATGATATTAAGTTAGACTTAATATGCATGTATATCTCTACTTGATATTGCTACTTAATCATTACTGTTTTCATACATGTGCATATGCTTTTTATATCAAGTCATATTTTACTTTTTTAGTGCATATTGCACACTCCCTATGAAACGAGTCATTTCTTCACCACTTAGTTCAAAATATAAAATAAAATATGATATTAACCTAGACTTGATATGTATTAGTCTCCGTACTTGATATCGATCACATACGATACAGATCTATTTCTTCACCAATTAGTTCACCATGCATGTGCATATGCTTTTTACATCAATTCATATTTTACTTGTTAGTACATATTTCATGCTCCCTACCATACAAGTCTATTTATTCACCATTAGTCTCCATACTTGATAGCATGTACATTCTTTCTTGATATCATTACTTGATCATTTAATATTTTCCACACATATGCATAGTTTCATATTCACACCCATATCTTACATATTTGTTTATATTACACGCTCCGTAGTTCTTATTATTTTACTTGCCGGGTTTGACCATGAGCTCCCCCACACGCTCAGGTACTGAAGATATGAGCGAGGATCCGCCACTGCATGATCCGTACTTTCTAAAGCAGACCGAGCAGCAATAGATTTATAGGCCTCCGCTTTTGTATTTTGGTTTGGTATGTATCACCTCTTTGGGACTTTATTTCTAACTTTTGTATGAGTATTGTACTTATTGCTGCTTATCTTAGACATATATATCTTCTTTTTTATATGGCAGTAGACTAACTTTCAAGATCCTGATTGATGACTAGTATTCAGTTCTATTCATTTCTTCTTTACATACTTATAGGCCTCGTGCACGTTGACTTACACGTGCCAGCCGGTAACGCACTCCGTTTTCGTATCCCTTCGAAAAATGGGGCGTTACAGAGTGGTATCAGAGCTCTAGGTTAATTTAGGATTTCTTAGGGACTACTGTCATATATAAACATGTCCAAAAATTTTTTTGATCTGAAATCTTATCTTGGTCCTATTATTAGTTAATTTTCTATCTTGCCTTATTTTTTTATCCATACCATATATATCTTTTGATTTTCTATGTACCTAGTCTTGTACTTCTGCTGTTCGAGTCCTATTGAGTTGACGTGGTAATTATAGAGGTTTATTCTCAGTTGACAATAATTACAGCCATTCATTAGATTTATAACAAGCGGATTTATGAGATACTCCATAGTTGATTTTCGACTAAAATCATATGCTTTATCTATAATGAGTCTTATCTATTGGCGTGGCAATAATTGATTTGCAGGCAATTATTGCAGCTATTCGCAAGGATCTTAATAAGTGAGACTTATGATATTTTTTTCCATTATATATCTTAGATTATTTATCCAACTAGTTTAGATAGTATGGCAAGTTAGTTTTCAATTATATTCTGATTAGAACTATTTTCTCAATAACCAAATTCTTATCAATTGATTGATATCTTATTCTCCAATTAGTAAAAAAAAAAAAAATTAAATTTCGAGGACGAAATTTTTTTATAAGGAGGGTAGGATGTAACAACCTAATTTCAACATAACTTATATTCTTGATATCAGATTAATCCCAAAATGAATGTATTGTGTTTGTCTCATTTTTCTATATTTTTGTGATTTTCTTAAAATTTTCAAGATAGTAACTTAAAATAATATTATTTTAATCACCGGTGGGTCCTACACATATTTTTACTAGTCTCTCTTCTTTTGACTTGTAAAGATGAAGTTTGATTTTTTTTGGGTTAGTTTAATTTGAAATTATAATTTTAAACAACTCTAATAACCTATTATTAGTATTCATTTGTCCTATACTTATTTTGTTTTATTCACACCCATACCTTACTTTACCATGCTTGTCCTTCGGACAAGCATGACAACCATCATCTAATCCCCCATTTCCCTCATTTATTATATTTTTTTCTTCCCTTTCATTTGTTTTCTCCCCTTCATTTTACATTCACCTCCTTTTTATTTTTTTTACTCCAACTCAAGAGAAGAAGAAAAGAGAAGAAAAATAAGAAAAGAGAAGAAAAAGAAAAGAAGAAGAAGTTCCCTAGCCTCAAGATCGGCTTACCTTCTCTAACCAATCAAGCCAAGTAAAATCACATCCCCTCTCATATTTTATTTCTAATTCTAATTGTTTATGGTTAATTTAGAATCTTGATTTGTTTAATTTTAGAAATGTGATATCTTTATACAAAATTCTCTATGATTATTTTAAAAAAAAAAAATATGATTCTTACACTCTACTCTATATTCATGTATTAAATTTATGATTTTATTTAAGATCTCCTATGCTTAAACTATAAGTTACAAACTTAAACTATATGTTTTATTTTGAAATTACAAAGAAACCACCTTTATGAATGTTCATCATATTGGATATAAATTTGAAGTTTCCTACATAAGTTCTTGTATAATGCAATGATTTTAAAATTATTTTTCACTTGCCATTAGAAAATATGTATATATATACATTTATTTATTTATTTATTATCATGTTTTAAAGAGAGTTTCATATAAGTTTTACATTAAAGTTACTAAAATATTTCTTTTATGCAAGCTATTATATTAGGTCATAATTTCTTTATGCTAATTCATGTTTACTTGAAATATATATATATATGTCTAAGATTTAACAAATTTGCTACTTTCCATACTATGAAATCATACTAGAATTTAGAAAATCAATATGTTGTTAAACTAATTGTTATAAAAGTGTTAAGCCTATTTAATTCCTATCCTTACAATTTAGTACCCACTTGCCTAATGTGTTTATATGCATAATTGTATTGCGTGGTTTACATACATGATCATTATTTACATAACACATTCTAATATTCTATGACTATCATTCTTGCCTTAACATATACATACTAGTAACTTGTACAACATACATGAAATTATATATGTGTTTATATGCATAATTGTATATGCATGATTCACATATATGATCATTCTAGGTATCTTTACATCTTAATACTCACATACGTATTTATATGTATACTTATATTTATGTGTAGTTTACATACATGATCATTTTCATAACATTCATTCTAACATTCTATACTCCATCATACTTGCAATGACACATACATACTAATTACTTGTACAACATATACAAAATTTTCTCGGATTTCCTTATTAGTACATACACGTCTTGATAATGTCATGGATCCGGATTTGCTTGTTAACTTGATTTTGACATTCCATCATATTTACTTTGACATATACATACTAATTACTTGTACAAGATGCATGAAAATATTCCGGATTTTCCTTGATAGTATATACACATGTCTTGATGGTGCCATGATCCCAACTTGCCTGTTAACTTGATTTTGACATGGACCACATCTTGCTTGTTACTAGACATGTATATGTATTAATCTTGACATGATTAGTTTATCATATTTCCGGATTGATTTGCATGTAATATAACTTGAAATCTTGGGTTATGGGAGAACTAAAGGGTGGACAAATATTGTATCGTGAAAGGTTTAGGATAGGTTGCGCAACCGAAATAGGGGCCCATCCGCGGGGCGCCCGGGTGGTACTGAGCCATCATCTCTTGTTTAGTTTATATTGATGGGACGACCGATTACTCAGCAATCGGTATCTGCTTGAGTGCTTAGCGGCACGGCTGGTTCAGCGCCAGCATCTTGACCGGGTCCCGGATATGCACGGGTACTTTCACGATACGAGTCATTTCTTCACCACTTAGTTCAAAATATAAAATAAAATATGATATTAAGCTAGACGTGATATCTATTAGTCTCCGTACTTGATATTGATCACATACGATACAGATTTATTTCTTCACCAGTTAGTTCAAAATATAAAATAAAATATGATATTAAGTTAGACTTAATATGCATGTATATCTCTACTTGATATTGCTACTTAATCATTACTGTTTTCATACATGTGCATATGCTTTTTATATCAAGTCATATTTTACTTTTTTAGTGCATATTGCACACTCCCTATGATACGAGTCATTTCTTCACCACTTAGTTCAAAATATAAAATAAAATATGATATTAACCTAGACTTGATATGTATTAGTTTCCGTACTTGATATCGATCACATACGATACAGATCTATTTCTTCACCAATTAGTTCACCATGCATGTGCATATGCTTTTTACATCAATTCATATTTTACTTGTTAGTACATATTTCATACTCCCTACCATACAAGTCTATTTATTCACCATTAGTCTCCATACTTGATAGCATGTACATTCTTTCTTGATATCATTACTTGATCATTTAATATTTTCCACACATGTGCATAGTTTCATATTCACACCCATATCTTACCTATTTGTTTATATTACACGCTCCGTAATTCTTATTATTTTACTTGCCGGGTTTGACCCTGAGCTCCCCCACACGCTCAGGTACTGAAGATATGAGCGAGGATCCGCCACTGCATGATCCGTACTTTCTAAAGCAGACCGAGCAGCAATAGATTTATAGGCCTCCGCTTTTGTATTTTTGGTTTGGTATGTATCACCTCTTTGGGACTTTATTTCTAACGTTTGTATCAGTATTGTACTTATTGCTGCTTATCTTAGACATGTATATCTTCTTTTTTATATGGCAGTAGACTAACTTTCAAGATCCTGATTGATGACTAGTATTCAGTTCCATTCATTTCTTCTTTTACATACTTATAGGCCTCGTGCACGTTGACTTACACGTGCCCGCCGGTAACGCACTCCGTTTTCGTATCCCTTCGGAAAATGGGGCGTTACACACTGGCAGTACCGCTTAAACAGTGTTAAAGTTGCAAGTCGAAGAGGGTGAAAATACCCGAGGGACTCTGTGCCCAAAATGGGAGAACCAGGGGGTGAAGGCACACTGTCATTACAGGATGGGAAGACTTTGACCAAATAGATCGCACTGCAGATACGCGTAGCTCATCAGTGGAGTACAACCACTCATGCTTTCGATAGGGATTGTGGCCCTCCAGAGTAGGATCGAGGTATCGTATGGTTCAAACCGAGGTTCGAAGAGCACAATTTTTTTCATTAATGAGTGAAGCCTATAAAAGAAAGCATGCACATTGTTGCTCCTTTCCATGGCTATTTTTCTTTCTTTGCTCGTCTAGTTTCGATTTGTAACTACTCATATAACTTTTACAGTAATTAGTGCCTTTCGGAACTCTATTACCCTCCCTTCTTTCTCGACTGTTGATGTGACGGGAACTAGATATTTCTTTTGAATTGACACAACATTAATTAAAAAAGGAAGTAAGGTACGGCACTAGACTCCTGTTTGAGAATAAACTACTATTGAATCCACAGCTAGTCTTTTTCTTTGGAACGACTCCGCTGCAAGAAGAGTAAGTGCTCCTTTCAATATCCGATGTGTTCGTAGGAGCTCTGTCGTCTATCCGCTGTTGAATAACCACCAGTGCACTAATAGGAGTAGACATCGAAATTAGAGCAGTTGTCGGACGTTAATTAGTAACCGGTGCAATGTTAGCAATTGAATGTGTATCGGCTGTGAACCTTTCTACTGTGATTGAATCAGTAAGAGCAGGTTCAGTAAGCGCTGTCGGGTTAGAGTAATTAGTTCCTTATCTATAGGAGGAAGAAAGCCCTCACATAGTTGTCTGACTTTCTTTTAGTCTCCTTCGTCGGCTAGTGTAGTAGAATATATGTCATTTGGAAGGGCTCCATATAGTTCTATTTTTGGTCGTAACGTTGCGGTTGTTTCCTCGACTGATCCAGAAAAGGACTTTCCATAGGCATCTTCCATTCATTTGGATTTTGGTTTTTCCCCACCATATTTAGATCTGCCTCTTCTTTGATCCGGAATTCCCAGCAAATCCTGGACTCCTCGAATACAATGGGATTTTACACCTGATGAATCTTTCACTCTACCTCCTCTGACTAAGATTATAGGATGTTCCTACAAATTATGACCTTCGTCCGGAATGTAAGCAAATATATCATGTCAATTACTCAACCGTACTTTGGCTATCTTACGTGGAGCTGAATTTGGTTTTTTTTGGTGTATTCATCAGAACACGTGGGCATACTCCTTGCTTCGAGGGACATTTATCCGAAGCTTGAGTACGGTCCGTGCGCCATTTTTCTTCTTTACCATGATGAATCAATTGATTAAATGCAGACACCCATCTCTTTCTAATGTCCTTCCCCCCTTTGCCCTATCACTAGTGGTTAATCCCGATCCAAAGCACCCCTTTTCCATTCATAGGGAGATCCAATCATCAAAATCAATAAAAAGGCCATCAAATCATCCCGAATGAAATGAATCGCTTTCTCGTGTACGCGAACGGATAAACAAAAGAGAGATTTTAATAGTCAATCAGATCGAGTAATTGGTTTATGGTCACACAAAGGAATCAATCTTACTGATAGGAATGGTCTCTACCTTTCTCGACTTAATTAGCAAACAAACAAGCAAGAGGGAGAGGCATACGAGTTCAACTTCTCGTACTATCATGCCTGGTATGTCATTATCAAAGGATTTCAGTCTCAGTGGCAGTACCGCTTAACAAAAGGGTTCAAGTTGCAAGTCGAAGAGGGTAAAAATACCCGAGGGACCCTATGCCCAAAATGGGAGAACCAAGGGGTAAATGCACACTATCATTACACGATGGGAAGACTTGGACCAAATGGATCGTACTTCAGATATGCATAGCGCATTAGTGGAGTACAACCACTCATGCTTTCGATAGAGATTGGGGCTCTCAAGAGTAGGATCGAGGTATCGTATGGTTCAAATTGAGATTCGAACAGCGCAATTTTCTTCATTAATGAGTGAAGCCTATCAATGAAAGCATGCACAATGTAGCTCCCATGGCTATTTTTCTTCTTTGCTTGTCTAGTTCCGATTTGTTGCTGAAAGAAGAATAAGCGCTCTTTTCAATATCCGGTGTGTTCGTAGGAGCTCTGTCGCCTATCCGCTGTTGAATACCCACCGGTGCACTAATAGGAGTAGACACTGGAATAAGAGCAATTGTCGGACGTTAATCTGTAACCGGTGTGATGTTAGCAATTGAATGCATATCAGCTGTGATTGAATCAGTAAGCGCGGGTACAGTAAGTGCTGCCGGGTTAGAGCAATTAGTCCCTTATCTATAGGAGGAAGGAAGCCCTCACATAGTTATCTTTCTTTTAGTCTCTTTCGTCGGCTAGTGTAGTAGACTATAGGTCATTCGGAAGGGCTCCTTATAGTTCTATTTTAGGGCATAACGTTGTGGTTGTTCCTTCGACTGACTGAGAAAAATGACGTTTCATAGGCATCTTCCATTCATTTAGATTTTGGTTTTTCCGCACCATATTTAGATCTGCCTCTTTTTTGATCTGGAATTTCCAGCAAATCTTTGACTCCTCGAATACAATGGGATTTCACACCTGGCGAATCTTTCACTCTACGTCCTTTGAGTAAGACTATAGGATGTTCCTGCGAATTATGACCTTCACCCGGAATATGTGCAAATATATCATGTCGGTTGCTCAACCATACTTTGGCTATCTTACGTATAGCTGAATTTGTTTTTTTCGGTGTTCTCGTCAAAACACACAAGCATACTCCTTACTTCTGGAGACATTGATCCGAAGCTCGAGTACGGTCCGTGTGCCGTTTTTCTTCTTTACCATGATGAATCAATTGATTGAATGTAGACATCCATCTCTTTCTAATGTTCTTCACCCTTTGCCCTATCACTAGTGGTTACTCCCGATCCAAAGCACCCCTTTTCCATTCATAGAGAGATTCAATTGTCAAGATCAATAAAAAGGCCATCAAAGCATCCCAAATGAAATGGATCGCTTTCTCGTGTACGCGAATGGATAAACAGAAGAGAGATTTTAATAGTCATTCAGATCGAGTAATTGGTTTATGGTCACACAAAAGAATCAATCTTACTGATAGGAATGGTCTTAGCCTTTCCCTACTTAATTAGCAAATAAACAAACAAGAGGGAGTGGCATACGAGTTCAACTTCTCGTACTATCATGTCTGGTATGTCATTGTCAAAAAATTTCAGTCTCAGTGGCAGTACCGCTTAAAAAAAGTGTTCAAATTGCAAGTCGAAGAGGATGAAAATACACGAGGGACCCTGTTCCCAAAATGGGAGAACTATGGGGTGAAGGCACTCTGTATTACACGATGGGAAGACTTGGACCAAATGGATCGTACTGCAGATACGCGTAGCTCATTAGTAGAGTACAACCACTCATACTTTCGATAGAGATTAGAGCTCTCCAGAGTAGAATCGAGGTATCGTATGGTTCAAACCGAGATTCAAAGAGCACAGTTTTCTTCATTAATGAGTGAAACCTATCAACGAAAGTATGCACATTATAGCTCCTTTCCATGATTATTTTTCTTTCTTTTCTTGTCTAGTTCCGATCTGTAACTACTCGTATCAGCTTAACCAGTAAATAGTACCTTTCGGAACTCTGTTACCTTCCCTTCTTCCTTAATTGTTGATGTGACAGTAACTAAATATTTCTTTTGAATTGACACAATTTCAATTAAAAAAGGAAGTAAGGTAAGGCACTAGTCTCCTGTTTGAGAATAAACTGCTATTGAATCAACAGCTAATCTTTCTCTTGTGAACGACTCCACTACAAGAAGAGTAAGCGCTCCTTTCAATATCCGGTGTGTTCGTAAAAGTTTTGCCGCCTATCCGCTGTTGAATAATATCCAGTGCACTAATAGGAGTAGACATTGGAATAAGAGCAATTGTTGGACGTTAATCAGTAACCAGTGCAATGTTAGAAATTGAATGCGTATCGGCTATGATCCTTTCTGATGTGATTGAATTAGTAAGAGCAGATTCAGTAAGCGCTGCCGGGTTAGAGCAATTAGTCCCTTATCTATAGGAGGAAGGAAGCCCTCACATAGTTGTCTAACTTTCTTTTAGTCTCCTTCGTCGGCTAGTATAGTAGAATATATGTAATTTGGAAGGGCTCCGTATAGTTCTATTTTAGGGCGTAACGTTGCGGTTATTCCCTCGACTGATCGAGAAAAGGACGTTCCATAGGCATCTTCCATTCATTTGGATTTTGGTTTTTTGCACCATATTTAGATCTGCCTCTTCTTCGTTCCGGAATTCCCAGCAAATCCTTAACTCCTCGAATACAATGGGATTTCACACCTGGCGAATCTTTCACTCTACCTCCTCTGACTAAGACTATAGGATGTTCCTACAAATTATGACCTTCGCCCGGAATGTGAGTAAATATATCATGTCGATTGCTCAGCCGTACTTTGACTATCTTACGTAGAGCTGAATTTGGTTTTCGGTGTTCTTGTCAGAACACGTGAGCATACTCCTTGCTTCTGGGGACATTGTTTTGAAGCTCGAGTACAATCCGTGCGCTGTTTTTCTTCTCTACCATGACGAATCAATTGATTGAATGTAGACATCCATCTCTTTCTAATGTCCTTCCCCCCTTTGCCCTATCACTTGTGGTTACTCCCAATCCAAAGCACCCCTTTTCCATTTATAGAGAGATCTAATCGTCAAAATCAATAAAAAGGCCATCAAAGCACCCCGAACGAAAGGGATCGCTTTCTCGTGTACGTGAACGGATAAACAAAAGAGAGATTTTAATCGTCAATCAGATCGAGTAATTAGTTTATGGTCACACAAAGGAATCAATCTTACTGATAGGAATGGTCTTTGTCTTTTCCTACTTAATTAGCAAACAAACAAGCAAGAGGGAGAGGCATACGAGTTCAACTTCTCGTACTATCATATCTGGTATGTCATTATCAAAAGATTTCAATTTCAGTGGCAGTACCACTTAAAGAAAGCGTTCAAGTTGCAAGTCGAAGAGGGTGAAAATACCCGAGGGACCCTGTGCCCAAAATGGGAGAGCCATAGGGGTGAAGGCACACTGTCATTACACGATGGGAAGACTTGGACCAAATGGATCGCACTGCAGATACGCATAGCTCATTAGTGGAGTGCAACCACTCATACATTCGATAGAGATTGGGGCTCTCAAGAGTAGGATCTAGTTATCATATGGTTCAAACCGAGATTCGAAAAGCGCAGTTTTCTTCATTATTGAGTGAAGCCTATCAACGAAAGTATTCACATCGTAGCTCCATTCCATGGCTATTTTTCTTTCTTTGCTCGTCTATTTCCGATTTGTAACTACTCGTATTAGCTTAATAAGTAATTAGTGCCTTTCGGAACTCTATTGCCTTCCCTTCTTCCTTGACTGTTGATGTGACGGTAACTAGATATTTCTTTTGAATTGACACAATTTCAATTAAAAATGGAAGTAAGGTAAGGCACTAGTCTCCTGTTTGAAAATAAACTGCTATTGAATGCACAACTAGTCTTTCTCTTGTGAATCACTCTGCTGCAAGAAGAGTAAGCACTACTTTCAATATCCGATGTGTTCGTAGGAGCTCTGCTGCCTATCCGCTATTGAATAACCGCCGGTGCACTAATAGGAGTAGACATTGGAATAAGAGCAATTGTCGGACGTTAATCAGTAACCGGTTTGATGTTAGCAATTGAATGCGTATTGGCTGTGATCATTTCTGTAACGCCCCATTTTCCGGAGGGACAAGAAAACGGAGTGCGTTACCGGCGGGCACGTGTAAGTCGACGTGCACGAGGCCTATAAGTATGTAAAAGAAAAAAAATGAATTGAGCTGAATACTAGTTATCAATCAGGATCTTAGAAATTAGTCTACTGCCATATAAAAGAGAAGATATACATGTCTAAAACAGAAAGCAATAATTAGGTACTGATACAGAAGTTGAGAACTCCAACTAAGCCTTCAAAAGAGGTATACATACCAAACCCAAAAATACAAAAAGTGGAGGCCTAAGAATCTACTGCTGCTCGGCCTGCTCCAAAAAGTACGGGTCGTGCGATGGCGGATCCTCGTTCACATGCTCAGTACCTGAGCGTGTGGAAAAACTCAGGGTCAAACCCGGCAAGTAAAACAATAAAAGATAGGGAGTGTATAATATAAACGAATAAGAAGATATAAGTATGGATATGAAAGTATGCACATGTGTGAAAAACATTAAACGATCAAGTAACAATATCAAGCAGAGATATACATGCATATCAAGTCTAAGTTAACATCTTATTTTAATTTATATTTGAACTAACTGGTGAAGAAATAAACCTGTATGTGATCAATATCAAGTACGGAGACTAATGCATATCAAGTTTAAATTAATATCTTATTTTAGTAAATGTTTTGAACTGAATGGCGAAGAAATGACTCGTATCGTGAAAGTACCCGTGCATACCCGGGACCCGGCCAAGATGCTGGCGCTGAACCAGCCGTGCCGCTAAGCACTCAAGCAGATACCGATTACTGAGTAATCGGTCGTCCCATCAACATGGACTAAACAAGAGATGATGGCTCAGTACCACCCGGGCGCCCCCGCGGATGGGCCCCTATTTCGGTTGCGCAACCTATCCTAAACCTTTCACGATACAATATTTGTCCACCCTTTAGTTCTCCCATAACCCAAGATTTCAAGTTATATTACATGCAAATAAATCCGAAAATATGATAAACTAATCATGTCAAGATTAATACATATACATGTCTAGTAATAAGCAAGATGTGGTCCATATCAAAATCAAGTTAACAGGCAAGTTAGGATCCATGGCACCATCAAGACATGTGTATATACTAACAAGGAAAATCCGGAATATTTTCATGTATCTTGTACAAGTAATTAGTATGTATATGTCGAAGTAAATATGATGGAATGTCAAAATCAAGTTGACAGGCAAGTCAAAATCCGTGGCACTATCAAGACGTGTATGTACTAATAAGGAAAATCCGGCATAATTTCGTATATGTTGTACAAGTAACTAGTATGTATGTGTTAATGTAAGTATGATGGAGTATAGAATGTTAGAATGAATGTTATGAAAATGATCATTTATGTAAACTACACATAAATACAAGTATACATATAAATACATATGTGAGTTTTAAGATGTAAAGATACCTAGGATGATCATATATGTGAATCATGCATATACAATTATGCATATAAACACATATAATTTCATGTATAATAAAACATGGTCCTGAACTAAAAATGTAATGGATGTGTGGCACGCACTGCAGGTTACAACATCCTATTGACAGGTTAAGCTCTCAAATTCCAATTCTATTTCTGTTGTGTGACTAAACTTTAACTCCATACACCTGTTAACATGGATGCCTTTAACTGGAGGATACAGACCTAAGATATATCCTCATTGGATTTACCTATGAGCCCATTGTAGTGTTCCTTAAATGTAAACTTGTCTTTATCTTTAAAGATATGTGTGGTTTAACTTGCGACACAAGATATTTCAGCAACCGAAGAGGGATTACAATAAGCGAACAAAAAAACACTCGCAAATTAATAAGTTAGCTATTTCACAAATAATCAAACAAGCTAACAACTAATCAAGTATGAAAATTTAAGCAATTCGCTAATAATTCAAACAATAATGGAAACTACTTTTTGCTGAATGATATTTGAACCTGTTCTGTTCATTAATTTCTCAATTTGCTTTTTTGTTATCGTGTATACCTTAATTAACTTTGTAAGTTCTTACCAATGGTAATTTCATGATTGCTAGAGCTTTATTCCGTAGTCCCTTCTTAGGACAAACAATATATTTATTTCAATATAAAAACTGATATTATTGGAAATACATATTACAATTTCATCTAAAGGATCTCATGATAAGAGAGGGTAATATTTAAATAACCAAGAATCTACACTTGCATGCTAAAATGCAGATTATACTTCCATATGGGCCCTCTGATGGTTTAGGTTAAACAATTGTACAGCCTCATGTACTTGAGATTTTGGGCACAATGCACATGAGCAAAACTCCGGCTAGTGTAATTCAGAAATGAATATGAATATTTTTTTTGCCTATATTTTAAGTGAGGAAAATATATCTATGTTGTTAATGCAAGAAATTTCTGGCATCGGCAGCACCCAAAACTCACCCTCCATTTTTTTTTTTTTCAATTATTATGATCTACACCCTCAATAGTTTACTCATACCCAAGTTCATGTGTTTAAGTTTTGATTTGGTCTTCCATCAAGTGGATACAAAAGTTTATGATTTTAAGTAAATATAACATCTTGTATCCACTTAATGGAAGGGCAAATGAACTTTAAAACCACCAAAATGTGGTCTTATAGGAGCTAAGAAGGTATAGATCATAATCCTAAAATTAAAATTTCAAAATAATAATGGGAGGTTGGGTTTTTATGCTGCGAGTGCATGAGATTTCCTGTGTTGGCAGCACAGTTCTAGAAATCCTTAAGTAAGCATTTAATTTATCTTGAATATGCATCCATAAACTATAATTGTCTATAGGCCAGTGCAAAAAAAATTTGGTGGCGAAACATGGGAACATTTTTCCGTTCTAATTGCTTACGCGTGCAAGTAATTATTGTGAGGCCAACCATTTTGTTTTTCTAGAGTATCGAAGCAGTTCCATCTAAGAGCGCTTTTCCAAAAACCATGGATGGTATCTTGTAATTCTTTGGAGGGATACTGTGAGTGCTCTAGAAAGGCCTGGCTGTTGGCATTTCTGTAATTTTTTCAAAAATGATGTACATAGATGCATTGGTAGACCTTTCCTCTTTGGTTGGTATATTAGAGAGATGCAGATTAATTTTCTCCATGATATGTGCACTATCAATGAATTCTTTTTCTCCTAAGATAAGCACGTTAAGCTAGTTGGATCATTTAATTCTGTGTCAGTTTGATTTGCTTCCCTTATCAAATTAACTGCAGTGTGCAACTCTGTTAAATTTTGAACTTTTCATTGAAATTGACTCCCTTACACTATTTTCGCTCTGAACGTATAATTTTACCCTTCTATATGTTCTAACAGGATGGACAGGGTATAAAAGTTTGTGTCAGTGTGTAGATGGTGTGAATGTGATACATTGGATGTCACATGATAGTCTTAACAGGTAATGGGTGATTTCTAAGATAAAGCCAAGTCATGGTGTATTTTAGCCCATACCTGGCATGCTGATCTTCGTTGACTATCCAAGCCTTACTATAAGCTTCGCTACAATGCTATGGCTCTGGCCTGATCCTAAGCCTATGTTTAAATTTTTGCTGATCTTCCTAAACCAATTTAACTAATTAAATGGTTATTACTGCCTGTATGTAAACGAGTCATGTAAAAGTTAAGTTAGCTTAAATGTTATTCCATTTGGCTCTTTGGCTAATATTCCTTGCAAATGTGTGGTATTCAAATCAATATAGAAAAAATCCTTACTTTTTTGTTCCTCTAGTCTTCCATGTCTCTGGAATTTGTAGATTTTCTCTGTGGTTGTGGGAGGTTAAATTGGATGACATGGGAGGTTAAATTGGATGACAAAGAATTTTGTAGGCCTCCTACCCACCAAGTGACCATCAAGGTGCAAGGGTTGCTTCCTTTATTCTCTTGCTCATTTTTTTGTGTCCTGGGATTTGACACCAAGTCAAAGGGCTCAACCTCGGATTTGCAACCAGTTGTATATCTTCAATTATTTTGCCATAGCTAATACTTTTGTTTCTACCAAAAAGCTTAGGTGATGATGATGAAATGATGGCATAATGTAACGCCTCCGTTTTTCAGCTGCTTTCCAAAATGGGGGACGCTACTTAAAATTTTACTACGTTACCCAACAGTCACAGGATCTTAGAATAACCGTAACTACTGTCACAATCAAATGAATAAATAATACGTCTGGAACTGAAACGATTTCAGTTATACAAAAAGTCAGCTACATAATATAGCACACTACTCTGAATATGAATACAAAAGAGAAAAGCAGTGTTTAGACAAAAGAAAATATAAACAAATACATACAAGGGATCTTTAAAAGGTACTTCACTCGCCTACTGTCGCTTGATCTAGTCAATGAAGTATGGATTTTTAATTGGGGCTGGTTCTCTCTCGTTGCCTTCTAAATCTGGGTTCAAAACCCAGGCGATTAAACCCAGCAAGTAACACAAGAAAAATATATATGTACTATCACAGTTCTGGAGATAAATTATGCAATTAAATCGTGATAGTGCTAAGCATGTCACGTGAATAATGAAAAATAAAATAAGTAAGACTGTTCATGTCATTTGCAATAGTAAGTAAATATCTTGTAAAAATGTCAAGTCTACGTCAAGTCCTTATTAGCATTTGAAACTAAATGATGGATAAGATAACGCGCAATTTTCCGTATTGTACAAGTGCCCGTATATACTCGGGACCCGGCTTCAATATTCATGATACTGAATCATGACATGCCACTAAGTATAACAATCAATTTCCGTACTGTACAAGTGCCCGTACATACCTGGGACCCGGCCTCAATATTCATGGTGCTAAACTATGACATGCCGCTAGGCATAAAAATCTAATTTTCATATTGTATTACAGTAACAGACATACCACTCTGGGTATCATTTATCAATTGGTGATCCGGTAATTAACCATGCCACTGCAGTAAAAGAATCCCGACCTCAATTAGTAAGTTGACTAACAAGTTCTTTATACAATACAGTTTTTATCCATCATTTAGTTTTTCCAATCCCCATATCAATAATGCACGATATACATGAATTAATAAGAACACGTAGTTTGTCAAGTCAAACTGTGTACAAGTCATTATCACAAGAAATAAGAATTCAGGAATTAAGATTCAAAATCATGTACACACGTATCACAAAGATATCATGTAATCAAGATACAAGAAACTTGTTATCATGTTCCCATGAATGATCATACTCATCGTGTATCAAGTATTCAATTAATTCATTCAAAATGTCATGTACTGGATTCGAGGGTATATATACCATGAATTACGTATCATGTATCACATAAACTGTATCATTTATACAAGTATCATATAATACACTTTATCATTGATAATTATCGCACGTCACGCATCATGTTATTTCTCCCATCCCTGTGTTTGTAATATATTATGCACCAAATAATTTTATTTTATATTTATTTGTTTATTTTTCCTTTCATTTCTTTAATGGTTTTTCAATTCATGTTAAAATGCTTATATCTCCATGACTACACATGACTTGTAGTATTATATATGACTTGTAGCATGATGAATTAGATATCCGTGTTATCTTAATAATATTAGTGCACAATTATATCACTATATATTTTACCAAAATTGATTCAATAATCTGGTTCAATTCTCAATACCAATCAATAACCCAATTTGTAAATCAAATACATAATGTAATAATACTGCATTATTTATAAGCTCAAACTTATGGACTTATTGCATATCTAGGTTTAATTATATATATTTATATATATTTGTTTTGCTTTGATAAATTTTCAAGTAAAGACCAAGCCCAATTCAAGTCTAAGTCTATCAATTATTATTTATTTTATTATTATTATTGTTTTCCAGTCCAAACCCACTGCACATTTCCCTTGTTAAAGTCTACATTTTTCTTTTCCTCTATTTTTTTCCTGGCCCACTACACAATTATTTTCTACTTTCTTTTCTTCTCTCACCCCATCTATAAGCCTATCTGGCCTACTGCACCATTATTTATTTATGAGGCCCACTATTTCTTCAAATAATACTGCACCATTATTTATTGATTTATGAGGTCCATCTGTAAGCCTATATGCTTCAAATAACACTATCCATTTCTTTTTTTTTCCCTTCTGCGGCCCATCTAATCCTCAGTCCATCACTTGATTTTCCTTTTCTTTTTTTTCCTTTTTCTTTTTCTATCCGGCTCAGCCCAATCCAAGCCCCTTTTTCTTTTTCTCTTCTCTCTCTTTTTTTTTATCCGGCCCAGGTCCAGCCCAAGTCCTTTTTTTCTTTTTCTCTTTTACAAGGCTGGGCCCAGCCCATCAAAATTCTAAATTTCTCCCTTTTTTTTCTTTGGCTCAGCCTACCAAAATTCTCCTCTCTCTCTCTCTCTCCCTCCCTCTGTTACTTGCAAACCTATTAGCATGCAAATCCTATTATTTGTGCATATGTAAATTTATTTATTATTTTTTTAATAAAAAATTAACAATTATTGCAATATTCATATGCATCAAAATTGACCTACTAATCTGATTCAGTTCTCAATATCAATCAATAGTCCAAAGGATGGACTAAGTATTTTTGCAAAACAAATCACGCATACAAATATAAATTAAATAAAGAAACAAACGAAAAATAGCAGTTTTATTTGCCTCAACTTGATTACGAATTCTCGGTTTGATTTGTTTTCCTTCTCTCTCTCTCTCTCTCTCTCTCTTTCTTTCCTCCAAAGCACCTGAGCAACTGAGCTTATTCTTCTCCTTCTGCTCTCGGGTGAGATGAGAGTGATGAGATTTCCCTTTTTTTTTTCCTCTTTTGCCCTCAACATCCTTTGGACACCTCACCACCAAACACCTCCCCCATGTAACACTTCAATCCTTCTCTGCCACCAAAATTTTGGTTGAGACACCGCACCACCAAAATAAAAGTGAGGGGTGCCCTTAGAAATTTGTTTTAGAAATAGTGTGTGAATAAACTAATCTCCATTTTATTTAATATTTTATTATTTACGGCTCCAGTAAACATTTTTCAAATACTATTAAATTTATGTAGGACGTAGTACTCAACGAAAGGAGTGGTAGAAAATTATCCGTTTGTCATTTTGGTGTCCGGAATAAATGAACTAAAATTCCGAAGTAATTAGAAAGATAATTTTAATATTATTAAATTAGCAATTTTTGGAGTATTTTTTGGCCTTGTAAGGAAAATTTTTAAAAATTTTAAATATTACAAAACTAATTATTGCGAAGACCGAATGTCATTTGGAGTTATGGATTTTAAGTTACACCCACTGAAGTTTATTTCGGTGTTCAAAATTGACTTCGGTAACTTTATTCTGCACGATCAGACTCAAAAGAGAGATGCAAGTAGCTCGAATTTTGGGATATTACACATAATGATGATGAAATGATGATGTAAAAACTGGATTAAAATTACCTATAAGCTATTATGTGCGGATGCAAGTGCTAGCATTGACACAACAATTTTATAACAATCAAAATAGAAGTATTGTGTTCAATACGTGTACGTGAATTGTGTTTTAGTAATGCACTGTTCCAGCTAAGAATAGTCCCAACTTGGATATGTGACAACATCCTTAATGTAGTTTATAATGATTTTTATTATGAAATAATCAGAATTGACAATCTATTTATTATGAGTCAGGGAATATATATATTTATAGGTGTTGCAACAATATATAAACAAACTAATAGGCAATATGGAACTAAGCATAAATTAAATCCAAATACAAGATAATTTTCTAATATAACACTTCCCCTCACGTTGGAGTATAAATATCAATTATATCCAACTTGTTACACAGATTAGAAGTAAACAGTAGTAGATGAATCACTTCAATCATCAGAGCACACTCATCAGCACCATGGTAGGTCTATCCTATCATTGAAAGTTAATAGGTAGCAGTAAATAAACTTCTTTCATAGAAGAGTAGTAGACAACAGATAAAAATAAATAAACTTTTTTTCTTAAAAGCAGTAGTAGGAAATAAATAAACTTCTTTTCTTAGAAGTAATAATAGACAACAGATAAACTTTTTTTTTAGAAATAGTAGTATACCTCAAATAAAATTCTTTCTTAGAAGCAGCAGTAGATAAACTTTTGTTTTAGAAACTGGATTACATCTTTACAATCGAGAAGGGACTTGCCAGAGTCCCTACAGTCACGAAGCAGACAAAAAGTAGAAACTGAAACTGATGTAGAATCGAATTAGCAATGCGATTGCGGAGTTAGAGTCAAAATCAGAGTCGTTATCAAAGTGGTGATAGATTGTGTTGTCGGAGCAGCATCGGAATATGACTCAGAATCGAAATCGGTGTCAGAATCGCAATTGGATATCGATTAGGATGGTTGGGATTGACGGTTTATATTTATTTCATAACATGCTCTGGTACTATACTATGAAATAACCAAAACCGACCATCTATTTATGAATCAAAGAATACATATATTTATAGATATCTCAACAATATATAAACAATCCAATAAGTAATATGGAACTAAACCTAAATTAAATCCAAATACAAGGTGTTTTCTAATTTAACAATTCTCATGAACTCTAAAAAATAACTATAACTAGCCTTTTAGAGGGATGAATCCATGGTTAAAATTATCTAGAATATTAATAATTACCATGCTTTGTTGGCACTACAAATGGTATCAGAGTCAACATCAGTTGAAAATATACATAACTAAGTGCCACATGTTGCTAAATGCTCTCCGGAATAAAGTGCCAAACTACATAGGGATGTGAGAGGATACCTCTTGATTCTATGAGAGCCAACTGTAACGCCCCCGTTTTTTCAGCTGTTTCCAAAAACGGAGGACGCTACTTATAATTTGTACTAGACAACCCAACAGTCACAGGATTTTGAAATAACCGTAACTACTGCCACAATCAGATGCGTAAATAACATATCTGAAACTGAAGGATTACATTATATAAAAGAGTTCATTACATACGATGGCATACTACTCTAAATATGAACACAAAAGAAGCAAAAGAGAAAAGCAGTGTCTAAACAAAGGAAATACGAACAATATATACAAGATTCTTTGGAAAGTACTTCACTACTTAATATTGCTCGGTCTGATCGATGAAGTACGGATCCTTAGTCGGGGCTGGTTCTCCTTCTTGGTCCTCTAAATCTAGGTTCGAAACCCAGGAGATTAAACCTAGAAAGTAACACAAGGAAAATATATGTGTACTATTACAGTACTAAAGATAAAAGTATGCAAATGAATAAAATGCTTTCATTGGGAATATTCCTTAATAAACAGAAAAAATACAATTAAATCGTGATAGTGTTGAACAGTCATGTGAGTAATTAAAAATATAACAACAAGATTATATATGTCATTTGCAAATAACATGTAAATATCATGTAAAGATGAATATCTTGTAAAGATGTCAAGTCTAAATCAAATCTTTGTTAGCATTCGAAACTAAATAATGGATATGATAGCACGCAGTTTCCGTATTGTACAAGTGCCCGTGCATATTCGGGACCCGGCCTCAAACCCATGACGCTGAATTATGACACACCGCTAGGTGTTCAAGTTAAACGCATACTGTGAAACAGTAACGGACATCACTCTTATAATGACTCATGTATCAGACAGTGACCCAGTACCACCCAATACTGCTGCAGTAAAAGTCCTCAGCACCTCAATTAAGAAGTTGACCAACAAGATCCTTGTACAATACAGTTCTTATCCATCATGTAGTTTCTCCTATCCTCGTATTCATAATGAATTATGCACATGAAAAATTTTATAACCCTTCTTTAATTGTTTTTTGTAATTCATGATAATATGCTTGTATTTCCATGACTGTACATGACATGTAGTATTCATAACACATAATTTTTAATATTAAAACATATGACTTATAATATCAAAACACATGACATGTAAAATACATGACTTGTAATATCAAAGTACATGACATGTAGTATGATAGATATTAGTGTACAATTGTACCACAATTCATATTATTAAAATTATTTCAATAATCTGGTTCAGTTTTCAATGTTAATTAATAGCCCAATTTGTGAATTAAGTGCATAATGTAATAGTACTGCATATTTATTTATTAAGTAGACTGCATTTTCATTTAATATGGCCCACCACACATTTTATTTATAAGGCTCACTGCATTTTATTTATTTAGGCCTATAGTGTTATTATTCATAAAGCCCACTGTAGGCCCACTGCATCAAATATTCTTTTCTCTCTTAGACATTTATTTATTTATTTATTATTACTTTTTTTCTTCTTTTGTAAGCCCAAACATTTATAAGGCCAAAATATTTATTTATTTACTTATTTCTCTCAGTATTTACTTATAAAGCCTATAAAATATTTTAGGCCCAAGCCCATGCGTAAACCTAAGCCTACTGGAGAATTTTTATTTATTATTATTATTTTTTTGTTACTGGGCTGGACCGCGCCTGGTGTCTCATTTTTTTTTCTTTTTCTTTTACTGGACTGGCCATGCCTAGTTCTTTTTTTTTTCCTTTCTCTTCTTTCGGCCCAGTCCACCAAACTCTCTTTTCTCTCTATTTTTCTCTCCTTTCTCTCTCTTTCTCTCTTTTTCTCTCAGCCCATTCCCTGCATGTTATAGCCCAGTCTATTGTTATTATTATTTTTATGTCTTTTTCTTTCCTGGTCCAAACCCATTTCTTCCCTCTATTATATATATATTTTTTCTTTTACACGACTGGATCGGGCCCAATGTTATTATTATTTTCTTTTTTTTTTTCTGCAGCCCAGGCCCATGATCTCTCTCTCTCTTTTTTTTCCTTTATTTCCCGTGCCCATGCAAAAGCCATGCAAAAATCAAATATAATGCAATTACACATGCAAAAATACCCAAGTTTTTCTTTCTTTCTTTCTTTCCTTATCGTTTTCTTTTTTCTTTTTCCCTTTTTTTAAAAGTCAAAATTAGCAAATATTTCAACATTTATATATATATATATCAAAATTGACCCAATAATTTGTTTTTGTTCTCAATGTCAATTAATAATCCAAAATATAAATCGAGCATTTTAAAAAAATAAGTTACGTATACAAATGTAAATTAAATAACGAAACGAACGAAAATAGATATAAATAAAATAACGAAATGAACGAAAATAGCAGTATTACTAGTCACGCCTTAATCTCGAATATTCGGTTCGATTCCTCGGTTCGGTTTGATTTTTCTTTTTCTTTCTATTTTTTTTTCTCTCTCTCTTTTTTTTTTTCCTCTGCTGCTGGGTTTGGCCTTGAGGAGAAGAGAGGGAGAGAAAGAATAATGTTGGGTTGTTTCTGCTGCAGGTTTTGGTGAGTTACCTTTTTTTTTTGCTTTTATTTTTCTCAACCAAGCCACTTCCTTGACACCTAAGTTCCCTGGCTGCCACCCTCTTCATAATCACGACAGCACAATACACTGATCTACCGTTTTATTTATTTTAATTAATTAATTAATTAATTAATTTAATAATTTAATAATTTTGGTTTTGTGTAATATTCTCCAAATATTACCAAATTTATGTAGGACGTAGTGCTCGACGAGAGGAATACTACAAAATTATCCGTTTGTTGTTTCGATGTCCGGAATAAATGAACCGAAATTTCGAAGTAATTAGAATGATAATTTTAATATTATTAAATTAGCAATTTTGGAAGTATTTTTTGGCCTCATAAGAAAAATCTCCAAAAATCATAAATATTACAAAACTAATAATCGTGAAGACTGAATGTCATTTGGGTTTGTGGATTTAAAGTTACGTTAACCGAAAGTTATTTCGGTGTCCAAAATTGACTTCGGTGGACTTATTCGGCACCAATGGTCTCAAGAAAACAATACAGATAGCTCAAATTTTGGGGTATTACACCAACTCTAGAATCCATGGGCCACCTCTAGAATCCCACGTTAACATGGTGAAGTATTATTGTTAGTTTGTTAGTCTAACGGGAATGCTAGATCCTAAATGGCGCTAGTATGTAATACCGCAAAGCTAACTAGGAACATTCTCACATCAGAAATGAAGCGACATATATTATTTTTTATAATGATTCTCATAAACTCAAAAAGTAATATTACTAGCTTTTTTTGAGGGAGAAATCCACTGATAAAAACTCAAGTAGGAAATCAATAATTAAGCGTGCTCCTTGGGGCGTTATATCACATCCAAAAAGACACATTTTCATCTTGTGTTTTGTGCTACACTTGGCATTAATATTGTTTGCACTGGCTGAATGTAATAATGAATTTATCACACAGTGCAACATCTAGTACCAAGATTTAATATTTATGAGCCCTCGTTTTCTATCAAACTAATACTTATCAAACTTGAGTGGCTGAAAGATTACGGTAAGTGAGCATCCTTTCCCTTGTGTAGAATCATTTTATGGGGATCCTTGAACTTTTACATGGAAGCTCACGCAATATGGTTGATTTGCAAATTCTTCTCAAGGCTACAAGGTATTTTCATTATATTCTCTTATACACAACCTAATCTTTGTAAAATTTTTGTTTATTCTTAATTTCTTCTCAATATCAATAGATGTAATTAACTTCAAGCATCAATGTAGTGATGACATTTTAGTGATTTGCATAATTTAGTAAGTTAACTTCTGTGCATTATGTATCTGGATATAAACAAAGTGTTATTTGTTAATCTATCTAACGTCTGCTCATGAATTATTTTTTTCTTCTCGCCCCTGCTATGCTAGGACAATCATTGCACTGTTATTTTATCAATACCTGAAGTACTGTACTGAGGATTAATTTCTGTGATACTAAATGGTGCTTGTTACACATTAACCACTATAGCCTGTTAACTGTAAATTATAAAGTTAATACTTTGTATCCATTTTAACTAACACTGATGAATCTTCTCATAAATAGTTAAGGTGACATAAAGACTTTAGGGAGACTTTGAACAGACTTGTCATTTCTTCGTAAATATGTACGTGGCTTTCTTCTGTTCTTGTTATAATGTTTTATTCCAAGTCACGTGGTGCTTTTATATTAGTTCTTACAAGATCTTAGCCTTTCCCTTTCCTCTTCAGATCTATATGGGCCTTGTGAAATAATTTAGCAATTTTTTGTTCTAGTGTAGTTTTTTGGTCTGTCCTTATTACAGGATTGATAGTCTCATAAGGTTCATATACATCACAAGGATAAGGCTTAGGGCTTATACTGACTGATACAAAAAAATTAATGAGTACAAGTAATTATGATACTCTCAGTAATAATTTTAATTTGCAAATTTATCTGTGCATATTGCAAATAATGACAGTGGAAAGTTTCTACTTGGTGGGAAATATCTTTTCCAATTGATGGGGTTTAGACTTCTTTAAAGTAGGAATCCCAATTTCCTTTCATTTCTTTGTTTCTAATAATAAATTGTAACATGACTTTGTTCCGAATTCATAAATTGTAACATATTCAATGCATCTTAATTTCATTTACTTTTTCTCTATCATCAGATGGTTGTTTTATTAGAAATTCACGTAAGGTTAATGTAGTGTGTGTGTGTGTATTGTAATAAGGCAGTAACCCATTTAATTACCCAAGTTAAGATGTCTTATATGTAAATATTCCAATGGCATTGCACAGGACGGGTGTTATCCGTGACCCCACAACCATACAGTTTCTTTTCGAAATTTCTCAAACCCTTCATGATAACATTGATGTCTCAGAAGTGAACAATGATCAACAGAGGGCACATCTCATTTCTACTTTTGTTCAAATGGTTAGTGAAGCTTTAAATCAGAAGTCCGATACTTAATTCTTTTGCTTTATTGCTTATTGCAATTTGTTCTTTGAGAAATGAACATGGGGTAAGTTGAATTACATTTTAGGTTGACTTCGGAGTTGAGGGAGAACACCATTTAATGTTTCTAATTGAATGCCGTGCAGCTTTCGGGCAAATTAGTGAGCTTAAGGTATGTACATAAATGCATAGGGAGTGTGATTTTATACTCATATTTTTTGTATACTTCAACAATTAAAGTCATTGGAACTTATGCCTCCTTATCACATGTTTCTTTTCAAAAGGAACCTATGATGCCTCCAAAGCATATAAGAATATTATGAGTTACATGCATTTAGCTGGTTTTTATTGTTAGTTATGTCTGTTTGAAGTTTCTAGTTTTTTTTTTTTTTTTTTTTTTAATAACTATATTTTTGTCAGTAGTGGCAACTAACTTCATTTTTCACGATCACAACATACATAGTGTGTTGAGCAAATCAATTCTAGTAGGAGTTCCAGAGGGGCCCATTGTCTGCTGAAGATGTTTATGCTGCAAGGCATTACTGGATAATCTTATTTGTTTTTGGAACAATGGCTTCGATTTCCTTACTGATAAGTTACCATTAGGATTAAGGGCTTTTAGAATTGAAAAAGTAAAGAATATATTGTTTAACAGGAATTGTAGAAGATAATCTAAATTGCTGTCTCCTCTTTTTTATGTACTTTTATTATTTCACAGAAAACTTACATATTTATTCTTAACACTCACCCTTAGCTGAAACATACACATTGTACATGTTTAGCTTGGTATAAATAACCTAAACTCTTGACCTCCTGAAAAGTTTAGTTAATAAATCTGCTAATTGATTGGTAGGTAATGTGTGCTTGGTGTCGAGGATCTTCTGGTCCATAATCTTCTCACCAACAAGTTGACTATCCACTTCAATGTGTTTCATTCACTTATTAAACACAGAATTTTTGAAATTGTGAATGTCACTCTGGTTCTCGTAATATAGTCGCATATGAAAAATGATGGCAAAACCTAACTCACCCATGAGATGTCGTACCCAAACTAGCTCACAAATAGCGTTGGCCCTGGCTTGATCCAAATCTGTGCTTGATCTGAATACCTTACCTTTTTCTTTTCTAAGAGGCCAGATTTCTACCAAACAAAAAGAAACATAATATCCTGTTATTGATTTTTTATCAGTAGGTGATCCTGCCCAATTTGCAGTCGTGAATCCAACTACACGACAGTGGCCACATTCTGAATATAGAAGAGGTTTTTATGGAGCATATGAAAATTGACTCACTAATCAACGAGTATGCTATATTTGGTCAACTTACTATGCATCCATTTCGGCACCTTAGGATGTTGCCCTCTGCTAACACATCAGGAACATGTTTCCGCTAGAGATACTTTTCTTGGACCTAGCCATTTCAATGCCCAAAAAGTAGTGCAGAAGCACAAAGTCCTTCGTCTGAAATGTTTGTTGCAAACACAACTTAAAATCATCGATTCCCATTACATCATTTCCAGTGATAATTATTTCATCCACATAAATATTCTGATGTAGACGGTAAAAAACCGAGTGATCCTTTTGTGCTCAATGAAGTCCAAACTCTTGCATAATTGTTGCATATCTTCCAAACCAAGCCTTAGGAGACTAGTTTCGCCCATGTAAGGACTTCAGATTACACAACTTCCTTGTTTCCTCCTGTGTAACAAACTCAGGAATGCACCTCCTCATTAAGGACACCATGAAAAAGATGTCTAGCCGATGCAAAGGTCAGTAACGTATTATTGCAAGAGAAATAAGAATGCGCACATATGTCATATTAGCCGCAGTTTATTGGCATGCAATACAATATTACATGGTGGGGGCCGTCCATGTGTTGGTTGGCTTGCAATGTCATTGATTGAATATTGCAGCTCATTTTTGTAAGCTGGCGCAGCACATATAACCTGTAATCTAAATTGCTGAAACATGTAGAGAATATCTGTGTTGACACTGTCAAATATTTGGTATAAGGGCTGTTTAGGTGCCATTAGCTGAAGGGTTCCATACCCTGTAAGTCATAATTCACGTGGCTGCTATTTTCATTCATGATGGCCAGGGTATCTGGGTTTCATAGGTAGTGATATGTAGGTTTTCAAAGACCAATGGATATGAACTTGGCTACTTTGATTGAGCCATGTGTCTAAATATGTTTAACTACTTGTTCTTCTAACTATATTTCCTTTATCAGGTAAATTCCGATATGGCAATATCTCTCCATCTTTGCCTTGTTAGACCCACTGCTTGGAGGCTTGATTTCTCATACTGAGGGACTGATTAATTCTGCAGTCAGTTGTTTGCAAAATTTGAACACGACGTCAGGTTAGTTTCTGTTTTCATGTGACTTGTATGTTACATGCACAAGGTTTTATACTGTTGTGGCACATTGTATATGCTTCACAGCCCATTTATTTTACTTGATATTATAAAAACTTCTAGCATGACTCTATTGGTGGAGTTGACTCTATATGTGAATTAGAAGCTTGTGAAGCTATGCATTAGCTCTATCTTTTGTACTGGTAAAAGTTTAGTTGATTTAGACAGCATATATAATCTTGGTTAGTAAATCGATTGTGTGTGTGTGTGTATATATATATATATATATATATATATATATATATATATATATATATATATATATATATCAATGTTGAAAAAAATGCATTACGTAACGCGTTATAACGCATTACGTAATGGAGCGAGGAGGAATCGCTCCGTAATAGGCTTACATAACGCACTGCAGCATAGCGTGCGTTATTTTCAAAATAACGCACGTTATAATGCGCTATTTCATCATAATGATGCACGTTAATGCCGCAACAATAGGTTTTGCAAGTGAAAGTGCTGTGAGGAAGAGTTATGCATAATATAGAGTAATCCTTTGACAGGCCAAAAACAAGAGATAGGTGAAGTCTAATACCTTTTTAAGGGGATTCTGTTCCTATTCGTCCAAACAGGGCATTCACAGCCTATTCGATAGTATTTGTCCAATTAGGGGATATCCTTACTATGAATTCGTTCACAGCGCCTAATCCCCTAAGAGCAGACTAAATGTCCTTTCCTTTCTTGGGTATTGGATCAGATCCTGTGGCATTTGGCATTCAAAAGGAGGAATTGCACTACTAGAGTAAGAGGGTGGACATTCATGCCCCGAATAGGCTCTTTTCGAAGTAAATAGGTCCTTCTTCCCCGTGATGGGATAGGCTCTGAGATGGACATGGATAGAAAAGGTTGCACCTTAGAGAAAGTAGCTAGTTCTGTCCTTAGGGTTAGGAAAGAATTTGATTGCCCTTTTTTGCCTTGCCTTTCGTCACTGGATTACCTTCTTTACTTTCTTTTATTTCCTTTTGAGGATTACCTGATTACGCTATTGCCTCTTATGAAAAAGGAATTTATAGACCAACGTGGGAATACCATGACATAATTTCTCTAAGAGGCGTAGGAGGAAGAATCAATAGTTAGTTGATACCACTCACAGGGCGTAGCCAAATCCTAATTGATATGGAATTCCCTAAACAGTCGTAAGTCTGACAATTGGTCTTTAGTTTTTCGGAATAGAAAGGGCAGTTGGGTAAGGGAATAAAGACACTAAGCTTGTCAGCCTTTAGGAATTCATGCCAGGGCATCTCTCTTAAAGCAAGAAAATAAGATTTTCAGTGCCTCTGCTAGTGAATATTATACTAGGTATAAGTTCTGTTCTTACGGAGTTAAATCAGGCATTCGTTGGAAAATGAATCTCAGATGACCATCCATCCCATTCTAGGGCATCATATCTTATTCTATTTCCTTTACTTCTGTCTTGAACCTTCCACTGAGAGTTTCGTCTTCTTCAATTGTAAAGGGAAGAGGAGATTCTAGCACAAGAGATTCTGGGCATGTCCCACTATTGGCTTTCAGGTAAGTGATGGGCTATTATCCCACGGATCGGTAATCCGCATCTAATAATCCCAAGAAAATGAGAAAGATTAGTCAGATCAGGGGGAAGCTGGTTATATACCAGGCCATTCCATTCCATATTTGAACTAACCAACAGAATCAGAAAATACTATATTTTATATATTTGGTTAAACAATTGGGAACTCGCTCGCAGGTAGAGATTTGCGGTCGTGAGGCAGAACCAGACCACTCAAATTCAAATTTAAATCAACCCTCGGGGAATCCCCCAGGTTTGAGGGATGACTGATTTACCATACCTTCCTTTGACGCAGAAAGCATCGAATTGCATTAGTGGGATAGCTTACTTCATTCAGTACTCCCCCAAGCGAGGAAAGCTAGTGCTCGTGAATGCGCTCCTCATTTAGCCCTGTGACTCGTAAAGGAAGCCTTCGGCTGGGGAGCTGGGCTTGGAAAAATTCCGATAGCCTCTGCCTGAATGCTCCATTCTCTGTCAAGCCGCGTGAAGGGCCTCTGATAATGACGTAAATAGAGCTCGTTCTGCTACTCATTCTAATCCATGTTCTAATGTTCTCGCTTGGGATGGGAAACGAGGGAATTTGGATAGCAAGGATGGGCTAGTTTCCTCCTCTCGCTGTGGTCTACATCTATATGTGTCTCCTCCTGCTGTGCTTGAGTCACTTGATGCTCCTTTCGCTTTGTTAGATGTCAGAGTGGTCCTGAGGCTCATCCCTCGATATAAATTGACCCTTTGCCCTTGATTCATCATCGTCAGTAGTTTTGCCTTGAACCTGCCGATGCAAACTGAGATTCGAAATCTGATCTTGCAACTAAGTGAGGGCTGAGGTAACGAGTGAAATCGCTTGACTATCAAGAGAGGAGTGAGACTGCTTACCTAAAAATGGGAGGTGTAAACCCTTCTTCAGAAGATAAGGGAATGGAAGAAGAAAGCTACGATTCATACTATAAGATCCTATGATGTTCAATATAGATTTCTGATTGTGAAGATGTGTTTCTCGCCATGCCATCATCGATGACCCAATTGAGTGATTCAGTTGGGATCACTTCTTAACCTGATGCCGAGAGAACTGAAGCAAGGGACTGATTGACTATTGGGTTCCAGGGGGAGTCATCAACGGAAGAGAGAGATTCTTAAACCATCTTAAATGAGTTAGAATCTGCTGAACCAAACACCTCTCTCTATCCCACGATACTCAAAGCGGATCTGGCTGTACCAAAATAACCTTCACGCAGGCCAACTAAAAACTTGTTGGATTGTCAAGGAGAGAAAAAAGATGAAGAATCTCCGCTTCTAGCCGCACTCTATTCTTACATAAACCAAGCAGCTAGAAAGAAACACTCACTCTGAATTCCGCTTTCGTTCTAACCCGATCTTATATCTCTTCGTGAAATGAGCTAACTATCTGAATATCGAAGAAGCACCAGCCACTCCATATGACATTGGAAGAGAGTGTAATAGCACATGATCTCATTGAATTTATGAGCGTTCACCCGAGCTTGATCTTCTATTTCTATTATACAATCACTTTACTTTGCCAAAGACATACCCGGTTGAGTTCAACTAAACCAATCGACAAGAGGGAAAGAAGCCCTTGTTCTACCATTGATTCACCTTCTTCCCATGACACCGATCTATATCCCAACCAATCCATCAAGCGAACATCGTAGGTCTGACCGGCTTGAAAGCAGGAAACTCTCATTGGAGAACGAGTTCACCCGCCATCATTAATCGATCGCTATTAGTGAATTTGATGTCAAATAAAGGGGTGCGTCCCTAGCCGCGAGGAAGACTAACTATCTTATATTTATTTACGTGATTGAGTGGGATTTTAAAAAGCACAGTGCGAAATTAGATGAGTCATCATCGGCCCTATCATGCCTTCTGTATCCACTTCTAAATTGGACACATATAGTTAGTCCATTGAATCACAGGTCAACGGAATGCGATAAGAGGCAAGCTCAATAAGCTAGCTCAGATTCAAAAGATACATGCCGAGCTGGGGCAGCCTCACTTCATATAATTGAAGAGAAAGAGAATGCCACTTCACTGACGAGGAGAAAGAGTTGGAAATACAAAAGCCACTTCTCTATATGATAGTGGATTCCAGTTCAATGAAACCATTTTACCGTTGGCTTAATGGACGAATTTGGATAGGAAGGAGCGAAGAGCTTAGCCGCTAGGCGAGGGCAGACGGAAGAAAGAAAGCAAAACAGAAGAAAATGAAAGCTTTTTCCAGTAGCCAAGTACGGTGGGTTTAGAGCCAGCTAGCAAGCTAAGTAAGAAAGCATTGAAAGACGTTCACCAAGGGGATGGGCGAACTTACTTGGAAGGAATGAGATGATTCTGAAGCTCAAGATTGCCAAGTTAGGTGGGCGTCAGAGCCAGCAAGCAAAGCGACGATAAATCGCTACAGCGAAGTGAGATCTTAAAGAAGGCGAAATATATTGATGCTTCAAAGGTAGAACTAAAATTCGACATTTCAAGCCGCTCGAATCGAAGTTTTCAATCTCGATTGAGTAGGGGATAAGAAATGCTATGAAGAAGTCGACGATCTAAACGCTAAGTATGTTCAAACTAATGTTCTATTTGACCCTGTTCCAAGGGTTGGGAGATGCCTAATCGTACACCCTCTGATGTGAGTGGACAACACATCGATCAATTTGCATATGTGGAGTGGATAAAAGCCTACTTTGAACGCCCAAAGTCAGATGCTGTTTATGCAACATCCTTAACTAGGAATATAAGAGGATTAACCGAACTAACTCATTTTTTTGATATGCGACTAATTGATTGAATTACAAATAGAGTTGGCCTTGCAAGTTTCTTTGTAGAAGAAGAGGCAAGCACCACACTACTACCATGAAAAGTCGAAAGAGCCATGCACCACTCAAATACATGGCTCCGAAGATATCTTCCTTTGTATCTCTATAGATTGAGCCACGTCATTACTCTAAAATAAGGCGGCTGGGCTACATTGGATCGGAGAAGTGTGGGTAGGGTCCTCCCCCCGTAGGTAATGGACCTATGACTAGCTGGGTGCAGCAGGATATGAAATCTATTTCATACCCTCTTCTTAAGTTTCATTCTGTTCCGTCAGTGTAGTTGCTTGGTGGGTTGGTTGAGCCTGACTCTTAAGCTCAATTTCCTCTTTTTTAGTCTTTCTTCAAATCCCTATCCCTGCCAACGAGACTACACTTTTTCCGTGACTTGCTGCTTGCTAAGTAGTTTATAGGCACCTATCAACAACCTGACGCTTTGCTGCTTACATTCTAGTAGTTTACTAGGTAAAGGAGCTAAGTCAGGAAGAAAAGAAAGACAGGATACGGAATGCTCGATTCTTCAAGCAATCCATAATGCTAACAACCTTCAATAGAGTCTTCAATCCAGCAAGAAGTCTAACCTTATTTATATCAAGTCTTAATGCTCGCAAGCAAGAAACTAAGTAATCTCTTTTATTCCATCCAAGGCAGCATAAAGCGTTTTGTGATTCTTAAGTAATAAAGTTCATAAACAAAATCCAAAGCAAAGAAGTTATTCTCCTGTAATCATGAATAGAAACACAGCCCGAAGTAAGCTAGTAAGGGAGGGAGTTAAGAATTTGAGTAGTGATAGAAAGGAAGCACGGATAGCGAGTTGTTATTAAAAAGTCTCATGTATATATACAATACCGACTTCAAAGGCAGTCCGTCCTGCTAGTTCATGATTGATAGTTGTCAGGTAAGTGACGGATCGAAGGAGGTAAGGCTAGCACTGATTCTCTTGTCTTGTTGTGATTTTTCGAGATTCCTTCAAGAAAAGAACCTTCAGCTCTCATTCCTTACCAAAGTAAGGAAGTACTTATAGTTGTTTAGTTCATTAAAAATAGTATTAAGAATACTGTATGACTTTTGTATGGCTCTATAAGAAGAACTTCAAACTTAAAAAAAAGGGAGTTAAGAAAGCTAGTAGTAGTCCGATAGGCCAGCACCAAGCTATAGAGTTGTGTTTCAAAAGTCTTATTGATGAATTAAAGTAGTCCGGTACCAAAGCAAGCTTAAAGGAAGCATGCAAGCACTTCAATAGTCTTCTCTTGATCCACTATGCATTAAGCAAGTTAATAAACAAAGCCCTCAGAATAAGGAATAAAGTAGGCTCCACAAAAGAGAGAAAGAAAACAAAGCAAGAGAGTCCGTCCACTGGAAGAAAGAAGGAATAAGGCAAGCCAGTTAGAAAGCATAAGCAGACAATATTATGTATGAGTGGAAGCTTTCTCCCAAGCAAATTTCAATAAATAATAATAGTTGCAAGCAGATCATAAACGAAATCATAGTTATGATTCTTCAATTCGCTACGATCTTTCTTCTCATCATTCAATTGTCGAGTGCTTAAGAAAGCATTGCAAACATATAAAAACATCTAACATCCCAATTGACGGTACGTATGCTCCCCCTTCCCGCCCGTCGCTTCACTCATTTAGTGCAGTTACGATGTCATTGCCTAGATCTTCCTACTCATTTATAGTTTGATCACATAACTCAATAGCTCGGGAATGAAGCCAACAATCTCGTACTAAAAGATCTATTGTGTCATCAACTACTTCGCGGTCGGCAAAAGCATTCTCATCATTTACTGATCGGGCACAAGAATCATATCTGAAGCGGAACATTCTAGGTTTGATTTATCAACTAAAGACATCGTGACACACAATGGATCATAGGTTTCTCCTTCGAAGGTGAATTCCCAACATTAGATGACCGAGAAAGAATTCCCCTTTGGGGGCGGCTTGTCCTGTATGCTATTATTCTAATGCTGACATGTCAAATAGACAATTTCTTCCTAGTGACTATAGAAAGCTTTCATTGTGTGACCACATCTCTGTATGGGTGGAGGGCGGGCATAGATTCAAGAGAGGGAATGAAAGACACTCGAGTGCTCTAATATAGTTATAGAGGGAATTCCATTAGTAAAGTTGGACTCTCAGAGAGGAGAAAGTGGATTGGCTTCTGCGAGGACACGGCTTCTCAACTATCCGTCTCTATTTTTCCTGGCTATATACCTTACTTTTCTTTATGCTTTGTGAGGAAGTCATTCTTTCTTTGATCTCCTGAAGCCCTTTACTAGCTCATTACATATACTTCACTCGCTCCCTTCCAACCTCTATCTATTCTAGTTGAGTAAGGAAGTCGTCCTTAAGGTTTCTTATCTCCTAATTCGACTAGCTACCATGGCTAGATTTGATTAGTTCTGTTCTACCTTTGCTCTCTTCTTTCCTATTAAGTTGGTAGTTGCTAAGGATGTAACCGATAGATAGGAGTTTACACCCGATGCTACCATCCGATATGCACTTTCTTTCGTATCCGAGTAGCTAGATGTGACAAATAAGGCTTGGTTCTTGAATGGAATACTGAGATGAGGTTTCTAATAAGTTAGGCTCTATTAAAATGGAGTCTATCGATTAGTTCGGGATAAGGGGCATGCAGAATCTCTTTCCCTCTAGGACCCTCCTTATGAGCGGAGGGATTCAAAAGAGCATCCCGCAGCCTTAGCCTCTCCTCAATGGAGTATAGTGGCTCTCCCCCTACAGCTTCTGGTGCAATTCAAGGGGGCCTTCATGCTGCACCCTTACACTAACTTGAGTTTCTCTTGCTTGCCACAATCCTACGTTTGATAAAGTCAGACCAACCAATACTAGCAGAGACTCATTCCTCGCTTGCTTATACTTGCGAGTTTATGTATTTGGTGGTATCAGTGGTACATATTGATTTGTGTCTGCTCTAAGTTTGATACAACCTAATGCAGGACGTGGTATCGTGCTTCCTAGTGTTTTGATATACTTTGGAGAAGATCGCATGGTTACGACCATCAGCTTAGTTACCCTAGCACACACACTAAGGGGGCTCAGAAAAATAAACAACTAAATAAACTTAGCCATATCCTTCATTTCAGTACTTTTGCTCCCTTCAACACATCCCTCTACTCAACTTGGTAACCTTCACCGATCCGTTCTTAGCTCAGTCTTTGAACAGAAAATTAATCAGAGAAAGAAAGGCCTAGCCGATATTTTCAATTTTCGTGTTCTCTTGTCTCTGCAAGAAGGAGATAAAAATCACTGGAATGAGGACCCAGCTCTATACTTACACTCTGCAGGCTCTAGCCAGGGAAATTTTCACTCTAAGGGGAGCTTTTGAGGAGAGAAAGCCCCTCCGAATGAGAGAAGGATTATTGAAAGCTATTGCACTTTCTATTTTTTTAGAATGAGAAGTTGCACATGGATAGGCCAAAAGGGAGTATGTCATTATCCGCCGACGGAAGGAAAGATTTGCTTATAACAGATACTTCACCCGAGACCAATGAAAGGAGAACTTGACCTAGTGCTATAAGGAATGAAGCAAACAAACAAAGCAAGAGAGCCCTTTCTCGTTCCGGTAAGGTAAGAGATAGGGTTTTCATACTCAATTTTTGAAAAACTATAATTCATAAGGGAGCGTCGAGTGTTAAGTTTTGTGCATCAAACTAATTTGTCCTATTGTTTTGAGAGAAGGAAACTGACTTAATGCCGCAAGAATAGGTTTTGCAAGTGAAAGGGCTGTGAGGAAGGGTTATGCATAATATAGAGTAATCCTTTGACAGGCCAAAAACAAGAGATAGCTGAAGTCTAATACTTTTTTAAGAGGATTCTGTTCCTATTTGTCCAAAGAGGGCATTCACAGCCTATTCGATAGCATTTGTCCTATTGGGAGATATCCTTACTACGAATTCGTTCACAACACTTATTCCCCTAAGAGCAGACTAAATGTCCTTTCTTTTCGTGGATATTGGATAAGATCCTGTGGCATTTGGCATTCAAAAGGAGGAATTGCACAACTAGAGTAAGAGAGTGGACATTCTTGCCCCCGAATAGTCTCTTTTCGAAGTAAATAGGTTCTTCTTCCCCGTGATGGGATAGGCTCTGAGATGGACATGGATAGAAAAGGTTGCACCTTAGAAAAAGTAGCTAGTCCTGTCCTCGTTAGGGTTAGGGAAGGACCTGATTGCCATTTTTTGCCTTACCTTTCATCACTGGATTATCTTTTTTACTTTCTTTTATTTTCTTTTGAGGATTACCTGATTACGCTATTGCCTCTTATGAAAAAGAAATTTATAGACCAATGTGGGAATACCATGACATAGTTTCTCTAAGAGGCGTATGAGGAAGAATCAATAGTTAGTTGATACCACTCACAAGGCGTAGTCAATAGTTAGTTGATACCACTCACAGGGCGTAGCCAAATCCTAATGGATATAGAATTTTCTAAACAGTCGTAAGTCTGACAATTGGTCTTTAGCCTTTCAGAATAGAAAAGGCAGCTAGGTAAGGGAATAAAGAGATTAGGCTCGTCAGCCTTTAGGAATCCATGCCAGGGCGCCTCTCTTAAAGCAGGAAAATAAAATTTCCAGTGCCTCAGCTAGTGAATAGCATGCTAGGTATAAGTTCCGTTCCTATGGCATTAAATCAGGCATTCATTGGAAAATGAATCTCAGATGTCCATCCCTCCCATTCTATGGCATCTTATCTTATTCTTTTTCTTTTGCTTCTGTCTTGAACCTTCCATCGAGAGTTTCTTCTTCTTCAATTGCAAAGGGAAGAGGAGATTCTAGCACAACAGATTTTGGGCATGTCCCATTATTGGCTTTCAGGTAAGTGACAGGCTATTATCCCAGGAATCAGTAATCCACATCTAATTATCCTGAGAAAATGAGAAAGATTAGTCAGATCAGGGGGAAGCTGGTGCTATAGCCGTTTGTTCAAGAATGAATTTTATTCAATCAAACGCTCTTGCTTAAAAAGCTCTCGTAACTGGTGCTTCGTATTGATGCGATGGTAATTCGATATAGAATATCTTAAGATAAGAAAGAAAGTTTCCTAGGGCAGATGAAAGGAATGCTAAAAGGCTATCCGAGTTCACAGAATGCTAAAAGTTGCATGTACTTCATGCTGCCCATCTTCATTGCTATGATAGCCCCTCGGTCTACTTGAGAAAGTGGTTTTTGTTGGCACAGATGCCTCCTTTGAATAAGGCTTCCATTAAGACAAGATGGGACTCGTGCGGAATTCAAGTAAAACGCTAACATCCTAAGCACTGTATCTGTGCCTATAGGCACGGGAGCTTTACGAAGCATCTTTCCAAAGTAATCCAACGCAATAAGACACATAGCCACTTGAGATGGCGTTATGGTTCATCGTAACAACTATTCTATGTATGCTGCTTTTTTGTATGTATACATCTATCTTGACGGTGCCTCTACTCCATTCTTTTGGAATGGTTTGTGGGCCTTCCTCAAGCAATCCCCTATGACTCCATCTTTGTTCTTGTGCAAAAGCGTTCTCCCTTTCCTCTTTGGGGATCTCACTAAGGCAAGCGGCTTTGCGCCCCATTTGTGTCTGTCTACGATCGTGCCTAGCCAGGCTGTTTATTAGGAGCTGCTATCTATGACCAAGCACTAAGCACTCTTGATTTTCTGGTAATATAATCTATATAAAGTCGGTGGCGGATTTGTTAGGCTATACCTAGGATCCGCCTTCTTTGTACTTAGAGGTGCGAGAAGGTGCTAACAAAGAACCCCAGGTTCTAAGATAAGATAACCTAAAAGGATAGTCTACGAGTTTCTGGTCTTGACCTCGATCCCAAGGCAAGACGAATTGACCGCACCCCTAGGCCTTCTCCTAATTAGGTAAGTCTGGTTACTGATTACAAGATTCACAGGGGAAGCAAAGTCACTAACTAGTTTTCATGAGTTTGTAAGATGCACGCATTCTCAGATGTGCTTTAAGATTCAAAGATGAGCTAACAGTGAAAAGGTTTTTCTTATTTATTAAGGGCTTGAGGAAGGAATGGGAGATGGGCCGACCTCTTTTCATCCAATATCTTCTACACAGCGGAAGCGGCAATGCATATATAGGAAGATAGGTAGTAGTTGTTGATCTCTCCTAATTGTTATAAACCCAAAGGAGAAAGACAATAGAAAGATAGAGAATAGTCTTGCTAGAACGAAGATTAGAATGCCCTTACATTCACTCAATCTCACTAGAAGTGAGGATAGAAAGAGGTATGCTAGTTCCATATTACTTGACTGACTACATGAGGGATCAATCAATAGAAAAAAGTCAAAGTCCTAGTACTGGTATAAAAAAGAGACCCTAAGGACTAAGTTTATTCATTCCTAAAGGCAGGGGAAAGATGGCTACATATAATACATTCTAATGGGGGCTAATCCAAGTATTGAGTGATAGAAAGAGAGAAGAATGATGTTAGCTATATACGGACGAGAATGCGTATCGTCCGGTAGATAAGATAGGACTACTAGCTGCTATGATAGGAGCTGTCAATCCATAGAAGATAGAAGATAGAAAGGATAACTTATCCTAGCTACCTAAACCAATATTGACTATAGGAGGACGAAAGAGAGGGAGTGATAGAAGGGATCCTAACGTATTCCATATTGATATTCACCTAGAGACAAGACTATGTCACAAGATCAAAAAAGAATCAAAGAAAAGAAAAATCAATCTGATAGATAGGAGAAAGAGGAGACAAAGAGGAGTCTAGAGCAACTACAGAAAACTATTAGGCTTTACCCTCGTATCTCTTGCAAAGAGGGACGCTTAAGGGCTTCATTGTTTTTCGTTCTTGCTTTTCTCCCTTCAGTGGGCGAACAGTTGCCTGTAGGTTAGCAAGGTGAAATCAAAACTCTGTCTCTTCTTCTTTCCTAAGGTCAGATTTTTCTTACCCTCTATGAATGAAGAAGACAATCTTGAGAATAGTCTTATGATTAGCAGACAATTGTGAGATTGTCTTATCCAACATTGTCTTGTAGCTGCCCTTCCTTCCTCCTTCAAGCGAACGTCATATGTCCTCGCAGGAAGTCCGATCTTTTCTTTATTCACAGGGCTCAATCGACTGAGAAAAACGTTTCATTTTTTATTAATCCCAATATTTCCTCCTAGATAATGCATCTACGAATAAAATAAGAGTAGCCCGCCAAGTAAAAAAAGGCACGTCGCATTTAGTTACGAAAGGCTTACTTATCGAGCTTCCTACCACTGTTTTGATCACTGACGGGACGGAATCTGTAATTCAACTTGATCCACCACTGACGCCTGGGGTATTTTATTGCTCACCGACAGTTTTCTTTCGTAACCAGACAGAGATTTTGTTCCACTTTATGTGGAGCATACTTTCTCTTTGACTTCCTAGTGGGACTGCACGCGACGACTCATTTTTCTTATGAAAGACCTTCGTCATTGATAACCACCTGGCCTCATTTATCGATCGAAGAAAGATGATATCGTCAGGCATCCACCCTCCCGTTTTCCTTCGTGGCGGGGCTTCGACAACTCAACTATCTTCTAAAAGCCTTATTTATGTAGTACTGTCCTCTCACAGCTTAGCCCATTACCTTTTATTCCTGGCTCAGGCTAGTTTACTGCTCAAGGAAACTCGATATGATTTTCGGAACCAGTTATTCTCCCTCAGATGACAAGAAGGAGGATGATTGGCTTTCCAACTCTTCCTTTTCTTTGGATGATTGGCTATGCAACTGTCCCTTCTTCACCAAGATCCCTTCTTTCACCGGAGTCAGGTCTTCCAATACCCGAAACAGCAAATGTGGAAGCACAGCCAACGTACTAAAATAGGAGAGGGTTCACTTGCCCTTGATTGAGTCAATCAATCCTTGTTGACCTTTTGAGGTATTACAAAATGGGAAGACCAATAGCGTTTTCTTTAGCACTTGTGGGAGACATTTCGTCTTGATGGGGGTGGTTGTCTTCAATAGGCCGGACCCGTAAAGAGGCAACCTGATCCTAGGTCCCTAGTCTATCAAACTGTTCACTAGCTCGATACAGATTAGACGGAAATGGAATACCAGGTGTACAAGCAGGACTAGGCTTATTAGTCTACTATTGGCCAAAGCACCTGAGGCAATAGTCAAGACAGTTTCGATCAATCCAGCCGCAAGGGAAAGACCAGCGGGCGTCAAAAAAGGGCTTCCTACGGGGAAAGGTGGGAGTAAGGCTAGACGAAAATTGAGGGCCTAGGCGTAAATGTGAAATAGGCGCCCGGAGGAAGGACTGTCGATGGGTGCCTTCCTCTTGACATCGCTTATGAGCTAGCTTACTATCCTCGTGGCATCCCGTCAGTTGTAGATGAATGTTCAAAACCAGGCTACAAAGTCTCGACTGAAACACAGGCTGAGCTTCCTACCGGGTGCCTTTGTTCCGATCAATTCCCCGTTTCGCAAAGTGATGGGCAGGACGGGACTGCCCTAGTGGTGTGGAGACACGTTCTATAGACTACCCATGTCGGTGTCTGGCAAGTCGTTTGGCCATCCGTTCCGAAGCACGCAACATAATAGAAGGCAGACGAGTAGGTGAATTCTGTAGCAATCTCGTTGTGCCTGGGGATGAGAAAAAAAGAAAAAGGGGGGATGATGGGGGCTGACGATCTCAGGTGCTTTTTCATAAAGCTTTAGTGGCCGGGATGGAGACAGAGACGACATAGCATTTTGGAAAGCCTGCCATTTCAATATCGACGATGTTGGGGTTCGTCTTTCGCCTCTGGAAAATCATCAATGCGTCGGCATACGTTTACAGTTGGAAACACCACCAGTTGTTTAGGCAGTTACTTTGGAAAGCCTGCCCTTTCAATATCGACGATGTTGGGGTTGGAAAACCATCAATGCGTCGGCATACGTTTACAGATGGAAACACCACCGGTTGTTTAGGCAGTTATTTTTGAAAGCCTGCCCATTCAATATCGAGGAACTGACACAACTTTTTCTTCGTCATTATACGAATATGTTGTTCGACGAATAGATTGTTTTCATCAATAGTCTGACGTGATATGCCCAGAAGGAGCTATCCTGGTCTTTTCCGTACAAATTGACATAGGCTTTATACCAGAATAGGGTAACCACGGAAAGAAAACAAGCTGGGAAAGGTGACGGTTTAGAATCCACATAGGGAAGAAGGAAGGCAAGGACTAGGAGAAGGCCACAAAGCTGCTGTTGAATCCGCTGTGCCAATCCGCTCTTTGGCTGTTGTGCATACGAAACGTCGCCTTCGACGTGTCGAAAATGCCCATCCATCCTGGCTTTAAACATAGGATTTGCGGCATTCAACTATTACTCTTCGAGACGAGAGCAGGAAGAGCAATGGGTAGTGACAGAAGACGATTTGTCCCTCTCTTTGGACTAAGTGAAGACAGACACTTTCGACGCACTCCCTCCCACTCCCAAGTAGAAGATGCGGCTTAGCTAGCTACACTCTTTGATCGAACCATCTGTTGTAAGAAAAAGGCCTTTTCTTTTTGCATTAACTCCTGGTCTGGCAAAAGAAATAATCCCGACTTCGCTCCGCTCCCTTTTCAGGAAGACGATGATTGGACAAATTCCCCCCGTCTCTTTCCCACCGTATCCTCGTGATTGGGCCTGATGACTTTCGACAGAAGAAGGTACAGATGTTGACGATCGTCAAGGAGAAATGGTATCCCGAATGCGACGAATGGATTTCTAGGAAGTGAGATGGGGGACGTCAAGAAATAGAAGAAGCTATTTGCGCCTTTTTTGGTTTCCGGGAGGGACTGATTGCTGCCTTACCGTTCGTCGGAGGAGGTTGATAGAGTCGAGCGTCTCTTAGATATCTCAATCGTAACTAATAAATTTGTCATGTCAGCCTATGTTACAATCTCTCTTTGACGAAGAAAACCAGGGCCTTTCCACCTGAGAGAAGGTTTCCCTGCCACAGTTATGTCCAAGCACAGGATCGATGGAACTCATCGCATCTCGCAAGTCGTCACAGCGGGCGATGGAATTTTTTTGCTCATTCATCTGTGCTCCACTAGTGATTCGACGCCAATATAGATGAGTCACATGTGACAAATCTGTCCAGTAAAAATCCATTTGGTGATGGCACATTCCTAGCTTAGACTCGCTTCAGTTAGCCCCAGTGCACACCTACAATGGCCGAACACAAGCGATTGGGCTACACTGGGAGTGAAAAGGTTTTTTAGGATTTTTGTCGGGAGTGATGACTCGAGGTGGACGGGGGAAGCATTTAGACTTCCTAATACTTCCCTGTCGGTCCGTCGGAACGAAAACCTCTGCATCACATGTTCCGGCAATAGGCAAAGACCGACGATTTTACCACCATCCCGAAGGTTATAGTACTATTGTCGGGCCTCCATATCTCCACGACGTCTTCTAGGCTATCCTAGTTGATAGCAAAAGTCCTTGTGTGACGGCTTGACATGAGCCATATTTGTTCATGCAGCACGTGCTGTTCCTACCGGCTCCTTCCACCTCGACGCTCTAGTTCTCACTTTGCGCAGCTCTGTTCACTGTCGATGAATAGTCTTTGTTTCTCTATTCTCTGGGTCGAATCGAAACCCTTTCCTTTGAAATAAAATATTCACGTAGAATGAATGAATTATTCCTCTTTACTCAATGAAAGTGAATAAAAGTTTTCTTTCTTCTCGACGTGCGGAAGAAGGCTTCTCTGCCAAAGGGTGACCTTCCCTCTCGCTCTCTTATCATCGACCCACTTTTAAAAAGAAACTCTTTCGGTAGGCGGAATTCATTTTAGGGCTTTTTCGGGATATTGCTATTGCTACTACATCACTTTTGCACTCTACCCTTCGTTGCATTAGTTTTCTTTCGCAGGTCGAATACCTGAAGAAAACTCTCTGACGAACTGCTCCCTGTCAAATCCCCCATCCTCTGCTCGACGATGACGACAAGACTCTATTTGTTGAAAAGTGGTAGCTCTCTATATGGACTTCTGTCTTGAATATGTCTTGTCATTCCGCCAGGCCGCAGTCGATTACGAGAGACCAATGATGCAACTTCTTGGATCCACCAGCTGTGTGCTTTTTACCCTAAGCGAAAAGACCAGCTATGACTCATCGATGGGGCTTCCTCAGGATGGGTTGAATCTCGGAAGTAGGGCAGTGAGAAGTGACTAAACACCTGAGGATATCATTTTTGTGGACAGTGATGTTTGTCTCAAATCCATGAGTTGGAGTTGGAGGCAATCTGTGTATCAATGGTTCTCTTCTTTCGAATGGCCTTCGAAAGAGTTCCTTCTGACAAGTATAGTACTGGAACCTCGGCAAAGTCTCACTGGTCCAACAACTTCTGATGGGTACGACCGCATTGGTTGGCGGGAGGGGATTCCGTAATCCCGGTGGGTTCCATGGTTGTTACTATGACTTTTTTCACTCCCATGTCTAGTTGGAAATCCGGTCTGGTCTGTCTAAGCCAGTACAAAGCCTTTCAAAGACATTCCAAGCGAACCAAAAGAGTGAAAGGAGTCAACGGTCTCAGTCCTCTCAGCCCAGTCAATCAATCAATCGACACAAGCAAAGTCGACAGAGCCATTCTCGATTTTTGCACGCCGCTTTCAGTCCTCTCATTGGTAGTGGGAGTGCGGGGGCGATGTTTTTGGGTGAACGACTGAGATGGTTAGATAGTTTCTGGCTTTCGATGGCATTCGTCGATGCTCAAGATGGAGGAAAGTCGATGCTGCATTCTGAAAGAAAAAGGAGAGGAATGACAATTGGTCATCACGCTAATCAATTTGTGGGACACGACATAAGACAGCAAGTCACAAGGCAGTTTTCGCCCTCTAGAAGAGCATCAAAGAAGTGGGTCGCCGAGTTCACTCGGGATCCGGAGTATCGAATGAAAATCTCTGTATAAAAGAAAAGAGGTTCCTTTGTCGAATCCCTCGTTGGTGAAGGCTCCTCGGATCGCTAGGGCGGAGCATTTTTCTATGGTCTATGTGTCCTGCTCATCTGATCGATTCTCTGCTGGGAGTGATAGCAAGCGAGCAACGCGTGTCGGCTTATGATGGAACATTGTTAGATTCACCCTTTTGTCTACTTCACCCGAATAGGAAGAGCTTGAGAAAGTGTCAAAACGCAGTTGGATTTTCAAACCTCGCCTACCAAAAGAAAGTGCTAGAACAAGCCAAAATTCCGTACAAATCATCTATGCGTGAGAGAATGTCATCTGCACCATCCACGTTCGACGTGGAGAAGGCATCATGTTGACAGTTCAGATCATTAGATTCTAGGGATCGGACAAAAGCAGAAACAAAAAGAGAAAGCACTTTGTCACCTCGCGTAGGATGCCCTACTCGCTATTCCCATCGACAAAACTATCCGGGTCTGTAAACAGTAAACTCACCGTTTGACTCGCTCTTCGTTCAGGTCTAGTCATTTTCGTATTCGGTCAACTCGGAATTGATCTATATCAATATCAATGAAGAATAAATGGAAATAACGCAAAATTATGCAAGTCGAAAAATGTGATCGAGCGTGTCTCTTTCTCCGTTCCAGATCGACGAAGTCGATGGAACCAGTGAGCCCAACCGTATCGTATAGGTCGATGGTAGCGCCTATGTTGTGCTCAACCTGTAGGCCAAGCGTTCCACGGCTTTCTGTTCTTTGACGTCGGGGTGGTATGTTTGGCTCATTCTAGATCAACAAGGTAGTTAATAGTACATGAGAAATACCCTTTCCGCCATCAGAGGGAAGCGCCCGAAAGCATTGAAAAATCAAATGTGAGTGATTCGTCACCTAAAAATAGAAAAAGCCATCAAAAGGACGAAGACTGACAGTTCTAAGGCATTCATTGACGTCAGAGGTGCGGGTTCGATCCCAGCTCATGCATCTTTTCTTCGGGATTCAATATTCCAGTTCAATCTACCCACGTAGAGTCGATGTTCTCAATGACGAATATTCCCTCTTCTTCCTTACTTTTGTTTGAACACGTAAGTAAGCATCACCTTTACTTGGGAAAGTATGTTTTGTTATTCTTCTCTTACTTTTGAGAGGGACGTTAGACCCTCTAGGCTGGCCATTACGTTCGATCGTTGCAGGGGAGCTGATGACTTCCACAATGTTGACGGTGACACTCTATCGCTGAGTTATATCTCATCATCGGCCCCATCGAGAAATAGAAATGACAGAGCATGATGGCAAGGGGTCGAGAAACTCAATGCCACTATTACTATTCCTAATTTTGAACAACTGAACATTGGAGCCGGTCCTTCTTTTCGGTCATCAAACGGTGCTGGCGTAGGTTCAAATCCTGTGGAAGCCAGAATGGAATAGCAAATGATTTGGATGATCGTCATGGGCGATGTCGTTCCAATTTTGCCATTTGCTATCGACATAGAGGCCAACCCGACGTTCCCTACGCGGGACGGCAATCTGACCTACAGACGATGCAATGGTTGAACTGTCGAAATGAATTTATACGTCCATAGACAGCAGGATATTTTCCAAAACGTTGTATTAGAGATAGCTGGCAAAACAGTCAAAATTGCTCGATGTTGGATCGAAGTATATGAGGAAAAACGTCAGAGAAGAGCAAAAAAGACAGCTTTCATCATCCGAACTGGCACTCCTTTGCTGATGCAGCAGATTTTGTTGTTGATATAGCTGATCCTTGCTTTCCGACGAAGTATAAGCAAACCGAGGGCTATTCCACCTGTATCTCCCGCTTAATTCAAGCTGACATATAAAAGAAAACACGGGTTTCGGGAACTCTCTCCCATGGCTTGACTCGTCACAGCTATGGTTGATACCTGAGACTTGTCGCATCAGCTTGCCTTTCGCTTTATGATACCTATCCATTGGCCTAGCGACGGGGATAGGAGCTTGGCTGCCTTCCTCTCCTCCTTGCTACCTTCATACTCTCCCTGAGGAAAGTAGGTCTTGCAGAGCTTTCTCTTTTCCAAAATAGGAATCAGCATGCCGAAAGCGTAACCGTCACTGCTACTGGTACTCGTTAGTCAGCTGGCTACTAGGCAACTATTGCTTAGGTTACCATTTCCCTATGGCCACTCTCTCCTCGCTCTACTAGTGGTGAGTATGCTCCGAAACATGAAAGCAGCTAAAGGGTGCAAACTAGGGAAAAAAAAAAAAGCAAGCCAGTCCAATAAGCAAGCACAAGTAGCAGTTCCATCAAGAAAGGGAGTCCCAATGGCTCTTTTCTTGAAGAAGGTGTGCCCGGGGAGAAAAGGCGGTGACGTGACGGCCAAAGGGCGAAAAACCAAAATAAGTCATATTTGTCCGGGTTAGGTGGGAATAATAGACGCAATTTTTTGTGGAGATAGGAAGTTAGGGATTCCTCCCTAGGTGGGAGTGATAAAGATGCTGCTTGCTATCTTAGCTACTAGCTACCGACGTAGTGTCCAATTGCGAGATAATGTAGAATGGATTTTAGTAAATACGACATCATGTATAATGATATATATGATATGATGAACACTCCAAGATATTACAAAAAAAAAATTTGATGAGGTAGTTCTCCAAATAGAAAGATTAAAAAAGCGAAGTAAAAGTCTCAACATAACTTTAGAATCCAAAGAAAATTTAATTCAACAATTTAAGAGGTCTATAAAAAAATTAAAGGTTTACTAAGTTTGAATCTAGGTCCACCTATCAAAGAAGAAAACGCCCTCGTAGAAAGGATTGAGGTGCACAAGTTTAATGCAACGAATCCCAGGCAAGCCAAATTTCATCGAAAGCCATCCCAATGACGTTGCTCAGTCTCACCTGTTATTGCTGGATCAATCAGCCCCAGCTTCGACGATTCATAAAAGGCAGGCTAAGATGTTGGGGAGTTGTCTTGGAGTAAAGTTCAAAAGTCAAATGTAATTTGTCAGTGTAAGGTAAGAAAATCGACAGTGATTGTTGCCATATCTTGCATTTCCTACACATAGACATTTGACGTGAGAAAAGCAAAAGATAAAAATGTTTACTGCTTTCATATTGACTGGACCTTCTCTTTTTTCCCAACCAGTTTGCTTGCTCACTAGAAGAGTCAAGCAAGAGTATCTAGTTTAGGAGGAAGAGGATACTAGGGGCTCAGATCTTCAAAGAGCCGGAGAGCCCAAAATTCTAAAACAGATAAGCCATTTCTTTCTAGCTCGATGTTGAGTCGAGCCTTTGATGCTTTTGCTCTCTCTCTCTCTCTCTCTCTCTCTCTCACATGAGTCGATGCTTTCCCTCATTGAGTTTATCTTCATATGGGAAGTTTTCTTTCTTTCCTGATGGGCCTCTCTCGATCACTCTCTCATTCAGCTTCCTGTAGTTTCATTTTCTTCGATCTTCTCAATGATTGCTTTTTCCTAGAACATTCAATTTCGGTCAACAATGTCGGAGGTATGGCTGAGTGGCTTAAGGAATTAGTTTGCTAAATCGACATACATGAAGATTGTATCATGGGCTCCAATCCCATTTCCTCTGGCACGGAAGTGGAACGGGCGGGCTAACTTACGTGAGAGAAAGAACCTCTTTGTCGGTAGAGTCCCTCGGAAGACAGAAAAGTGGGACTGAAATAGATTTGTGAGACCCTTACTTTGCTATTGTTCTACATTCAACAAAAAAACAAATGGCTCTCTAACGCTCCCAGAGGCTCTACCATCGACGCATTTAGTATCTATTGGCTTAGACCATTGCCCCCTCTTTCATTGGAAGAAAAGGCCATTGCATTCAAACCAAAGCACTGGAGGACCACGAAAGGATGACGTTAACTCTATCATCAGTCACCATCACCTTTAGGTAGAGGAAGTCCCCTCCCATTTGAAGCTGAGAATGATCAATTGAAGACTGGAAGATAGAATCATATGTTTTAAGCATCGATTGCGACATCAAATGAGACTTACACCACATTTGTATTATAAATATGCAGTTACAAATAATCCTGCTAAAGTAATAGGAATTAGACCTAAAACGATTCCAAGTAGAAGGACTTCATTCATTTTGATTTGTTTTAGGAGATAAAAAGAAAGGTAAGATCTATCCCTAAATATTAATCTAAAAAAATCAATGAATCTCTATGACCAGTAGCGAATGGAGCTGCGCGAAGTGAGAACTAAAGCATCGAGCTGGAAGGAGTCGGTAGGAACAACACATGCTGTATGAACAAATATGGCTTGGCGGAGCATTCATTCCCCGACATCAGTTTATTCCCGCTTTGAGTCATTCCATTCATTCATAGTACGGGATCTGGAATTAAAGCATAGTTGTTATAGCTTCCCTTTTTTTTTTTTCCGGAGTTGTTGTTCACGTTTGACATGAAGAAGGCATCATCTTGACAATTCGAATCATTAGATTCTTGGAATCGGATAAAAGTGGATAAAAGTAGAAACAAAAAGAGAAAGCGCTTCAATCAGTACTTTTTGGTCGAGCTCCATTATGTTGGGATCATATTATTTATGGTCAGTCACTAATTTATTCTTCGGGATCGGAAAAGGCTGCACTCCTTATAGCTCTACACTACGGTTGATCACTTTTGCTTCTGGTGTGGTAGTTCGATGAGCTTGAACCATTCTGTCTCATATACTGTCTACTCGTCAGTGTGCAGGCCATGGATATAATCGGAATGATCTATCCTAGATCTTAAAGAGGTCATGCTTTTCTCCTAGTAATCTCAACCCCTTGACATAGGAAGAGGGGTACCTTATGGAGAAGGGGAAATTGCATTGCACCTAATTGTGAAGGACCTCTTTATACCGTCATGTTCACTTTGTAACTAGTGGACGGTCCACGGGCAATGGTATATTCACGAAGACGCAAAGCATCACTTTTCAAAAGGAAGAAGTGGGAAGAGCGAAGTGAGGAAAACATCCACATACCCAGAAACTAAATGAGAGTCTTGTTCCCGCAACCACTGTCGGTACTTTGCTTCATCAGAGTGACAACGTAGGGGACGTCGCACTTGAATTGAATTGGTGCCTTTAGGTTTTCCCCCATTGACGATTCACTATTATAGTTCTGTCATACTTTCTAAAGATAGGACCCTCCTCCTCCCTATTTGACCAGGCATACAGTAGTGTAGAGGAGCTCAATGCCAGAAGGGTTCCAAGCACTAGACGCTGACGAGGGAAAGTGCAGAGTATCGGCAGACACAAATGAGGACAATGGATACTTTTATTTGAGTTCATAAAATCTCCGTCATACGAGGCTAAATCTGCATCGGGTGAGGCAGCTGCACATTCCTGAAGCATGTGTGATACGCAATAGAAGGGGTGATGATAACGAGGGAAATCGTTATATGAAAATAGCACCGGTCAACTATTGCCAAAAATAATGGTCTCCTTGTCAAACATGATGTTTTTGGGAGTAGGCCTCCATTACCTTTTTGGGAGACCTATGGATGAAAAGTAGATGGAGGAGAAAATAACGGTGTGAAAAGCAAGACATGGATTTTTAATAATTACACTGTACAAATATTTTGAAAAGAGATGTAGCACAACTTGGTAGTACATTTGATTGGAGTAAAAAATGTCACAGGTTAAAATCTTCTCATCCCTTTCCATTCCTTTTTTGGTTCTATGGGCATGGAAGAGGGCATACCGTCAAGATCGATTCGACATTGGACAAAATTTTTCATTTCATTATCCTATATGCATGCAGTAAAAAAATCATCCTTTTCTTTATTGTCAAGTTGCCAGAGTTCTGTTCAGCCCTTTTTCAGCGGTATCACTACCAAAAACAACAATACCTATATTATCATTCTCAAGATTCAAGGCTATTCCTACTCGCTGGATATTATCACTACCAAAGGCAACAATACCTGCATTCTCAATCTTTTTCTTTAAGATAGGGACAATCTAACAAAACCAGCTACATTGATAGACGAACACAAATTACGATCTGTTCATGCATGAGGCAGATGAGCGGGAAGGGAAGCTGGAGGTTTGCTAGCTTCTATCCTGATCTAGGAATCTTTCATCTTTCATTACAACTCTCAAACTATGCATGAAGTACGGCTTCAAAACTGTAATTGCAAGGCACCAAGTGGGTGTTGTAACTCAATCCGGGCAGGGATACCTGATGGCATATATATAAGCATTCTAAAAGTAATAAGAAATATGGTTCTGGTGAATGCTTGTCCTGGCTTTTTCACAATCGTCGAGGGAGTGAAGGACTAGTCTATTTTTAATCCTTCTCGGAATTAACCAAACCCATCGGTATACCAAGTTCCCCAATAATGTTGCCTCACCCGTTTCCAACGTACCTAGCCAACATTTCGATTTGGCTCTACCCAAACTTTTTTGTTCACCCTAATATTACCCACTTATCCGACTATTGCTAAGCAGTTTTGGTAGCGGAAGACTCTGCTTGCGTAAGCTTGAGGCCTGGACCAGAAAGCGTCAGACGGCAGGGGCATAAATGAAAGTAGGGTGAAGATTCGTTAAGTAGACTTCTCACTTCAAATTCACCCATCACTTCCTAGGGTGTGCCTATGACTTCTTTTAAAAGTTTAGAACTTAGTGTGATGATTATATAGCTGTGAAAGTCATAAATATCAATTTTCTCTGAGGAATGGACCTCAAAATTGGTAGCGAAGGTGAAAAGCACCGGTAGGGTGAAACGGACCAAAACGAAACTAGTAGCGAAGGTATTGAACTAGATTCGGTTTAGTGAGAATAGCTCTAGTCTATAAGCATCAAGCTATGAGTTGAAAAGTGAAGGATGAGTGGGGACTAGTTGAAGCATGCTCATCCAACGTGCCTCTTTCACGACATGCTAATGGTCCCGGGTATCTTCATATGGTCTTCGGGAGTTAGAAGAAGTCATGTCCGTCCCGGACATCTGCAATGTCCTCCCATGCCTTCCTAGTTTCGAAAGACCCTACCTCGTCACCGTCATACGACGTGGCTCTTTAATCTTTCGTCTGTGTGTGCCTCTCTCTTTAGTCATTCGTTGAGTCCTCCTTAATTTCACAAAAAATTGAGTGTTTTTGCTCCTTGCCTTGGGGCAATCGAGTGGATTCTGCTCCCACCTGCTAAATGGCTTTCACTTCTCTTCTTTGAAATCTAAATCTTCTCTTTCGGTGTCTATGGAGATTCCTGCCCCGACACCCCTGTTGTGTCTAGAGCTTGATTCTGTCTGGTCTGTTCCAAGTTTGGGTTAGGGGAACATCCAAGCGATTGCAGTCATGGATCCAAACATGCTCACAAGGCGCTCCATGGTTTTGACTAACATTCTCCATTGAGCCAGAGTCCTGCACTCGACAGAGCAAGTCTAGAACTCCATAACTAGAAAAATCGGGATAGACTGATAGGTGATGGTAAGGACTGTAGTTGTCCATCTCCGATTTTCCAATCGATAAGATCAATGAGATTGACCAGGTATCTGGGTTGTTTGGCTATGGCCCAGTCGGGATCGTTCTTCTGGTATCCTTCGATGTATTTCGTCACATAACGAATATTTCTATATCAGAAACCTATTGAAAGAGAGAAAGACATGAAGGAAGAAGATGCCATTGTTAAGCCTACATAATCTTATGGTTAAGAATCACATGATGAAGATGAAATCATTGATAAGATCAAAGGAAAATAAGAAGAGGTGGCCCTTGTTTCAGGGTGGAGATTCCAACAATCCCCAGAAGACGTTGGTATTCTGGCTAATGCAACTCTTCTCGAAATAAGCCCTCGGTGATTGAGAGCTGACTGGTTGACAAAGAAATTTCAAATAGTATCCCATAGTTTGTATACTTTTCTAGCAAAGAGATAGGATTTACAGCTTTTCTCGATGAGATTCTTGCCGAATTCGAGTTTGTTGCTCCAACTATTACAAAACTCATACCTATTATGTTTAGTACTTCAGGTGCTTCTCTAGTGTATAATGTAAATCCCGTAGTGGATCAATTCCAATGAGCCCTCATCCCCATACTTTTAGTAATCGATTATATTGCATCTTCACTAAATGCTGGTTCTTTGATCAAGTTTTAATTAACTTTCTAGTTAGATCGTTCCTAAATTTCGTATATTCAGTCTCCTTCTAAGCTTTAAACAAGGGTGCTATTGAGATATTGGGCCCTTATGGTATCTCATACACATTCCGACGAATGGCCAAGCGAATGAGTCAACTTCAAAGTGGATTTGTTGTGTGAAGAGTGTGTTATGAACCGTGGTCGCTTGCCTAGTGGGGCCGGCTCCTCTGTTGTGGGTAAATGGGAAACCCGGCTCTACGAACCCGATGAAAGGCTGCACAACTTTGTAAGGGCGTTAAGACTGAAACTTTTTGGTTGAGCCATACCTCTATTGGCATTGAGCACCTGTTGGAAGCCTTCACTATCCCAGGCTCGGGATAATGAATTCTCTCAAATTAACAAACCATGGAATTCTATAACTTCCAGATAGTGCAGGAGCATCTGCTGGAAGAATGAAGGAGGCAGACCAACTCAACTATAGAAACTAAAATACGACATCATGAGTGATAGTGAAGGCTCTCCCATTCACTAGTAGACTGCTCGCCTTTTGATTTGACAGCGTCGGCTTTGTTAACGCTAATGACCAGTTCACCACAGAAAGAGAATTTGATCCTAAAGAATAGTCGTCTTCTTTTTTCAAAAAATGCAAAGTGGAAAAGGATTCCCGTCGGCTTGGCGAAGTTGTATGCGGAGTGATTGATGGCCTTCGACAAAGGCTATGAAAGAGGGGCAGGGATCTGGGAACATTAGTCGAGACTGACTATCAAAAAGGAAGGGATTCTGCAAGGAGATAAGGTTCTCGAATAGGAAGAGATATGGGGAGGTTTGGTACTTTTAGGCTACGGAGTCTTAGTTTGTTCAATGGTTATGGAGAAACTGCAGTGCTGGACAGGATTCGAAGCTGGAGTCTTCAAGTCATGATCCTGATGAGTCAACCAATTACTCTAGCCAAAGGGCACGTGGAATCCCATGTGAATCAGCAAGGACCACCACTAAGTTGAAATTAGTAAATGGGATTTCCATCACGGAATTTCGTTTGTCTGATTATTCTGTGTCGACTGCAAGGAATAGCGGGACGGCTCATTCTCTTTTCACAAGTACAACAATGATGTACAGTTATCATGAGGAGTTCCTCTTTCAATAATCTACATTAATGAGCTATGAAAAGTCAGTAGAAAGGACCAAAACCGATGAATGGAAAAGGTTCCTACCAATCCCATGTCCCACCAGAACCTGACCTAAACTCTCAAAGATCTATTGCTTGGCATTTAGCCTCCTGAGCTAACATGATATAATCAATTACCTGTACTAATGAGCTAGTATGCTATATTTCATTGTTTCAATATGGTGGAGTGGCCAGCTACGCTATTCAAATCTTCGAGCGAGAGTGGTATTGTCTAGTTCAACGATGCCCAGTTGGATCTCTAATTCGTAGATGGACAAGCACGAAGGGAGACGTCGATTATTTAGGGGAGAGAGTGGAGCCTCGAGAAGCACTCATCGAGAGGGCGTAGCAAGAACCGTTGGCCCCTCTTTATTCTCTCTAGGGGTCTCTACCCACATGAAAGTGGGGCTGCTGGGTCTGAGTGAGAGACCAGTAGGTTTAGAAACATGCATGAAGTCCTGATGGCTTCATTCAAAAGAGATTGAAGTCACTTTTGACAGATGGCATATAAGCGGAATCAATCCACTGAATGACATGGCATTCTCGTTTGAGAGGCCAGCTGTACGACGTGATGGTCCTCTAGGATTGAATATGTCGGACAAAGGTAATTTTATAGTACAAATTCTCATAGACAAGCTATATGACAAATGATGGCACTTTTGACATATGACACCTTATAGCCAAAGTAAAACTCCGTAGCAATTGCAAAGGTTAGGGACAATAGGTGCATTTTGTGTCTTTTGAAGAAGAGTCAATACTTTGAGACACGACACTATTGTCCGATGATCCTTTTGCCATCGTCCTAGCATCTCTTGTCATCTTCACGGAATTTTTCATCTGAATGACTGAAAAAAGAGAGCCGAACTATCTTTGTTATGGTTGACCGCATACATTAATATCTCCCCTCCCGTCCGGTGGACAACAGGATGTTTGCTGCACGACGACCAATACCCTATTGAATGCATAGCCAAAAAATGATACTATCACCCCTTACATACTATAGGGCTACATTTCCATCCCGATCGCTTGGGTATCAGGCTGTAGCTATGCAACTATAGGCATTCCATCGCCTACTGGCGCCGGTGTCTCCACAGCCCCAACTTCTTCAACGTAACCTAGAAAAAAGAAAAATGGATGAGATAGAAAGGATTCCGAAAAGAACACCCATCTAACGAGTATAGTTTTCTTGTCTTGCCAGCCTTCTTTCCCATTCCAGCGGCTTGTTCGCTCGTCTCATGCATTCGTTGACGACCCCAGTGGAGGCCTATGACCCATAGGGTAAGGACTTCGGCAGTTGAATTGGTGATTAGCCTATCGTCATGCTGCTGCTAGGCCGGAGACCCTCCCCAACCGTCATGGAGTTCCCAAAAAAGCATACATCCATCGAGACATACGCACTGAAGCCACTATTTTAACTCCAACTTATGCAATTATGAACTCCACAGAACTTTCTCGATTTCAATGCAACTGGTAAGTTTTGAGTTGACTAGGGATCCCCTTTTGATTAGACGAATTTACCGAAAATATCTAGTGAGGAAGGTTATACATCAACATTTTTTTTCAAGGAGCGCATGTGACGGCCGCCTGATGTATCCAGTGGAGCCCAAGAGATGAAAAAGTGGAATGAGATTTGTAAGAAAGTATGACGATTTATGAGATGACGGGTCATATGTGATACCCTTGCTCTACTCCAACAGTATTAGCACCAAAAAAGGATGGAAGCTGCTGTTATAAGAGTTGAGCGTTGAACTATATTGATTTGACCTTATGCCCGATGTTCTGAGTGGGTGTAGGTACACATTACGAAAGAAGAGCAATCCCCCTCGTACCAAAGACAGGTAAATGCAATTAAACTTGGGCTTATTTTTGCTAAGATTCTGTGCCATATACATTGAAATACATGGGACATGCTCCTACTTTAACTGATGATGCTATGCTGCAGGCTTTTTTCCATCTCTTTGGGCAGAGAAATGCTCATTTAACCATAGGAACTATATTGATTTCTTTATTTTCTTCATAGAGGCTCAGATCCCGATGCCTGTGTTGCATAGATGCAAGCTTTTTCTTTTCATAGCTGGCCAAATGACTACAGGATTATCGGTCTACTCTACCTCAATTAACCATTACAAATCTTATACAGAAGGTTTTTTGTACCAGCTCGACTTTGCCTTTTGAGGGGGGAGCTCCCATCGAGATGGACGTCTCGGTTTGGGATCTCCACGATGGTTGGAAGGGTCTCTGGCCCAGCAATAGGGGTTCTTATTCCTTTGGACAGGCAATGTTCTGATAGCTAGTCCCAAGCAACTGACGTGTAAAGTTGACAAAGTTCTTTATTTTTTATAGTGTAGTTTACACCAAGATCAATAGCAGTTTTTCCACCAGAAATAATGGGGAGAGATGTTGTGCTAGGTCAACTCGAGCATTGGGTGGGCTACGGGTGTATTCCCCAAAGTTCTACTTTGATTTTCATCAAAGCCCTATTGACATATAGAAAGTACTACTCTTTCATCCTCGTGGCCTGACGGGTCGGGTCCTACTTCGAGATATGAGGTGAAACAATCAAACTCCTATAGGTAAAATCCAAAGGATATAGGAAGATTTGATGACGGTCCTATATAAGAAAAGTCGAGCCTCCATGTTCGAGACAAAATTTAGTTCATTTTATTTTGTAAGGGCGTGTAACTCAATAAGAAATAACTTATAGGACAAATTGCGCATAGAAGCGATGAACAAGTAGGTGAGGGCATTTCCATCGCTCAGGATTCAATCCTATGTTGCGGAGGGCTTTTAAGCTAGATCATGCTTTTTAGGGACCAATCGACAAGCTATTTTTCTTCCAAAGACGTCTTTTCTCTGGTTTCCTGAAATCGTCGGATCCCGGGCTGCATTTGCCTGCTTGCATTCTACCAGGCACCGGTGGTGACTATTCATTTTTCGCTTTCTTTTAACGTTGCATCGCATAGTGTCTTCGGATCTATCACTTCATCAGTGTATGGTTCTAATGCATCTGCTGCGAATCTCGTGTCAATATTCAATCAAGTACAGTTTATGGAGATGCTTTCAACGATCATGGGTTCTGTTATCTGTCTTTTCAAAAAGAGATGATTGCAAGCAAGGCTTGTAGAAGGAGGGGTTTCAGACTATCTATATCTTGTTATACCAAAGATTAGCGAGTGAAAATTCCCTCCCACTATCCCGACTAAAGAAGGGATGTCGACCGATGCCGACAAGATCCCCGACGATGATAGAGGCTTTAAACAGAATCTCTACCTACTGTGGCAGTTATCTCGGAGTATTTTTTATAATCCCTGCTTGCTATGGTGGTTATCTCAGAATAGCCTGAACATGCCAGGCGCCTTGATTCTTCAGAATGGAACATTCGAGAGCACTTGATTGATCGCATCAATCATCGTTTAATGAGCTCTCCATTGCTGGTAATAGCGCCTCGCTTACATGCAATGGTGGCAAGTCAGGTAGATGTGCATGGGCGAAGGAGATGCCTGACGCGATTACCTTTGGAAACATGCTAAAATAGGCTTCAATTCCATGGGATAAGAATAAGGAAAGTGACTTTTTCTTTTGAGCCGAGCTTTCTTTTAAGCTAACCTGAAAGCATCAATCTACTCGAATATGTTAATAACTCTTATTGCCCCTACCGAATTCGTTTAGGTAATCATCCACTATAGGTAAAAATCCTTTAAAGGCTAGAATTCCGAGTTGCATAGTACCTACGACTAAGAAGCTGGATTTCTGCAGTGTTCGTTGTTAAGCCTGCATAATTTTTATTCAGAGCATTACGAGCACCCCATGACTTGTTAAGGCTATGCCATCCTAAGGTGCTGCTAAATGGAAGGAGGGAGTGATCAGTGTTTGGTTAGAGTGAAGAGCGAATAGAGAGAATTACCGGCTTATGATTCCAAAAAGAGGTTTGCCAGGTAATGAAAGCGGGATTCAAAACGATTGACAGGTACCAAAGCAAACTTTCCTAGGCTTTTTGTTCCCGGTTGGAAGGATCTAGTTGGTCTTGCTTGATGTTATGCCATGACATGGTAAAACTTCTTTTCGTTTCATCTCTATCTTTGGATCAAATTTAGGATGTCGAATCCCCCTCTGAGGACCATCCCACTCCCGAAGTGAGGGAATCGAAGCGAAAAAGACGTTGAATCTTTGGTCACATAGTCTTGTATCAATCTTCCATCTCCAGATCTCCATTGTGACCGCTCTTCAGAAGCGACAAGTCTCTATTGATGAAAGAAGGAGGAAGGGTAACCCAATAGAGAAAGGTTAGCTGGCAGGTTTGTCATTTTCCGATAGGAAGAGGAAGGAAAACACTTTGCTTCGATCTATCCGTCAGTGGTGGTTGGGTCAAACTCTAGTCCTTCCCATGAATCAGATTGCACAGTAGGATGCTCTCTTCAAAAAGTGTTTTGAGTTCGAGTCCATGAAACATGGTCACTAAAGACTGTTGACCACTTTCTGATTGCTGGTCAATGAAAACCCTAAATCCGTCAGCTTGGCACTTTTCTGGCTAGGTTCCCATATGTAGCTTGTAGTCTCTTCAGTCGGCACATGCATGTGCCGAGTGATCATGAAGCTACTCGCGCGGAAGGATCAAACCATGGGAACAAATTCACAGGGCTATCACTTTCTTTGGCCAGATCTTCCAACCTTTTTAGAAAATAAGTTTCCATGATAAGTATTGTTTTACCTACGCCAGCCCCTCCAAATAGTCCGATTTTTCCTCTCCTTATTTCAAAGATTGATAATTTCGTATCTAACTGTATAAAGGTAGGCGCAAATCTATGAATAGGAGATGTTGTACGAGTATCTACAGGATATAAATTATCAATAGGCTCTCCAAGAACATTGAAAATTTGCCCAAGAATAGCTCCGCCGATTGGAACACTTAGAGCAGCAAGTCGTCAGAATGCCACCCAACTCGAGCCATGAACTGGAGGGAGGACCATAAGCAAATAATGCATTGCTCAACTCATCAGATTGTGTGTATTTTTGTTTGATTTCATTTCCCATTTTCTATTCTCCAGTACAAGCGGGAGCCAGGAAAAAGACCTTTGGGCCACTAGTGGAACTCCTAGGAATGGCTTGTGGAATGACGTTAGACTGTCAGGCGTCGAAAGAAGGAATTGAGTGAGGCTTTGCTTGCGTCGAAAGTGCTTTTTTTGTTTTGATTTCCCTCTCCTTTGGCAGTCAACCATCGACCCTTCTCTCTGGCATTGGGCGATCACCATTGATCAAATGAATCTCACCCCGCTTCCTTCGGGTGCCTCCGAAAAATTCGAGACCATCCTTTGGAGAAGGCCAACATAAATGAGGGTCTAATAGAGGATCGACGATCATGAAGTTCTCCCAATGCATCGAGCATATGAATCAGACTCCCATCCCAAATTGCATCCCCAAAGTATCGAGGTGAGTATGGATCCAATAAACGATGTAGAGGGATTTGGGCCCTAGGAGATGATGGGGCAGGGGGGGATGATGGCCGTAGCTTTCAAGTCAGGGAGATCTGATGGGACCAAATTTCATCAATTTATTTCAACACTGAATCATAATTCAAATATTTGTAAGTTTCATCTATGAGCCACTAGCACTGAACTGCCTTACGAACTTCAGACTTACCAATGTCGACTTACCTACAGACCAAGACAGGACTAAAGCTAGACGTAGGCTCTAAAGCACTTTCTCTCTCCAATCTAATCTCAAAAACTTTCTGACAGTCCGTAAGACACGTCAGATGGGGAGCAACTTCCAATAGCTTTGGTTGTGAAAAATCATCAGTCGTCGGAGCTCAGTGTCATCAGTTCACCTGATGATCTGTAGTACAAAGATCTACTAGGTTTGTGCCAGAAAAGTGTCATCACTTGACGATCGTAAATAACGAACACACAAGCACTTCCTCAATAAATCTTTGATCTTCGAGCTCTTGTCCTCCTTTGCCAAAAGAAGATAAGAATCCCTTTTTTGACTTTTATAATGGCTTGAAAGCACCTAACAATAGCCAAAGTCTAGTAAATTGTTCGACTATCACTCAAGCGATTGCACAAGCAACAACGTCGAGGTGAAAAGATTGGTGTGAGATTCCATTTTTATTGAGGAGTGCACCTCTTCATCAAAGCCCAAGAGCACCGATGCAACTGTTGTGGTCTCTTCTTCTAAGTCATTGAGGGTCTTCCCTTCCGAAAGGGGTCAGCTCAGGAAGTTGAAGTGGAGAACTCAAAAGCTCGAGGAATGGGGTCGGTGATCCTACATTAGAAGTAAACCAGTCTGAATCAGGCAAGCTAACGTTGAGTTAGGGAGTCCCCTCTTCGTCGGAAGTCAATTGATAGAAGCGATGTCGGCCCTTCGAATCAACCGCTTCTCAATCTCAACCACCCTTAGATGAAGAAATGAGGAGTCATCAGTTCAGAAAAAAGGAGGTCTTCCCTTAAACTAGAATGATAGTTCTCCCCTAATGCGCAGTGAGATAGCTATAGGTAATAGAGTTTCCGGAAGTGGGCGAGATCCGGTATAGAGAAAATGAAGGAAGAAGTCAACTCGATCTCTTTTAGTACCGGGGCTAATCTCTCTGAATATCATTTCCTGTTTGATCCCTTTGAATTCCATATACGAAATTGCAATCAGATCTATTCATTAAAAAAGAATCGATTCGGCTCAACTGAGAACAAGTGAACCAACTCCTATCTCAATATTTGGATGTGCTTCCACATTTGCTATTTCAGGTATTGGAAGATCGGCCTGACACTTCTGCCTAATATCAGGCCATGATAGTCTCCTAGAGATAGAACTGGTCAGCCTAGTATTGGCGGGACCAATACAAGTAGATTGAGCAAGTACTTCCTTCTCTGAATGAATGAAGAGTCAGTGAGAAAGGGCCTGATATATATTTTCTTCGGTCTATGTAACCTAAACCATAGGATGTCGGTATATTGATAGATCCTCTCCAAAGCCTACACCTATTTAAGTATCCTTCGACGTATTTCGTCTGGGATGGAATGTGAGCCAGAGGCACTGCATCCTTTCCAGGAAGTAGTACGTATGGATGTACAGTCAGTAAAGCTAACTGCAGAGTAAACGTTGTAGTTAGAGATTTCCTCAATAGGGACAATTTTGGTTACCATATACTAATGACACCCCCCCTTCCTTGCCTGCTTGTCTGAACACCTATGGCTTTTCCACCATCTATTATGAGTCTGAGGATCAAATGAGAAATTGATTGAGTAACAATGCATCTTTGATTTCCTGACAACAGTCTTCCATTTACTAGCTTGAATTGACCTTCATTGAAAGAACCTTCTTCTTTGGCCTCGGAGTGGGATTTGTTGGGGTCAATGCATCGGCGTAGGTGAATAGGATCTGGTTCTACTTATCTGCCTTCATAGCAAGCGCGTCGATGGGCCATCCAATCTCTCATAGTGGCATCTTTGATCGATCATTCTCTGCTTCAAATAGGAGGGGCCGCAGTTTCTTTTCCTGTCCCCTCGCCGCGGCAGGAGCGTTGACTTTTGGTTCTTAAGAAAATCAACTAACTTCTTCCTTCTTCATTGATCTGGGGTAAAAGGAACTATCTACCAGTTTGGAAGCTAGACATCAACGGTTATGGCTTGATGAGGATAACTAAGCGGACACGCCGACGTTGGCTACTGCACATCAGGGTGGTGCCTTACCGCTCCACAGGCGCACGCACTGTAGCATTTGTGGTGGTGCAGAGTTGGTGTGTGACTTGATGATCACGTGTAGTCTCTTTTTAGGAATTTTCCCTTTATTGGTGTAAGCTGGGGCAATGGTAAAGCCAAAAGGCATCACTAGAAACTCGAAGGCACCAGGTAGAGATACATGACGGGGGATTTGTCTCGTCGCCCAAAAAAATGCATTCCTAAAATGAACTAGCCGCGAATAAAAAGAAATAAAGGTTTGTAAGGACCTAAGCCTACCCACTATTCTGGAAGACGCTGGATCCCTTTTGGCATTCTTCTCTCTTTGATATGTCAGTACGAGACCGATGCCTTCTCTCTTTGATAGGTCAGTGCGGGACTCTGGGCTTCACTTAGCCGAACTTCATTGATACTGATTTGAGCAAGAGAAAGCATTCTCCCGAACGACTATTCCATTTTTCCCCTCCCCCGATTCGTGAGTGATGACAGATTAATTCCTTTTCAGATTCATTCTGTCAACCTTTGCCTTCCATTCACTTACATATACTTCCTTGCGAATAAGGACAGACTGGAGTGCTACTTTCTAAGGGAAGTCTCCCTCTTCTAGGCTGGCTTGCATTGCTTTCTACTTCGTCTAGAGCACATAAATAAGGCCAATTGACATGATGGTTAATGGACCACATAGCTCCCTATTATAGATAGCTTTCATAGGGTTATGGGTATGGAAGACTGTTGGTCCATTTCAATTTTCCTCCTTGCCTGATCATGAGATGGATCCACTGCCATCATCTCCGTGACTTGATGGAAAAACCCTATGGCATATTTCTCAAATTATTGACCCAGTACTGCTCAATTGTGGTAGTCATTGTGAACATCTCTCCTCTTCTTTTAGCATGCACTGTTAGCTTGCATGCCAACTACTCAAACTATAGCCTCATTGAATGCCTATTCATTGAGTTTCATTGGATGCGTAGCTTCAGTGGGACCCTCTTTCATCATGTGACTATGGGTTCCACGTGAAGGAATTGCAAAAGGAGATAAAGTGAGAGCATGAGTTTTGTTTTCATTTGAGATATTTTCAAGATCATAAGCATCGTCGTTTGTCATACAGGTCATCTTTTGCTCGTTTTTGGATAGGCTAGGATTTTTGGAGCTGCTCTCAGCTCACACTATAGTGGCAAAGGTGCCACCATGAAGAACTAGGAGTGTGAGTGGTACAAACTAAAAGGCTCTCATACTATTGGAACGGCAAGGGCATAGATGCCAAACCTAGTTCCTATCTATCGTCGTAGAAACTGTTCCTTTGAAAGATTATGGTTCTCAAGTATCATAATTTGAAAGCCTTTGTCATAGTCCTCTTATTGATAGATGAAGGGGTCGGTCATAACTACCGGCCTGTCATTAAGCCAAGTAGGAGGATGTAACAGCTTGTTCTACCTCGCTGATGTATAAACCACAAACCCTGCCGTCGACCATAAGTCGTGACCCCAACAACGGTTTGACTCCATGTACAAAGGCAATGCACAATTGTCGTTATCTCTTTCTCCTAGACCTTCTGGCAGGCATTCAGCATCCGCCAAATCCAACATATGTTGAGAATGATGATGACTTTGCAAGTTATCCGAAGGTAGCAAGCCCAGCTCAAACAACTATGATAGAAGCTACAAAAACTTTGACAAGGCAAGCTGCCCTTCTACCAATAGGAACTGATCCTGATCATCTCATTCAATTTTCGAGATGTGTTACGTAGGGCGTTTAGCTGACCCTCAGAGACATGATCGAGAAGTGTCATGCACGGTCGCCCTGGACCTTTCTTTCTCTTGGTCCCCCTCGGGCCCCTGTGGAGTAATAGACAAAATGGATCGACAAAAGGGACTTCTGCTATGGGCTATGCCACCTATTACAACACATGATGAAATAGGCAAAAAGGCTTAGGGAATATGAGAATGAGAAGAAAGCATAGAACCCTTCAACACGGATGAAAGCAGCAGACAACACAACGACTTCGTTAATCTAAAAAAGAAAGGGGAGGGAAATAGGTGGGATCGGGAGGAGATCCCTCCTCAATCAATTGACCACCCTGATCAGGTGAGGGAGACTAGTACAAGTAGTGACGATCATATCATCAATATTTTATGAAGGCCCAAGGATGCAATTCTCATAGTAGGGGTTTATTTGACTCCCTCTACTCCCTTCTATAAATTGGCTTAAAAGACCTTCTCTTTGTTTTGTTCTATTGGTTTGCTTGATTTTGTGATTTCTATCATGATGGGTAAAGCACCTCTTTCCATTGGAAGCGGTGTCGGCCCTTCAAACCGACTGCTTCTCGATCTCAACTGCCCCCTAGCTCCTAAGCTGAAGTCCGCCCCTGTTGAACCCACGGGCGCATGAAGACAATATGCATGCCCAGTCAATTGATGACAACATCTGGTAACATGTGTCTAGTTCACATTTTGTAACCACACTCTAACCATCATGAAATGGTGTTTTAGCCTCATTGATTAAGGAATAACTATTGGTAAAGAACCGTGGGAAGAACTCTGTAGTTGGGCACCCATTTCAAGGGATGCAACGGCCTCATCTCTGTACTATATACCATGTTCGTATGGCGATCCTTATTGAGATTTATGAGCATAGGCTAGTCACCGGGCGCCAGCCGAAAGACAAAGAAACCTTTGTGGCAACAGGAGTCGACGATGTTGTCGCAGTCGAGCCTATATGTAACAACCTAATTTCATCATAAGTTACATTCTCGATATCAGATTAATCCCAAAATAAATGCGTTGTGTTTGACTCATTTTTCTATATTTTTGTGATTTTCTTAAAAATTTTAAAATAGTCACTTAAAATAATATTATTTTAATCACCGGTGGGTCCTATACATATTTTTACTAGTCTCTCTTCTTTGACTTGTAAAGATTAAGTTTGACTTTTTTTTGGGTTAGTTTAATTTGAAATTATAATATTAAATAACTCTAATAACCTATTATTAGTATCCATTTGTCCTATGCATATTTTGTTTTATTCACCCATACCTTTCTTTACCATGAAAAACCATCTAATCCCCCATATCCCTCCTTTATTATATCTTTTTCTTTCCTTCCTTTCATTTGTTTTCTCTCATTCATTTTTTATTTATCTCTTCCTTTTATTTTTTTTTACTCCAACTCAAGAGAAGAAAAGAGAAGAAGAAAAGAGAAGAAGAAGAAGAAAAGAAGAAGAAATTATTTAGCCTCAAGATAGGCTTACCTTCGCTAACCAATCAAGACAAGTAAAATCACATCCCCTCTCATGTTTTATTTCTAATTCTAATTGTTTATGCTTAACTTAGAATTTTGATTTGTTAAAACTTAAAAACATAATATCTTTATACAAAAAAATCTCTATGATTATTCTAGAAAAAATAAAAACATGATTTTTTATACTTTACCCTAGGTTTATATATCGAATTTATCATTTTATTTATAATCTCTCATTCTTAAACTACAAGTTGTAAAGTTAAACTATATGCTTTATTTTTAAATTATAAAAATACTACCTTTATGAATATTCATCATGTTTGGATATACATTTGAATTTTCCATATAAGTTCTTTATATATAATGCAATGATTTTTAAATAATTTTTCACTTGCCATTAGAACATAGGTATATATATATATATATATGTATGTATTCATAATCATGTTTTAAAAAGAAGATTTCAAATAAATAAGTTTCTACATTAAATTGTTAAAATATTTATTTCATACGAGATATTATGTTAGGTCATAATTCTTTATATGCTAATCCATATTTAAATATATATATATATATATATATACATATCTAAGATTTAACAAATTTGCTACTTTCCATACTAAGAAATCATACTAGAATTTAGAAAATCAATATGTTGTTAAACTAATTGTTATAAAAGTGTTAAGCCTATTTAATTCCTATCCTTACAAATTTAGTACCCACTTGCCTAATGTGTTTATATGCATAATTGTATTGCGTGGTTTACATACATGATCATTATTTGCATAACACATTTTAATATTCTATTACTATCATGCTTGCCTTAACATATACATACTAGTAACTTGTACAACATACATGAAATTATATATGTGTTTATATGCATAATTGTATATGCATGGTTCACATATATGATCATCCTAGGTATCTTTACATTTTAATACTCACATACATATTTATATGTATACTTGTATTTATGTGTAGTTAACATACATGATCATTTTCATAACATTCATTCTAACATTCTATACTCCATCATATTTGCATTGACACATACATACTAGTTACTTGTACAATAAATACGAAATTATGCCAGACTTTCCTTATTAGTACATACACGTCTTGATAGTGTCATGGATCTTGATTTGCCTGTTAACTTGATTTTGACATTCCATCATATTTACTTCGACATATACATACTAATTACTTGTACAAGATACATGAAAATATTTCGTATTTTCCTTATTAGTATATACACATGTCTTGATGGTGCCATGGATCCTAACTTGCATGTTAACTTGATTTTGACATGGACCACATCTTGCTTGTTACTAGACATGTATATGTATTAATCTTGACATGATTAGTTTATCATATTCCGGATTGATTTGCATGTAATATAGCTTGAAATCTTGGGTTATGGGAGAACTAAAGAGTGAACAAATATTGTATCGTGAAAGGTTTAGGATAGGTTGCGCAACCGAAATAGGGGCCCATCCGCGGGGGCGCCCGGATGGTACTGAGCCATCATCTCTTGTTTAGTCCATGTTGATGGGACGACCGATTACTCAGTAATCGGTATCTGCTTGAGTACTTAGCGGCACGGCTGGTTCAGTGCCAGCATTTTGGCCGGGTCCCGGGTATGCACGGGTACTTTCACGATACGAGTCATTTCTTCACCACTTAGTTCAAAATATAAAATAAAATATAATATTAACCTAGACTTGATATATATTAGTCTCCGTACTTGATATCGATCACATACGATACAGATATATTTCTTCACCAATTAGTTCACCATGCATGTGCATATGCTTTTTACATCAATTCATATTTTACTTGTTAGTACATATTGCATGCTCCCTGCCATACAAGTCTATTTATTCACCATTAGTCTCCATACTTGATAGCATGTACATTCTTTCTTAATATCATTACTTGATCATTTAATATATTTTCCACACATGCGCATAGTTTCATATCCACACCCATATCTTACCTATTTGTTTATATTACACGCTCCGTACCTCTTATTATTTTACTTGCCGGGTTTGACCCTGAGCTCCCCCACACGCTCAGGTGCTGAAGATGTGAGCGAGGATCCGCCACTGCATGATCCGTACTTTCTAGAGCAGACCGAGCAGCAATAGATTTATAGGCCTCCGCTTTTATATTTTTAGTTTGGTATGTATTACCCCTTTGGGACTTTATTTCTAACTTTTGTATTAGTATTGTACTTGTTGCTGCTTATCTTAGACATGTATATCTTCTCTTTTATATGGCAATAAACTAACTTTCAAGATCCTGGTTGATGATTAGTATTCAGTTCTATTCATTTCTTCTTTTACATACTTATAGGCCTCGTGCACGTTGACTTACACGTGCCCGCCGGTAACGCACTCCGTTTTCGTATCCCTTCGGAAAATGGGGCGTTACACTATAGTTGTCTCTACTTATTCTAATATCGAGTGTTATAGCTCTTTAGTCTTTGCGACCTAGTTGACAGTTGGATTTATTCTCATATTTCTGGCTTGTAAGCCTTGTGTGTAGGAGTTCATAACAAGAAAAACCAGGCACTGTGGTGAGGGATCCGATTGTTAGCTTTGCTACTGACAATAAGACGTTCTCCTTACTTTGATAGGAATTCATAACAAGAAAACTTGGTTCAAAGATGTGGCTAGAGTCACTACCTAATCTTTTTCTCTCCTTACCAGACTTCTACACTTGTAGATCATCATTTGTAGCAATCGAAAATAGTTTTTGACACAAGGGAATTGGAAGATAAGAATTCCAAAATCCTATCAAAACACCATATTGCACAAGGGAATTGGAAGATAGAAGAGTGTTCATAGTTCATACCTTGTTACGAACTCCTACCACAATATAAGATTTATAACTGGTAAAATCCACTATAGGATTTTACCAGTAGTGGAGTTTGAAGCCAAATAAAATTTCTACATTTTTCTAGAGGCTCAACGTCAGGGAACAACTGGTAGGATCCGTGGACAAAAATTCTTTACTTTTGATTGTGCTTCGTGGAATCAAAGCGCCTCGCTATGAGAATGATGCTTCGCGGAAGTGTTGCATTGTCAACTTTGCCACCAACGCGGAAGCTTGGTTCATGTCATCGAACCCTCGACATCGAGAGGGGAGTCTACCAATTGGGCTGAGATCTTATGTCAACTATCAGGAGGTTATATTTTTCTTCTATTGGAGTTGAAGACCTCTTTCTAAACAAGAAAAGGCTCGGTCGTGCTTAAAGGGTACAGACTTTTGTCCATGGAGCCAGAACACAGATAGAAAGGCAATTGATAGAAGCATTTGTAGTTGAATGAGGTGCAATTAGACTTCGAGCCCCCACCCATGGTAATGAGTTATGGGGAGCTAGTTCTATCACTTCTGCCCAACTATAGGTTGGACCATATGTTGGAGAGAAAACACTTTTCTTTGTTTGACCAACCGGAGAGTTGCCCCCTTCCCCTTTTGGAATGAGGGATCCCCATTGGCAACAACCACGGTAGTAGCTGCGGAACTACTAGGCCAAGAGAGGACAAATTATTGTTCCTGCCCTCTTTCTTTGCTTTGGGGATGGAGGTCCACAGTAGGTAACAGCAGGCACATGCACATCGACCGAAAGGGACCAGCGCTTCTACTCCTGAAACCATAGCACATGCAAATCATTCCAACCAATGATGAAACCGTCAGTGAAATCTTTTTCATTAACAACAACATGAGCAATCATTACGAGGCGAGATTGGTTACTGAAAGGATCAGTTCCATTGAGTTCAACAAGGGATTGGAAAAGGTCATCTGATAGTTCTCTCTCCTTGGCAAAGTGTTCTGGAAAGAGTGAAGCTTCAATTCCATAGGATAAGAATAAGAAAAGTGACTTTTTCTTTTGAGCCGAGCTCTCTTTTGACTTGAAAACTTCTCGACGTGGTACACCCCTTAGAGATATAGGGACTATAATGCTCTTTCACTTTTATCGAGAAACGACTCAAATCATTTCTCTTCCTTGCAATGAAATAGATAGGTGATCCTGCATGCCTAATCGTTCTTCAGTGGGAAGGGGCTTCTTGCTATAGCTCGTATTTCCAACGTCTTCTTCGGGCTTTATTGAGCAGTCAGTTGCTTCATTCCATGCCTTCCTATGGGCCTCGTCGACATGCTCTACTGCTCAATGCAATTCATCTCACTTTTAGATTGGATTAGGTGATTGTTTAAACAACAATGAATGGTTGGAAGATTCTTGAGCCACCATCCTCATCATTTCATAGTCATGTGAGCACAAAAGGCTTGGTACTTCTAGACGGTGTTCAACATTCTCTTTTGCAGACAATTTGTAGTAGCGGAGGTACTTGACAACGTCTAGAAGTACCAAGCCTTTTGTGCTCGGGAGTAGAGTGAACATTTCTTGAGTCAAATTTTTAGCGGCAGTTGACCCTCATTCTTTGGAAGACAAATTCATTCATCTTGTTGCACTGTGCTTTATTGCTTTTTTATAGCAATAGGCTTCGGCACTACTATAGCGCTTTGCAGAATCAAAGCACCTCACTATGAGAATGACACTTCGCAGAAGCATTGCATTGTCATATTTGTTACCGACGCTTCATTATGCTTCACAGAAACTCAATTGACGTCATTGAACCCTCACTCGCAAGGGATTGATGAGTTGGAAGAAGCACATTGGAAAAAAAATCGCATGCACGAGGTCAACGTCATATGGTCATCCTACTGAATTGAATTTCTCCCATTTTTCTCATATGATCACCAACACGGGGATTTTAAATCACTGCATACAATACAAGTATAGTCCTCTAAGATGTTAGTATTCCTACTGTCTTTACATTGGATGGTTTGGTATTTTGATGATCCCTACTTTATTGACCGCAACTTCTATATTTATTATCGTCGGGTTATTCTATGTGGAGGGGTTTGCATTCTGTGGCGAGTATTCTTCGATGGAGTTCCAAACAAAAGGGAAAAGAGGCTATCAATGAGATTGATATTCAAATATTTCTTTTTAGAATGTAGGAATTTGCCGGTCGCATCTTGCATACCTGAGGATGGTAGTCACCCCCTCTCCCTCGTCGGGACTTATGCACACTTTGATCCAAAAAGTGAAGGCTCACCCTCGGTAGATTTTTGCTAGTGAGATAGGCGACAGGGAGGTAGCTTCCGACGCTGGCTAAAAAAGAAGCGTACAAAACCAGAGGCACTGACTTTGATAGAAATATATACCTTATCATATATCAGCCTATCACTTGCTAAGTGACATGTCCGCATCGACAAGCAGTATTGTTCGCCACCACCCGAGAAGCGAAAGAAAAGAGAATCGGCTAATAGGCTGCAGGATACAAGCATAGTGGTCTAATGACTAGGGTCGACGACGGAAGCTCAGGACAGAGCCGTATGATGTGGAAGTCTCACGTACGGTTCCCTGAGAAGGGAGTAGGTACCCACTGGAGCTTCGACCAATTGGGGAGGAAGAGGTATCTCGTCACTATGCTCTTCTCTCTGGCTCTCGATGTGTCACTAGTCTGCAAGGCAGTAACCCCTAAGGATTTGAGATTCTTATAGACTGTTACGTGGAAATGACCACCATATTGTAAAGATAAATACTCAGTCAGTGGAAATCACAAGGCGGTAACCTATAAGGATTTGACGGCGTCGGCTTCGCTATCGCTCCTATAGTCATCAAAAGGAGTCTTCCTACCATACCAAAATGCCTATGTTATAGTGCGCATTAAGCTTTGCCAGAAGCAAGCAACCATTCATCAAGGCAAAAGAGAAGATGTCAGGGAGGCAGGTCTTCAAACCTTGCGAATTCCAATAAGGAAAGTTTGTTTCCTTCTAGCCGTCCTTGTTTGCTTCTTTTGGTTAGCGTAGAGTGACAGTCACCTTGGATTGCTCGGCTGAACAAGGAGTCAGAGAAGTCAGGGTCCCATGACCATTGTCCAATACTCATTGGTGCTTCCTCTTATCTGTCAGAGTGGGGGCAAGTGCCCTTGAAGTGAACCATTTGGTGCTAATTAATGTCGGGTCTTTCCTTGTTGTTCTGTTCCCGCCACGAGAATGACGCACAAAAGAGGTATGGTATGCCCACCATGAACAGTATTTAGAGTCGATTTTATAACAGGAAAACTCCAGTCTGCTACTACTCTACACCTTCCCCACAGCTATACCATACAAAATCCATTTATTGCTCCTATGGGTTCTGGGGAATCGAAACTCCCTTCAGATGGAGAAGACTAAGAAAAAAAGACTGTCTATCGCTCGTCCTTTCGGGACAAGATGACGTAAAACTTTCCTGAATGACACTTATGGTGGTTAAAAAAGAAATTATAGCTTGTTTTAGCCTAAAGATTGAGGTTTTCTCACATCCACTTTGTAACCACTTATAGTCCTTCCTCATCAAGCAAGAACGGATCAGACACATAAAAGAGATCGTCGATTGACTTCTGCTTGAGCTAGATCGTTGAACCTACTTCACGAAAGGTCGATGGCTTATCTACTCATTGGAAATTGAATGACTTTCTTTCTTTTGTCTATTTATCTCTTTCCCAGTCGAAATGATCGATCGCGTCGAAATGGCAACTTCCTTTTCTCTGTGGGGGAACTCTTTCTGGGAGGGAACCACAGCATGAGGAATGTCTGCATCTCATCACAGGACTCATTTTTCATTTTGGGTCATAGGACAGGCAATGCAATCTAGGGCACGATGGCTCCTGGTACTACCTTTAAATCTAGAAGTTCTAGCGGAGGCCCAAGAAACCACCTGAACTTGTACATTTATAACAGTTACAATAGTATTGTTGAAACTCGCTTGAACATGAATAACCCCTTTTGGTATTCTATGCCCATTCTTACGTGAACCACTACGTCCATTCCTATCCGAACCAATTTTTGATATAGGTTTTATCATATTTTTTTATCTCATAAATATAAATCAGAAATATGCAGAAAGATATATGAATTTATGCAGAAAGATACAGATATATCCATTTCATGTTAACGTGGATCCTTAATTTTTACATGGCCCATTTTTCTTTGAGAAATTTTATAAAAGAAAAATTAACCTTGTCTTTGTTTATGTCTATACTTTGCTTTTCATTAAACTAGAGACATGGCGAATGAATGCTTATGGAACCTAACCGCTGGAACCTAATCTTTTCACAGCATTATAAGCGCGCAATTCCATGAGACATCGCTTGGCAAGGGACAATAGGTACATTCCGTGTATCCTTGCATGTACCTTCAACAATGTCACAGATGAGAGAGTCTCCATGTCTTTTGAAAGAGCTATGAACAATTTGACACCACGATCCAAATATTCCCGAGTTCTTGTCATCCCTAGAACCAATTCTAGGTTAGGATTTATAATTCGTTTAGCCTCTAGAAAAATGTAGAAGTCCTATAGGCTATGTTAAACTCCGCAATTCTCTCACTATTGATTGGGGCTTCGACCCATTTTCACCCTACTCTGATAATGCGCTCCTAGCTTGCGGAACTACACTACATACCGAAAAAGCTCTTTCTATTACTTTGATTTGAGAAAAGAATCATTGGTTTGACCAACGAGCTACGACTTGAATGATTGAAGAAAGGGAGCTATCTCTCTCCTCTGAAGATTGGGAAGGCCCATCTTTGTGCCCTTGGCCTGGGATGTCGGGCAAAGCCAAAAATCTGATGAATACAAGGAGATTAGAAAGATATATAGACAACGTCAGTCATCCCTCTCTCCTTTCATCATCAGTGCTCGACATTTTTCCGATTTTGAGCTTCTTCCCTCTTTCCTAGCTCCGTCAAGTTGTATTGGTCACATTAGAAACCAAACGTCAGCTCCACCTTCCAAACAGATCTATAAATGCTAAAGTATGCTACTTAATCGTCAGTATGTGTTTATTAGTCATAGGTTGATATGCTTTTCGCTCTACTGGAGATAGGTATGGAGGCCACAGGGCACTATTGGCAATGATTAGCTCTCCTGCTATGCATTCTTTGGCAATATGGAGAGGGATGTCGGAGTTCCTTTTTGATATTACTAGGTGGCAAAAAACTATGAATTTCAACAATCTTTTGAAGGATGGGTGATTGACAAGGAACCGACAGAATGGGGAAAAGAGGAGTGAAACATTTGACGGAGTTGGAAAGGACTTTGCTAATAAGGACGAAGATTGGTCTCTCACCTTTGTCCATGAACTCGAACTTTTGATGCTGACTACCCTCTCTGTCTTTGTCAATGAAGTCAATCGCCCAAGCTGGAAGAGACAAGTGCATAAAAAGGTGTCGGTTTCAAGTCAAAGCCCCAGCGCCAGTTCAGTTCTAGTATGGAACAAACAATTGCGGGAGGAGGACTGTCATGCCTCTACCTCCCACCAGACTCAGCCTATTATTGGAAAGTCCATAGCGACGAAGGGAGACAGAGCAGAGAGCCGACGAAGAAAGAGCAACAATCGAGGAGATAGGCATCCCGCCAATCAGAACTCTTGATAAGGTGCCTTTCACTTTTGTACTGACGTATCCAATTTTAGTGTGCTATCACTACAATAGACTTCTATGTTGGCGTTCCTTTCCTGCTCTATATTGAAAAAAAGTAGCAACTAATGCAAATTGGAAGCATTTTTCTTCCTTTTCTTTGCCAACCAACCATAGAGGAAGTCAATGCGAGAGGTGGATAGAAGTCTCACAATCAGTCGACCAGTAGCGAAAGAGTTGGGATCCCACCCGGAAGTGGACAAGAGCAGAAGCTGGCTCTATTAGTGCTGACCGATGATCTCCGGCTCGGATTTCGATGGGAAAGACTTAAACAAAATGAAAACACAGGCTTTCTAGTGGGCCACAAGTGAAGCATTGATCCGCAATTGCTTGGTTGTGGGTGGCATAAGTGTGCTTCTTGTCCGACATATTCGATGCTGAATTCGCTTGATAGAAAGATCAATTAGTGTGAGGAGCACTGCTTCTGCTCTTTATTTTAGAAGGGGATGTGCTTGTCAGCTGATCTTGTCTTGGATGGTCTGAGATATCAGTTGGGTAATGGGGACTGTTTGAAAAAAATGAGACAATCCATCAAAAAATGGTGGAAAAAGTCTACTATTTGAAAGACGGTAAAACGGCTTCCAATTCAACATTATGGTGGCTGCTACAAAAATGGATCCGTCGGAAGGAAGGCGAGCAAAAGACGTCTTCGCAGAAATCATCCAATGGAAAGGAAAACGCTGAGAAGCCTTACACTTTTGAGTTCATAATGAAACCCTCGGATGAAGAGAAAATCTGCCAACTAGTGATCATAGGCGGTCGGGTGAGGCCGGAGTCTCAAATTCCCTACTCGCTGATGAAGAAGCAGTGCATGCAGAAAGGGAGAATGAGGTTGGTCCTAAATAACAAAAAAGCAATACTGTACTCGAATATATGCTTCTGCGCTATATGGCTTGTAATTTACTATGCCCAATGCTCTTGCTGGAAGCAAAGGACAAAGTCTGTAAAGAGGAGGTCTTTCTGAACAGAGAATCGTAAGCCGAGGAACTAGTCGAACACGACATCCATGACACACGTTCTTCTCTAAAGGAAGCACTTCGTTCTACGGAATGAAGGAAGCCTGAGGCGACTAGAGGGAGGGTTACTAGTTCTGTCGTTAAGAAAAGATCATGGAATGAGAGTTAGCTCATCAAGTTAGGCAGGATATTCTCCATTCCTCAGTTTAGGAAGTCCTTGACTTGGCTAGCCTCTATAGGCTAAAAAAAGGTATTCAATAGGGAAAGCTGGAAAGAGATAGTTCTCCATAATAATTCTGGGAGGAGATATTCTCCTTCCCCTGATTTAGGAAATTTTATCTACTTAGAATGGTCCTCATCAGCTAGTTCGAAGCAAGATATCAATTATTAGGACATTAAACCCGCCTAGAATGACTTACAAAGGAATAAGGAAGCTCATCATCGACATTGATGAAGAGGAGATTCTCACCGTCGAGTGAGTCGAGCAGTCCCCTTGGGACCCTAGATGGGGTAACATAACACCACTCCCCTTCCCCTACTCCATGGCTGAAATAAGGCCTGTATCTTCCTATTTCTTCATCTTCTACTCTCTTTTCCAGTCTGACACTGTTTCCTTCTTTCATTCCATTTGATAGCTGCTTATTGCTCATACTCCTAGGGTGGGCAAGTTTGGTTTGAGTGTTTATCGATCGGGTGGATCTATATGTTCTGGGGGAGGAGACGAGGTGTAGCATAGCCTGGTCAGCGCCTCAAACTCAAATGAGATTCCATGTGATGATAGTGCTCCCATCTTGCCCTGACCCTCTGCACTCGCCATCATTCCATCGATAGATCTCCTGCCTTTCTAATTGAACAACTTGCTTTCCACATTCCGTCGAGCTCAGGATTCACTCTCAATGGCTTTCTTTCATCATAGAAAGATAGAGTTATTTGGCTTTCCTAGCAGAGTGCCTGCTTCTTTTCTTTCGCTTCTTTTTTGCCTCGTCGACATGTGCTACTACTTGATGCAATTCATCTCACTTTTGGATTGGATTAGCTTATTGTTTAAACAACAGCGAATGGTTGGAAGATTCTTGTTGATTCGGTTGCAGAGAATTTTGACCCATATTTTGTTCTGTCTGCACCAACGCGGCCCCGGCTTGCCAGGGAAGGTTCCCGCTTGTGTTCATCGATGTGGCACGGGGCCTATACTACATCTATGACACCGGATCGTGTCTTCCTTTTGTTTGCAAAGCACTATAAAAAGGATTGCTTTCCAACTCGCTAGTGTCTAAAGTGACGGCTCTCTGAAGGGCTCGTATTCACCTCTTCCCGAGGTCTCTTTGAATAGCTCTACCTCCCAACAAGATAAGTGTTGTCTGCTCTGCATAGCAGCCAATGTAGTCAGTGCTTCATCGAGGGAACCCAGGTTGGTACCTTCTTTTGAAGAGCTGTCATTCGGCTAAATCAACAGATTGGAAAAAACATTCCAAGTGACGTGAGACTGGGAATGGCAACAGGCCAGTAGGGCAAGGAAATGCTACTTCAATGATGGAAACGTCATAGGGTTGCCTATCGGAAGCTAAAGCAAAAGCGTTGCTCGAAACGACCTTCCCTAAACGTTCATGGTGCCTCTATTTGTGGTCCGCTTCATGATTTCCCTATGTGGCCCAGTTCACTGCTCTATTTGACGTTGCCTCACTAACCATTTTTTTTCCCTCAAAAGTGAAGAATCAAAAGATATAAAGCCAAGCTTTTTTGTAGATAATCATTCTCTGTTAGTTTTCTCGAAAAATTTGTCTAGTGTCATATATTTTAGGATAGTTGTTCCTCTTCTTGCACTTATTGGTGTCATTTGCTCTGATCCTTCCTCCTTTCGTCATACTGACATTAGCATAGATTCTCCCAGAGTGAGTTCAATCACCTATGGATAAAAAAAAAAAGAATAGATAGGTATAGGGGTCGTTGATAAGTTTGTAATGACAAGTTTCACCCAAAGGGTGCGTTGAATGGTTCACAACATTCCATCATCGCTCTTTTTTAATCCTACTTTTGAACTACATTCAAAAGTTTTTACTTTTGAATGTAGAAGAAGACCACGGAGCCCATTGCATGACTTTTAAATGTAGTTAGAATTCCAATAATGTGACGTTGGCAGTGAGTCAGAACTGATTTGATGAGCACTAGCCTACCCAAAAATGACAAAGTGCTGAGCTTCCACCCCTCGATGTCTACTCTGAAACTAATACTTGAGGAACCTAAGTTCATTCACTGGAAGATACGAAAAAAAACATAACCACCCCCAGATCTTTCACCCGACCGTATCTCTCCTGCATCCCAAAAGATCTAGCAAGCATCCTCTCGACAGCAAAGGAGCGGCGCTCTCCTTTGCGAACATCACGTAGTTGCATGTATGGATAGACTGACAAAGTGCTAAAGCAGACGAATAACCCACGACGAAAGAATGAACGCTGCATATTACGTAAACTCAATGGCAATTCCAAGCGAGCAGGGTCTCTTTTGACAACAGGAGCCCCTGACATGCACTTGGAGAAGAATTTGGCCATGAGAGACCTTCTCTAGTATTGCAAAAGAAGGGGCTTGCTCTACCTACAGTACCTAACTAGCCTTTCACTGTAGTTGTTTCATCAACTACAGTAATATCTGATGTAGCGCATTCTCCCTCTTTCATAGAGATTCACTATTGTCAGATATCCTGTGACGTAGTTCTAGCATTTCCAGTTGTGATAGTTGTTATCCGAGCTCTTGTAACATTTTCTAATATATCTGATAGCCGCCAATTTAAAGGAGACGTTTTTTTTCAATCTTTGTTATAGCCATTGCGACTGCAGAAGCAACTATTGGGCGCAAGGACCTCAATTCTCATTAGGAGGTCTTCTTAACTAAGATCCAGTAATTTTGACCCAAAAAATAAAATCCATTCCTGTTGATATATATATTCATTATAAACTATCTATAAATAAAGTTTCATAATAATTGGATTTTATTTACTAATAGCTCAAGAACTTAAAAATTCATGAATTTTATGATAATTTTGATGCGTTCATTTCATTTGCACTTGATCCATGATTAAACAAAATTTGATTTTTCTTAAATTTTATTTTTAAATAGTTTATGAAGAGTAGATAACATCTACCTGAATGGATTTTCATTTAGGGTTACTCATTTGTAAATCTTGGTTAATAATATCGACAGCGATTTAATATTAATAGTAGCCTAACATAACTCATATAAACGTAGGCTAGGCTACTACCAGTAAGATTTTAGTGATGATTATATTAACCAAGATTTAGTAATGAAGAATGCAAAACTAAAATCAATTCTAGTAGATGCGATCTATTCCTCATAAACTATGTATAACTAAAGTTACATAATAATTGGATTTTTGTATACTAAAAGATTAAGAATTTAAGAAATCGTTAAATTTTTAACAATTTTGATCTGTTCATTTTGTTTATGCTTGATCTATGAGTAAATAAAAACCAATTTTTCTAAAATTTTATTTTTAAATAGTTTATGAAAGGTAGATAAAATTTATCTTAATGGATTTTTATTTTGGATTCTCTATTACTAAATCTTGGTTAATAATATATACACCCAGATACTATTAATAGTAGCCTAGCTAACATAACTAATATAAAGGCTAGGCTACTATTAATGGTGTTTGAGTGTGGATAATATTAATCAATATCTAGAAAGGAAGAACCTGAAAAAGAAAATCCATTCTAATATATGTGATTTATTCTTCATAAACAATCTATGAATAAAGTTTCGTAATAATTAGATTTTATTTACTAATAAATCAATAATTTAAAAATCCAAGAATTTTATGACAATTTTGATGTGTTCATTTCATTTGCATTTAATCTATGTTTAAATAAAATCCAATTATCCTAAAATTTTATTTTTAAATAGTTTATGAAGAGTATATAACCTGTACCAGAATGGATTTTTGTTTTAGATTTTCCATTCCGAAATCTTAGTTAATAGTATCTACATCCGAATACTATTAATAGTAATTTAGCATAACTCATATATAGTTAGGCTAGGCTGGTATTAATAATATTTGGGTGTGGATTATATTAACCATAATCTACTAATAGAAAATCCAAAATAAAAATCCATTTCCAGTAGATGTGATCTATTCCTCATAAACTACTTATAAAACAAAGTTTAATAATAATTTGATTTTATTTACTAATAGATCAAGAGCTTAAAATTCATAAAGTTTATGGCAATTTTGATGCGTTCGTTTCATTTGCACTTGATTCATAGTTAAATAAAATTCAATTTTTCTAAATTTAATTTTTAAATAGTTTATGAATAACATTTACCGGAATGGGTTTTTATTTTAGGTTCCCTATTTCTAAATCTTGGTTAATAGTATATATATCCAAATATTATTAATAGTAGGCTAGCTAGCATAACTTGTAAAGAGGTGGGCTAGGCTACTATTAATAGTATATGAGTGTGGATAATATTAACCAAGTTCTAAGAATAGAGAACCCAAAAAGAATCAATAAATAAAGTTTCGTAATAATTGTTTTTATTTACTAATAGATCAAGAGCTTAAAAATTTGAGAATTTTATGATAATTTTGATGCATTCATTTCATTTGTACATGATCCATGGTTAAATAAAAATTAATTTCCTAAAATTTTATTTTTAAATAGTTTATGAAGGGTAGATAACATCTAGCAGAATAGATTTTTATTTTTTTTCCCATTCTTTACTTTTGATTAATAGTATCTACACCCAAATACAATTAATAGTAGCCTAGCATAACTTATATTGAGGTAGGCTAGGTTGCTATTATTAATGTTTGGGTGTGGATTATATTAAATAAGATCTAGTAATGGAGAACCCAAAAAGAAAAACTATTCTTGTACATGTGATCTACTCCTCATAAACTATATAGAAATAAAGTTTTATAATAATTGGATTTTATTTATTAACATATGAAGAACTTAAAAATTTATGAATTTTATGACAATTTTAATGTATTCATTTGCTCTTGATCCATTTTAAATAAAATTTAATTTTCTTGAAATTTTAATTTTAAATAGTTTATGAAGGATAGATAACATCTACTAGAATGGATTTAATTTTGGATTCCTGTGATGCGTCAAATCACACAGATGGGCCAATGTGTGTCTCAATAATATGTATGGTGTAATCGGCGGGCACTCTCAATAATAGGTATGCGCCAAATCACACGAGGTCATTTTTTTTTCTTTTTCAAGCACAAGCCAAAAATATGAATGTACATAAATATGAGATATATCGCACAAGTCTGAATCTATCTGCTACAACATCAGAGGAATAAATATAGTAATATCAAAAAAAATAGATGTATGAAAATGATAAGTAAGATGTATATCAAAAAATTACTCATGTAAAATTCAGTACAGTATCTGAACCGAATATATACGAAATATTCAGATACCATATACAGAAATAGAAAGTAGGATACATATGTATGTACATACAAAATGATAAATACACAAAAAGATTGGGATCCTACTAGAAATTAGCAACTAGCGCGCCTACTCATGAAAATATGGATCCTCAAAGTGTGGGTCCTCTCTTGTGCTACTGTTGTCTTGGCTAATAGACCAAGGGGTGTGATAATCCCAGGTCAGAATCTAAACAAGAATGCAAATCCAAGCTTTTGCAATTCTATAGGAACCATATAAGAATGTGTATGGGGCATGCTAGTAGGAAAATAATATAAAACATTTATGCATTTGAATGTTAAAATATGCTAATTATAATATGAATCAAGATGTACATGCTATATATAGTGTGACGTAATCAAGCAATAAGACATATCAATTATAATAAGAATTATATGGTACATGATGTGCATGATATAACATGATCAAGTAATAAAGTATATCAAATATAAATAATCATATGCTACATAGTGTCCACGATATAACATGATCAAGCAACAAGGTATGCCAAATATAATATAAATCATATGGTGCATGGTGTGCATGACATAATATGATCAAGTAATAAGGAATACCAAGTATAAAAAGAATCATATAATACATGGTGTGCATGATATAAAGTGATTAATCATATGGTACTGATTTCTATATGAACCGGATGGCACATTGCTAGGCGAATTTAACAAGAATCATATGGTACCAGTTTCCATGCGAACCAAATGGCACACAGCTAGTCGAATTTAGCAAGAATCATATAATAATGATATGCATAATATAACATGAATCATGCAGTACAAGGTACATCTAGTATGATGTGATCACATAAATAGATGCAAATTTTATCATATTAGTTTGAAACTGAATGGTGGGAATTTCACATGTTCTAAAAGTGTACCATGCCTGCCCAGTACTATGGCTCAAGTATCGATTTCCATGTGAACTGGATGATGCGCTGCTAAGCAAATTTAGATCCATATATACCCAGGACCATGACTCAAGTATAGATTTCCATGTGAATCGGATGTTGCACTATTAGGCGAGTTAAGATATCCTATACATACCCAGGATCATGGCTCAAGTACCAGTTTCTACGTGAACCGGATGGTATGCGGCTATGAAAATTTAAAAATAAAACTGTGAACTTCCACAATACATATTTTTTTTCACAATTCATTTCTCCCACACTCACAACGCAATATATGCTAAGTATTAATGTGACATATGCAATAAAGGTACATATATCAATAGCCACATGAATAAGAAACGACACGTGCAGTAATATTGGCAAGTACAAAAGTGATACAGTCTCTAGTGTGATGGCTACTATTCGGGTATGTACTGTATGTTCTGAATTTTTATAAAGTTATCTGTATTTACTTTGGTGTGTTAGATAAATCCCTTTGTTTGATTTACTTTGTGTAAATTTATTTTTGAAAAATCATAAAAATTCCAAAAAAATCAAAAAAGTTACTGTATCAATGTCACAGTAGCAAATGTCACTGTAGCAAAATCCGAAAAAATCAAATAAAAATAAAAAAAATTAGGAAAAATTTGGGGAAGGATTTATAACATATATAGCATTTACGTGGTATCAAATAGACTATAACTCTGACCTATATTTTCTCACAACATGTATCATTACTATCCTAGTTACACTTTAAGTGTCCATTCCTAGATTTGAGTAACCTTAAAGCCCATATTTCTAAAGTAATCACTTTGTTGCCGTGGATAGGCGTTTGTAGGGTGATCCTCAGGAGACGGTTTTAGGCACCATAGGCCACTCAGAGCTAGTTACCCATCGGCATCTTAGATGGCTATCGGCATATTATGCAATTGCGAGATATGTAGTGCGAATTGTAGTCCATACGACACCATGTATAATGATATATATGATATGATGAACACTCCAAGATATTCCAAAAAAAATTAATGAGATAGTTCTCCGAATACAAAGATTAAAAGAACAGGATAAAAGTCCCAACCTAACTTTAAAACTCAAAGAAGATCTGACTCAACAACTCGAAGAAGTCTATAAAAAATTTAAGGGTCTACTAAGTCATTTTAGATGCAAACCTAATTAGGAAAAGGTTGAACCCAATATCAAAACTAAAGAGGACAAAAAGGCGAATAAAGAAAATAATAGTAATATTCCAGTAAAAAAGGGAAAAGGTAGTGAAGAAGAAACAACAAATGCAATAAACAGTATAACTAAAAAGGATAAAGAAATAGTGAAGGAAAACAACATTAAAAATCTCTTGCAAATAGAGAGTAGTCACCAAGGAGATATTTATGAAGCAGAAATAATTTGTGACATTATGGAGTCACATAATAGAGAGGGGTTTGCACTTATGGAGACCCCATAAAAACCAGAGACTGTCACACACTAGAAACTAGGAAAGATAGATCATATTGGCAGATTAGGAACTAGTTCAAAACAAAAGAGTCCAAGACAATCAGCTGACACGAAACAAGCCAAGAAAATATACTCCAGACAAGAATACAATTCGATACTTGAAATAATTAATTGCTGAAAGAGTTGTATAGGGATCAAAATAGCACTACTCAAGAGAAAGACTATCTGGTGAATAGGATACAAGAGACGTATCTCTGACATAAAGGTTTGTTATACTATTTTAAGTTTGATCCTGGGATATACGACTTAATTGAAGATCTAAACAATATAAGAATCACAAATTAATTTGTAAAAAATTGTAGAATGACTACAGGTGATGAGTACAGAATAGAATGTAAAGAGAATATTAGATCTAACAAAAAGTTGATATATGTTAGGAAAATGTTTAAAACATCAAATGACTCGAGTAGTTTACAAATAAAGAGAAATATGAAGAATAATGATTCAAAGAGTATGCCACAAAATAGAATTCATCTAAAACTATCTAATGAATGCTTTAAGAATGGGCAAAAGGTCATATTGCTCACAAAACACAAAGAAACACAGGATGATGAAAGATTTGTAAATCACATGACAGGAATCCTTGAAGAAAATATGCTACAAAGGACCGAAAATATTTTTTACCTTAGACAAATCATGAAAGAGAATTTATACACAAAGGCACATAATGAACATTTTTTCCATCAAATATTAAGGAGATTAATAGATACGAGAATAATTAAAATAGGATCAAACAAAAACGGTACAGAGTTCTTAGGCCATAGAATAGGGCTTTCTAACAAAGACAGAATAAAGATTAAAAGAATAACTAAAAATGCAAGCGAAATATTCGATTGTGAAATTCCAGAAATAACCAATGCATGTCGACTATACTATATAGCAATTATTAAATTAGTATTCAAATTAAATAAAAAGAAATAATGTAGATGGACGAAATTTATAGAGCACAAATACGGACCAAAATTTGAGCATGTAATTACAAAAAAAATTATCTAGACTAATTATTTGGTGTTTAAATTTGCAGATGAATTCCAGAGAGTTCATGAGATTTGGAGATATATATATCTCAAGTAGTATGCCACTCAGAGTAAAGAGTCATTCAGAATCACTGATTTTCAGGTACATTTCATACAACAATGTCGAATCTAAGACTAGATCAGCCAAAAGAGAAGGTTAAAGTAATCAAAGTATTAACTTATTATTTTAAAGGTATTATCCAGACACCTCAGTCCCGGAGTTTTATATGCTACGTCATACTTAGATGTCATCAAGTAGGAATTTACAAAAATTAGAATACAGTTGAAAATTAGTCTCAAATTTTGATAATTCAGTATTTAGAGATTTTATAATGTTAAAGAAGTTATAGAATATGCAAAAAATAATATTCCAATCTCCTGGTATTTTGACGAAAGCCTTAAAGAATTTATGCCACAAGAGAGTCAACAGAGTACAAGTAATCTAGAACCGTCAACAAACTATAAAGATTGTCAAATTATTATGAAGCACTTTAAAAATTTAAAAAAACAAAAATAAAGATTGATTGAAAATCTCTGTCAACAAACACAGTTAACTGTGAGCTTGCAAAAAGAAAATGAGGGCCTCAAAAATACGAGAGAAAAAGAAAGAAAGGAGTGTCTCACAAATAAGAGTAAAACAGAATCAAGTGTAAAAGAGAGCTTCCAAAATATGAGAGATACGGAAGCCATGCAAGCCAGGTTATTCTTTAAAACAAATGATGAATTATCTTTTATTCCAGAAGATATTAGACAAAACATTCACCAAAAAGTTCAGGACAATTTCTATAGAAAAGCCGAAGACATGCAACAGATACTCAAAGAAATCCGAAAAGGGGAAAGAAGATGCAAAGGAGTAACCGTTGACTAAGTGATACGTTATGCCAACACCGATAGATGCATCAACATCAATACAAACTGCAGCATCATGGACCTCTCACAGCCGAAATGCCAATGTGAGTTTGCCTATAGCATCTACAGATTAAATATACAATTAGACCAAATAAAGACAGAAAAACTCCATAGACCAGATTATAGTTGGAAAGACTTCCTAGATATGGGATTTGTTTCACAAATAATCATTAGTCATCCAGATCATGCAGAATTACTCCCAGATTCTTTAGTATTTCCAGTTTCATAAGCTTTTATAGGTAAGAAGCCACAACTCGAGATAGAATTCGATTCCATAATAGCAGAATAGGAACTAGTTCAAAACAAAAGAGTCTCTGGTATCAGAGCCCGGGGGAGTGTTCCTTTTTGGGCGGTAGGGGTCTGCAGTATGTATAAACAAAGTCTCCGGTGTGATGGCTACTGTTCCAGTATGTATTGTATGTTTTGAATTTTTATAAAGTAATCTGTATTTGTTTTGGTGTGTTAGATAAATCTCTATGTTTGTTTTGTCTTGTGTGAACTTATTTTCAAAAAACTCGTAAAAAATCACCAAAAAATCTGAAAAATTCCAAAAAATTCCGAAAAAATTAGAAAATGTCACTGTAGAAAAATCCGAAAAAATCAAGTAAAAACCAGAAAAATTAGGAAAATTTGGGGAAGGATTTATAGCATTTATAGCACGTACGTGGTATCAGATTGACTATAGTACTGATCTATATTATCTCACAACTTGCATAATTACTGTCCTAGTTTCATTCTAAGTGTCCCCTACTAGAATTGAGTAACCTTAAAACCCAGATTTCTAAAATGATCTCTTTATTGCCGCGATAGGCGTTTGGAGGGTGGTCCTCAGGAGACAGTTTTAGACACCGTAGGCTACTCAGGGCTAGTTACCAAGCGACATCCTAAATGGCTATTGATATACCATGCATATTTGAGAGCTCTAGAAGAGATTATAGTCACTTAGAATATTTTTCAGTAGCAACAGATAAAAACCTAAAGAATATTACAAGTTTTCTCACCACCCTTATTGATTATATAGTTTGTAGGTTTAATAAGATAGAAAAACGATTAGATAAGGTGATAGAACAAAATGAAATATATGTTTCTATATTTTGTAAAACCGTTCAAGACAATCCCACAGAACAATTCGACAAAGAAATAACAAAGTTTGACAAGGAGGTAAGGGAAATATTAGGAAGATTAGATCGAATTGATGGATTAGGAACAAGCTCAAAACAAAAGAAACCCAGTGAACAGATAAACATGATGCAAATAGATAGAAAATACTCTAGAAAAGAGCATGACTCGATTGTGGAACTAATTAACTGTTAGAAAGAATTATATAGAGATCCATACAATACTGTTCAGGAGAGAGACCATCTAGTAAGTAGGATGCAAGAAACCTACCTACAAAATAAAGAGTTGCTACATCATTTTAATTTTGACCCTGAAATATATAATATAGAAAGTGAAGAAGAGCCAGAAAGCACCGCATATTCAGATAACGAGACTATGGAATGACTATACACGATGAATACGAGTCCGAACACGAGAAATGAATTGAATCTGACAGTGAGGTGATACATGTTGGAGAGGATAGCAAAACTACATCAGATTTAAACAACCCACAGATAGGAGGGAGTATGAGGATTGATGATTTAATAAAAATAAATGTATCCCAAAGAGGAACCTATCTAGATTTATCCAATGTACATTTCAAAGATAAACAAAAAGATACTAACCGTCGTAATCACAAATCATGAAGGATCATGGGACAATGAAAGATTTGTCGATTACATCACGGGAACATTACAAGGAGATGTTTTACAATTGATGAAACAATGGATAAATTCTGGAGAAGGAAAAAGTAAACGGAAGGAGTGGGGAGAAAGCGATAAGTTCACAAGTTTTGAAAAAATCCTCAATGATTTCATAAAAATCATCAAAGAGAATTTTATGTGGGTACATAAATGATAAAGCTCAAGAAGAAGAGGCTCTATATGCACTGTCCAAAATTGAATTATGCGAGATATGTGAATTCGAAGAATACTGCAAAATATTATCAAAATACTTTTACATATTGGAATACGATAAGGCACAAAATTGGCTTGATCCTTTTTTCCACAAGCTTCCTAGTCCATGAGATACCAAAATAAGAAACGGATACCCAGACTACTTAAAACGAATTGAGAAAAAGGATAATTTGGGACACCGTATACACTATGCGTTTTAAATAATACAAGACGACTGTCTTAATATAAAATCCTACAAGAAGATGAACACAATAAGAAACTCTTCTAAAGGAAGAAAGTGCTGCGAAAAAATAATTGGCGAAAAATAGAAAATAGGAAGTGAGAGAAAGCCAAAACCAACATTTAGAAAAAGCTTTCGATGGAAACCATGGACAAGGAGTAGAGGATTTGTCAGAAGTAATAAATATATTAGAAAGAGGGACGACTCTTCTGCACAAAGAGAATCCTCTGCAAAAAGGACAAGAAGAGTTGCAAATGCTTTGTGTGCGATAAAGAAGGGCATTTTGCTAGAGATTGCCCTAAGAGAGGAAAAAATGCTTAAAAAATGATAAAATATATGGAGAAACAAGAACTTGAAATCTGTCTGGGTGAAAAAATCTTGCCAACAGATATAATCCTATATGAACTTGAGGTTGAGGATGTTTCAGACGCCGAACTAGTTTTCATGATGAACGAAGAATTAAGCCCTATCACACCCCCGGTATCAGAACTGGACAATATAACATTAGGAGATGTAGTCGGAAGAGAAACAGTTTTTGTCCAGAGGACATCGATAGAATGATAAAATATCAACAAATAAAGAAAACAGAAATATACAAAATTTCACAGTTCAATTTCTTTTCTAGAAGGATAATCGAAAATTTTACACAACAGTAAATCTGTCAGCCAGAGGAAAAGTAGACATCCCCATCTTTAGTCGAGAAACGGTACGACGATGGAAAAAGAAATACCTAGAAATTCGCTATATCCACAATGGCATAATTCAAATCAAAATCAATGCACTGTTCAGGGCTGGCATAGACATCCCTATAATAACACTCGTAATGGACAATCGATTCACCAATTGCCATCAAGCACTAATAGGGGGTTTTCAATTCAATATAGTAAATCAAACTGTATGGTTCAATATCCGACCCAACTACTTTATCTCTATATCAGACCCAAATATAATAGACACTGTACGACTAAAAATTAATACCCAAGGAATGAACATGAAAACCAACTCACACGATCTGACCATAGAATATACGACGATTCATGAATTGACCCAGAGCACAGAGGCAAGAACAATTTCAAATCAAAATGAAATAATAGAAATATTTGAACCAAAACCTTTTGAGGAGGAAATCAAACCCCGACTAATGAATATAAAGGATCTCACGGTGCCTAGACAATGGTTTCTTGAAGATTTAATACAAACCGAAGGGACAAAACACTTTGGAGGGGTTGAAATACAAAGTTCTGGAAACAACCTATATATTAAAAATAATTCAAAACAACCTTTGCTAACAAGAAGCAGTCGTGAAAGAAAAACTAGAGAAGTAGCCAGGAGATCTACTACTAGGGAGAAAAAAGAGAGTCAGTGCTGTCACGATTATTAGGAGAAGATCAAAAATTAAACCCAAACATTAAAGATATAGGCAAAAAACTCAGTATACCTCTCATGCCAGGGTTGACGTCTCGGCAAGAGGCTGTCGAAGAAGCTATCGAGTTCAGTTATTAGTAGTAATTTTTCATATGTGTAAATAATTATGAACTAACCATCTTACAGGAAAACCTGAAGAAAGAAAAAGAAATAATTGTGTCAGAAAAGACAAGAAGAGTACAAACTCTTGAGAAAGCTAGACAGGCATTTCCCGAAGAAATCTTTTTGAGTATCAAAACAATTATGCTCGATCACAAAGAAAATATAAGGAGAATCTTATCAAAAAATAGAACAGATATTATCCTGGCTCGAAATAACTACCTGAAATTTTTTAAATTCATGAAAGAAAGAATGTGGGATATCCAAGGAGTCGAATGGGGGCTTATAAGCCAGCTATGCTTCAGACTACGAGGAGAACATGAATGGTGCAAACTAACAGCAATGATAAGATTTTTCACCCGCAAACTAGCCACAAGTATTAATTATCATTATTTGTTCACCTTCCAAATATTCAGCATGCTTGGGTGGAGGGAAGAGACCCAGTTTTTCCAGCCATATCAAATATTAATATTCGGCTACCCCAAACAATGGCAGAAATTTGACCCCAAATATAACATCGAAGGAGACAATTATAATTATTTCTGGTATAGCAGTTTTATCGAGCTGGTCGACAAAGCAAGAAAGCTTATAAAAAAATATTAGTAACTACTCAATCATGACATATGGAAGAAGGATAGTCGCCAAAAATGCAAAGTTTAGCATTCCGAAAGGACAGAACCACAGAGCAATGAAGTTGTTACAAGATATAGCTTTCAACCAGAAAAATTTAGATATCCCAACAGAGTTCGAATGGTATGTAAAAATAATATATATATATATATATAAAAAGAGATTCCTGACATCAACAGTGCTGATTCGCGACAAGATTTCTACAGTATGATTCCTAATATCAACAGTGCAGATTCGTGACAAGACACAACCGGTGAAGATTCCTGGCAACGACAAGACGTCAACAGTGAAGACTCGTGACGAGGCTTCTACAGTAAGATTCTCAAGAGGTTTCTCATGCAAAGAATGTCATCTATAAAAGGGACCTCCCAAGGATGGGATGATCATCGGCGAATCAGCTAAAGCACAAGCAAGCTTCCACAACACCTTAGACTCCTCAACGCCTCCTTTTCTGTATCACCATCCTCTCTCACCCTCTCATCCTTTCCCATCCGTTTTACCAATTTTATGCCTGCCGATCAAACCACCAACCACTTGTAGTCCTCCACCTCCTATATGTATAATTAAGTGTGCCTTGAGTGTATTTCCCTTTGTATTAGTTTTTTCTTCTCATCATTGTGTGACAATAGTAGTAGTGTGCGTTTTTCTATTGTGACAGTAGTAGTAGCGTGCATTTTTCTGGTATCAGAGCCCGGGGCGTTCCTTTTTGGGCGGTAGGGGTCTGCAGTCTGTATAAACAGAGTCTCCGGTGTGATAGCTACTGTTCTAGTATGTACTGTATGTTTTGAATTTTTATAAAGTTATTTGTATTTGCTTTGGTGTGTTAGATAAATCTCTATGTTTGTTTTGTCTTGTGTGAATTTATTTTCAAATAATTCGTAAAAAATACCAAAAAATCAAAAAAGTTACTGTAGCATTTACGTGGTATCATTACTGTCCTAGTTACACTCTAAGTGTCCCTTGCTATATTTGAGTAACCTTAAAGCCCAGATTCCTAAGCGTAACCTTTGTTGCCACGGTAGGCGTTTATAGGGTGATCCTCAAGAGACGGTTTTAGGCACCGTAGGCTACTCAGAGCTAGTTACCCACTGACATCTTAGATGGCTACCGACATATTATGCAATTGCGAGATATGTAGAGCAGATTGTTGTCTATACGACATCAAGTATAATGATATATATGATATGATAAAAACTCCAAGATATTCCAAAAAAAAATTGATGAGGTAGTTCTCCGAATAGAAAGATTAAAAGAACATGGTAAAAATCCCAACATACCTTTAGAAGCTAAAGAAGATCCAATTGAACAACTCAAAGAAGTCTATAAAAAATTTAAGAGTTTACTAAGTCATTTTGGATATAAGCCTAATCAGGAAAATGTTGAACCTAATTTCATAAACAAAACTAAAGAGGATGAAAAGGCAAATAAAAGAAATAATAGTAATATTCCAGTAAAAAAGGGAGAATGTAGTGAAGAAGAAATAACAACTGCAATAAATAGTATAACTAAAAAGGATAAGGAATCATAATAATTGGATATTATTTACTAATAGATCAAGAACTTAAAAATTCATGAATTTTATGAGAATTTTAATGTGATCATTTCATTTGCACTTGATCCATGGTTAAATAAAATCTAATTTTATGAAATTTTATTTTTAAATAATATATTAAGGTTAGATGATATCTACCAAAATGGATTTTCATTTTTGTTTTCTTATTCCTAAAGTTGGTTAATAGTATGTACACCCGAGTACTATTAATAGTAGCCTAGCTAGCCTACTTCATATAGAGGTAAGCTAGGTTACTATTAATAATATTTAGGTGTGGATAATATTAATAAATATTTAAGAATAGAAAACCTAAAGAAATTCATTTCAGAAAATGTGTTCTATTCTTCATAAACTATTAATATGTAAAATTTCCCAATAGTTGGATTTTATTAACTTATAAATCAAGAACTTTAAAATTCTGGAATTTTATGATAATTTAGATGCATTCATTTCATTTGCACCTGATCATGGTTAACTAAATCTAGTTTTCATTAAATTTTATTTTTAAATACTTTATGAAAGTTAGATAATATTTGCCGGAGTAGATTTTCATTTTGAATTCCCCATTCCTAAATCTACATTAATAGTATCTACATCCAAATACTATTAATAGTAGTCGATCATAACTCTTATAGAGGTAAACTAGACTACTATTAATAATATTTGGTATGCACTATATTAACCAAGATCTAGTAATGGAGAACCCAAAAAGAAAATTCATTCCAATAGATGCGATATATTTCTCTTAAACTATCTATAAATAAAATTTCATAATAATTGAATTTTATTTACTAATAGATGAAGAACTTAAAAATTCGTATAAATTCTGACAATCTGATGTGTTCATTTTGTATGCACTTGATCCATGCTAAAATAAAATCCAATTTTCCTAAATTTCTATTTTCGAATAGTTTATGGAGGGTAGATAACAATTACCAAAATGGATTTTTATTTTGGATTTTCTATTCCTAAATCTTGGTTAATAATGTCTACACCCAAATACTATTAATAGTAGCTTAGCATAACTCATATAGAGGTAGGCTAGGCTACTACTAATAATATTTGGGTGTAGATTATATTAACCAGAATCTAATAATGGAGAACCCAAAAAAAAAATTTATTTCAGTTGATGCGATCTATTTCTCATAAACTATCTATTAATAAAGTTTCATAATAATTAGATTTTATTTATAATAGATCAATAACTTATGAATTCATGAAATTTCTGATAATTTAGATGTGTTCATTTTGTTTGCACTTGATCCATAATAAATAAAATCTAATTTTTCTAAAATTTTATTTTTAAATAGTTTATTATGGGTAGATAACATTTATGAGAATGGATTTTTATTTTGGATTCTCTATTCATGAATATTGGTTAATAATATCTACATCTAAATACTATTAATAATATCCTAGTATAATTCAAATAGAGCTAGTCTAGGCTACCATTAATAATATTTGAGTGCGGATTATATAAATCAAAATCTAGTAATGGAGAACAGAAAAAGAAAATCCATTCTAGTAGATGCGATCTATTCCTCATAAACTATTTATGAATAAAGTTTCATAATAATTAGATTTTATTTGCTAATAAATCAAGAACTTAAAAGTTCGTTAGTTTTATGACAATTTTAATACATTCATTTTGTTTACAATTGATCTATGGTTAAATAAAATACAATTTTCCTCAAATTTTATTTTAAATAGTTTACGTAGGGTAGATAATATCAACCGAAATAGATTTTTATATTGGGTTTCCTATTCTTAAATCTTGGTTAATAGTATCTACATCCAAATATTATTAATAGTAGCCTAGCATAACTAATATAGAGGTAGGCTAGGCTACTTTTAATAATATTTGAGTGTGAATTATATACTACAAAGATCTAATAATGGAGACCTACAATTTTTTTTATTGTAGTAGATGTAATCTATTCCCCATAAAATATCTATAAAAAAAATTTCATAATAATTCTATTTTATTTACTAATAGATGGAGATCTTAAAAATTCATGAATTTATGACAATTTTGATACATTAATTTCGTTTGCACAAAATCCATGATTAAATAAAATATAATTTTCCTAAAATTTTATTTTTTAAAAAAATTTAAAAGGGTATATAAAATCTATCAGAATAGATTTTTATTTTGGATTTCCTATTCTAAAATAATGGTTAATAGTATCTATATCTGAATACTATTAATAGTAGCCTAGCTAGCATAACTCATATAGAGATATGTTTCGTTACTATTAATAGTATTTGGGTGTGGATAATAATGACCAAGATCTATTAATAAAGAATCCAAAATGAAAATTTATTCTAGTAGATATGATTCATTCCTTATAAATTATCTATAAATAAAGTTTTATTATAATTGGATTTTATTTACTAATAGATCGAGAACTGAAAAATTCAAGATTTTTATAAAAATTTTGATGCATTCATTTTTTTTGCACTTGATCTATGATTAAATAAAATCTAATTTTTCTGAAACTTTATTTTAAAATTATTTATGAAGGGTTGATAACATTTTCCTTAATAGATTTTCATTTGAGTTTCCTATTCCAAAATCTGGGTTAATAGTATATATACTTGAATACTATTAAGAATAGCTATGAATTTTTAAGTTCTTATTCTATTGGTGAATAAAATTAAATTATTCTGAAACTTAATTTATAGATAGTTTATAAGAAATATATCACATCTATTGGAATTAATTTTCTTTTTTGGTTCTCCAATACTAGATCTTAGTTAATATAATCTACAGCCAAATATTATTAACTGTTGCCTAGCCTACCTCTGTATGAGTTATGCTAGGCAACTATTAATAGTATTTGGGTATAGATATTATTAACCAAGATTTATAAATAGGGAACCAGAAATGTAAATGTACTTCGGTAATTGTTATCTACCCTTCACAAACTATTTAAAAATAAAATTGCAAGAAAATTGGATTTTATTTAACTATCGATCAAGTGCAAACGAAATGAGCACATCAAAATTGTCAAAAATTTCATGAATTTTTAAGTCCTTGATTTATTAGTAAATAAAAGCTAATTATTATGAAACTTTATTTATAGATAATTTATAAGGATTATATTGCATCTATTGGAATAGATTTTCTCTTTGGGTTTTCCACTACTAGATCTTGGTTAATATAATTTACATCCAAATATTATTAATAGTAGCCTAGTCTACCTCTATATGAGTTATGCTTGGCTACTATTAATAGTATTTGGATTTAGATACTATTAACCATGATTTAGGAATAGAGAACTAAAAATGAAAATCCGTTCCCGTATTTGTTATCTACCCTTCACAAACTATTTAAAAATAAAATTTGAGGAAAATTGGATTTTATTTAACCATGTATTAAGTGCAGATTAAATGAATGCATCAAAATCGTCATAAAATCATAATTTTTAAAGTCTTTGATCTATTAGTAAATAAAATCTAATTATTATAAAACTTTATTTAAACATGGTTTATGATGAATAGATTGGTTCTCCATTCCTAAATCCTTGTTAATATTATCCACACCCAGAATTTTTATTTTTAACTAATTTAAAAAGAGTATATAAAATCTATTGGAAAAAATTTTCATTTTGGATTCCCCATTCTAAGATCTTAGTTAATAGTATCTATACCTAAATACTATTAATAGTAGCCTAGCTAGCATAACCCATATAGAGATATGCTTGGTTACTATTAATAGTATTTGGGTGTAGATATTAATAACCATGATCTATTAATGGAGATTCCAAAACAAAAATCCATTCAAGTAGGTGTGATCCATTCCTTATAAATTATCAATAAATAAACTTTCATTATAATTGGGTTTTATTTACTAATTGATTGTGAACTGAAAAATTCAAGAATTTTATGATAATTTTGATGCATTCATTTCGCTTGCCCTTGATCAATGATTAAAACACTAGAATAATTGTGAATGTAACACAATTATTGTGAATCTTTATTTATAAATAGTTAATGAGGAATAGATCAATCTATCGGAATGGGTTTTTTTGGATTCCTGTTTACAAGATCTTAGTTAATATAATCCACACCCAAATATTATTTATAATAGCCTTCATAAACTTTTTAAAAATAAAATTTTAGGACAATTGGAATTTATTTAGCCATGGATCAAGTGCAAAAAAATGAGCACATCAAAAATGTCATAAAATTCATGAATTTTAAAGTTCTTAATCTATTAGTAAATATAATAAAATTATTATAAAAATTTATTTATAGATAGTATATGAAAAATTGATCATATCTACTTGAATAGACTTTTTTTAGTCATCTATTCATAAATCTTGGTTAATATTATCCACCCAAATACTATTAATAGTAAGCTCGCCTAGCTCCAAATGAGTTATACTAATCTTACTACAATAAATAGTATTCAAGTGTAGATACTATTAACCAAGATTTAGGAATAGGAAAACCAAATTGAAAATCTATTCCGGCAGTATTATCTACCCTTAAAAAATATTCTAAAATAAAATTTCATAATATTATATTTTATTTAATTATAGATCAAGTTCAAATGAAATGATTGCATCAAAATTGTCATAAAATTCATGAATTTTTAAGTTATGGATCTATTAGTAACTAAAATCCAATTAATGTGATATTTTATTTATAGATAGTTTATGAAAAGTAGATCATAACTATTGGAATGCAATTTCTTTTTGGATTCTCCGTTCTTAAATCTTGGTTAATATTATCCATGTCCAAATACCATTAATAGCCTAGTGTACATCTATATGAGTTATGCTAACTATGCTACTATCAATAATATTTAGATGTAAATACTATTAACCAAGATTTAAGAATAGAAAATCCAAAAATGAAAATCCATTCCAATAGATATTGTCTACTCTTTATAAACTATTAAAAAATAAAATTTCAGGAAAATTAGATTTTATTTGGTTATGGATCAAGTGCAAACTAAATGAATGCATCAGAATTATTACAAAATTCATGATTTTTTAAGTTCTTATTCTATAAGTGAATAAAATTAAATTATTATGAAACTTTATTTATAGATAGTTTATGAGAAATATATCACATCTATTGGAATTGATTTCCTTTTTGGGTTCTCCAATATTAGATCTTAGTTAATATAATCCACAACCAAATATTATTAACAGTAACCTAGCCTACCATTGTATGAGTTATGCTAGGGAACTATTAATAATATTTGGGGTAGATATTATTAAACAAGATTTAGAAATAGGAAGCCAAAAATGAAAATCTGTTTCGGTAATTGTTATCTACCCTTCATAAACTATTTAAAAATAAAATTGCAAGAAAATTAGATTTTATTTAACTATCGGTCAAGTGCAAACGAAATGAGCACATCAAAATTGCTAAAAATTTCATGAATTTTTAAATACTTGATTTATTAGTAAATAAAAGCCAATTATTATGAAACTTTATTTATAGATAGTTTATAAGAAATGTATCGCATCTATCGGAATGGATTTCCTTTTTGGGTTTTCCACTACCAGATTTTGGTTAATATAATTCCCATCAAATATTATTAATAGTAGCCTAGCCTACCTCTATATGAGTTATGCTCGGCTACTATTAATAGTATTTGGATTTAGATACTATTAATCATGATTTAGGAATAGAGAACCAAAAATAAAAATATGTTCCTATAATTGTTATCTACCCTTCACAAACTATTTAAAAATAAAATTTCAGGAAAATTAGATTTTATTTAACCATGTATCAAGTGCAGATTAAATGAACGCGTCAAAATTGTCATAAAATTCATAAATTTTAAAGTCTTTGATCTATTGGTAAATAAAATCTAATTATTATAAAATTATATTTATACATGGTTTATGAAGAATAGATTGGTTCTTCATTCCTAAATTTTGGTTAATATTATCCACACCAAAATATTATTAATAGTAACCAACCCTACCTCTATTTGAGTTATGTTAGCTAGGCTATTATTAATAGTATTCGGATATAGATACTATTAACCAAGATTTTGGAATAGGAAAACTAAAATGAAAATTCATTAAGGAAATGTTATCAACCCCTTAATAAGCAATTTAAAAATAAAATTTCAGAAAAATTAGATTTTATTTAATCATGGATCAAGGGAAAATGAATTGAATGCATCAAAATTGTCATAAAATTCTTGAATTTTTCGGTTCTCAATCTATTAGTAAATAAATCCAATTATAATAAAATTTTATTTATAGATAGTTTATAAGGAATGGATCACATCTACTGGAATGGATTTTTATTTTGCATTCTCCATAAATAGATCTTGGTTATTATTATCCACACCCAAATACTATTAATAGTAACCATGTATATCTCTATATGAGTTATGCTAGTTAGGCTGCTGTTAATAGTATTCGGGTATAGATACTATTAACCAAGATTTAAGAATAGAGAATCCAAAATAAAAATCTATTCTGATAGATTTTATATATCATTTTTAAAATTTTTAAAAATAAAAATTTAGGAAAATTGTATTTTATTTAATTATGGATCAAGTGCAAACAAATTTAATGTATCAAAATTGTCATAAATTCATGAATTTTTAAGATCTTCATCTATTAGTAAATAAAATCGAATTATTATGAAATTTTATTTATAGATAGTTTATGGGGAATACATTACATCTACTGCAATGAATTTTTTTTTTTGGGTTCTCTATTACTCGATCTTGGTTAATATAATTCACACTCAAATATTATTAGTAGTCGCCTAGCCGACCTCTATATCAGTTGTCAAACTACTATTAATAATATTTGGATGTAGATACTATTAACCAAGATTTAGGAATAGGAAACCTAAAATAAAAATCCATTCCGATTGATGTTATCTACCCTATATAAACTATTTAAAATAAAATTTGAGCAAAATTGGATTTTATTTAACCATGGATCAACTGTAAATGAAATGAACATATTAAAATTATCATAAAATTTACGAATTTCTAAGTTCTTAATAAATAAAATCTAATTATTATGATAGTTTATTTATAAATAGTTTATGAGGAATAAATCACATCTACTAGAATGGATTTTCTTTTTCTATTCTCCATTACTAGATTTTGGTTTATATAATTCACACTCAAATATTATTAATAGTAGCCTAGCCTAATTCTATTTTAGTTATACTTGGATACTATTAATAGTATTTAGGTGTAGATATTATTAATTAATATTCATGAATAAGGAACCCAAAATAAAATCCATTCTTATAAATGTTATCTATTAAAAATAAAATTTTAGAAAAAATAGATTTTATTTAACTGTGGATGAAATGCAAACAAAATGAACACATCTAAATTGTTAGAAATGTAATGAATTCTTAAGTTATTGATCTATTCTAAATAAAATCTAATTACTATAAAACTTTATTAATAGATAGTTCATGAGGAATATACCTTATCTGCTAAAATAGTCTTTTTGGGTTCTCCATTACTAGATCTTGGTTAGTATAATCTACACCCAAATATTATTAGCAGTAGTCTAGCCTACCTCTATATGAGTTATGCTAAACTACTATTAATAGTATTTGGGTGTAGATATTATTAACTAAGATTTAGGAATAGGGAACTCAAAATGAAAATCTATTTTCAGTAGTTGTTATCTACCCTCCACAAACTATTAAAAAATAAAGATTCAAGAAAATTGAATTTTATTTAGTATGGATCAAGTGCATACGAAATGATCACATCAGAATTGTTAAAAATTTTACGAATTATTAAGTTCTTCATCTATTAGTAAATAAAATCTAATTATTATGAAACTTTATTTATAGATTGTTTACAAGAAAAATATTGTATCTATTGGAGTGAATTTTCTTTTTGGGTTCTCCATCACTAGATCTTGGTTATTATAGTGTGCACCCAAATATTATTAATAGTAGTTTAGTTTACCTTTATATCAGTTATGGTAGACTACTATTAAGAGTATTTGGATGCAGTTACTATTAACGTAGATTTAGGAATGAGCAACCCAAAATGAAAATCTATTCCGATAAATGTTATTTACCCTTCATAAAGTATTTAAAAATAAAACTTAATAAAAACTAGATTTTATTTAAACATGATCAGGTGCAAATGAAATGAATGCATCTAAATTATCTTAAAATTTCAGAATTTTAAAGTTCTTGATTTATTAGTTAATAAAATCCAACTATTATGAGACTTTATATATAGATAGTTTATGAAGAATAGAACACATCTTCTTGAATGATTTTTTTTTGGATTCTCCATTCCTAAATCTTTGTTAATATTGTCCAAACCCAAATATTATTCATAGTAACCTTTCCTACCACTATATGAGTTAGGCTAGTTAGGCTACTATTAATAGTATTTGGGTGTACATACTATTAACCAAGATTTAGGAATAGGGAAATAAAAATGAAAATCCATTTTGGTAGATATAATCTAACCTTAATATACTATTTAAAAATAAAATGTCATAAAATTAGATTTCATTTAACCATGGATCAAGTGCAAATGAAATGATTGCATCAAAATTCTCATAAAATTCATGATTTTTTAAGTTCTTGATCTATTAGTAAATAATATTCAATTATTATGATACTTTATTTATAGATAATTTATGAAGAATGAAATAGATTTTCTTTTTTGGGTTCTCCAAACCTAGATCTAGGTTAATATTATCCACACCAAACTGCTATTAATAATAGCCTAGCATACCTCTATATAAGTAATGGTAGCTAAGTTACTATTAATAATATTTGGTGTAGATGCTATTAGCCAAGACTTGAGAATAAGGAATCTGAAATTAAAATCCATTCTGGTAGATTTTGTCTACTCTTTATAAAGTATTTAAAAATAAAATTTCAAAAAAATTAGATTTTGTTTAATCATGAAACAAGTGCAAATGAAATGAACATATTATGATTGTCAAACAATTTACGAATTTTTAAGTCTTGATCGATTGGTGAATTCCAATTATTATGAAACTTTATTTATAGATAGTTTATGAGAAATAGATCATATCATCTAGAATAGATTTTTTTTTTAAGTTATATATTCATAAATCTTGGTTAATATTATCCACACCCTAATACTATTAATAGTAGCCTTTCTTACATATATATGAGTTATATTAGCCAGACTACTATAAATAGTATTTGGGTTTAGATACTATTAACCAAGATTTATGAATAGGAAAACCAAAATGAAAATTCATTCCGGTAGTATTATCTACCCTGAAAAAACTATTTAAAAATAAAATTTCGTAATATTGGATTTTATTTAACTATGGACCAAATTCAAATGAAATGATCCATCAAAATAGTCTTAAAATTCACGAATTTTTAAGTTCTGAATCTACTAGTAACTAAAATCCAATTAATATGATATTTTATTTATAGATAGTTTATGAAGATTTGATCATAACTACTAGAGTGAACTTTCTTTTAAGTTCTCCACTCCTAGATCTTGATTAATATTATCCGCATCCAAATACCATTAATAGTAGCCTAGCCTACCTCTATATGAGTTATGCTAGCTAGACTACTATTAATAATATTTAGATGTAAATACTATTAACAAAAATTTAGGAATAGAAAAGCCAAAATAAAAAATCCATTTTGTAGATATTGTCTACTCTTTATAAACTATTAAAAATTAAATTTTAGGAAAATTAAATTTTATTTAATTATGGATCATGTGCAAACTAAATGAATGCATCAAAATGATTATAAAATTCACAAAATTTTAAGTTCTTATTCTATTAGTTAATAATATTAAATTATTACGAAAATTTATTTATAGATAGTTTATGAGGAATATATTGCATCTATAGGAATTGATTTCCTTTTTCGGTTCTCCAATACTAGATCTTGGTTAATATAATTCACAACCAAATATTATTAATAGTAGCCCAGCCTACCTCTATATGAGTTATGCTAGGCAACTATTAATATTATTTGGGTGTAGATATTATTGACCATGATTCAGGAATAGGAAGCAGAAATGAAAATATGTTCCAGTAATTATTATCTACCCTTCACAAACTATTTAAAAATAAAATTTTAGGAAATTGGGTTTTATTTAACTATCAATTAAGTTCAAATGAAATGAGCACATCAAAATTGTCAAAAAATTCTTGAATTTTTAAGCCCTTGATTTATTAGTAAATAAAAGACAATTATTATGAAATTTTATTTATAGATAGTTTATGAGAAATATATCTCATCTATCAGAATGGATTTCCTTTTGGGTTCTCCATAACTAGATCTTGGTTAATATAATTCACATCCAAATATTACTAATAGTAGCCTAGTCTACATGTATATGAGTTATGCTCCACTATTAATAGTATTTGAATGTAGATACTATTAACCATGATTTAGGAATAGAGAAGAAAAAAATGAAAATCCATTATGATAATTGTTATCTACCTTCACAAACTATTTAAAAATTAAAGTTTAGAAAAAATAGATTTTATTTAACCATGGATCAAGTGCATATTAAATGAATGCATCAAAATCATCATGAAATTCATAAATTTTAAAGTCCTTGATCTATTGGTAAATAAAATCTAATTATTATAAAACTATATTTATAGATGGTTTATGAAGAATATATTGGTTCACCATTCCTAAATCTTAGTTAATATTATCCATACCTAAATACTATTATAGTAACCAAGCCTACCTCTATATGAGTTATGCTAGCTAGGTTATTATTAATAATATTCAGGTATAGATTCATTTAGTTTGCACTTGACCCATAATTAAATAAAATCAAATTTTCTAAAGTTTTATTTTATTTAATAGTTTATAAATAGTAGACAGTATCTATCAGAATCGATTTTCATTGTGGCTTCTTTAGTTTTAAATCTTAGTTAATAGTATCTACATCTAAATATTATTGATAGTGGCCTAGCTAGTATAACTCGTATAGAGGTATGCTAGACTATTAATGGTATTTGGATGCAGATAATATTAACCAAGATTTAAGAATGGATAACCCAAAAAGAAAGTTTATTCCAGTAGTTATGATCTATTCTTCATAAACTATCTGTAAATAAAATATCATATTAAATGGATTTTAGTTACTAATAGATCCAGGACTTAAAAATTTATGAATTTTATGATTATTTTGACGCGATCATTTCATTTGAACTTGGTCCATAGTTAAATAAAATTCAATATTATAAAATTTTATTTTAAATATTTTTTAAGTGTAGATAATACTACCGGAATAGATTTTCATTTTGGATTTCCTATTCTTAAATCTTGGTTAATAGTATCTACACCCAAATACTATTTATTGTAGTTTGGCTAGTATAACTCATATAAAGGTAGGCAAGGCTACTATTAATAGTATTTAGGTGTGGATAATATTAACCAAGATTTACGAATAGATAACTCAAAAAAGTCTATTCCAGTATATATGATCTATTTTTCATATACTATCTATAAATAAATTTTTATAAAAAATTGATTTTATTTAATAATTGATTAAAAACTTTAAAATTCATGAATTTTATGACAATTTTGATGTGTTTATATTTTTTTGCACTTGATCCATGGTTAAATAAAATCCATTTGTCCTAAAATTTTATTTTTAAATAGTTTATGAAGGCTACTATAAATAATATTTGGGTGTGGACTATATTAACTAAGATCCTATAAAGGAGAATACAAAAAGAAAATCCATTCTGGTAGATTAATCTATTCCTCATAAACTATTTATAAATAAAGATTCATAATAATTGTGTTTTATTCACTAATAGATCAAAAACTTAAAACTTCGTGAATTTTATGATAATTTTGATGTGATCATTTCGTTTGCACTTGATCCATCATTACAAAAAATCTATTTTTTTTGAAATTTAATTTTTAAATTTTTTATTAAAGCTAGATAATATCTACTGGAATAGTTTTTCAATTTGGATTACCCATTCCTAAATCTTAATTAATAGTATATAAACCCAAATACTATTAACAGTACCCTTACGTAACTCATATAGAGATAGGCTAGGCAACTATTAATAATAATTGGGTGTGGATTATATTAACCAAGATTTTGTAATGGAAAACCAAAAACGAAAATTCATTCCAGCAGATGTGATCTATTCCTTATAAATAACCTATAAAACTAAGTTTAATAATAATTTATTTTCTTACTAATAGATCAAGAATTTAAAAATTGGTGAATTTTTAACAATTTTGATGAGTTCATTTCGTTTGTATTTGATCCCTAGTTAAATATAATCCAAATTTATAAAATTTTATTTTTAAATAGTTTATTAAAGGTAGATAATATGTATTAGAATGGATTTTCATTTTGGATTTCTTATTTCTAAATCTTGATTAATAGCATCTACACCTAAATAATATTAATATAAATAATATTAATAGTAGCCTAGCTAGCATAACACTTATAGAGGTAGGCTAGCCTATTTTTAAAAGTATTTGAATGTGGATAATATTAATCAAGATTTAGTAATGGAGTACCAAAAAGAAAATTCATTCTAGTAGATATAATATACACATTAAAAACTATCTATAAATAAAATTTCATAATAATTGCATTTTATTTACTAATAGATTAAGAACTTAAAAATTAAAGAATATAATGACAATTTTGATACGTTTATTTCATTTGCACTTGATCCATGATTAAATAAAATCTAATTTTTCGGAAATTTTATTTTTAAATACTTTATAAAGAGTAGACAAAATAAATGCTAGCTAGGCCACTAATAATAGTATTTGGGTGTAGTCTACTGGAATGTATTTTAATTTTGAAATTTCCATTTCTAAATCTGGTTAATAGTATCTCTACCCAAATACTATTATTAGTGGCCTAGCTAGCATAACTCTTATAGAGGTTAGCTAGGCTACTATTAATAGTATTGTAGTGTGGGTAATATTAATTAAGATTTAAGAATAGAGAACTCAAGAAGAAAATCCATTCTATTAGATGTGATTTTTTCTTTGTAAGTTATCTATAAATAAAGTTTCATAATAATTAGATTTTATTTACTAATAAATTAAGAACTTAAAAATTTGAGAATCTTAAGACAATTTTGATATGTTAATTTCATTTGCAGATGATCCATGGTTAAATAAAATCCAATTTTCTTAAAATTTTATTTTTAAATGGTTTATGAACAGTAGATAACATCAATAGGAATGAATTTTTATTTTGGTTTCTCCATTCGTAAATCTTTGTTATAATATTTACACCCAAATATAATTAATAGTAGCTTATCTTAATTCATATAGAAGTAGACTAAGCTACTATTAATAATATTTGGATATGGATTATATTAACCAAGATCTAGTAATGAAGAATCCAAAAAGAAAATACATTCTATTAGATGCGATCTATTCCTCATAAGTTATATGTAAATAAAGTTTTATGATTTTAGAATTTTATTTATTAATAGATCAAGAACTTAAAAATTCATAAAATGTTTGACAATTTTGATGTGTTCATTATGTTTGCACTTGATTCATGGTTAAATAAAATCTAATATTTCTAAAAAAAAATTTAAAATTATTTATGAAGGGTTACATTTAGCAGAATAGATTTTTATTTTGAGTTCCCCATTTCTAAATCTTTGTTAATATTATTTACACTCAAATACTATTGATAGTGGCCTAACTAACATCTAATGTAGAGGTAGGGTAGGCTACTATTAAAAGTACTTTGGTGTGGATATTATTAACTAAGATCTAGAAACGAAGAAACCAAAAAGAAAATCTATTCCAGTGGATGTGATCTATTCTTTATATACTATCTATAAATAAATTTTCATTGTAATTAGATTTTATTTACTAATAGATCAATAACTTGAAAATCTGAGAATTTTATGGCAATTTTGATGCACTAATTTCGTTTGCACTTGATCCATGGTTAAATAAAAACTAATTTTCTAGAAATTTAATTTTTTAATAGTTTATTAAGGGTAGATAATATCTACTGAAATTGATTTTTATTTTAGGTTTTCCATTCCCGAATCTTCATTAATAGTATCTACAGCCAAATACCATAAATAGTATCCTAACATAACTCGTATAGAGTTAGGTTAGGTTACTATTAATAATATTTGGGCTTGGATGATATTAACTAAGATCTAATAATAGAGAACCCAGAAAGATAATCTATTACAGTAGATGTGAACTATTCTGTTATAAACTATCTATAAATTAAGTTTCATAATAATTGAATTTTATTTACTAATAGATCAAGAACTGTAAAATTGGTAAATTTTATATCAATTTTGATGTGTTCATTTTGTTTATACTTGATCCATGATTAAATAAAATCCAATTTTTCAGAAATTTTAATTTTAAATAGTTTATGAAGAATAAATAAAACCTACCGAAATGGATTTTCATTTTGAACTCCCTATTCCTAAATCTTAGTTAATAATATTTATACCCAAATACAATTAATAGTAGCCTAGTGTAACTCATATAGAGGTAGACAAGGCTACTATTAATAATATTTGGGTGTGGATTATATTAATTAAGATCTAGTAATAGAGAACCGAAAAAATCCATTATAGTAGATGCGATCAATTCCTTATAAACTATCTATAAATAAAGTATCCATAATAATTGGATTTTAATTACTAATGGATCATGTACTTAGAAATTTCTAAAATTTGTGACAACTTTGATGTGTTCATTTCATTTGCACTTGATCCATGGTTAAATAAAATCCAAATTTTCTAAAATTTTATTTTTAAATTATTTTTGAAGGATTGATGATATCTACTAAAAAGAATTTTTATTTTGGGTTCCCTATTCGTAAATCTTAGTTAATAGTGTTTACACCAAAAAACAATTAATAGTAGCCTGCCTAACTAGATGTAAATAGAGGTAGGCTAGACTATTAGTATTATTTGAGTGTGGATAATGTTAACCAAGATCTTGTAATGGAGAATCCAAAAATAATCCATTCCAGTAGATGTGATTCATTCCTCATAACAATTGTAACGCCCCATTTTCCGGTGGGATACGAAAACGGAGTGCGTTACCGGTGGGCACGTGTAAGTCGACGTGCACGAGACCTATAAATATGTAAAAGAAAAAATGAATGGAACTGAATACTAGTTATCAATCAGGATCTTGAAAGTTAGTCTACTGCCATATAAAAGAGAAGATATACATGTCTAACATAAGAAGCAACAAGTACAATACTGATATAAAAATTGGAAATAAAGTCCCAAAGGGATGATACATACCAAACCAAAAATACAAAAGCGGAGGCCTATAAATCTACTGCTGCTCAACCTGCTCTAAAAAGTACGGATCGTGCAATGGCGGATCCGCGCTCACATCTTCAGTACCTGAGCGTGTGGGGGAGCTCAGGGTCAAACCCGGCAAATAAAATAATAAGAAATACGGAGCATGTAATATAAACAAATAGGTTAGATATGAGTGTGGATATGAAAGTATGCGCATGTGTGGAAAATATTAAATGATCAAGTAATGATATCAAGGAAGAATGTACATGCATATCAAGTCTAAATTAATATCTTATTTTAGTTAATGTTTTGAACTGAATGGTGAAGAAATTGACTCGTATCATAGGGAGCATGCAATATGCACTAACAAGTAAAATATGACTTGATGTAAAAAACATATGCACATGTGTGGAAAACAGTAATGATTAAGTAGCAATATCAAGTAGGGATATACATGCATATTAAGTCTAACTTAATATCATATTTTATTTTATACATTGAACTAACTGGTGAAGAAATAAATCTGTATCGTGAAACTACCCGTGCATACCCGAAACCCAGCCAAGATGCTGGCGCTGAACCAGTCGTGCCGCTAAGCATCAAGCAGATACCGATTACTGAGTAATCGGTCGTCCTATCAATATGGACTAAACAAGAGATGATGGCTCAGTACCATCCGGGCGCCCCCGCGGATGGGCCCTATTTCGGTTGCGCAACCTATCCTAAATCTTTCACGATACAATATTTGTCCACCCTTTAGTTCTCCCATAACCCAAGGTTTAAGTTATATTACATGGAAATCAATCCGGAATATAATGAACCAATCATATCAAGGTTAATACATATACATGTCTAGTAACAAGAAAGATGTGGTCCATGTCAAAATCAAGTTAACAGGCAAGTCAGGATCCATGGCACTATCAAGACATTTGTATGTACTAATAAGGAAAATCGGGCATATTTTCATTTATCTTGTACAAGTACTTAGTATGTATATGTCAAGGCAAGCATGATGGAGTGTCAAAATCAAATTAATAGGCAAGTCAAGATCCATGGCATTATCAAGACATGTGTATGTAGTAATAAGGAAAATCCGGTATAATTTTATGTATATTGCACAAGTGACTAGTATGTATATGTCAAGGCAAGCATGATAGTCATAGAATACTAGAATGTGTTATGCAAATAATGATCATGTATGTAAACCACACATATATACAATTATGCATATAAACATGTATTAGGTAAGTGGGTACTAAATTGTAAGAATAGAAATTAAATAGGCTTAACACTATTATAACGATTGTTTTAACAATGAATGAAATTTTCAAATTCTAGAATGATTTCATGGTATGAAAAGTAGCAAATTTATTAAACCTTACTAATGTATATATATTTCAAGTAAATATGAATTAGCATAAAGGAATTATAACCTAATATAATAGCTTGCATAAAAGAAATATTTTAGTAAATTTAATGTAAAACTTATATGAAACTCTCTCTTTAAAACATGATAATGAATAAATAAATAAATGCATATATATACATATTTTCTAATGGCAAGTGGAAAATAATTTTAAAATCATTGCATTATACATTAAAAACTTATATGGAAAAATTCAAATGTATATCCAAATATGATGAATATTCATAAAAGTGGTCTCTTTGTAATTTCAAAATAAAACATATAGTTTAAGTTTGTAACTTATAGTTTAAGAATAGGAGACCATAAATAAAATCATAAATTTAATATATAAACATAGAGTAAAGTTTAAAAATTATATTTTTATTTTTCTAGAATAATCATAGAGATTTTTTTGTTTAGATATATTATCCTTTTAAGTTTTAACAAATTAAGATTCTAAGTTAACCATAAACAATTAGAGTTAGAAATAAAACATGAGAGTGGATGTGATTTTACTTGCCTTGGTTGGCTAGGAAAGGTAAGCCTATCTTGAAACTAGAGAACTTCTTATTCTTTTCTTTTTCTTCTCTTTTCTTATTCGTCTTTTCTTTTCTTCTTCTTCTCTTGAGTTTGAGTAAAAAAAAAAAAGAAGAGAGGAATGAAAAATAAAGGAGAGAAAATAAATAAAAAGAAGGGAAGAAAAGGATATAGATAAAAGAGAAATATGGGGGTAACATGATAGTTTGTCATACTTGGCCAAAGGACAAGCATGGTGAAGAAGGTATGGGTGAATAAAAACAAAATAAGAATATGAAAAATTACTAATAATAATAGGTTATTAAAATTGTTTAAAACTATAATTTCAAATTAAACTAACCCAAATAAAGTTAAATTTCATCTTTACAAGTTAAAAGAAGAGAGATTGGTAAAAATATATGTAGGACCCACCGGTAATTAAAATAAATTTTTTTTGAGTGACTATTTTAAAAATTTTAAGAAAATCACAAAAATATAGAAAAATGAGACAAATACAACATATTCATTTTGGGATTAATCCGATATCAAGAATGTAAATTATGATGAAATTAGGTTGTTATATTCTACCCTCCTTACAAAAAAATTTCTTCGTCAAAATTTAATTTTTTTTTACTGATTGGAGTAATAAGATATCAATCAATTGATAAGAATTTGGTTATTGAGAAAATAGTTCCAATCAGAATATAATTGAAAACTAACTTGTCATACTATCTAAACTAGTGGGATAAATAATCAAAGATATATGATGGAAAAAATATCATAAGTCTCACTTATTAAGATCCTTGTGAATAGCTGCAATAATTGCCTGCAAATCAATTATTGCCACGCCAATAGATAAGACTCATTATAGTGAAATCATATGATTTTAGTCGAAAATCAACTATGGAGTATCTCATAAATCCGCTTGCTATAGTTCTAATAAATGACTGTAATTGTTGGCGACTGAGAATAAACCTCTATAATTACCACATCAACTCAATAGAACTCGCACAGCAGAAGTACAAGACTAGATATATAGAAAATCAAAAGATATATATGGTATGGATAAAAAAAGAAGGCAAGATAGAAAATTAACTTATAATAGGACCAAGATAAGATTTCAGATCAAAGAAAATTTTGGACATGTTTATATATGGCAGTAGTCCGTAAGACATCCTAAATTAACCTAGAGCTCCGATACCACTCTGTAACGTCCCATTTTCTGGAGGGATATGAAAATAGAGTGCGTTACCGGTGGGCACGTGTAAGTCGACGTGCACGAGGCCTATAAATATGTAAAAGAAGAAATGAATGGAACTGAATACTAGTTATCAATCAGGATCTTGGAAGTTAGTCTACTGCCATATAAAAGAGAAGATATACATGTCTAACATAAGAAGCAACAAGTACAATACTGATATAAAAATTGGAAATAAAGTCCCAAAGGGGTAATATATACCAAACCAAAAATATAAAAGCGGAGGCCTATAAATCTACTACTGCTAAACCTGCTCTAGAAAGTACGGATCGTGCAATGGCGGATCCTCGCTCACATTTTCAGTACCTGAGCGTGTGGGGGAGTTCAGGGTCAAACCCGGCAAGTAAAACAATAAGAAATACGGAGCGTGTAATATAAACAAATAGGTTAGATATGAGTGTGGATATGAAAGTATGCGCATGTGTGGAAAATATTAAATGATCAAGTAATGATATCAAGGAAGAATGTACATGCATATCAAGTCTAAATTAATATCTTATTTTAGTTAATGTTTTGAACTGAATGGTGAAGAAATTGACTCGTATCGTAGGAAGCATGCAACATGCACTAACAAGTAAAATATGACTTGATGTAAAAAGCATATGCACATGTGTGGAAAACAGTAATGATTAAGTAGCAATATCTAGTAGGGATATACATGCATATTAAGTCTAACTTAATATCATATTTTATTTTATATTTTGAACTAACTAGTGAAGAAATAAACCTGTATCGTGAAAGCACCCGTGCATACCCGGGACCCGGCCAAGATGCTGGCGTTGAACCAGCCGTGCCGCTAAGCACTCAAGCATATACCGATTACTGAGTAATCGATCGTCCCATCAATATGGACTAAATAAGAGATGATAGCTCAGTACCATCTGAGCGCCCCCGCAGATGGGCCCCTATTTCGGTTGCGCAACCTATCCTAAACCTTTCACGATACAATATTTGTCCACCCTTTAGTTCTCCCATAACCCAAGATTTAAGTTATATTACATGGAAATCAATCCGGAATATGATGAACCAATCATATCAAGGTTAATACATATACATGTCTAGTAACAAGCAAGATACGGTCCATATCAAAATCTAGTTAACAGGTAAATCAGGATCCATGGCACTACCAAGACATGTGTATGTACTAATAAGGAAAATCGGGTATATTTTCATGTATCTTGTACAAGTGCTTAGTATGTATATGTCAAGACAAGCATGATGGAGTGTCAAAATCAAGTTAATAAGCAAGTCAAGATCCATGACATTATCAAGACATGTGTATGTACTAATAAGGAAAATCCGGTATAATTTCATGTATGTTGCACAAGTGACTAGTATGTATATGTCAAGGCAAGTATGATAGTCATATAATACTAGAATGTGTTATGCAAATAAAGATCATGTATGTAAACCACACATATATACAATTATGCATATAAACATGTATTAGTTAAGTGGGTACTAAATTGTAAGAATAGAAATTAAATAGGCTTAACGTTATTATAAAGATTGCTTTAACAATGAATGAATTTTTCAAATTCTAGAATGATTTCATGGTATGAAAAGTAGCAAATTTATTAAATCTTACTAATGTATATATATTTCAAGTAAATATGAATTAGCATAAAGGAATTATGACCTAATATAATAGCTTGCATAAAAGAAATATTTTAGTAAATTTAATGTAAAACTTATATGAAACTCTCTCTTTAAAACATGATAATGAATAAATAAATAAATGCATATATATACATATTTTCTAATGGCAAGTGGAAAATAATTTTAAAATCATTGCATTATACATTAAAAACTTATATGGAAAAATTCAAATGTATATCCAAATATGATGAATATTCATAAAAGTGGTCTCTTTGTAATTTCAAAATAAAACATATAGTTTAAGTTTGTAACTTATAGTTTAAGAATAGGAGACCATAAATAAAATCATAAATTTAATATATAAACATAGAGTAAAGTTTAAAAATTATATTTTTATTTTTCTAGAATAATCATAGAGATTTTTTTGTTTAGATATATTATCCTTTTAAGTTTTAACAAATTAAGATTCTAAGTTAACCATAAACAATTAGAGTTAGAAATAAAACATGAGAGTGGATGTGATTTTACTTGCCTTGGTTGGCTAGGAAAGGTAAGCCTATCTTGAAACTAGAGAACTTCTTATTCTTTTCTTTTTCTTCTCTTTTCTTATTCGTCTTTTCTTTTCTTCTTCTTCTCGAGTTTGAGTAAAAAAAAAAGAAGAGAGGAATGAAAAATAAAGGAGAGAAAATAAATAAAAAGAAGAGAAGAAAAGGATATAGATAAAAGAGAAATATGGGGGTAACATGATAGTTTGCCATGCTTGGCCAAAGGACAAGCATGGTGAAGAAGGTATGGGTGAATAAAAACAAAATAGGAATATGAAAAATTACTAATAATAATAGGTTATTAAAATTGTTTAAAACTATAATTTCAAATTAAACTAACCCAAATAAAGTTAAATTTCATCTTTACAAGTCAAAAGAAGAGAGATTGGTAAAAATATATGTAGGACCCACCGGTAATTAAAATAAATTTTTTTTGAGTGACTTTTTTAAAAATTTTAAGAAAATCACAAAAATATAGAAAAATGAGACAAATACAACATATTCATTTTGGGATTAATCCGATATCAAGAATGTAAATTATGATGAAATTAGGTTGTTACATCCTACCCTCCTTACAAAAAAATTTCTTCGTCAAAATTTAATTTTTTTTTACTGATTGGAGTAATAAGATATCAATCAATTGATAAGAATTTGGTTATTGAGAAAATAGTTCCAATCAGAATATAATTGAAAACTAACTTGTCATACTATCTAAACTAGTGGGATAAATAATCAAAGATATATGATGGAAAAAATATCATAAGTCTCACTTATTAAGATCCTTGTGAATAGCTGCAATAATTGCCTGCAAATCAATTATTGCCACGCCAATAGATAAGACTCATTATAGTGAAATCATATGATTTTAGTCGAAAATCAACTATGGAGTATCTCATAAATCCGCTTGCTATAGTTCTAATGAATGACTGTAATTATTGGCGACTGAGAATAAACCTCTATAATTACCACATCAACTCAATAGAACTCGCACAGCAGAAGTACAAGACTAGATATATAGAAAATCAAAAGATATATATGGTATGGATAAAAAAAGAAGGCAAGATAGAAAATTAACTTATAATAGGACCAAGATAAGATTTCAGATCAAAGAAAATTTTGGACATGTTTATATATGGCAGTAGTCCGTAAGACATCCTAAATTAACCTAGAGCTCCGATACCACTCTGTAACGTCCCATTTTCTGGAGGGATATGAAAATAGAGTGCGTTACCGGTGGGCACGTGTAAGTCGACGTGCACGAGGCCTATAAATATGTAAAAGAAGAAATGAATGGAACTGAATACTAGTTATCAATCAGGATCTTGGAAGTTAGTCTACTGCCATATAAAAGAGAAGATATACATGTCTAACATAAGAAGCAACAAGTACAATACTGATATAAAAATTGGAAATAAAGTCCCAAAGGGGTAATATATACCAAACCAAAAATATAAAAGTGGAGGCCTATAAATCTACTACTGCTAAACCTGCTCTAGAAAGTACGGATCGTGCAATGGCGGATCCTCGCTCACATTTTCAGTACCTGAGCGTGTGGGGGAGTTCAGGGTCAAACCCGGCAAGTAAAACAATAAGAAATACGGAGCGTGTAATATAAACAAATAGGTTAGATATGAGTGTGGATATGAAAGTATGCGCATGTGTGGAAAATATTAAATGATCAAGTAATGATATCAAGGAAGAATGTACATGCATATCAAGTCTAAATTAATATCTTATTTTAGTTAATATTTTGAACTGAATGGTGAAGAAATTGACTCGTATCGTAGGAAGCATGCAACATGCACTAACAAGTAAAATATGACTTGATGTAAAAAACATATGCACATGTGTGGAAAACAGTAATGATTAAGTAGCAATATCTAGTAGGGATATACATGCATATTAAGTCTAACTTAATATCATATTTTATTTTATATTTTGAACTAACTAGTGAAGAAATAAACCTGTATCGTAAAAGCACCCGTGCATACCCGGGACCCGGCCAAGATGCTGGCGTTGAACCAGCCGTGCCGCTAAGCACTCAAGCATATACCGATTACTGAGTAATCGATCGTCCCATCAATATGGACTAAATAAGAGATGATAGCTCAGTACCATCTGAGCGCCCCCGCAGATGGGCCCCTATTTCGGTTGCGCAACCTATCCTAAACCTTTCACGATACAATATTTGTCCACCCTTTAGTTCTCCCATAACCCAAGATTTAAGTTATATTACATGGAAATCAATCCGGAATATGATGAACCAATCATATCAAGGTTAATACATATACATGTCTAGTAACAAGCAAGATACGGTCCATATCAAAATCTAGTTAACAGGTAAATCAGGATCCATGGCACTACCAAGACATGTGTATTTACTAATAAGGAAAATCGGGTATATTTTCATGTATCTTGTACAAGTGCTTAGTATGTATATGTCAAGACAAGCATGATGGAGTGTCAAAATCAAGTTAATAAGCAAGTCAAGATCCATGACATTATCAAGACATGTGTATGTACTAATAAGGAAAATCCGGTATAATTTCATGTATGTTGCACAAGTGACTAGTATGTATATGTCAAGGCAAGTATGATAGTCATATAATACTAGAATGTGTTATGCAAATAAAGATCATGTATGTAAACCACACATATATACAATTATGCATATAAACATGTATTAGTTAAGTGGGTACTAAATTGTAAGAATAGAAATTAAATAGGCTTAACGCTATTATAATGATTGCTTTAACAATGAATGAATTTTTCAAATTCTAGAATGATTTCATGGTATGAAAAGTAGCAAATTTATTAAACCTTACTAATGTATATATATTTCAAGTAAATATGAATTAGCATAAAGGAATTATGACCTAATATAATAGCTTGCATAAAAGAAATATTTTAGTAAATTTAATGTAAAACTTATATGAAACTCTCTCTTTAAAACATGATAATGAATAAATAAATAAATGCATATATATACATATTTTCTAATGGCAAGTGGAAAATAATTTTAAAATCATTGCATTATACATTAAAAACTTATATGGAAAAATTCAAATGTATATCCAAATATGATGAATATTCATAAAAGTGGTCTTTTTGTAATTTCAAAATAAAACATATAGTTTAAGTTTGTAACTTATAGTTTAAGAATAGGAGACCATAAATAAAATCATAAATTTAATATATAAACATAGAGTAAAGTTTAAAAATTATATTTTTATTTTTCTAGAATAATCATAGAGATTTTTTTGTTTAGATATATTATCCTTTTAAGTTTTAACAAATTAAGATTCTAAGTTAACCATAAACAATTAGAGTTAGAAATAAAACATGAGAGTGGATGTGATTTTACTTGCCTTGATTGGTTAGGAAAGGTAAGCCTATCTTGAGGCTAGAGAACTTCTTATTCTTTTCTTTTTCTTCTCTTTTCTTATTCGTCTTTTCTTTTCTTCTTCTTCTCTTGAGTTTGAGTAAAAAAAAAAAAGAAGAGAGGAATGAAAAATAAAAGAGAGAAAATAAATAAAAAGAAGGGAAGAAAAGGATATAGATAAAGGAGAAATATGGGGGTAATATGATAGTTTGTCATGCTTGGCCAAAGGACAAGCATAGTGAAGAAGGTATGGGTGAATAAAAACAAAATAGGAATATGACAAATGACTAATAATAATAGGTTATTAAAGTTGTTTAAAAGTATAATTTCAAAATAAACTAACCCAAATAAAGTCAAACTTCATCTTTACAAGTCAAAAGAAGAGAGACTAGTAAAAATATATGTAGGACCCACCGGTAATTAAAATAATATTATTTTAAGTGACCATTTTAAAAATTTTAAGAAAATCACAAAATATAGAAAAATAAGACAAACACAACACATTCATTTTGGGATTAATCTGATATCAAGAATGTAAATTATAATGAAATTAGGTTGTTACATCCTACCCTCCTTACAAAAAATTTTCGTCTTCGAAATTTTTTTTTTTTTTACTGATTGGAGTAATTAGATATCAATCAATTGATAAGAATTCGGTTATTGAGAAAATAGTTCCAATCAGAATATAATTGAAAACTAACTTGTCATACTATCTAAACTAGTGGGGTAAATAATCAAAGATATATGATGGAAAAAAATATCATAAGTCTTACTTATTAAGATTCTTGCGAATAGCTGCAATAATTGCCTGCAAATCAATTATTGCCACGCCAATAGATAAGACTCATTATAGCGAAATCATATGATTTTAGTCGAAAATCAACTATGGAGTATCTCATAAATCCGTTTGCTATAGTTCTAATGAATGACTGTAATTGTTGTCGACTGAGAATAAACCTCTATAATTACCACGTCAACTCAATAAGACTCGAACAGCAGAAGTACAAGACTAGATACATAGAAAATCAAAAGATATATATGGTATGGATAAAAGAAGAAGGCAAGATAGAAAAGTAACTAATAATAGGACCAAGATAAGATTTCAGATCAAAAATTTTTTTGGACATGTTTATTTATGGCAGTAGTCCCTAAGACATCCTAAATTAACCTAGAGCTCTGATACCACTCTGTAACGCCCCATTTTCTGGAGGGATACGAAAACGGAGTGTGTTACCAGTGGGCACGTGTAAGTCGACGTGCACGAGGCCTATAAATATGTAAAAGAAGAAATGCATGGAACTGAATACTAGTTATCAACCAGGATTTTGGAAGTTAGTTTACTGCTATATAAAAGAGAAGATATACATGTCTAACATAAGAAGCAACAAGTATAATATTGATATAAAAATTGGAAATAAAGTCCCAAAAGGGTGATACATACCAAACCAAAAATACAAAAGCGGGGCCTATAAATCTACTTCTGCTCAACCTGCTCTAAAAAGTACGGATCGTGCAATGACGGATCCTCGCTCACATCTTCAGTACCTGAGCGTGTGGGGGAGCTCAGGATCAAACCCGGTAAGTAAAACAATAAGAAATACGGAGCATGTAATATAAAAAATAGGTTAGATATGAGTGTGAATATGAAAGTATGCGCATGTATGGAAAATATTAAATGATCAAGTAATGATATCAAGGAAGAATGTACGTGCATATCAAGTCTAAATTAATATCTTATTTTAATTAATGTTTTGAACTGAATGGTAAAGAAATGGACTCGTATCGTAGGGAGCATGCAATATGCACTAACAAGTAAAATATGACTTGATGTAAAAAGCATATGCACATGTGTGGAAAACAGTAATGATTAAGTAGCAATATCAAGTAGGGATATATATGAATATTAAGTCTAATTTAATATCATATTTTATTTTATATTTTGAACTAACTGGTGAAGAAATAAATCTGTATCGTGAAAATACCAGTGCATGCCCGGGACCCGGCCAAGATGCTGGCGCTGAACCAGCCGTGCCGCTAAGCACTCAAGCAGACGTCGATTACTGAATAATCGGTCGTCCCATCAACATGGACTAAACAAGAGATGATGGGTCAGTACCATCCGGGCGCCCCCGCAGATGAGCCCCTATTTCGGTTGCACAACCTATCCTAAATCTTTCACGATATAATATTTGTCCACCCTTTAGTTCTCCCATAACCCAAGATTTAAGTTATATTACATGGAAATCAATCCGGAATATGATGAACTAATCATATTAATTTTAATACATATACATGTCTAGTAACAAGCAAGATATGGTCCATGTCAAAATCAAGTTAACAGGCAAGTCAGGATCCATGGCACTATCAAGACATGTGTATGAACTAATAAGGAAAATCCGGCATATTTTCATTTATCTTGTATAAGTACTTAGTATGTATATGTTAAGGCAAGCATGATGGAGTGTCAAAATCAAATTAATAAGCAAGTCAAGATCTATAGCGTTATCAAGACATGTGTATGTACTAATAAAGAAAATCCGGTATAATTTCATGTATGTTGTACAAGTGACTAGTATGTATATGTCAAGGCATGCATGATAGTATAGAATACTAGAATGTGTTATGCAAATAATGATCATGTATGTAAACCACACATATATACAATTATGCATATAAACATGTATTAGGTAAGTGGGTACTAAATAGTAAGAATAGAAATTAAATAGGCTTAACACTATTATAACGATTGTTTTAACAATGAATGAATTTTCCAAATTCTAGAATGATTTCATGGTATGAAAAGTAGCAAATTTGTTAAACCTTACTAATGTATATATGTTTCAAGTAAACATGAATTAGCGTAAGGGAATTATGACCTAATATAATAGTTTGCACAAAAGTAATATTTTAGTAAATTTAATGTAAAACTTATATGAAACTCTCTCTTTAAAATATGATAATGAATAAGTATATATATATATATATATACATATTTTCTAATGGCAAGTGGAAAATAATTTTAAAATCATTGCATTATACATTAAGAACTTATATGGAAAAATTCAAATGTATATCCAAATATGATGAATATTCATAAAAGTGGTGTCTTTGTAATTTCAAAATAAAACATATAGTTTAAGTTTATAACTTATAGTTTAAGCAGAGGAGACCATAAATAAAATCATAAATTTAATATATAAACATAGAGTAAAGCTTAAAAATCATATTTTTATTTTTCTAGAATAATCATAGAGATTTTTTTGTATAGAGATATTATCTTTTTAAGTTTTAACAAATCAAGATTCTAAGTTAACCATAAACAATTAGAGTTAGAAATAAAACATGAGAGTGGATGTGATTTTACTTGCCTTGATTGGTTAGGGAAGGTAAGACTATCTTGAGGCTATAGAACTTCTTCTTCTTTTCATTTTCTTCTCTTTTCTTCTTCTTCTCTTGAGTTTGGGTAAAAAAAAAGAAAAAGAGAGGAATGAAAAAGAAAGGAGAGAAAATAAATAATAAGAAGGGAAGAAAAAGATATAGATAAAAGAGAGATATGAGAGTAACATGATAGTTTGTCATGCTTGGCCAAAGGACAAGCATGGTGAAGAAGGTATGGGTGAATAAAAACAAAATATGAATATGACAAATGACTAATAATATTAGGTTATTAAAGTTGTTTAAAACTATAATTTCAAATTAAATTAACCCAAATAAAGTCAAACTTCATCTTTACAAGTCAAAAGAAGAGAGACTAGTAAAAAAATATGTAGGACCCACCGGTGATTAAAATAATATTATTTTAAGTGACTATTTAAGAAAATTATAAAAATATAGAAAAATAAGACAATCACAATACATTCATTTTGGGATTAATCTGATATAAAGAATGTAAGTTATGATGAAATTAGGTTGTTACAACTATTTATAAATTAAGTTTCACTATAATTGGATTTTATTACTAATAGATCATGAATTTAAAAATCAAGAATTTTATGACAATTTTGATATGTTCATTTCGTTTACACTGATCCATGGTTAAATAAAAAATAATTTTCCTTAAATTTTATTTTTAAACACTTTATGAATGGTAGATAGCATCTATTGGAATGGATTTTCATTTTGAACTTCCCATTTCTAAATCTCGGTTAATAGTATTTACAACCAAATACTATTAGTAGTATCCTATCATAACTCATATAGATGAAGACTAGGCTACTATTAATAAAATTTAGTGTGGATTATATTAACCAAGATAAAATAATAGAGAATAAAAAAAAAGAAAATCCATTCCAGTAGATGTGATCTATTCTTCATAAACTATCAGTGAATAAAGTTTCATAATAATTGGTTTTTATTTACTAATAAATCAAGAACATAAAAATTTGTGAATTTTATGACAATTTTGATGCATTTATTTCATTTGCACTCGATCCATGATTAAATAAAACCTAATTTTCATGAAATTTTATTCTTAAATAGTTTATGAAAGATAGATGTTATCTACGAGAATGGATTTTCATCTTGAGTTTTCCATTCCAAAATCTTTGTTATAGTATCTACGCCCAAATTCTATTAGTAGTAGCCTAGCATAGCACATATAGATGTAGTCTAAGCTACTATTAATAGTATTTGGATGTGAGTCATATTAATCAAGGTCAAGTGATGGAGATACCAAAAATAAAATCTATTAGATATGTACGCCGTAAAATTTGAATTTTCCTTCCATTGCAATTTTAATTTTAAATACAACAATAAAAACGAAAAATAAAGAGAAATTTCTGAGATTACCAGACTAGGGAACGATTAATTTCGTTTTCCCTTTTAATTTCTGTGGGTCTGGTAGCGGTGGAGCCTCGCTGATGCACTTCATTGACGATCTGATCTGAATTGGGAAGAAGACGGTCGCTCTCTGGAAAACTCCTCCTTTGGAAATTCTCAAAAAAGTCGATCTCTCTGGGAATTCTCTGTTCCTCTGGACTTTGCTCTTCGGAATCAATCCCTTTCCTCTGGACTCCACTCCTTTTATATCTCAAGGAATAACTGTTCGGATAAGATCTGGACCAAATTTGGTAAAAGAAATACCGAGATCGGGGGTATCCATTCTTTGAAATCCGGACCAAATTCTTGTAACAAATCTACGTAACCGAAGTACTGAGGCGGACAACCTCGCAGGTAGTGCTCGAGGGTGTGGGACCCATGGGATGCTCCCGCTGGTGACACACGCGGGAGCAACCCGCATGTTGCACCTGCGGGAAGTTCCCGCGGGTGGCACCTGTGGGAGCAACCCGCAGGTGGCACCCACAGGTGCAACCCGTGGGTGGCACCCGCAGAAAGTTCCCATAGGAAGCTCCCGCGTGTTGCCACCCGCGGGAAGCTTCCGCGAGTTGCCACCCGCAGGTTGCAATCCGTTTAATTTATTTTTTTTGGGTAGCTATATAACCCCCTCCAAAGTTTTCAAAATTTCATACTGATTTGTAACGAATTATTAATCAATAGCAGCTAGCTAGCATAACTAGTATATTGGTAGCCTAGGCTAGTATTAATATTATTTGGATGTGAATTATTATATTAACCATGATTTAAGAATGGAAAATCCAAAAAGAGAATTCATTCTAGTAGATGTGATATATTCTTCATAAACTATCTTTAAATAAAGTTTCATAATAATTGAATTTTATTTGCTTATAGATCAAGAATTTAAAAATTTGTGAATTTAATAACAATTTTGATGCATTCATTTCATTTGCATTGATCCATGTTTAAATAAATCCAATTTCCTGAAATTTTATTTTTAAATAGTATATGAAGGGTATATAACATACACCGAAAGGGATTTTCATTTTGGATTTTTCACCCCTAAATCTTAGATAATAGTATCTATACCTAAATACTATTAATAGTTACTCGCATAATTCATATAGAGGTAGGATAGGCTACTATTAATAGCATTTGTGTGTGGATTATATTAATCAAGATTTAGGAATGGAGAAACTAAAAGATCATTGCATTATATGTAATTTATTCTTAATAAACTATCGATATATAAAATTTCATATTAATTGGATTTTATTAACTAATAGATCAAGAACTTAAAAATTCGTGATTTTAATGTTAATTTTGATGTGTTCACTTCATTCGCACTTGATCCATGATTAAATTAAAATCAATTTTTCTGAAATTTTATTTTTTTAGTTTATGAAGGGTAAATAACGTTTACCAGAAAGGATTTTCATTATGAATTGCTCATTCCAAAATCTTAGTTAATTATATCTACACCCAAATACTATTAATAGTAGCCAAACATACCTAGTATAGAGATAGCCTAGGCTACTATAAATAGTATCTGAGTATAGATTTTAAGATTTAGAAATGGAGAGCCTAAAAGAAAATCCATTCCAATAAATTTATACATTATTCATAAACTATCTATCAAAAAATTCATTATAATTTGATTTTATTTATTAATAGATCAAGAATTTAAAATTTTGTGAATTTTATGACAATTTTGATGCATTCATTTCGTTTGCACTTGATCGATGGTTCAATAAATTCTAATTTTCCTAAAATTTGAATTTTAAATAGTTTATGAAGGGTAGATAATATATACCATAATGGATTTTCATTTTGGATTTTCCATTCAAAAATCATGGATAATTTAGTGTCTATGCCCAAATGCTATTGTTAATAACCTAGCATAACTCATAAAGAATAGGATATGCCACTATTAATAGTATTTGGGTGTGGATTATACTAACCAAAATTTAAGAATAGAAAATCCATAAAGAAAATCCATTCTGGTGGATATAATCTATATTTTATAAACTATCACTAAATAAAGTTTTATAATAATTAAATTCTATTTACTAATAGATCAAGAACTCAAAATTCATGAATTTTTTCACAATTTTGATGTGTTCATTTTGTTTGCAATTGATCTAATGATAAATAAAATTTAATTTTCCTAAAATTAAATTTTTAAATAGCTTATGAAGGGTGAATAACATCTATTAGAATAGATTTTCATTATGGACTCATCATTTCTAAATCTTGGTTGATAATATTTACACCCAAATACTATTAATAATGGCCTAGCATAACTCATATGGAGGTAGGCTTGGCTACTATAAATAGTATTTAGGTATGTATTATATTAACCAAAATTTAAGAATAGAGATTTCAAAAAGAAAATCCATTATAATAGATATGATCTATTCCTTATAAACTATATTTAAATAAAATTTCATAATAAATAATTGATCATTTTGTTTGCACTTGATCTACTAATAGATAAATAATTTAAAAAATTTTTGAATTTTATATCAATTTTGATGCATTCATTTCGTTTGCACTTGATCTATAGTTAAATAAAATCCATTTTTTTGAAATTTAATTTTTAAATAGTTAATAAAAAGTAGATAACATCTACCAGAATAAATTTTCATCTTACTTTTTTCATTTCTAAATTTTGGTTAATACTATGTACAATCAAATACTATTGATAGTAGCCTAGCATAACTCATATAGAAGTAGACAAAGCTACTATTAATAGTATTTAAGTGTAGAATATATTAACTAAGATTTAGGAATAGAGAATCCAAAAAGAAAATCTATTCCAGTATCTATTGTTTACAAACTATATATAAATAAAGTTTTATAATAATTTGACTTTATTTACTTATATAGATCACGAACTTAAAAAATCTTGAATTTTATGACAATTTTGATACTGTTCATTTCATTTGCATCTAATCCATGGTTAAATAAAATCAAATTTATCTAAAAATTTTATATTTAAATAGTTTATAAATGTTAAATAACATCTACCAGAATAGACATTCATTTTGGGTTTCCCATTCCCAAATCTTAGTTAATTGCATCTATACTCAAATATTATTAATAATAGCCTAGCATAACTCATAAAGAGGTAGACTAGGCTATTATTAATAATATTTGGGTGTGGATTATACTAACTAAGAACTATTAATGGATAACCCAAAAAGAAAATGCATTCCAGCAGATGTGATCTCTTAAATTCTCTATGTCAATAAGATAGACCCATGGTGTGAGTTGTTTCATATATAAATAAACGTGTACACTCAAAAAAACTGTTAGATAAGCGGATTCACATCTCTTACAACCTACACAGTACTCGATTCTTGGCGTAGAAATAATTTTCTCAGCACATCTGTCCCAAGGTATCATTTCCAATGCATCTGTGGAGAAGGCTCGTATACATAATACAACATATACATGTAGCATAATTTTGTTACTAAATGTGACATTGGGTCTATAAATTTCAGTTTTAAACATAAAATTTTTTTGTAGTTTCATAATAATTGGATTTTATTAACTAATAGATCAAGAATTTAAAAATTTATGAATTTTATGATAATTTTAATGAGTTCATTTCGTTTGCATTTGATCCATAGTTAAATAAAATCTAATTTTCCTTAAATTTTATTTTAAATTTGTTTATGAAGAGTAGATAACATATACTAGAATATATTTTCATTTTGGGTTACCTATTTCTAAATCTTGGATAATAGTATATACATCCAAATACTATTAATAGTAGCCTAGCATAACTCATATAGAGGTAGGCTATGTTACTATTAAGAATATTCTGGTGTGGATTATATTAACCAAGATTTAGAAATGAAGTTTTCAAAAAGAAAATCCATTCTAATAGATATTATCTATTGTTTATAAACTATCTATAAACAAAATTTTATAAAACATTGACTTTATTTAATAATTGATCGTGAACTTAAAAATTCATGAATTTTGTGACAATTTTGATAGTTCATTTTGTTGGCACTTGATCCATGGTTATTAAAATCCAATTTCCTAAAATTTTATTTTAAATATACTATGAAAGATAGATAATATCTACTGAAATGGATTTTCATTTTGGGTTTGCTATTTCTAAATCTTTGTTAATAATATCTTCACTAAAAAACTATTAATAGTAGCCAAGCATAACTCATATTGTGGTAGACTTGGCTACTATTAATAGTTTTGGGTGTGGATTATATTACCCAAAATCTAGGAATAGAGAATCCAAAAAAATCCATTCTAGTAGGTGTGATCAGTTCTTTATAAACGATATATAAATAAAGTTTCAAAATAACTGGATTTTATTTATTAATAGATAAAGAACTTAAAAATTTGTGAATTTTATGGCAATGTTAATGCGTTCATTTCGTTTGCACTTGATCCATAGTTAAATAAAATCCAATTTTCTTGAAATTTTATTCTTAAATAGTTTATGAATGGTAGATAACATCTACCTGAATTAATTTTCATTTTTGATTCTTCATTCTTAAATATTTGTTAACAGTACCTATCCCCAAATACTATTAATAATAGCCAAGTATAACTCATATCGAGGTAGCTAGGCTATTTTTAATAGTATTTTGGGTGTGCAATATATTAACCATGATTTAGGAATGGAGAACCCAAAAAGCAAATCTATTCCAGCAGAAATGATATATTCTTCATAAATTATTAGTAAATAATGTTTCATAATAATTTCATTTTGTTTTCTAGTAGATTAAGAACATAAAATTTTGGGAATTTTATGACTATTTTGAAGCGTTCATTTCATTGGCAATCGATCGTTATTAAATAAAATCTATTTTTTTAAAATTTTATTTTTAAATTGTAACGCTCTCGTTTTTCAGCTGTTTCCCAAAACAGAGGGCGCTACCTAAGATTTATACTTGATAACCCAATAGTAATAAGAACTTGGAATAAGCATAACTACCGTCGCAATTAGATTGAAAAGTAATATTCTGAAACTAAAAAGATTTTATTTATACAAAGAGTTAGTTATATAATATGGCACACTGCACTGAATATAAACACAAAAGAGAAAAACAGTGCTCGGAAAAAAAATATAAATAAAATATATACAAAGGTCTCCAAAAGGTACTTCACTTGCCTACTGTCTTCGGTCTGTTCAACAAAGTACAGGTCTTCAATTGAGGCTAGTTCTCCTTTTTTGCCTTCCAAATCTGGGTTCAAAACTCAAGCGATTAAACTCAGCAAGTAACACAAAAAATCTATACTATCACAGTACTGGAGATAAACTATGCAATTAAATTGAGATAGTGTTAAACATGTCACATGAATAACGAAAAATAGAATAAGCAAAACTGTGCATGTTATTTACAAATAACAGGTAAATATCTTATAAAAATATCAAGTCTAGGTCAAGCCCTTATTAGCAATTGAAAATAAATGATGGATAATATGACACGCAGTCTTTCGTATTGTACAAGTGCCTGTACATATCCTGGACCCGACCTCAAATCCATGGCGTTGAGCCATGACACACCGCTAAGTGTTCAAGTTAAACACCATACTGTGAAATAGTAACAGACATCACCCTTATAGTGACTCATGTATAAAACTGTGGCTAAGTACCACACAGTGCTGCTGCAATAAAAGTTCTCAGCACCTCAATCAAGAGTTAGCCAATAAGATCCTAATATAATACATTTCTTATCCATCATATGGTTTTTCAATCCACATGTCAATAATACATGATACACATGAACAAATGAAAATACATGGCTTGTCAAGTCAAACTATGTACATGTTCATTTACAAGAAATATGGATTCGGAAATCAAGATTTAGGATTATGTACATACGTATCACAAGGATACTTTATTTCCATATGACCAAGATATATGAAATTTATCATCTTGTTCCTATGAATAATCTTTCATTTACTTTGTCACCACATCCATATTGCAGGCTTGTATCGATATTGGATCTCTATACAGTAGGAAGCTATGATTCTAATCTATTAAATATTCTAATATAAAAATAAGTACCAACAATATTATTATAAATTATATTATTAGAATTTATATTATTAAAATTATATTACTAGAAATTATATTATTAGAAAATTTTTTTTATTAAGGATACCCGCACATACAGTTTATCCTGTGAATAAACTATTGCTGCAGTCAAAACCCATGCAAAGTTTATTATTTTTACATGCAAACTATATTATTTTTGCATGGGTGCAAAATTATTGTTGCCCATGCAAATCATACATTTTTTTCTTCTTTCTTTCTTAGTTTTTTTTTGTAAAATAAAAAATAAGCAAATATTACAATATTTATATATATAAAAATTGATCCGATGATCTAGTTCAATTCTCAATATCAATCAATAGTCCAAAATATGAACCAAACATACTCACAATATAAATTACGTACACAAATATATTATTCATATCAGTAGTCCAAAAAGTGAACCAAACATTTTCACAAAAAAAATTACGTACACAAATATAACTTAAATAAAGAAACGGACGAAGAATAATAATGTTACTTACTCAACTTTTAATCGAATTTCGGTCACCCAATTCTCTTCGGCTCAGAATACCAGCGAAGGAGAAAGGCCCGTTTGATTTTTAGTTTTGGACATGGGGGAATAGGTAACAATAAATAAGTTATATTTACATATATTTAATTAATTTTTATGATACAAATATCCTAACCTTATCTTCCTTTGCAGTGACACAGTTCACTAAAAGTGCCACACTCACCATTCTTTAGCCAGTTCCTGCCTAGCATGCACCGCCAAAGTTGAGACAATTTATTTATTTATTCAATAATTTAATAATTTTGATTTCGTATAACATTCTCCAAATTTTGTCAAATTAATGCAGAGTATCGTACTCAATGAGAGAAATGTTATAAAATTATCCATTTGTCATATCGATGTCCAGAATAAATGAACCAAAATTTCAAAGTAATTAGAAAGATAATTTTAATATTATTAAGTTAGCAAATTTAAAAATATTTTTTCGGCTTGTAAGGAAAATTTTTAAAAATCGTAAATATTAGAAAACTAATACTTGCGAAGACTGATTATTATTTGGAATTATGGATTTAAAGTTACGTCTACAAAAAGTTATTTTGGTATTCAAAATTGACTTTGATAACCATATTCGGCACGATCAGACTTAAAAGAGAAATATATGTAGCTCAAACTTTGGCGTATTATATAAATAATTCATGGAGGGTAGATAACTCATTTTAGGTTCTGCCTTTCTAAATTTTGGATAATAGTTTCTACACATAAATACTATTAACAGTTGCCTAGCATAACTCATATAGAACTAGGGCAGATGATTATTAACAGTATTTGAGCTTAGATTATATTAATTAAGATTTAAGAATAGAGAATCCTTAAAGAAAATCTATTCCAGTAAATGTGATTTGTTCTTCATAAATTATCTTTAAATATAGTTTTATAATAATTAGATTTTATTTACTACTAGATCAAGAAATTAAAAATTCATTAAATTTATGACAATTTTGATGCGTTCATTTCGTTTGCACTTGATCCATGGTTAAATAAAATCTAATGTTCCTGAAATTTAACTATTTAACAGTTTATTAAAATAGATATCTATCATAATAGATTTTTATTTTGAGATCCCCATTTCTAAAGTTTTGTTAGTAATATCTACACCCAGAGACTATTAATACTAGTCAAGTACAACTCATACAGAGGTAGCTAATAGTATTTGGGCATGGATTGTATTAACCAAAATTTTAGAATTGGAAAGCCAAAATGAAAATACATTCTAGTAGATGTAATATATTCTTCATAAACATTCTATAAATAAAGTTTCTTAATAATTAGATTTTATTTACTAATAGATCAAGAATTCAAAAATTTGTGAATTTTTTAAAAATTTTGATACTTTCATTTCGTTTGCACTTGATCCATGGTTAAATCTTGAAATTTTATTTTTAAATAGCTTATAAAGGATAGATAATATCTACAGGAATAGTTTTTTATTTTGGGTTTCCCATTCCTAAATTATTGTTAATAGTATCTTCAGCCAAATACTTTTAATCGTAGCCAAGTATAACTCATATCGAGATAGGCTAGGCTACTATAAGCAATATTTGGGTGTCGATTATATTAACCAAAATTTGGGAATGTGGAGACAAAAATAAAAATGCATTCCAGTAGATGTAATCTAATTTTCATAAACTTGTGATTTTTTAACAAATTGGATTCTATTTACTAATAGACCAAGAACTTAAAAATTTGTGAATTTTTTGACAATTTTGATGTATTATGTATTCATTTCATTTGTATTTGATCCATAGTTAAATAAAATCTTTCTTGAAATTTTATTTTTAAATAATTTATGAAAGATAAATAACATTATGAAATTCCAGTAGATGCTACTTATCATAAGCTATCAACAAATAAAGTTTCATAATAATTTGATTTTATTTATTAACAGATCACGAACTTAAAAATTTGGACATTTTTTGACAATTTTGATGTGTTAATTTCATTTGCACTTGATCCATGGCTAATAAAATATTATTTTCCTAAAATTTTATTTTTAAATAGTTTATGAAGGATAGATAACATCTATAAGAATAGATTTTTATTTTGGATTATGCATTCGTAAATCTTGGTTAATAGTATATATACCCAAATAATATTAATAGTAATTATGAGGTAAGTTAGGCTACTACTAAGAGTATCTGAGTTTGGATTATATTAATTAAGATTTATAATTGAATAATAAATAAAATTCATTCCAATAGCTGTGATATATTCTTCATAAACTACATATAAATAATGTTTCATAATAATTGGATTTTATTTGGTAATAGATCGAGAACTTAAAAATTTGTGAATTTTATTATAATTTTAATGGGTTCATTTTGTTTGCATATGATCCATGATAAAATATGATCAAATTTACTGAAGTTTTATTTTTTAATAGTTTATGAAGGGTAGATAACATCTACTGGAATAGATTGTTAATTTGGATTCTCTTTTTCTAAATTTTGGTTAATAATATTTACACCTAAATACTATTAATAGTAGCCCAGCATAACTCATATAAGTTGGCCAGATTGGTATTAATAGTGTTTGAGTATAGATTATGTTAACCAAGATGCAAGAATGGAGAAACGAAAAAGAAAACCCATTCCAGTAAATATAATCTACTCTTCATAAACTATTGAAAAATAATGTTTCATAACAATTGAATTTTATTTACTATGGATCAAGAACTTAAAAATTTGTGAATTTCATGACAATTTTGATGTGTCATTTAGATTGCACTTGATCTATGACTAAAAAAAAAAAAAAAAAAAAAAAAAATCCTATTTTCCTGAAATTTTATTTTAAATTTTTTATATAGGGCAGGTAACATCTACTGAAATAGATTTTTATTTTGAAATTTTCATTTCCAAATCTTAGTTAATAGTATTGATATCCAAATACTATTAATAGTGGCGTAATATAACTTATATAGCAATAGGCTAGGCTACTATTGACAGTATTTGGATATAGATTATATTAATCAAAATCTACGAATGAAGTATCCAAAAGAAAATGCATTTCAGTAGATGTTACATAGTCTTCATAAACTAACTATAAATGAACATGATAATTACATTTTATTTTCTAATAGATCAAAAACTTAAAATAACATGACTTTTATGACAATTTGGATGTGTTCATTTCTTTTGATCTTGATTATTGATAAAATAAAATCTAGTTTTTCTGAAATTTTATTTTTAAATAGTTTATGATGGATAGGTAACATCTACTGAAATGGATTTTTATATTGGGTTATTGTGCATTTCTAAATCTTAGTTAGTAATATCAACACCCAAATACTATTAATAGTAGCCTACCATAACTCATATAGTAGTAGTCTCGCCTATTATTAAGATTATTTTGGTGTGAATTATATTAATCAAGATTTTGGATTAGAGAACTCAAAAAGAAAATCCATTATAGTATATGTTTTATATTCTTCATAAACTATCTATAAATAAATTATAATAATTGGTTTTTATTTACTAATAGTTGTAGAACTTAAAAATTCGTGAATTTTATGACAATTTTGATGCGTTCATTTCATTTGCACTTGATCCATAGTTAAATAAAATCAAATTTACCAAAATTCCTATTTTTAAATAGTTTATAAAGAATTGGTAACATCTATCGAATTGAATTTTTATTTTGGGTTTTCTATTCCTAAATATTGGTTAATGGTATTTGCAGCAAATTCTATTTATTAATAGTAGCCCATCATAACTCATATAGAGTTAGAGTTAGGCTATGCTACTATTAGTAGTATTTGGTTGTGAATTATATTAACCAAGATCTAAGAATGGATAATCTAGAAAGAAAATCTATTCCAGTAAATGCGTTCTATTTTTTATAAATTTTCTACAAATAAAGTTTTATAATAATTGGATTTTATTTACTAATATATTAATAACTTAAAAATTCATGAATTTAATGACAATTTTGATGCATTCATTTCGTTCGCAATTGATCCATGGTTAACTAAAATCTATTTTTTTGAAATTTAATTTTTAAATATTTTATGAAAGACAAGTAACATCTACCGGAATGAATTTTCATTTGGGGTTCACAATCTTAAATCTTAATTAATAGTATCTACATCCAAATACTATTAATAGTAGCCTAACAGAATTCATATAGAGGTAAGCTAGCCTACTATTAATAGTATTGTAGTGTGGATTATATTAACCAAGATTTATGAATAAATTATCCAAGAAGAGAATCTATTCCAGTAAATTAGATCTATTCTTCATAAACTTTCTATTAATAAAGTTTCATAATAATTGAATTTTATTTACTACTAGACCTAGAGCTTAAAAACTAATAACTTTATAACAATTTTAATGCGTTAGTTTCATTTGCACTTGATCCATAGTTAAGTCAAATCTAATTTTCCTAAAATTTTATTTTTAAATAACTTATGAAAGGTAGATAATATCTACTGGAATGGATTTTTATTTTCGGTTCCCCATTAATAAACCTTAGTTAATAGTATTTACACCCAAATACTATCAATAGTCGCCTAGCATAACTCATTATAATTCTCCCGTTTTTCAGCTGCTTTCCAAAACAGATGATGCTACTTAAAATTTTACTAGATTATCTAACAGTTACAGGATCTTAGAATAACCGTAAATATTACCGCAATAGGTGAATAAATAATATGTCTAAAGTTGAAGTTACATTTGTAAAATACAAGATTGATTACGTGAAAAGGGCACACTATTCTAGATATGTACAATAGAAGAATCAAAGGAAGGAAGAGTACTCAACAAAATAAAATATGAACATTATATACAATATTGTGATAGTTGATCCAACTCTTACTACCGCTCGGCTTGATCAATGAAGTATAGACCTTCAACTGCAGTGGGCTTTCCTTTTGTTTCCCCAAAATCTATGTTCAGAACTGAGAGGATTAAACTCAGGAAGTAATACTTAAGGGAAAGAAAGGGTATACATCATAGTACAGGAATATTATTATACGTAGGCATGCTCATATTAGTGTTGGTCGTGAACATAGAAATTTGGCATATAAGTAAGTATAAATAAATGAATGGATAAATAAATAAATAAATAAATAAGTATGATGGAGCAATTATTTTATGTATATTTATCATGTATTCTATTGGTCTCAGTTATCGTCCAAATTAGTTGTAGAAACTATATTAATATATAAGACAGCGCTATTTTCCATTGTTATATAAGTGCCCGTACATACCCGAATCCTGGCCTTAATCCTATGGCGCTGAACTATGATATATCGCTAGGCACTTAATTCACACCTCCATGCTTTATTAAAGTAATGGATATACCACACTAGGTACAATTATCAATGAATGATCTAGTATCACCCAGTCCACTGTAGTAAAAGATTTTCGCCTAACATTGTAATAATCCTTATACGAATGACTCTTATCAATCATATAATTTTTCCTCATCCCACGTTCATGATATGTGATACACATGATTTATAAAAATGTTGTAAAATGATTCCTTCACTATAGGAAAATGCCTTTTTTAATTAACCATGATATCATTAGCAATTCAGTACTGGATCATATACACAGTACAACACTATATTCTAATGCTAGGATGAGGATGAAAATCATCCAATGCAAAATCACTATGATAAAGGAAAATTTCAATAATAATTTCTAATATTTATTAAAGTGGAATCATTCTTGCTGCAAAACTAAAATTTGATAAGAAACATGATCTTTATTTTGCTATATTGATACCAACATCTAGCAATACAAGGGCATAGATCAAGTATTCCTAAAAATGATGACAATTGTGTCTCTATCTACAATATAGATACATTATGTGTAATGAAATATCCTAAATGTATATGGGCCAAAAGAAAAAATTTGTTATCTTGTGTATGAAAACTGCAATCATTCATGAAACTAACTACATAGGTGTTTCCTGCAGGGATTAGATTTATTTAGAACTTAATATAATACATATGCTAATGTAAATTTAATTATTTTTTAATAAAGACCAATCTTCTTATAATATATGGACAATACACAATAACATAGAGAAAAATTATATAAATTTAATTCAAGAATATGGTTTAACAATATTAAGTAATAAATTAATAAGGGACTAGTATTTAATATAATAAGTATATATTTCTAATAAGTATAATAAGTGGACTGACAAAGAAAGAAATATTTCTAATAATAGATTTAAAGTTTATTATATAAAGCAATGGAAGTAATTTTAGTTCTCTAACTTTGAGGGTTTGAGCATGGCTATACAAAAGAAAACTTGAATAATATTGCATTTAGAAGGAACATTTTATGTGGTCATTTCAAATTAGTAAAATAAATTAAAATAGACATAAATGGTAACTAACATATGAGGGAATACCTCCTAAACTTATGTGCTTATCTGCTTTTCCTTTTCTTTCAATCTCTTTTTCTTTTAGGGAAAATACCCTCACTCCTTTGCTATTGCTCTTGCAAACTAAGAGAAATTGTTTGATTTGTAGAAGAATGAAAAGGAAAGAAAAAAAAAGCATGGAAATAAAAGGGGTTGTTCATAAAACTTATGTTTAATTGCATGAATTTCTCTTGCCACCTCACCCTTATCAAATTTTCCCGATGACACACAACCACTTATCACAATACACAGCCACCTCACCCTCATTAACTCACATGATGACACTCAAGCACCACTTCCCTTATTGACCAGCTATCTCACTATTTGGTTTATTTTTATTTTTTTATTTATAATTTAATAATTTAATTACTTTCGGTTCCATGTAATACTCTCCAATTGTTACCAAATTAATAGGGTGTACTACTCAATGAGAGAAATACTAAAAATTTGTCTGTTTGTTATTTCGATGTACGAAATAAAAGAAATAAATTTCTGAACTAATTAGAAGAATAATTTAATATTATGAAATTAGCAAAATTCGAGAATATTTTTGGGCTTTCCAAAAAATCTATAAAAATAATAAATATTATAAAACTAACAACCGCAAACACTGAATGCTATTTGGAGTTACGGATTTAAACTTACATACAACAAAAGTTATTTTAGAGTCTAAATTGATAGGTAGCAGCCCTAATTTAGCATGATTGGACTCAAACAGAGGACACGAGTAGCTTGAGCCATGGGATATTAAATCCTACCCACCTAACAAAAGAATTTCGTCCTCCGAATTTCAAATAAAGGGACATAACAATATATGTGTGTATTTGGGTGTGAAATATATTAACCAAGATTTAGGAATGGAGAATCCAAAAACAAAATCCATTCTAATAGATGTGATCTTCAACAATAACAACTAAGCCTTTTATTCCAAGTATTTGAGGTAGGCTACATGAATCAAAGGACAATCACACCGGATCGATCATATTGATAATTCTTCTCCATTCATTCCTATCAAGTAATATCTCCTCATTTAAACCTCCATAATCCATATCTTTTCAAATCAACTCCATCCATATTTTCTTTGGTCTTTTCTTCGCTCTTTTAGCTTGTCCTACATTGATAAACTCCCATCATTAAACTTGTGCATTTGTAGGTCTATATTGCACATGACCAAACCATCGTAGGCGATTTTCTCACATCTTCTCATCAATGGGGGCATTCTAATAGATATAATTTATTCTTCATAAACTATATATAAATAAAGTTTCTTAATAATTAGATTTTATATACTAATAGATTAAGAACTTAAAATTTATGAATTTTATGATAATTTTGATGCATTCATTTTGTTTTCACTTGATCCATTGTTAAAAAATATCCAATTTTCCTAAAATTTTATTTTTAAATAGTTTATAAAGGATAGATAACATCTATCAAAATGGATTTTTATTTTAAATTATGCACTTCTAAATCTTGGCTAATAGTATCTACACCCAAATACTACTAATAGAAGCCTAGCATAACACATATAGAGATAGGCTATGCTACTATTAAAAGTATTTTGGTGTGGATTATATTAATCATGATTTAGGATTGAAGAACCCAAAAAGAAATTTCATTCCAATAGATGTGATATATTCTTCATAAACTATATCTAATTAAATTGTCATAATAATTGGATTTTATTTACTAATAGTTCGAGAACTTAAAAATTAGCGAATTTTATGACAATTTTGTTGCGTTCATTTTGTTTGTATTTGATCCATGGTAAAATAAAATCAAGTTTACCTAAAATTTTATATTTAAATAGTTTATGAAGCATAGATATTTACCAAAATGGATTTTCATTTTAGATTCTCCATTCTAAAATCTTGGTTAATACTATCTACACCAAATACTGTTAATAGTAGCCTAGCATAACTCATATAGAGGTAGACTAGGCTATTTTTAAAAGTATTTGGTTGTGAATTATATTAACCAAAATCTAAGAATGGATAACCCAGAAAGAAAATCTATTCCAGTAGATGCGATCTATTCTTTATAAATTATCTAAAAATAAAGTTTCATAATAATTGCATTTTATTTACTAATAGATCATGAACTTAAAAATTCATTAATTTTAGGGCAATTTTGATGTGTTCATTTTACTTGTACTTGATCCATGTTTAAATAAAATTCAATTTGCCTGAAATTTTATTTTAAATAAATAATGAATATAAGATAACATCTAACTAAATGGTTTTTTAGTTTGGATTCCCCATTCTTAAATCTTGGTTAATAGTAACTATATCTAAATACTATTAATAGTAGCCTAGCATAACACTTATAGAGGTAGGCTATGCTACTATTAGTAGTATTTAGATGTGGATTATATTAACGAAGATCTATGAATAGAGAATCCAAAAAGAAAATCCATTCCAGTAGATGTGATATATTCTTCATAAATAATATATAATTAAAATTTCATAATAATTGGATTTTATTTACTAATAGATCAATGAAATCGCACACTCCTAAGTATAAGAGATCGATAAGTAGTACAAGAGTAGTAACTCACGATCATTTTGTCGAAGACATTTTATTATTGTGTGACACTAAGAATAAATTGCAAAACTAAAAAGAAATAAAGATTGGATTTTTATTGATTAAAAACTAAAACTAAATTAAGAAGGATATAAATTTACTTTAATTAAAATTATTGGTCAGATAGATGTAACTCTTCCATAGGATAATTTACTGGATGTATTTATACTTTTTATATCTTAGTTGTATAGATCATGTAATCTTTCTACAACTAGAAAATAAATCAATGAAGCATAAAATTATAAAGTTGCAAACTTGATACTTTGAATAATTTTTCCAGGTAATCCCATATGAATTTTGAGTTTATCTAAGTATATGACTGTGATCTAAATCAAATATTCCCAAATGCAAGAGATCGATAAGTAGTACAAGAGTAGTAACCCATGATCATTCTCTCGAGGATCGTTTGTTAATTGTATAACATTAGAATAAATTACGAAACTAAAAATAAATATAAAGATTGGATTTTATTGATTAAACTAAAATTAGAAGATGAAAAATTTACTTATATTAAAATTATTGGTCAGATAGATGTAACTTTGCCATAGGATAATGTATTGGATATATTCATACTTTTTAATCTCAGTTGCATGGATCACATGGTCTTCCTATAATCGGAAAATAATTCAATTAAGTACAAAATATATAAACTTGTGAGCTTTAATACTTCGACAAATTTCTCCCAGTTAATCATATATGAATTTTGAGTTTATCTAAGCATGCAATATGAGTAACAAAAATAAATGTTCAAAGTCTAATTATACACCCTGCCTATGAAGTCTACAGTATATCAAAAACTAAACAACGAATATATTATCAAACTATTAAGTTCAAAGACTCAAGATCATATTTAATCCTTTCAAAAACAGCGGAGAATCAAATATATCAATTCCACAAAGCAATTAAAATCCAAAAGTATATAAGAATATATATACCAGTAAATCACTTAGTATTTGTTACCATCTGATCTAACTCAAGAATTTAACCACTTATACTCATCATAACCATGAATAAAGAGGAAAAGAACTCTTTTATTGATTTTTATTAACGAGTACAAAAACTAAATCTTGAAACTAAAACTTTATATTATTCTTGCTCAAACGTTGTTAAGCATTATAAAACTTGAGATTTATTGGTTATTTATAGCCTTACAAAACCGTAATAGAAATTTATTTCACGAGAAAACTCTTAATTCTTCTAAAAATTTCTCCAGAAATTAACTCTGCAGCCTCTCCTTTCGACAAACCTATCGACATTTGCTCTCGGGCATGACTTTTAGTCGATGGCTATTGACGGCGTATTTCTGACTGTCAACAGTCATTCCTAAAAATGCACAGTTTTGAACTGATATTTGATATATGCTTCTATATTTTAATTTCTTTGCATATAAAATCCTGCAAAAATATTAAAAAACACTAGAAAAATATCATAGTGAGGAATTTGATTGATAAAAATAATTTTTCTTTAATTTCTTATATTAATCAACAAAATCATATTACACTTGAACAAAATAAACTAAAAATATTACACTTTTTAAGCGTAATCATAACCCCCAACTTGAGTTGTGTTAGTTCCTATCAAATATATAAACTAAAAATATAAACTAAAGACTTAAAAATTAATCCTAACTCAGTTTCGTAGGAAATATGATTGCACTTAGCACGTGCTACAAACCGTTAAATCTCTAAATTACTCTAGTGGATGAGTGTTGTCTCGTGCATGTTTCTAGTGATGTTACCCACAAATATCAAGAAATGTTTGGGATTAAGAAATAAATAAAAAATAATGATAAGTGTAAAATCATGAAATGAAAAATGTTAGTATCCTAATAACTATCTACATTATTACTGAAAACTTATATGATTGTTGATTTTCACTTATTTTCCATATCAAGCTTAATTAGAGATACATACACAGATATTTATAAAAATATCAATCTTAATAAATCATTTATAATCTAATACTCTTATGTATCTATCTTGATCATTTAAATTGTATCGTAGATATGCTTTTACTTTCAATTATCCTCTCCTATGTATTCTTGTGAGCGTGTGAATAAGCATTGTCAAATCTCAAACTCTAATCAAATATAAGAACCCTTTTCATATATATGCATATTTTTCTTTTTTGTTTTTTTATAGACACTTGCTTTTTATGTGAATATTCATACTTACAGAGGTACAAATGCCCTGTCACTCAGATCGACTATAATAAAAGTCTATAAGTATTGTTCGTGTGAATATGCATGCTTACCGAGGCACTGACCCAACTATTTAACACTTACTTTCTCTTACTTAATATATATTGGATACGCTTATGGACTTGACCCATCCATTGAACTATCGCAAAGTACATAATAGATGTGACATCAAATGTGCACCTTTACAAAATCATATTTACCACTACTATGTCCCTCGAATATAGTTTCATTATTGTAGAGGACGGTAGTTTGTTATATTTAATTTAAAGAGTTACCAAGACATACTCTTGTCAGATATATCCAGCCTTTAAAAAGCACTCATTGAATGCAACATTGCTTACAATTCTCGTAGATCTCTTTGAACAGGTGAGAGCCACTTGGTATCTCATTCACAATATATACAAAAGAAGGGTGCTTCTCAGGTACATTGGGTACAGGGATTATACTTACGATTTCTTCTCTCATGAACGGTATCTCCCTACCCCTAACAATGGAGTATCCATGTTGATCTCCTATTGTTGGTTGTAAGTTAGTATAAAACTCATGCAAGATCTTATTGTATGTGGTGTGTGTTCATATTTTGTGTATTCTTCCAACTTTGAGGCTAGCATTTGTGCTCTGAAGGCAAAATTTTTATTTAATTTTGAATAGTTTACTGCACGTTCGGGCCAAATCTGGAAATTATTGTACTTCTCCAAGATCTTCTTATTTGCCTTTGCAACTCTAGTTTTCTGTGGAGAAGACGGGCTAGAGAATTCTACAATTGGCCTCTTAAAAACTATCTGCTTCTTTCGTGTCATTCTGCAAAGATTAACTAAAAAAAATATAACTTAGAATAATTATTATTTCAAAAATCTATTCACGAATTTATTACATAATTATTCTATTTATTATTTCTTTTTTGGTTAATTTCTCTCTCTTCTTTGTTTTCTTATTATATATTTTTTATTATTATTTTAGAATTAACTTCATCATCATAATTCCATATTTTCCCAATTTCTTCTTCAAAAATTATATCTACTTTAATGTGATTATTATTGCATGAATTTGATAATTCCTAATTATACAAGCAACCCATGAAATATAATGCTAAAAAGATGAGATTTTTGTTTTTTTCTATCCTTGATTTTAGCATATTGTAACGATAGAACCATAAAATTTGTCAAAAATTCCCATATCTCTGCTAAATTCTACCAAATCTACTAAAAAGTGAGGATCAAACTTTGCTTCACTCAAATTCATCCATATAAATTATAGATCTAGGTTTTGTGACAAAAACCTACTTTTACTAAGAACAAATTAAAGAAAAATAAAAAAAAGGAGAGAACTAACTTACTTGTACATTGATGAAAATTCTAAGAGAATTGCGCGGGAAGAGTTTTGGTTGTTGAAAGGAGGAATTTTTGGGTGTGGGTGCTGCTGAAAAAACTAGGGTTTTGTTTTGGAAGAAAAAAACTCTAAGATCTATTTATAGTTGCCCTTCTTTGCCAACGGTTATCGACAGGCGCATTGCTGGCGTCTTTGACGGTCATTCTCGACCAGGCGATTTTTTTTTTCCTTTACAGAGGCCACCATTGGCAGTAGCTTCGATTGCCACTTCGACGGTGGTTTTTTTGTTGAGAACTGCATCAAGCTATTTGATTTTTTATTTTTTATAGTTAGTTGTTGTTAGTTCATAAACTAAGGTTATTCCTAAAACTAATTGTTAGTTCCTAATTCTAAAATTAATTTTAAACTAAAAATTAGTTTCTAACTTTAATGTTGATATAAATTAAAGATTTTTTTTGTTTGTTTTTGAAAAGAAAATTTAAAAGAAAAAGAAAAGAAAGAAAATAAAATTTTGAAAATCGATGAAATCATCATAGGAAGGCAAGAATCATATAAAAAAACTTTGTCAGGAGGATAAAAAATATAGCATGTGATACGATGATCATGCCATATTTTTATTTTCTCCTTTGAAATGCTTGAATTGTTATATGCATCACGTCTGATTTCTTCCAACTCATTTATTTGTAACTTTCGTAATGGGCCAGCTAAATTAAGATCAAGAATCTTGATTTAATTGCCCAATACGTTTTATGCTATATCTCTATATGCACCTAAACCAGATAGATCAATGTGTAAATTGCTAAAGAGATGTTCATACCACCTAAATAACCGGTGATGTCTCCATCTGTAAACATATGCCGACGCATTGATGGTTTTCTAGATGTGAAAGACGAATCCCAACATTGTTGATATTGAAAGGGCAGGCTTTCCAAAATGCTATGTCATCTTTCTTTCCATCCCGGCCACCAAAGTTTTATGAAGAAGCACATGAGATCATCGGCCCCCCATCATACCCCCTTTTTCCTTTTTTCTTATCCCCAGGCACAACGAGGCTGCTACGGAATTCACCCACACGCCTGCCTTCCATCGCGTTGTCTACTTCGAAACGGATGGCTAAATGACTTGCTAGACACCGACATGGGTTGTCTACAGAATGTGTCTCCACACCACCGGGGTAGTCCCACCCCGCCCATCACTTTTCAAAATGGAGAATTGATTAGAACGAAGGCACCTAGGAGGAAGCTCAGCATGTCTTTCAGTCGAGGCTTTGTAGGCTGGTTTTGCATATAGCCAACATTCAACTATAACTAACAGGATGCCATGGGGATAGTAAGCCAGCTCATAAGCAATGTCAAGAGAAAGGCACCCATCGACAGCCCGTCCTCTGGGCGCCTATTTCACATTTACGCTAGGCTGTAACGCCCATGTTTTTCAGCTGCTTCCAAAAACGGAGGAGGCTACTTATAATTTGTACTAGACAACCCAACAGTCACATGATTTTAGAATAACCGTAACTACTGCCACAATTAGATGAGTAAATAACATATCTGAAACTGAAAGGATTACATTATATAAAAGAATTCATTACATACGATGGTACACTACTCTAAATATGAACACAAAAAAAGTAAAGGAGAAAAGCAGTGTGCAGACAAAGGAAATACGAACAATATATATAAGATTCTTCGGAAAGTACTTCACTACTTAATATTGCTCGGTCTGATCGATAAAGTACGGATCCTTAGTCGGGGCTGATTCTCCTTCTTGGTCCTTTAAACCTAGGTTCGAAATCCAGGGGATTAAACCCAGTAAGTAACACAACGAAAATATATGTGTACTATTATAGTACTAAAGATAAAAGTATGCAAATGAATAAAATGCTTTCATTGGGAATATCTCTTAATAAACAGATAAAATGCAATTTAATCGTGATAGTGTTGAACAGTCACGTAAATAATGAAAAATATAACAGTAAGATTATATATGTCATTTGCAAATAATGTGTAAATATCATGTAAAGTTGTCAAGTCTAAGTCAATTTTTTGTTAGCATTTGAAACTAAATAATGGATATGATAGCGCGCAGTTTCCATATTGTACAAGTACCCATGCATACTCGAGACCTGGCCTCAAACCCATGGCGCTGAACTATAACACACCGCTAGGTGTTCAAGTCAAACCCCGTACTGTGAAACAGTAACAGACATCACCCTTATAATGACTCTTGTATCAGACGGTGGCCCAGTACCACCCAGTACTACTGCAGTAAAAATCCTCAGCACCTCAATCAAGAAATTGGCCAACAAAATTCTTGTACAATATAATTCTTATCCATCATGTAGTTTCTCCCATCCCCGTGTTCATAATGAATTATTCACATGAAAATTTTATTTTTCATTTAATTGTTTACTTTTCCTTTCCCTTCTTCAATTGTTTTTCAATTCATGATGACATGCTTGCTTTTCCATGACTGTACATGACATATAGTATCATAACACATGATCTGTATATTAAAACACATGACTTGTAGCATGATAGATGTTAATGCACAATTGTACCATAATTCATATTATTAAAATTATTTCAATAATCTGGTTCAATTCATAGTTATGGTAAAAGCTTCACAACATTGAATAGCTTCACAACTTTGAATAGCTTCACACCACCATATGACAATGGCGCAGATAAGAGCATGCAAACCAAACTTCAGCAAATCAACCTTCATCATTTGTTCCATTCAGAAGAAAGGCAAAAGCCTTTTCATAAATCACACAATTTAACGTGTTACAAAATTCAAATAGAAAGCAATCCTAATTCTAATATACTTAACTTTAGATAATAGGCTACAAGATACCCAAAAAAACGCATAATCTAAAATAATAACCCTCTATATAATAATAGTATTGGGCCGCCTGGTTGCTTTCATGATATATATGAGGATCTTAAATTGGGTCCCATGGGGCTCCTGTGAAAAATTGTGCAACTCCTTTCCTTTACCAATTCCCTTGCCTTAGCTATCAAATCCCAGCCAAGGGTGTCATGCATGAGGAGGCAAAAAAGCTTACTCTAGTTAGCGGTTATTCTAGGGCAGTACATATGGATTTGAGACACATAATTTCCCACATTGAACTGCAGCATAAAAATTGAAAAGTTGAAATCATGTTGCGACTTATATCTAGCACCCCCTCATGTTTTTTAGCCAAGTGCATCATGCAATAATAATTTCTACCTATCAATTATTCCCAATTAATCCAAACTAAGCCCAAGCCCAATCCCACTAAATTCCCACTTTTTTTTATTTTATTTTTTTCTTTTCTGTCAGGCCCAGACTTAAGCCCACTGTTATTATTAATTTTTTTTGTCTTTTTCTTTCCTGGTCTAAGCCCATTTCTTCCCTCTATTGTATTTTTTCTTTTACAAAACTGGGCCGGGCTTAGCCCATCAAGTAATTTGTATTTATTTTTATATATTTTTCTTTCCGGCCCAGCCCATCAAGCCCAGTTCTATTATATTATTTTTTCCCTGCAGCCCAGGCCCATGCTCTCTCTCTCTCTCTCTCTCTCTCTCTCTCTTCTTTTTCCTTAACCGCGCCCATGCAAAAGGCAACTATAAATGCAAATACACATGCAAAAATACCCAAGTCCATGCAAGTACACATGCAAAAAATGATATAACTATTTATTTATTTATTTATTTTTCTTTCTTTCTTTCCTTCTTATCTTTTCTCTTTTCTTTTTCTTTTTTTAAATCAAAATAAGCAAATATTACAACATTTATTTATATATCAAAATTGACCCAATAATTTGTTTTAGTTCTCAATGTCAATTAATAATCCAAAATATGAATCGAGCATTTTCAAAAATAAGTTACGTATACAAATGTAACTTAAATAACGAAACGAACGAAAATAGATATGAATAAAATAATGAAATGAACGAAAATAGCAGTATTACTTGCTTCGGTGTGATCTCGAATATTCGGTTCGAATTCTCGGTTCGGTTTGATTTTCTTTCTTTCTTTCTTCTTCTTTTTTTCTATCTTTTTTTTTCTTTTTTTTTTCTTTGTTGGTTGGTGCAGGCAGAGAGTGAGAAGAGAGTGAAACTAAATAAGAATGAGATGAGAGTGTTTTCTTTTTCTTTCCTCCCTCTCCCCTTAATACCTCCCCACCAAATATTCCCCCCATGTGACACCTCATGAAATCCTATGCCCCCTTCTCAATCATGACAATACAACACACTCATTCACCATCTCATTTATTTTAATTAATTTATTTATTTATTAATAATTTAATAATTTTGATTCTTTGTAACGTTCTCTAAATACTACCAAATTTATATAGGACGTAGTACTTAACGAGTAGAATGTTACAAAATTATCTATTTATCATTTCGATATCCAAAATAAATGAACTAAAATTCCAAAGTAATTAGAAAGATAATTTTAATATTATTAAATTAGCAATTTTCGAAGAATTTTTCGGTCTCGTAAGAAAAATCTCCAAAAATCCTAAATATTATAAAACTAATAATCACGAACACTGAATATCATTTGGGTTTGTGGATTTAAGGTTACGTTAACCGAAAGTTATTTCGGTGTCTAAAATTAACTTCAGTGAATTTATTCGGCACCACTGGTCTCAAGAAAACAATACATATAGCTCGAATTTTGGGGTATTACATAGGCCCTCAATTTTCCTCTAGCCTTACTCCCATCTTTCCTTTATTTGACGCCCGTGGGTCTTTCCCTTGTGGCTGGATTGATCGAAACTGCCTTGACTATTGCCTCAGGTGCTTTGGCCAATAGTAGACCAATAAGCCTAGTCCTGCTTGTACACTTGGTGTTCCATTTCCGTTTAATATATATCGAGCAAGTGAACAGTTTGATAGATTAGGGACCTGGGATCAGATTGCCTCTTTACGGGTCCGGCCTATTCAAGACAACCCCATCAGGACTAAATGTCTCCCAAAAGTGCTGAAGAAAGCGCTATTGGTGTTCCCCCTTCACAATACCTCAAAAGGTCAACTAGGACTAATTGACTCAATCAAGGGCAAGTGAAACCAACTCCTATTTTAGTACATCGACTGCGCTTCCGCATTTGCTGTTTCGGGTATTAGAAGACCTGACTCCGGTGCAAGAAGGGATCATAGTCAAGAAGGGACAGTTGCATAGCCAATCATCCAAAGGAAAGGAAGAGTTGCAAAGCCAATTATCATCCTTGTCATCTGAGGGATAATAATTGGTTCTGAAAATCATCTCGAGTTTCCTTGAGCAGTAAACTAGCCTGAGCCAGGAATAAAAGGTAATGGGCAGAGCTGTGAGGGGACAGTACTACATAAATAAGGCTTTTAGAAGATAGTTGAGTTGTTGAAACCCCACCATGAAGGAAAACGGGAGGGGGATGCTTGACGATCTCATCTTTCCTCGATCGATAAATGAGGCCAGGTGGTCGTCAATGATGAAGGTCTTTCATAAAAAAATGAGAGTCGTCGCGTGCAGTCCCACTTGGAAGTCAAAGAGAAAGTATGCCCCCACATAAAGTGGAACAAAATCTTTGTCTAGTTACGAAGAAAAACTGTTGGTGAGCAATAAAATACCCCAGGCGTCAGTGGTGGATCAAGTCAAATTGCAGATTTTGTCCCATCAGTGATCAAAGCAGTGGTAGGAAACTCGATAAGTAAGCCTTTCCTCTACATAAGGAAAGGCGGAAAGTGAATCTCGATAGTATATTGATTTTCAAACTAAATGCGATGTGCCTTTTTTTACTGGGTGGTCTACTCTTCTTTGACGCGTAGATGCATTTTCTAGGAGGAATACTGGGATTAATAAAAAAAGAAATGTTTTTCTTAGTCGATTAAGCCCTGTGAATAAAGAAAAGATCGGGCTTCCCGTGAGGACACATGACGTTTGCTTGAAGGAGGAAGGGCAACTACAAGACAATGTTGGATAAGAAAATCTCATAATTGTCTGCTAACGAGGGGAAATACAAAGGATAAGAAGAGAATCATACAATCATAAGTCTATTCTCAAGATTGTCTTCTTCATTCACAGAGGGTAAGAAAAACCCGACCTTAGGAAAGAAGAAGAGATAGAGTTTTGATTTCACCTTACTAACCTACAGGCAACTGTTCACCCACTGAAGAGAGAAAAGAAAGAATGAAGAACAACAAATCCCTTACACGTGTCCCTCCTTGCAAGAGGTATGAGGGTAACATCTAATAGTTTTATGTAGTTGCTCTGGACTCCACTTTGTCTCCTCTTTTGTCTCCTCTTTCTCCTATCTATTAGACTGTTTTTTCTTTTCTTTGATTCTTTTTGATCTTGTGACATAGTCTTGTCTCTAGGTGAATATCACTATGGAATGCGTTAGGATCCCTTCAATCTCTCCCTCTCTTTCTTCCTCCTATAGTCAGTATTGGTTTAGGTAGCTAAGATAAGTCATTCTATCCTTTCTAGCTTCTATCTTTTATGGATTGACAACTCCTATCATAGCAGCTAGTAGTCCTATCTTATCTACTGGACGATTTGCATTCTCATCCGTATATATCGAACATCATCCTTCTCTCTTTCTATCACTCAATATTGGGATTAGCCCCCATTAGAATGCATTATATGTAGCCATCTTTCTCCTGCCTTTAGGAATGAATAGACTTAATCCTTAGGGTCTCTCTTTTTTATACCAGTACTAGGACTTTGGCTTCTTTCTTTTAGATTGATCCCTCATGTAGTCAGTCAAGTAATATGGAGCTAGCATACCTACTTCTATCCTCACTTCTAGTGGGATTGAGTAAATGTAAGGGCATTCTAATCTTCATTCTACTAGGACTATTCTCTATCTTTCTATTGTCCTTCTCCTATGGGTAACAATTAGGAGAGATCAACAGCTACTACCTATCTTCCTATATATGCATTGCCCTTCTGCTGTGTAGAAGATATTGGATAAAATGAGGTCGGCCCTTCTCCCATTCCTTCCTCAAGCTCTTAATAAATAAGAAAAATGTTCTCACTGTAGCTCATCTTTGAATCTTAAAGCACATCTGAGAGTGCGTGCATCTTACAAGCTCATGAAGATTAGTTAGTGACTTCGCTTCCCCTGCGAATCTTGCTAATCAGTAGCCAGACTTACCTAATTAGAAGAAGAAGGCCTAGGGGTGCGGTGAATTCGTCTTGCCTTGGGGTCGAGGTCAAGACCAGAAACTCGTAGACTACCCTTTTAGGAATATATCTTATCTTAGAACATGGGGTTCCTTGTTAGCACCTTCTCGCACCTCTAAGTACAAAGAAGGCTGATCCTAGGTATAGCCTAACAGACCTGACACCGACTTTATATAGATTATATTACAAGAAAATCAAGAGTGCTTAGTGCTTGGTCACAGATAGCAGCTCCTGATAAACAGCCTGGCTAGGCACGATCGCAGACAGACACAAATGGGGCGCGAAGCTGCTTGCTTTAGTGAGCTCCCCAAAGAGGAAAGGGAGGATACTTTTGCACAAGAACAAAGGTGGAGTCATAGGGAATTGCTTGAGGAAGGCCCACATACCATTCCAAAAGAATGGTGTAGAGGCACCGCCAAGATAGATGTATACATACAAGAAAGCAACATACATAGAATAGTTATTACGAGGAACCATAACGCCATCTCAAGCGGCTATGTGTCTTATTGCATTGGATTACTTCAAAAAGATGCTCCGTAAATCTCCCGTGCCTATAGGCAAAGATGCAACGCTTGGGATGTTAGCATTTTACATGAATTCCGCATGAGTCTCATCTTGTTTTAATGCAAGCCTTATTCAAAGGAGGCATCTATGCAAACAAAGACCACTTTCTCAAGTAGATCGAGAGGCTATCATAGCAATGGAGATGAGCAACATGAAGTACATGCAACAACACCTGTGAACTCGAATAGCCTTTCAGCATTCCTTTCATCTGCCCTAGGTAACCTTTTTGCTTATCTTAAGATATTCTATATCGAGTTACCGTCACATCAATAGGAAGCACCGGTTACGAGAGTTTTTTTTAAGTAAGAGTGTCTAATTGAACAAAAGTCATTCTTGAACAACGGCTATAGCATCAGCTTCCCCCTGATCTGATTAATCTTTCTAATTTTTCCAAGATTATTAGATGCGGATTACCAATCTGTGGGATAATAGCCCGTCACTTACCTGAAAACCAATAGCGGGACATGCCTAGAATTTGCTGTGCTAGAATATTCTCTTCCCTTTGCAATTGAAGAAGAAGAAACTCTAGGTGGAAGGTTCAAGATAGAAGCAAAGGAAATAGAATAAGATAAGATGCCATAGAATGGGATGGATGGACATCTGAGATTCATTTTCAAACGAATGCCTGATTTAACTCCATAGGAACGAAACTTATACCTAGTATGCTATTTACTAGCTTAGGCACTGGAGATCTTATTTTCCTGTTTTAAGAGAGGTGCCCTGGTATGGATTCCTAAAGGCTGATGAGCCTAGTCTCTTTGTTCCCTTACCTAGCTACCTTTTCTATTCCAAAAGGCTAACGACCAATTTCGGTCTTACGACTGTTTAGGAAATTCCATATCAATTAGGATTTGGCTATGCCCTATGAGTGATATCAAGTAACTATTGATTCTTCCTCTTACGCCTCTTAGAGAAACTATGTCATAGTATTACCACATTGGTCTATAAATTCCTTTTTCATAAGAGGCAATAGCGTAATCAGGTAATCCCCAAAAGGAAATAAAAGAAAGTAAAGAAGGTAATCCAGTGACGAAAGGCAATGCAAAAAGGGCAATCAGGTTCTTCCCTAACCCTAATGAGAACATGATTAGCTACTTTCTCTAAGGTGCAACGTTTTCTGTCCATGTCCATCTCAGAGCCTATCCCATCACAGGGAAGAAGGACCTATTTACACCAAAAAGAGCCTATTCGGGGCATGAATGTCCACCCTCTTATTCTAGTTGTGTAGTTCCTCCTTTTGATGCCAAATGCCACAGGATCTGATCCAATATCCATGAAAGAAAAGGACATTTAGTCCGCTCTTAGGGGAATAAGCACTGTGAACGAATTCGTAGTAAGAATATCTCTCAATAGGACAAATGCGATCGAATACGTTGTGAATGCCCTCTTTGGACGAATAGGATTAGAATCCCCTTAAAAAGGTATTAGACTTCACCTATCTCTTATTTTTACTTAGTAACATTGGCCTGTCAAAGGATTACTCTATATTATGCATAACCCTCCCTTACAGCACATTCACTTGCAAAACCTATCTTACAGCATTAAGACAGATTCCTTCTCTCAAAACAAAGCCTGCCAAACCCTTAGGACAAATTAGTTTGATGCACAAAACCTAACACTTGATGCTCTCTTATGAATTATAGTTTTTCAAAAAATGAGTATGAAAACCCTATCCCTTACCTTACCGGAACATGAAAGGGCTCTCTTGCTTTGCTTGTTTGCTTTGTTCCTTATAGCACTATGTCAAGTTCTCTTTTCATTAGTCTCAGGTGAAGTATCTGCTATAAGCGAATCTTTCCATTCGTTGGCGGATGGTGGCATACTTCCTTTTGGCCTATCCATGTGCAACTTCTCATTCTAAAAAAAAGAGAAAGGGCAATAGCTTTCAATAATCTTTCTCATTCGGAGGGGCTTTCTCTCCTCAAAGGCACCCTTTAGAGTGAAAATTTCCCTTGCTAGCGCCTGCAGAGTGTAAGTATAGAGCTGGGTCCTCATTCCAGTGATTTTTATCTCCTTCTTGTAGGGACAAGAGAACACGAAGATTGAAAGTATCGGCTAGGCCTTTCTTTCTCTGATTAATTTCCTATTCAAAGACTGAGCTAAGAACGGATTGGAGAAGGTTACCATGTTGAGTAGAGGGATGTGTCGAAGGGAGCAAAAGTACTGAAATGAAGGATATGGCTAAGTTTATTTAGTTGTTTAGTTTTCTGAGCCCCCTTATTGTGTGTGCTAGGGTAAAACTAAGCTGATGGTCATAACCATGGGATCTTCTCCAAAGTGTATCAAAACACTAGGAAGCACAATACCACATCCTGCTTTAGGTTGTGTCAAACCTAGAGCAGACACCAATCAATCTGTACCACTGATACCACCCAATACATAACCTCGCAAGTATAAGAAAGCAAGGAATGAGTCCCTATAGTATTGGTTGGTCTGACTTTATCAGACATAGGATTGTGGTAAGCAAGAGAAACTCAAGTTTGTGTAAGGGTGCAGCGTGAAGATCCCCTCGAATTGCATCAGAAGCTGTAGGGGGAGAGCCATCTACACTCCATTGAGGAGAGGCTAAGGCTGTAGGATGCTCTTTTGAATCCCTTCGCTCCTAAGGAGGGTCCTAGAGGGAAAGAGATTTTGCATGCCCCTTATCCCGAACTGATTGATAGAATCCATTTTAATAGAGCCTAGCTTGTTAGAAACATCATCTCAGTAGTCCACTCAAGAACCACGCCTTGTTTGACACATCTAGTTGCTCGGATACAAAAGAAAGAGTAGATTGGATGGTAGCATCGAGTGTAAACTCCTATCTATCGGTGGCATCCTTAGGAACTACCAACTTAATAGGAAAGAAGAGAGTAAAGACAGAACAAAACTTATTAGATCTAGCTATGGTAGCTAGTCGAATGTAGGAGATAATAAATCTTTAGGACCACTTCCTTACTCAACTAGAATAGATAGAGGTTGGAAGGGAGCAAGTGAAGTATACGTAACGAGCTAGTAAAGGATTTCGGGAGATCAAAGAAAGAATGACTTCCTCACAAAGCATAAAGAAAAGTAAGGTATATATCCAGGAAAAAGAGAGACGGATAGTTGAGGAGCCGTGTCCTCGCAGAACCCAACCCACTTTCTCCTCTCTGAGAGTCCAACCTTACTTATGGAATTCCCTCCATATCTATATTAGGGCACTCAAGCGTCTTTCATTACCTCTCTTGAATCTATGCCCACCCTCCGCCCATACAGAGATGTGGTCACAGGATGAAAGCTTTCTATAGTCACTAGGAAGAAATTGTCTATTTGACATGTCGGCATTGTAATAATAGCATACAGGACTAGCTACCCCCAAAGTGGGATTCTTTCTCGGTCATCTGATGTTGGGAATTCACCTTCAAAGGAGAAACCTATGATCCATTGTGTGTCATGACGTCTTTAGTTGATAAATCAAACCTGCAATGTTCCGCTTCATATAGGATTCTTGTGCCCGATCAGTCAATGATGAGAACGCTTTTTCCAACCCCAAAGTAGTTGATGACACAATAGATCTTTTAGTATGAGATTGCTGGCTTCGTTCCTGAGCTATTGAGTTATGTGATCAAACCATAAATGAGTAGGAAGTTCTAGGCAATGACATCGTAACTGCACTAAATGAGTGAAGCAATGGGCGGGAAGGGGGCACATACGTACTGTCAATTAGGATGTCAGATACTTTTATATGTTTGTGATGCTTTCTTAAGCACTCGACAATCGAATGACAGGATTAAAGATCACAGCGAATTAAAGAATTATAGCTATGAATTCGTCTATGATCTACATGCAACTATTATTATTCATCAAAATTTGCTTGGGAGAAAGCTTCCACTCATACATAATATTGCCTGCTTGTGCTTGCTATTTGGCTTGCCTTATTCCTTCTTTCTTCCAGTGGACGGACTCTCTTGCACTGTTCCCTTTCTCTCTTTGTGGAGCCTACCTTATTCCTTATTTTAAGGGCTTTGTTTATTAACTTGCTTAATGCATAGTGGATCAAGAGAAGACATTGAAGTGCTTGCATGCTTCCTTTAAGCTTGCTTTGGTATCAGACTATTTTAATTCATCAATAAGACTTTAGAAACACAACTCTATAGCTTGGTACTGGCCTACCGGACTACTGCTAGTTTTCTTAACTCCCTTTCTTTTAAGTTTGAGGTTCTTCTTAAAGAGCCATACCAAAGTCTTACAGTATTCTTAATACTATTTTTAACGAACTAAACAACTATAAGTATTTCCTTGATTTGGTAAGGTATGGGAGCTGAAGGTTCTTTTCATGAAGGAATCTAAGAAAATCACAACATGACAAGAGAATCAGTACTAGTCTTACCTCCTTCAGACCCCCTTACCTCCTTCAGACCCCTCACTTACTTGACAACTGTCAATCATGAACTAGCAGGTCGGACTGCCTTTGAAGCCGGTATTGTATATATACATGAGACTTTCTAATAACAACTCGCTATCTGCGCTTCCTTTCTATCGCTACTCAAATTCTTAACTCCCTCCCTTGCTAGCTTGCTTCGGGCTGTGTTTCTATTCATGATTACAGGAGAAGAACTTCTTTGCCTCGGGCTTTGTTTATGAACTTTATTACTTAAGAATCACAAAACGCTTTCTGCTGGATTGGATGGAATAAAGGAGATTACTTGGTTTCTTGCATGTGAGCATTAAGACTCTATATAAATAAGGTTAGATTTCTAGCTAGATTGAAGACTCTATTGAAGGTTGTTAGCATTATGGATTGCTTGAAGAAGCGAGAATTCCGTATCCTGTCTTTCTTTTCTTCCTACCTTAGCTCCTTTACCTGGTAAACTATTAGAATGTAAGCAGCAATGCGTCAGGTTGTTGATAGGTGCCTATAACCTACTTAGTAAGCTGCAAGTCACGGAGAAAGTGTAGTCTCGGTCGATAGGGATAGGGATTCGAAGAAACACAAAAAAGAGGAAGTTGAGCTTAAGAGTCAGGCTCGACCAACCCACGATGCAACTACATTGACAGAACGGAATGAAACTTAAGAAGAGGGTATGAAATAGATTTCATATCCTGCTGCACCCAGCTGGTCATAGGTCCATTACCTACGGGGGGGGGGACCCCACCCGCATTTCTCCGATCCAATGTAGTCCAGCTGCCTTATTTTAGAGTAATGGCGTGGCTCAGTCTTTGGAGATACGGAGGGGGATATCTCTGGGGACATGTATTTGAGTGGGGCATGGCTCTTTCGACTTTTCATGGTAGTACTGTGGTGCTTGCCCCTTCTCCTACAAAGAAACTTGCAAGGCCAACTCCATTTGTAATTCAATCAATAAGTCGCCTATCAAAAAAATGAGTTAGTTCGGCTAATCCTCTTATAGTCCTAGTCGGCTAATCCTCTTATATTTCTAGTTAAGGATGTTGCATAAACAACATCTGACTTTGGGGCCTTCAAAGTAGGCTTTTATCCACTCCGCATATGCAAATTGATCGATGTGTTGTCCAATCACATCGGAGGGTGTATGGTTAGGCATCTCCCCAGCCTTGGAACATGGTCAAATAGAACATTAGTTTGGGCATACTTAGTGCTTAGATCATCGGCTTCTTCATAGCATTGCTTATCCCCTACTCAATCGAGATTGAAAACTTTGATTCGAGCAGCTTGAAATGTCGAATTTTAGTTTGGCCTTTGAAGCATCAGTATATTTTTCTTTCTTTAAGATCTCGCTTCGCGGTAGAGCTTTACCGTCGCTTTGCTTGCTGGCTCTGATGCCCACCTAACTTGGCTATCATCTCATTCCTTCCAAGTAAGTTCACCCACCGCCCTCAGTGAATGTCTTTCAATGCTTTCTTACTTAGCTTGCTATCTGGTTCTAAACCCACCGTACTTTGATACTGGAAAAAGCCTTCCTTTTTCTCTGTTTTTCTTTCTTTCTTCCTTCTACCCTTCGCCTAGCAACTAAGCTCTTTGCCCCTTCCTATCCGAATTCGTCCATTAAGCCAATGGTAAAATGGTTTCATTGAACTGGAATCCACTATCTCTTTCTCTTCAATTATAGGAAGTGAGGCTGCCCCGCCCTGCATGTATCTTTTGAATCTGAGTTGGCTTGTTGAGCTTGCCTCTTATCGCATTCCGTTGACCTATGATTTAATGGACTGACTATATGTGTCTGATTCAGGAGTGGATAAAGAAGGCATGGTATGGCCGATGATGACTCATCTAATTCCGTGCTGTGCTTTTTAAAATCCCACTCAATCACGTAAATAAAGATAAGATAATTAGTCTTTCCCGCCAGCTGGGGACGCACCCCTTTATCTGACATCAAATTCACTAATAGCAATCGATTAATGATGGCAGGTGAACTCGTTCTCCGATGAGAGTTTCCTGCTTTCAAGCCGGTCAGACCTACGATGTTCACTTGCTGGATTGGTTGGGATATAGGTCGGTGTCATGGGAAGAAGGTGAATCAATGGTAGAACAAGGGCTTCTTTCCCACTTGTCGATTGGTTTAGTTGAACTCAACCGGGTATGTCTTTTGCAAAGTAAACTGATTGTATAATAGAAATTGAAGATCAAGCTAATATGAATGCTCATAAATTCAATGAGATCAAGTGCTATTACACTCTCTCCCAATGTCATATGAAGTGGCTGGTGCATCTTCGACATTCAGATAGGTAGCTCATTTCATGATGAGAGATATAATATCGGGTTAGAACGAAAGTGGGATTCAGAGTGTGTGCTTCTTTCTGGCTTCTTGGTTTATGTAAGAATAGAGTGCGGCTAGAAGTGGAGATTCTTCATCTTTTTTCTCTCCTTGACAGTCCAACAAGCTCTTAGTTGGCCTGCGTGAAGGTTGTTTTGGTACAGCCATATCCGCTTTGAGTACCGTGGGATAAAGAGAGGTGTTCGATTTAGCAGATTTTAACTAATCTAAGTTATTTTAAGAATCTCTCTTCCGTTGCTGACCCCCCGGAACCCAACAGTCAATCAGTCCCTTGCTTCGGTTCTCTCGGCATCAGGTTAAGAAGTGATCCTGACCGAATCACTCAATTGGGTCATCGATGATGGCATGGCAAGGAACTCATATTCTTCACAATAAGAAATCTATCTTGAACATCATAGGATCTTATAGTCTGAATTGTAGCTTGCTTCTTTCATTCCCTTATCTTCTGAAGAAGGGTTCGCTCCTCCCGTTTTTGGGTAAGCAGTCTCACTCCTCTCTTGATAGTCGAGCGATTTCACTCATTACCTCAGCCCTCGCTTAGTTGCAAGGTCTGATTCCGAATCTTAGTTTGCATCAGCAGGTTCAAGGAAAAACTACTGACGATAATGAATTAAAGGCAGAGGGTCAATTCACATTGAGGGATGAGCCTGAGGACCACTCTGACAACTAACACCACGAAAGGATCATCAAGTGACTCGAGCACAGTGGGAGGAGACACATATAGATGTAGACCACAGCGAGAGGAGGAAACTAGCCCATCCTTGCTATCCAAATTCCCTCGTTTCCCATCCCAAGCAAGAACATTTCATCATGGATTAGCGTGAGTAGTGGAATGTGCTCTGTTTACATCATTATTAGAGGCCCTTCACGCGGCTTGATCGAGAATGGAACATTCAGGCAGAGACTATCGGAAATTTTCCAAGCCCAGCTCCTTAGCCGAAGGCTTCCTTTACGAGTCACGGGGCTAAATGAGGAGCGTATTCACGAGCACTAGCTTTCTTGGCTTGGGGTAGTACTGAATGAAGTAAGCTATCCCACTAATGCAATTCGATGCTTCCTGCGTCGAAAGAAAGTATGGTAAATCAGTCATCCCTCAAAGCCCCTTCTTGAGACATTCTTTCTTAGTTCCTTTGCCTTCTCTTTTTCGATGCCATCTCTTATTTCCCTTTAGATGTCACTTCCTCTATCTAATCAAAGAGCGACTATTCATCATCAGGAATGATAGTAAGCCAATAGAAGGAAGAACTGAACTTCTAAGTTAGGAAAGAGGCTGGAGAAGGAAAGGAGGGAACTTACAGCACTAGTCTCGTATGAGGGACATAGCCAGATAGGATGCATACGGAACTGAAATCGATGCCATAGAAGGAACTGCTGGAGGTATTTAATTTGCTGTGAAAGAATATATCAATTTAGACATCTGATATTTATTTTTAAAAGAATGACACTAATTCCTCAATAGGAACTTCACTTAGACTTGACTGACAGTAGGAATGAGAACTTTAGGCTTGAGTAAGAATCATACCCCCTCTCTAGTCTTCAATGTCTGATTTGCTCTTGATGTAAGAAAAACAGAGGAAGCTCTCTAGTATAAAGAGAGAGGGGAGAGAGCTGACTTTCCTTATATCCATATAGAAAGAAGAAGCCCTCTTGCGCGGATACTACCCCTCAGTTCAGTAAAGGCCTACCATAAGAAAGCATGAAAGAAAAGAAGGCAACCTGGAGAAGCAGCGAAGAAAGAGCTCGTGCGTAACTAGCAATACAAAGCACTCAACCATAGGGTAGCAACTAAAGGAAGATTGTTGCATAGTAGATAAGGGTAGGTCCTGGAATCAGTCCGTCAAGAGTGGAACGGTAAAACTGAAGTAATGAAATTCTGGTAATGAATGAAACTTGCTATTCTATCTATTTGGCAGAATCCGACTCAGGGCCTGCCCTGGGGAAGGATTTCTCTTTTTCTTGCCTATCTTTCAAGGGGAACCAATCGATGGATTTCCATCATAGCGACCCGATCTTTCTAAATGAGTTGGATTATTCTTCCTTTCCCCTAAGCGAGAATAACCTTCTAGTGGGGTTGATTGCCCCATCCATCTCCTGCTGATTTAGCTTTAGCCTTTTCACTCCCTGATCGTATATTACCCACAATGCTCTTATTGCTTTTCCCGGACTAGCGCTTTTTGCTAGTTAGTCAATGAAAAGTTGGACCTGTCTTCTTAGCAAACTCTTCTGACTTCTTTACTTGAGATCACTACTTGCTCAACCTTGCTTGTAAGAGCAAGTACGTAAACAGCCAACTCTCAAGCATATCGCATGAGCAGAGCAGTAAACGAAGTGAACGAACCGAGCAATCATCCAATCTCTTCTTTTTCTTTTCGACATCACAATCCAAAATTCTTGCCTCGTTTCGCTAAGCTGCCTCCCGTCAGAGAACAAGAACAAAACAATGCATTTTCTTTTATAGGCGACCACTTGGGGATAAGAAACCAGAGCCGGCAGGTATGAGAGTAGTTGCGAAAGTAGGTAGCAACGACAATTGCCCACTTAACCAAAACTCCCAAACCTGGGGGATTCCCCGAGGGTTGATTTAAATTTGAATTTGAGTGGTTTGGTTCTGCCTCACGACTGTAAATCACTCACCTGCGAGCGAGTTCCCGATTGTTTAACCAAATATATAAAATATAGTATTTTCTGATTCCGTTGGTTAGTTCAAATATGGAATGGCCTGGTATATAACTACTGAACACTATTGATGTTGGAAGAAAATGAATTTTGGTTAGCTAATTAACCTGGCCAAAAGACAAGGGTCATGGGTTCGTGCAACTGCCATTGACTTAGAGCTCACATATCAATTTGACGCTCCCAAAAGTACGAGACGACAGTGGCTAGGTGAGCGAAATAGGCTTAGATTAGAGGGAGGGGGACTACGAACTTCCGTCTCATGAAGCGCCAGGGAACCGTCGCATTCCTCCTGGGCTGGGCTCGCGCATGTTCGGGGTCCGATCAAGTCAACCAGCAACCAGTTTACGAAACAAGGAGTTAAGCAGGGGGTCCGAACCTTTGCATGATGATACCAAAAACTGTTGACTTACCACTGGGCAATACTCCATACGCCCTGATTTGGATGGTAGAATGGGGAGAGGGAGAAGGGAGAAGTAGGGCTCGAAGAAGAAAACGAGTCGTGCAAGGATGCGGGGATATAGCAAGTAAGCAGCGACGGTTCTCCCTTTAGGACCGACTACAACAAGCTTGCAACACAGAGAGAAACAAAGGGTATGCTCTCTCCTCTATTTACTTGCAATGCCATGCCTAACAAAGTTGGCGAACGCTTCTATAACCTTAGACTCGTTACGCTGTTCGACTAAACTCATTGGCTCTGCATCCACCGAAAGTCAGTAACTTTCGTCACCGTCAGCATTTGGTACTCTCTCGATAGCTTCAATAGTTCATTGAAATGGATATCAACAAAAAGGAGGTATGGCTGAGTGGCTTAAGGCATTGGTTTGCTAAATCGACATACGACGAAGATTGTATCATGGGTTCGAATCCCACTTCCTCTGGCACTCCAGTGGAGCGTGTGGTCAAAATTACATGAGAGAAAGAACATCTTGGTTCCATTCCTCGGAGGACAGAATAGCATTACGTCAGTGAAATTGAGTGGAAAACCAATTACGCCTTGTTTTTGTTTGATAGACCTATCTTCTTTCTAGTTGCAAGCTCTCTCTGGCCGTCCAGTCCCTGGGCAGCTCTCGATTCTGGAGCATGTTGGGAGATTAGGAGGTAGTTGAAACAGCTACTCGACAGCTTGACGAATAAGCAAAAAAAGCCTCGACTCTTTTCTTAGTTTGAGGCTTTTCCCTTACTAGTCAAGTGGTAAGGTAGGGTGCTATTCGATGAAGAAAATAGACTTTAGGAAAGTGGTTCAAGTAGCTTAGCTGGTTAGAGCAAAGGACTAAAAATCCTTGTGTCAGTGGTTCGAATCCACTTCTAAACGGGCTTTTGGTCTAAAGGACAGGCAGCCGAGGGCGAGCTTGATTTTGAAATTCAAGTGAAAGAGGAAGCCCAAGTGAGCGCTCATGCACTATACGGCTTTTTGGCGTCGCCCTATGAAACTGGAGGTAGATTTTCTAAAAAAAGCGTTCGATTACTCGGATTGGTTCTCGCGTCCCTGTGCCCAAAAGGAAGGGCGAGTTTGGTGCAAGTGTTCATGGATAGCGTAGTTCTACGTGCTCCGGGGGGTGAGATGAGGTGTAGCGCACTCTGGTCAGTGCATTTGTTTTGGGTACAGAGGGCTATAGGTTCGAATCCTGTCACCTTGATGTGAAGTGTCAAAGTGCAGAGCATAGTAGCCTATCCGTAGTCAGGAAGGCAGACAAAATTTTTAAGTAAAGATTAAGGGGAAAGAATCTCTTTCTTCAATGGATTCTATGATCGAATGTCAAAACTTGGGCTTTTCTTTATGAAATTCTTAATCAGTGTCTCAGCCATCTTATTGACTAGCGCACTTTGGGACTGGGGCTTGACTTGGGTAGCCATTTTCTTTGCTACATTTGTTGAGTTTCTCGATTTTCTCCTTTCTGCCATGATGGATAGAGCACCTCTTTCCCATCTCCAGGAGTCTCGACCCTTCGCAACGATTGCTTTTCGATCTCAACCTTCCCCATGGCTCCTCAGCCGGAGCCTGCCAGAACTTCCGGAGGAGTCTGACTACTGAGCATGCAATAAAGTGTAAACAAGGCTCTTGTGCACATATCCAATATTGGTTTGCTTTCTCCACTACACACACACGGCTAGTCAAAATTTTGAATAACAATGAGAAGACTGAAAGTGAGATTGCAGGTGAGTTGGTTAACGCAGATCCCAATTCATCATACATCATAGTAAATCCACCTTGTCATCGATTTCCAGAGAATGTTCAGCGAAAGGAACTTGAATGACTCATTACTATCACTTGAATTCATCTATTTGCTTATAGATCTTGTTTGTGGTCCGCGAAAGGAATGTTCAGCGAGTCTGCCTGCAATCATCAAAAAAGTGCACTGCAATAAAGAAGGGCGAGATGTGATCAAGCAGAAAGAGCATAGTAGACGAACTGGTCAATCAATGAAAGGGTGGTGGGTTGGGGTAAGATATACCTTCTAATCCAAATACCTTAGATCTAGCTATGCTTGCTTACTGACCTGTGCTACCTATTCTATTCTTGATACATTAGGGTCGGAATAATAGTAAGCTAAGCTGTCTATCTCGCTGTGAGCGCTACCTAAGCACTGTTGAAGGGACTCAGAGAAGAGCGTAAATAGTCTTAGATAGGAGAGGGCTTCTCACTAAATCTTTTGACTCACTGCCAAAAGCTCCTTCTTGTGCGCTAATGCTGAAAGGAAGGGTTTTGGGTGGGAGAGAGACCACTGGAAGACTTATTCGTTTAGATAGAGATAACAGAGCTATACATCAAAAATATTGAACTTAGTATCCACAGGGATGATGTGTCTGGTTTAATAGAACCAGGAGTTCACTAAATGCATTTTGCTTGCAGTCAGTAGGAAAGGGGTTCTAGTAACGAAAGATTCCCTCTATAGGTAGGCCACATTGATCATATTCATTTCAGTGCTTTTCATCTATCTTTTGTCGAAAGTAGGGGAAAGTCAGGCATAATGCTTTCCTGGGGAGATTGTTTCCATTTACTTAATATTCCAGCTTCTCGCACATTCGTTCATGTTATGAAAGTGATCTTCGTAATCAAGAGATGGGGCGTTCTCTCTCCCTACTTAACTAACAAGCAATGGGGACAAAGGCCTCGAATCCTGTCCTTGACGGTGATCATAGCATTGGAAAACTGATCAAATATTTTTTGTTTCAACGTTAGTGTGAAAGTCCTAATATCTTTATGAGGTCGAAATAGCATCACAGAAAGAGCAGCCGGAACTTACTCCTAGTTGGCCAACATCAAAGCAAGAGCGATACTACTAATGTGGAATTCCAAGTGCAAAGGTTATCCATTTAGATTGCTGTCTAGTGGTACTTTCTGGAGTGAAGCTGCCATCCAAAGTAATCTTTCTAGATTTTTTTGTGAAAAGGTTGGTGAGTAGAGCGGCTTCTTTCATAGGAAAGTAGATGTGATCTACTCTTTTGAGAGAAGTAGGGGTAATTATTCTTATCAACCGATCAAAACAAAGATCTAATAATTGGTAGTGGAACATGAGCTATCTCAGAAGTAGTGCCATGAAGCCTTGCCTTTCTTTTTTCTTCCTTGGATGCCATTGTAGTTGCATCATTAGATAGGATGTCTCTTCCTTTGATTGTTTTCGCGCACAAGAAGAGCTTTCCATACAGGCTGAAGAGGGACTTGTTCTTTTAACTCCAGCTCTGACTCAACGTTGGGATTCCTCCTTTTCAAGTAGTTCTTTCAGATCTGTTGATACGAGATTGAGATTCAATCGATAGTAGATAGATTAATAAACTGCAGTCAATGTGATACAATACAATGACAAGCGAATTTGCTCTAATCTCACGGGTAGGTATTTAATTGGAGAGAGGGATCTGCGCTAGCCTATTTCGTGGTGAAACTCTACCGAAGCATATGTTTTAAGGATAGAGTCATTTCACCGATACGGATAAACGAGTTGAGGAAGAATACCCCTTTTCTTGGATGAACACTTCTCACGATTGACTATCTTGATGCGGAGGGGCCGGAACCCGCTTCTTCCAGAACCAAGAGTTCTAGTTTTCCTAAACCAACGGATCATTCTTCTCCTGAACCAAGATCTTCCCTTTCTCACAGCATTTTTGGAGCAGACATTAAGTGATTTCTAACAGCCGTGGGAGGAATATATTCGATAGTGAGGGAAAGATCGATTGAGACTTCATCATACCTGAGGGTTGCCTTCTCTGACTTTCTTTGTCTGGGTAGTTAGCTATGAAAAGCAGAAAATGAGAGCAAGGACTAATGCCACGGTGTATGTCTTTGGAAAACACTTCGCATCATTGAACTGACGGATGAGCATCTGGTAGGTCATCAATGGTCTCAATAGGTTGGGTTGGAAGAACACGATAGACCAAATAACCAAAAACTAAGGAAGTCCATCCAGAAACATAAAAATCGATCCGTCTCTGACAGGTCATTTTTCACCTTCTCAATATGGCCAATCTATAAATGTAGAATCATGAGTTTCAACCTCTCGAGGTTTCAGACCGAGTACCCAAATGTGTCTTTTTCTAGTCAGAATATGACCTTACCACGCTCTTGACCCCAAAATGAGGATTCAATCATCATTCTCCAGTTGGAAAATGGCGACTGACTCCCCACTGCACCTCTAATCTAAAGAAAGGCAAGGAATGAAAGAAGTATCAAAGCATCCCGAATGAAATGGTTCACTTTCTCATGTATGCAAACGGATAAACAAAAGAGAGATTTTAATAGTCAATCAGATCGAGTAATTAGTTTATAGTCACACAAAGGAATCAATCTTACTGATAGGAATGGTCTTTGCTTTACCCTACTTAATTAGCAAACAAACAAACAAAAGGGAGAGGCATACGAGTTCAACTTCTCGTACTATCATGTCTGGTATGTCATTGTCAAAATATTTTAGTCTCAGTGGCAGTACTGCTTAAAGAAGTGTTCAAGTTGCAAGTCGAAGAGGGTGAAAATACCCGAGGGACCCTGTGCCCAAAATGGGAGAAACATGGGGTGAAGGCACACTGTCCTTACATGATGGGAAGACTTGGACTAAATGAATCGTATTGCAGATATGCGTAGCTCATTAGTGGAGTACAACCACTTATGCTTTCGATAGAGATTGGGGCTCTCTCGAGTAGGATTGAGGTATCGTATGGTTCAAACTGAGGTTCGAAGAGCGCAGTTTTCTTTATTAATGAGTGAAACCTATCAACGAAAGCATGCACATTGTAACTCCTTTCCATGGCTATATTTCTTTCTTTGCTTGTCTAGTTTCAATTTGTAACTACTCGTATCAGTTTAACTAGTAATTAATGCCTTTCGAAACTCTATTACCTTCCCTTCTTCCTTAACTGTTGATGTGACAGTAACTAGATATTTCTTTTGAATGACACAATTCAATTAAAAAAGAAAGCAAGGTAAGGCACTAGTCTCCTATTTGAGAATAAAAGGCTTTTGAATCCGCAGCTAGTCTTTCTCTTGTGAACGACTCCACTGCAAGAACAGTAAGCACTCCTTTCAATATCCGGTGTGTTTGTAGGAGCTCTGCTGCCTATCCGCTGTTGAATAACTGTCGGTGCTCTAATAGGAGTAGGCATTGGAATAAGAGCAGTTGTCGGACGTTAATCTGTAACCGGTGTGATGTTAGCAATTGAATATGTATCGGCTGTGATCCTTCATGCTGTGATTGAATCACTAAGCACAGGTACAGTAAGCGCTGCCAAGTTAGAGCAATTAGGCCTAGATGTAGTGTTTGTCAGAATTGTAGTTCAGTTTGATTGTAAATATCTTTCAGGTTTCTCTCACTTGATTAGAAGTGCCATCCCGAGGTTATTCAGCTAAAGAAGGGGATAGAAGGTGACGGTTGCGAGGATACTCTACTCAAAGATAGAGGAAAATGTATAGAAATGGTAGAATACATTAGTGGGGTACGTATTCGGGTCTGACAACTTTCAACATGCAACGTCAAAGACTGCGTGCAGAGACTATGGAGGACGAAATGCTCACTAGAGATAGACTCGATGGGAGAATGGATACGTCTTCTTCGACGCAGAAAAGGAAGAGTGTGGTAGAGTACTTCAGCAAGGACCGTCAGATCTGTTGATGGTAGATTGATCATTCTAAAGAGGGTGATCAGCATGGCAACAAGTCTTGTTAGAGTTCCTTTGTACATGGCAGCTACAGGAGAAACCCCCGCTTTTGCAATGTGCTTTTAGTATAGGTATCTGTAGCGAAACCTCTTCCGAAAACTGTCAATCTGAATCTGGAAGACGGCTCAGTGGTAGAGCAGCCAGTAAGTCAAGTACGAATGGCTTCCCTAGTGTGCAACAAATGCTACTCTTTCGGACGTCGTCGAGGAAGAGTGCTCTCCCCGAGAGAAGGGGTTACACAAGAAGAAAAAAAGGAGCGAGTAATAGCGTCTTATAAAAAGACTACGGGTAGAAAGCGAGGAGTACGAGCACACCATTCACAATAGAATAGAGGAGAGAATCCACTCAGGACACATAGCCTTTACTCAGAATAAAGGAATAAGACGACAAAGACAAGCAAAGATAGGAATGACGCACTCAAACAAGCAAAACAACGATGGTATCCAGGGGGATACAACCAAGAACAATCAGAGGTTATATGTCCAAAACGAATCTGAGATATTCCCTTTTATACGTCCAAAGAAAGATATTTTGCATGTGTGAAGTTTGACATATAGGAAAGCAAGCAGGAGAGTGAGCAAGCGGGGGGAGGACCATCAACAGAGAAATGATGATCAAGAATAAAGGAATTCCCGAAGAAATGTAGATTGCATCAGAGTGTGGCAAGAGGGGCCATTTGCTCGTGATTGGTTGGTCAAAGAAGAAAGCCAAAGGTAATTTAGCATCTCTTCTCACCAAAACAAAGATAGTGAAGATGAGTGGGAAAGGCATATAAAGCGGGGGGCAAAGACTCTCATTCAAAATACCTGAATCATCTCATGGGACACTTTGTCATTAAAATAGTGAAGAAGACAACAAAAGAAGAATATGTTCTATAAGCTCGACCAGGCGAGATCGAAATATATTGGAAGAATGGGAAATTTCCCTATTTTGCCAAAAATATCAGGCATTGACCGACGTATGACCTGTTGATCCTATGGACCGATTCACTTCGTTTTGTGGGCCTTGTCCCACCCTACTATGTGATGGGTAGGCCGTCGCTTCTTTTGCTTGTTCTTTAGCCAATGTGTCAAAGCCTCCATCGTCACGTCATTCGCGGAATTCTTCTGTTGCTTCGTCGACTTCTATTTTCGTACTGTGCCTTTTCCCTTGGATTTCCTTCCAAAGCCGTCATATTTATAGTACCATACCGGCGGAAGACTGATTCCGCTGCCACGCGATGCCCACATATCTTGTTCTTTGGAGAAAAAAAAGTCAAGCTATCATCGTCGGACGTGCTAGCCTAACAAAAAGGCTCCCCGATTTCTTGCTACCAGGAGTTTGTCCAGTAAACTCCTGTTGGTTCCTCAAACCGATATACCACTTTCAGTTGAATTAATCAAAGCGACGATTGACATTCTCTTGCTTCTCCTATCGGATCTCGAAATGAGTACCTCTTTTTTCTTGAAGGAGATCTGTTGTCAGATGTGAAACGAGTACCTCTTTCTGAGAGTAAGTTACACGAAGGAAATGGAAACTTTCCACCACTTTCTTATTTCGCGTGGTATCCTCTGCTTTTCTAAATGATCTTTCTCGTGACGTCGACGAGACCGAGTCCAATCTGATCCTACTGGAGAGTAGGACTTTATTACTCTTTTTTCAGTAGACTCCTTCTTTTGTCGGAGTCGAAATATGAGACCACTTGACGAGGACAACTTTTTCTCACTACTAACAGGCATTGGGATTGGCCTTTTCCCATCGCTTGGCATCATGGTCGAGCTTCTGCGATGTCAAATTACCTTGCAGGTGGAGGGTCGTCACCTCTTCACTTTCCTTTACCAGCTTTTGGAGAGTTGCCTTTCATGGTCTTCCAGCGCTTCAGTTTGAACGCAATAGCCTCTTCTTTCAACGCGTCAGGAACCTGGGTTTGTTTGGACTTCTTATCAATCTCTAGTTCTTTCTCGTAACATTGGAATTTCATTTGGTCTAGTTTCGACATACCGATTGAAGAGAGAAAGACTAGAAAGGTGCTATAAGACAATATGAAGAAGCACATGACGAAATAAAAATCTTTCGTCTATATACACCGTAACTTGTTCCACTATTCTCTCTAAAAGGCCCTTTCGTCGCTTTGCTGGACGAGCGTAACCTATAAACCCTTTACTTGATGTAGCCTTTTACGTCGCTTTCCTCTCCTGCCAGTCGAGTAAACTAAACGCTTCCCTTTAGTCTTAGGTGTGAGTCTGGAGTTTCTATTGTGGGATTTTATATGGCTTTTGCTAGTCCTCTTTGTTGCTTATAGCGTCAGGTAGGAATGAACCTCAGACACCAGGATTTGTTTTCCTGGTTCCGATGCACCAGATAGTCAATCTGATCTTCGGAGGAAGATTGACTTTCTTTATTTGCAGAATTAGAATAGAATAGTTACCTTCTTCTCATCACTTAGTCTCCCTTCTTCCCATCCCAATCAATGAAAGGAATGTGGCGTGAACTAGACAAATGACGAGAGTCAGCTTAACTCACTACCAATGTTATCGCACCGAGAAAGGGAAGAGGAATGTAATGCAGTTAACCACTGACGAAACGGAGAGGACAAGAAGAAACGAAAGAAACTCTTTTTGAAGACCCAGAAAAAGAGGTTAAACTATGATAATTAGATCGGGCTTTCTGTCGGTCTTTCTCCACTCCAGCGGATTCAGCAAATGGCCGTCGAAGAACGTCGTAGACAAAACTAAAACAATGGCTTCCTTCCTTTCTTTCACTTCACCATATCGGCATTGGTGGGCTATCTCATCTTGGTAAAATGTGGGAAGATCGACATACAGTGACATATACTGGAGAGAGAGAGAGGAGATTGACACGCGAGCTGCTAATCAGAGATAGGCGATGGGAGCACTGACCACAGTGACTGACGGTGGATGGAACGAAACTCTCCGGTAAGCCCATCCCTCTTCGAAAGTGAAAAAAATGATCAATCAATGCCATTGACGAGTGAAGTCTTCAGCACCCCTATCTCGACCACGAGCACCTGAATCTATCTCTGTAGTGCCCGATTTGCTTATAGTAGTGTCTGACTGGCCTCTTCTCTTACTCTTTCCCCGCAGCTTCTACTACGGGGGATTCGAAAAACTTTCCATAGTTTTTTTTGTTACTCACCTTTTTTTCTGGAAGGTTTACAGAAGCCAAAAGTTCTTTCAAATGGAAGAGTTGCCTATCGTCACCACCTAGTGCTATCTTTTTACCAGAGATGACATTATCTATTTCAGTAAAGTAGTTAGTCAGTCAGTTGAAGGAAGAGAGGGGATGGTTTATTGGATTTTGCTTTGCATCTGTTGGTTTTTTAGTTGCAAACGTCTTATTCCCCTCAACAAAGAGTCCCATCTGATTGAACTTTGGAGAATCGCCCGTAGCCCACCCAATGCTCAAGTTGACCTAGCTCAACATCTCTCCCCATCATTTCTGGTAGAAAAACTGCTATTGATCTTGGTGTAAGATCCACTATAAAAAAGTAATGAACTTTGTCCGCTTAACATGTCAGTTGCGTCGGGACTAGCCGCCAGAACGTTGCATGTCTAGAGGAATAAGAGCCACTCCTAATGGGATGGAGCCCCTTCTTAACCGTCGTGGAGTTCCCAAAAAGGCATATGCCTGTCAAGATGTCCATCTCGATGGGAGCTCCTCCCTCGAAAAGCAAAGGTCTGGGATACAATGCATATGTCGAATTCCTTACATATGAGCCAGATCGACAAACCCTCAGTATCAGAGAGAGATGGGGATAGACGTCTTTTCATTGGTTCACTAGCTATGCCTTCTTCCAATTTCTTTTTAGTTGTCTAAGCACTTATACACCTCGGAGGGTTTCCACTTATAGGTTTAGATCCTCTCATAGCAAAACAAATTTCAGATCAAAATCAAATGGAGGGACAATCTATAGCCACCACGGAATGCACATCTATGAGTAGTCCCTATCTATATATCGATAGTAGGATTGAATCTTCGGGCTGTTTCAGTTCCACCAGCAACGATTCTATATCCAGTGGTGTTCCGATTTCTATCCAATAAGGTAGAATTTTGGTGTCCCGTTATAGGCATACTGAAAGGTACGTCCCCAGAGCTGGGTCTCCCATTGCCTTTTGATCCCTCCGAAGAACGAGCCTGACGCTTTTTGAAATCGAGAGGTTCTGGTACATCTTTCATATATCGCAAAAGCAATGGAGCAGCATTAACTCCAATAACTGAGCAAAGATTGCAGCGATATGGAAAAAGATAGCGGGAGTAGTATAAAGAGTCACAGAAGTCGAAAGTACATCATTTGTTGCTGCACTCTCAGATCCAGTTTCTAAGATAGCATGTAGCATCTTTATCACTCCCGCCCAGGGAGGAATCCCTAATTTCCTATCCCCACAAAAAATTGCGTCTATTATTTCCACCTAACCTGGACAAATATGACTTTTTTTGGTTTTTTGCCCTTTGGCCATCACGTCACCGCCTTTCCTCCCCGGGCACAACTTCTTCAAGAAAACAGCCATTGGGACTCCCTTTCTTGATGGAACTGCTACTTGTACTTGCTTACTGGACTGGCTTGCTTTTTTTCTTTTCCTAGTTTGCACCCTTCGGTTGCTTTCATGTTCCGGAGCATACTCATCACTAGTAGAGCGAGGGGAGAGTGACCATAGGGAAATGGTAACTAGAGGAGTAGTTTCCTAGTATCCAGCTGACTGACGAGTACCAATAGTAGTGACGGTTATGCTTTTAGCATGCTGATTCCTATTTTGGAAAAGAAAAGGCTCTGCAAGACTTACTTTCCTCAGGGGGAGTATGAAGGTAGCAAGGAGGAGAGGAAGGCAGCCAGGCTCCTATCCCCATCGCTAGGCCAATGGATCAGTATCATAAATCGAAAGGCAAGCTGATGCGATGAGCCTCAGGTATCAACCATAACAGTGACGAGTCAAGCCCTGGGGGAGAGTTCCCAAAACTCGTGTTTCCTTTTGTATGTCAGCTTGAATTGAGTAGGAGATACAGGTGGAATAACTGTCGGTTTGCTTATAGTTCATCGGAAAGCAAGGATCAGCTGCATCAATAACAGGATCCGCTGCATCAGCAAAGGAACATCGGTTCAGGTGATGAAAGCTGTCTTTTTCGCTCTTCTCCGACGTTTTCCCCCATATACTTCGATCCAACATCGAGCAATTTTGTTTGTTTTGCCAGCTATCTCTGATATGATGTTTTGGAAAATATCCCACTATCTATGGACGTATGAATTCATTTCGACAGTTCAACCAATGCATCGTCCGTAGGTCATACTGCCATCCCGCATAGGGAACATCAGGTCTGCCTCTATATCTATAGCAAATGGCAAGAAATGGAACGACTTCGCCCACGACGATCATCCAAATCATCTGCTATTCCATTCCGGCTTCCACAGGATTTGAACCTACGCTAGCACCGTGTGATGACTGAAAAGAAGGACCAGCTCCGACGTTCAGTTGTTCAAGATCAGGAATAGTAATAGTGACATTGAGTTTCTCGACCCTTTGCCATCATGCTCTGTCATTTCTATTTCTCGATGGGGCCGGTGACGAGATATAATACAGCAGTAGAGAGTCACAATCGACATGGTGGAAGTCATCAGTTCGAGCTTTCTCATCCCTAAACCCAATGTGAGTTTTTCTATTTTGACTTACTCCCCTGTAGTGATCGAACGAGAATGGCTAGCCCAGAGAGTCTGACGTCCCTCTTGGAAGTCAGAGAAGAGCAGCAAAATATACTTTCCCTAGTAAAGGTGATGCTTGCTTACGTATTCAAACAAAAATAAGGAAGAAGAGAGAATATTCGCCATTGAGGACATCGACTCTGTGGGTTGATTGAACTGGAATATTGAATCCCGAAGAGAAGATGCATGAGCTAGGATCGAACCCGCACCTCCGACATCAATGAATGCCTTAGAACCGTCAGTCTTCGTCATTTTCATAGCTTTTTCTATTTTTAGGTGACGAATCACTCACATTCGATTTTTCAGTGCTTTTGGGTGCTTCCCTCTGATTGCGCAAAGGGTATTTCTCATGTACTATTGACTACCTTTTTGATCCAGAATGAGCCAAACATACCACCCTAACATTAAAGGACAAAAAGCGGTGGAATGCTTGGCCTACAGGTTGAGCACAACATAGGCGCTACCATCGACCTATACGATACAGTTGGGATCACTGGCTCCATTGACTTCGTCGATCTGGAATGGAGAAAGAGACACGCTTGATCACATTTTTCGACTTCTATAGTTTTGCGTTATTTCCATTTATTCTTCATTGATATCGATATAGATCAATTCCAAGTTGACCGAATACGAAAATGACTAGACTTGAACGAAGAGTGAGTCAAATGGTGAGTTTACTATTTACAGGCCCGGGTAGTTTTGTCGATGGGAATAGCGCAGCGCGTCCTACACGAGGTGACGAAGCGCTTTCTCTTTTTGTTTCTATTTTTGTCCCATCCTAAGAATCTAATGATCTGAACTGTCAAGATGATGCCTTCTCCATGTCGAACGTGGATGGCGCAGATGACATTCTCTCACGCATAGATGATTTGTACGGAATTTTGGCTTGTTCTAGCACTTTCTTTTGGTAGGGCAAGGTTTGAAAATCCAACTGCGTTTTGACACTTTCTCAAGCTCTTCCTATTCGGGTGAATTAGACTAAAGAGTGAATCTAACGATGTTCCATCATAAGTCGGCACGCGCTGCTCGCTTGCTATCACTCCCAGTAGAGAACCGATTAGATGAGCAGGACACATAGACCATAGAAAATGCTCCACCCTAGCGATCCGAGGAGCCTTCACATGAGGGAATCAACAAAGGAACCTCTTTTCTTTTATAAAGATATTTTCATTCGATACTCCAGGTCACGAGTGAACTTAGTGACCCACTTCTTTGATACTCTTCCAGAGGGCGAAGACTACCTTGTGACTTGCTGTCTGATGTGGTGTAACCAATTGATTAATGAGCTGACCAATCGTCATTCCTCTCCTTTTTCTTTCGAAACGCAGCGTCGGCTTTCCTCCATCCTGGGCATCGACGAATGCCGTCGAAAATCAGAAACTATCAACCATCTTAGTCGTTCACCCAAAAACATCGCTCCTGCACTCCCACTACCAATTAGAGGACTAAAAGCGGCCTGCAAAAGTCGAGAATGGCTCTGTCGACTTTGCTTGCATCGCGTCGATTGATTGATTGACCAGACTGAGAGGACTGAGACCGTTGACTCCTTTGGCTCTTTTGGTTCACTTGGAATGACTTTGAAAGGCTTTGTACTGGTTTAGACAGAGCAAACTGGATTTCCAACTTGACATGGGAGTGAAAAAAATTCAGAGCAACAACCACGGAACCCGCCAAACTTACAGAATCCCCTGCCACCAACCAATGTGGTCGTACCCATTAGAAGTTGTTGGACCAGCAAGACTTTGCCGAGGTTCCAGTACTGTACTTGTCAGAAGAAACTCTTTCGAAGGCTATTCGAAAGCAGAGAACCATTGATACACAGATTGCTTCCAACTCCAACTCATGGATTTGAGACAAACTTCACTGTCCACAAAAATGATATCCTCAGGTGTTTAGTCACTTCTAACTACCCTACTTTCGAGATTCAACCCATCCTGAGAAATCTCCATCGACGAGTCATAGCTAGTCTTTTCGCTCAGGGTAAAAGCACACAGCTGGTGGTCCAGGAAGTTGCATCATTGGTCTCTCATAATCGACTGCGGCCTAGCGGAGGCACAAGACGTATTCAAGACAGGAAAGTTTCCATACAGACAGCTACCACTTTTTGACAAATAGAGTCTTGTCGTCATCGTCGAGCTGCCTTGAAACTATTTAAACATGACCTTTTCTGGGGCTCTGAAAAGAGAGTTCCAATGAATCTGAAGAAAAGAGCACATTATGGCCATGACCAACAAAAGATCACTGTCATCTCACGAATTGGATTCGAACCAATATTGACGCTACTTGCTCGTCAGGGAGATCGTGAGTGGATGGGTGATCTCTTTCTTTTTTGCTTGATAGAGGGAAAGCAGATTCCGTCTATTTAGGTTTTGCATAGCTTCCCAATGTGCCCTTCTGCTCGATATTTTTTTGGGATTCTGAAAGGCAGAGTAGCTTCAGCATCGAGCAGAGGATGGGATTTGACAAGAAGAAGTTTGTCGGGGAGTTTTCTTCAGGTATTAGACCTGCGAAAGAAAACAAATGCAACGAAGGGCAGAGTGCAAAAGAAATGTAGTAGCAATAGCAATATCCCAAAAAAGCCCTAAAATGAATTCTGCCTACCGGAATAGTTTCTTTTCAACAGTGGGTCGATGATAAGAGAGCGAGTGGGAAGGTCACCCTTTGGCGGAGAAGCCTTCTTCCACACATCAAGAAGAAAGAAAACTTTTATTCGCTTTCGTTGAGTAAAGAGGAATAATTCATACATTCTACATGAATATTTTATTTCGATGGAAAGGGTTTCCGTTCGACCCAGAGAATAGGGAAATGAAAGACTATTCATTGACAGCGAATGGAGTTATACGAAGTGAGAACTAGAGCATCTAGGTGGAAGAAGCCGTTAGGAACGACACGTGCTGTATGAACAAATATGGCCCACGTCAGGCCATCACACCAAGACTTTTGCTATCAACTAGGATAGCCTGGAAGACGTCGTGGAGAGATGGAGGTCCGACAACAGTGCTATAACCTTCGGGATGGTGGTAAAATCGTCGGTCTTTGCCTATCGCCGGGACGTGTGATGCGAAAATTTCCGTTACAATGGACTGACTTGGAAGTATTAGGAAGTCTAAATGCTTCCCACGTCCACCTCGAGTCATCACTCCCGACATAAATCATAAAAAACCTTTTCACTCCCAATGTAGCCCAATCGCTTGTGTTCGGCCATTGTAGGTGTGCACTCGGGCTGACTGAAGCGAGTCTAAGCTGGGAATGCGCCATCACCAAATGGTTTTTTACTAGACAGATTTGTCACATGTGACTCATCTATATTGGCGTCGAATCACTAGTGGAACACAGATGAACGAGCAAAAAAATCCCATCACCCGCTGTGACAACCTGTGAGATGCAATGAGTTCCATCGATCCTGTGCTTGGACATAACTATGACAGGGAAACCTTCTCTCAAGTGGAAAGGCCCTGGCTTTCTTCGTCAAAGAGAGATTGTAGCATAGGCTGACATGAATAATTTATTGGTTATGATTGAGATTGGGAGGGAGTGTGTCGAAAGTGTCTGTCTTTACTTAGTCCAAAGAGAGGGACAAATCGTCTTCCGTCACTAGCCATTGCTCTTCCTGCTCTCGTCTCGAAGAGTAATACTCGTATGCCGCAAATCCTATGTTTAAAGCCAGGATGGATGGGCATTTTCGACCCGTCGAAGGCGACGTTTCGTACATACAACAGCTAAAGAGCGGATTGGCATAGTGGATTCGAGATCAGCTTCTGGCCTTCTCCTAGTCCTTGCCTTTCTTCTTCTCTATGTGGATTCTAAACCGTCACCTTCCCTAGCTTGTTCTTTGTCCGTCGTTACTCTATTCTGGCAGAAAACCTATATCAATTTGTATGGAATGGACCAGGATAGCTCCTTCTAGACATATGACGTCAGACTATTGATGAAAACAATCTATTCGTCGAACAACATATTCGTATAATGACGAAGAAAAAGTTGTGTCAGTTCCTTGTCCAATTCATCATACTATTCAACCTACCCTAACGCCCTAGTTTACTATCGGGATGCAATCAGAATCGGATACTAACCTTACGAAAGCAAAACCCTAGATGCTACAAAAACAAAAGAGGCAAGGAAGCAACGATTGGGCTACGAACTCATTCCCCAAAGTAGCTGACAAGCCTATTCTATGTGAGTGGATATGTGGAATATTGATTCAATTGCTGACGAGTGCTAGGCACCTTTTCAACGAAATATCCCGGAAAGGGAAAAAGGGCGAAAACATGATTTGTCCATTCATTCCCTCCCTCAGAGCTGATTCAATAGCATTGGACGGAATCTCCATGGGAAATCCCACCATGAGTAAAGTGACGGTGGAAAGCCCTATTCATGAGCATTCGATTCCGAAAGACCGGATTCAATAGCTGCAAATTCTCTTGCAGCAACTGCATATTCGAGAACATCGTGACGCTCCTCCTCGGAGCACTGACGCCTGTCAGAGAGGCATATTCATGAACACAGGTAAGAATAAAAGCATTCTCCTACTGCTACTAGTCCTAGCAAAGAGCGGTAATACCCCATCTATTCTAGCAAACCAACGGGAGAGACCTGACGCAGCAAGAATGACGAGGGGATCTTGCCAATTCTAATTAAAAACCACACTTCCTCGTTTATGGGCTCGATAAGCATAAGCCTTCTCTTGGGGTATCCCATCCGTGTCGAACCAACCCGTCGGCGTCGGTCTTCCACTTCGTTTCAATTGCGAAAAAACCTGTCATGGCAAAGAGCCTTTTCTCTCCATTCCATAGCTCCTTACAGAGCACCTGCTACTGTGGCCTAAATACTAGGCACCTTCTACTAGGATATCCTGGAACGTGCTACTTTATAAAAGATCGGGATGTTGGGGCAACTGAGTAAATACACTTGTCCCCTTCCTTCCCTCCCGAACTCTGGCAAATAATGCCTATTTAAGCAATGGTAGATATTTTCTCAAAACCAACGAGCGGATACACAAACAAAGTCAAGCCAGAAAGCAGTAGAGGGGCGAAGGATATTCATGAGATTTCAAAAAGAGGATCGCTATTTCCCTCGACGTCGACAGCCTGCGACAGTAGAGTGATATCCTGACATCTGCTACCTCTCCCACTCATCAAGGCAGAACATGACGAAATTCCAAGGAGACCGGGCGATTCAGAGAAAGATTCCCATTTTGTACTCCCATAACAGTTCCGTTAAGCAACACAAGTACAGGCACTCATCAGGTAGTCACCTATCTATGTCTTTCAAGTGATTTAAAGCCTATAGTAGGAACTCTGACGTGAGTCGGAAACGTGTTTAGCTCAGTCAGTTGAGAATCAAATCCTTCTCACTCTGGTTACGATAGTAGATTCATTCAGTATTTTCTTCTCTTGCTAGTGTTACCGGTTGGTCAACGAATGAATTTGCCTAAACTAGGACCTCTGAATCTCCCATCGGAATAGTTCAGGAAGTTGCTTTCCGTTTTGACCGCTTTCAACATCACATAGTCCGCTACACTCGCTTTTAAAGGGAGCTCACACTAGTTCGTCATTGTGACGGTTATTTGCTGCTCTTTCATTGTTCCTATTTAGTTCCTTTGGAACCGTCAACACGTTGTTCAAGCTCAATTGGCTTTGAACTTTGTCCGATTGTTTCGGGTAGGCCAGAGAGAAGGGCTGGTGGTTGGTTGCAAAAGGAGAGGGAAACCAAAGCAAAAAGCACTTTCGACGTAAGCAAAGCGTCACACAATTCCTTCTTTTGACGCCTGAAAGTTTGATGTCATTCCGCGGTCGTACTAGAAGTTCGGGTAGGCATGTAGTTCTTCTTGAAGTTCGTTCCGTTCAGCAAGTCTATCTAGATCTATGGCAGGTGCTACCCTTCTCAGGTAGGTCTCGTGCTATATCCCAGGTGAGCGATAGCGAACTCACATGGAATTGCTTTCTACTTCCTGTTAGGTTAGAGGGGAGATCGACAAGCAGGAAATCGGAAGGTCAGAGAGAAAGTGGTTGGCTTAGCTATTCTTGGTAGCTTTGAACTTCTAATATCCCCACTCAAAAAAGGCTTCATTTCTCTTGTTGCCTTCCACCGAAACCGCAGTGAAAGCGATGGTGACTGCTAGGCGAAGGTGACTTTTATGGAGCATTCTGCGAGTTCTCGTAGAATTCTTGTATTTTCGATAGCCAGTTCCAGACGAAGTTGACTTTGATCAATCAATCGTCTGGGCGTCAAAACAGTAAGTTACGAAAAATCTTTGCATTCTGACTGTTAGTTCATGCTGTAGTCCAGTCGTAGGGTAGACTAGTGCAAGCACAAGAACTCGAGGTCAAACAAATTCTATTCCTTCTGTGAGGGGAAGCATGCATCGGAAGGTTTCGACAACGGTAACCTGGAATGCTTTCACCAAAAGTCATGCAAGATAACTGGAATTCACCTATTGGTACGAGACCGTCACAAATAGAAAGTCGTAGAGAGGGCAGGAGGGAAGGTGAAACTAAGACTACTGCGTAGCGAGCCTACCGACGCCTTGGGTACTGTCATGTCAAGCCAAGACTAACAAGTTGGACCGGAAAGAAAGATTGATGATTTCCTTTTCTAGAATTATCCTCAGAGTAGGGAAAATGTACTCTATTCTAGTAGAAATTGTGATTGAATCAATCTTTTGAAAGTCTCTCCAGTCATCGGAATAAAGCGGGGATAGTCTAGTTCAATTGTTAAAAAGAAAGGAAAGCTTGCAACCGACGCTAATGCCTTACCTTCTTTCCCTATAGAATAGTATAGGGAGACCGTCTCAGGGTTCTTTCCTTTGTAGAGCACTCAACTCCTCGTCCATTTCTTTTTGCCAATGCAGAAGAAGAGATCGGAATCGATAAGACTGAGACTGATAAAAAAAAAGAAAGAGAAGTGTGATAATCACAAAGACGACGAAAAGGTTGACAAAGACGGAGAGAGTACCTGCAGTTAGCCTAAGATTCAGTAGGATCAACATCTTTAGAAGGAGAAGTAAGCTCGAGCATAGGAGAGGGGCCCGGCTGCCATATAATTGAAATGGATGTGCTGCAAGCAATAGAAAAAGGGAGGGGAAAGACTCCTAAAATGGAGGATATGGCAAGATAGTCAGTTTCCTTGTCCAGGATAGGGGATTCAGGAGTGGAGTCTCATGCTCTTCCCCCTCATTTAAACATGGGAGAGGCCGAAATTTGCCCGATACTTTCGTCACCACCAGAAAGACCGTCACTTACCCCAGCGATGCTTCAAAACGGATGCGCTAACCAGATTGTGCAACCCCGTCGGCCTCGGCTCCTTTTCTTACTCTCCGCACTATCAGTTGTGTTATCTCGGTATCCTTGTCACCTTCCTCTTATCAAGGCTATGTGGTTCGTACCTTTGCCTGTCAGGCACTTTCAACGTTGCAAGTGTTGACTAATTCCTCCTCATTTGATGCAACCAACTTCGATACAAAACCAGTATATGAGAGTTTGCTTGACGGATATCAGAGAATATGAGAATGTCATAAAAAAAATCTCTGAATCCGTCGTCATATCATAAATGAGAATCTATAATCATGAAAGACACATATCGGAATGCTAATAGGTTTCCCATTGATGGAGTTGTTTCACTCATCGACTGCAACAACTCATTCTGCATAAACATGGGATTTTTTGATGCAATAGGCTTGCGCCGACTCTCGGAAAGGAGCTTCCAGTCTCTCTTCTGGCTTCCTGATGGAGAGGGTGGTCTATGATCATCCCGCACATTAGCGATAGGGGCGTCAAACCCTGCTCGGCCTACCATAGCATCTTTTTCGACTTCAATGAAATAGGCTTTTCCCTCTTTCTAGAGGTCATTTTCTTTTTTTGGGCCTGGAGGTGAGTCGTACATCAATATATATGGCTGCGGCTTTCTTTCGTTGCATCTTTTATCGCCTGCTCCAATTTCCTTATTTCTTTTCTGTTTATCCCTTTTAGCCAGGGCGTGATCGTCACGAATATCGTTTTGACTCCGTCTAGCTCGTCGGACGTCGTACTGGCCAGCTTGCGCAGTCTTTGTATCCCTTCTTCTAAATCGAAAGAAAAGGGCGTCAGCTGAAGCTTACTGATAGTTTGCAGGTATCGAATCCGATGCTCAGACTGAAACAAGGGGATTGCAACGAAGCACCCATGCTCGAGTAGAAAAGCAAGATGGATAAGAGGAAAGGTCAACGTTGCATGTACAGACACTCAAACAACAGAGCACAGAGGAAGAAAGGCTAGGCCAGCCAGAGTGCTGGATGCAGAAACAAATGATACGGGCAATGAGAAAGATCCCGATTCTAGTTTCATAAAGCCTTTTGCATAAGCTGCAAACTATAAACACAAGGACGAAGCGATAGTAGCAGAGGATTTAATAAACCAATGCCAAGCTGATGATTAAAAACTATCCATTGCGGAAAGTGAGGTCTATGTAGGTCTTGAACATGCGGCATTTTCCTGAAAAACTCTCGCTACAGAGAAATCCCTTCATCCTTGGTCTTGTCTGAATTAGGAATCTTCCAACCATGATGTCAAAATGATGGACTCATCTAAACCAGATAGATCAATGTGTAAATTGCTAAAGAGATGTACATACTGCCTAAACAATGGGTGGTGTCTCCATGTGTAAACATATGCTGATGCATTGATAGTTTCCCAGAGGCGAATGACGAACCCCAACATCGTTGATATTGAAAAGGCAGGCTTTCCCAAATGCTATGTTGTCTTTCTCTCCATCTCGACCACCAAAGCTTTATGAAAAAGCACCTGAGATTGTCGGCCCACATCATCCCCCTTTTCCTTTTTTCTCATCCCCAGACATAACAAGGTTGCTACGAAATTCACCCACTCATCTCCCTTCTGTTGCATTGCGTGCTTCAGAACGGATGGCTAAATGACTTGCCAGACACTGACATGGGCCATCTACAGAATGTGTCTCCACACCACTGGGACAGTCCCGTCCCGCCCATCACTTTGCAAAATGGGGAATTGCTTGGAACGAAGGCACTCGGTAGGAGCTCAGCCTGTGTTTCAGTCGAGGTTTTGTAGCCTTGTTTTGAACGAGAGGATATAGCCAACATTCAGCTACAACTGATGGGATGCCATGGGGATAGTAAGCCAGCTCATAAGCGACATCAAGAGGAAGGCACCCATCGACAGTCCTTCCTCCGGGCGCCTATTTCACATTTACGCCTAGGCCCTCAATTTTCCTCTAGCCTTACTCCCGCCTTTCCCTGTGGGAAGCCCTTTTTTGATGTCGGTGGGTCTTTCCCTTACGGCTGGATAGATCGAAACTACCTTGACTACTGCCTCAGGTGCTTTGGCCAATAGTAGACTAATAAGCCCAGTCCTGCTTGTACACCTGGTGTTCTATTTCCGTCTAATCTGTATCGAGCTAGTGGACAATTTGATAGACTAGGGACCTGGGATCAGGTTGCCTCTTTACGGGTCTGACCTATTCAAGACAACCCCCATCAGAATGAAATGTCTCCCACAAGTGCTGAAGAAAACGCTATTGGTCTTCCCCCTTTGCAATACCTCAAAAGGTAAACAAGGACTGATTGACTCAATCAAGGGCAAGTGAACCAACTCCTATTTTAGTACGTCGGTTGCGCTTACACATTTGCTATTTCAGGTATTGGAAGACCCGACTCCGGTGAAAGAAGGGATCTTAGTGAAGAAGGGACAGTTGCATAGCCAATCATTCAAAGGAAAGGAAGAGTTGCAAAGCCAATCATACTCCTTATCATTGAGGGAGAATAACTGGTTCTAAAAATCATCTCGAGTTTCCTTGAGCAGTAAACTAGCCTGAGCCAGGAATAAAAGGTAATGGGCTGAGCTGTGAGGGGACAGTACTACATAAATAAGGCTTTTAGAAGATAGTTGAGTTGTCAAAGCCTCGCCACGAAAGAAAATGGGAGGGGGGATGCTTGACTATCTCATCTTTCCTCGATCGATAAATTAGGCCAGGTGGTCGTCAATGATGAAGGTCTTTCGTAAACAAAAAAATGAGAGTTGTTGCATTCAGTCCCACTAGGAAATCAAAGAGAAAGTATGCCCCACATAAAGTTGAACAAAATTTCTATCTGGTTACGAAGGAAAACCGTCGGTGAGCAAAGAAAAAATACCCCAGGCATCAGTGGTGGATCAAGTCATATCGCAGATTTTGTCCCGTCAGTGATCAAAGCAATGGTAGCAAGCTCGATAAGTAAGCCTTTCCTCTACATAAGGAAAGGCAGAAAGTGAATCTCGATAGTTTATTGATTTTCAGACTAAATGCGACATGCCTTTTTTAACTTGGCGGGCTACTCTTCTTTGACGTGTAGATTCATTATCTAGGAGGAAATACTGGGATTAATAAAAAATGAAATATTTTTCTCAGTTGATTGAGCCCTGTGAATAAAGAAAAGATCGGGCTTCCTACAAGGACACATGACATTCGCTTGAAGGAGGAAGGACAGGCAGCTACAAGACAATGTTGGATAAGACAATCTCATAATTGTTTGCTAACTAGGGGAATACAAAGGATAAGAAGAGAATCATACAATCATAAGACTATTCTCAACATTGTCTTCTTCATTCACAGAGGGTAAGAAAAACCAGACCTTAGAAAAGAAGAAGAGACAGAGTTTTGATTTCACCTTGCTAACCTACAGGTAACTGTTTGCCCACTGAAGGGAGAAAAGCAAGAACGAAGAACAACGAAGCCCTTACGTGCGTCCCTCCCTACAAGAGGTACGAGGGTAACGTCTAATAGTTTTTTGTAGTTGCTCTAGACTCCTCTTTGTCTCCTCTTTCTCCTATCTATCAGACTGATTTTTTTCTTTGATTCTTTTTTGATCTTGTGACATAGTCTTGTCTCTAGGTGAATATCACTATGGAATGCATTAGGATCCCTTCTATCTCTCCATCTCTTTCTTCCTCCTATAGTCAGTATTGGTTTAGGTAGCGAGGATAAGTCAATCTATCCTTTCTAGCTTCTAACTTCTATGGATTGACAGCTCTTATCATAGCAGCTAGTAGTCCTATCTTATCTACGAGATGATGTGCATTCTCATCCGTATATATCAAACATCATCCTTCTCTCTTTCTATCACTCAATACTGGGATTAGCCCCCATTAGAATGCATTATATCTAGCCATCTTTCTGCTGCCTTTAGGATTGAATAGAGTTAGTCCATAGGGTCTCTCTTTTTTATACCAGTACTAGGACTTTGACATCTTTGATGCGAACCCCATCAAGAATAACGAGACCCATAGAACAAGAGAGAAAATCCAAGAACGTCCTCGATTAGGTTTGGATGGGAGAGCTCGACCCGTTGCTTCAACAAAAATAAGAACTTAGGTATAATTGACCTCAACCCGTTGTTTAATGCGAAGTAAGAACCTTGGTATAAGGAAGATGCCACAAACAGTAGTGAGCCGTTTGATAAGTCGATGATGAACTCCATGGAAGAATTCCGATAAGTTCGAATAGTCTTTCAAAGAACCAAAGAGAATAAACTCACCAATTATGTATAAACTGTCTCCCTTCTATTCCATTAGACTCCTATTTATAGGCTAAAAAAATATAAGGAAAGTTCATACAAAAAAAGTTCAAGAAATAGAAACAAAAAAAAAAGAAACAATCAACCCCTTAATTTGGCTGATCAATACAAGGAAAGTTCTAGAAATAGAAACAAAACAAAAGAAAACAATCAGTCCCTTAATTTGGCTGATTAATATAAGGAAAGTTCTAAAAATAAAACAAAAGGAAACAATCAATTTTAACCGGATTCTTCTAATAGTTGAATCATGTTGATGCATTTTGTTGAATACGTGAACCATTCTCAATAGGTCTCCACGAATTTTTTTTAGCCCAAACCTCTTGAATCAACCCATTAAGTGTATCTTTGAACTTTTTTCTCGTGCTCTTGTAATCGGCCAAGTTGGAACTTGAACGGCTCCTTTGTAGTCATGTCATTATTTGCATCATTCCCCTCCTCTTGAAAAGGATTTGCCCTCAAATCATCTCCTACATCAAAAATACTCAAATCAGTAACATTGAAAGTAGCACTAATATTGTACTCACCAGGCAAATCTAGCTTATAAGCATTGTCATTGATGCGCTCTAGAACTTGGAAAGGACCATCCCCTCTTGGAAGCAGTTTGGAATGTCTTTGTGCTGGAAATCTCTCTATTCTCATATGCAACCACACCTAATTTCCGGATTCAAAAACAAGCTTGTGACACCCCTTGTTGGCTTGTTTTGCATACTGCTCCGTTCTTCTCTCTATGTTGAGCCTTGCCTTTTCATATATCTGCTTAACAAAATCAGCCATTTTCTTTCCATCCAAATTAACATACTCAGAAATATGTAATAGAGATAAATCCAATGGAGTTAAAGGATTAAACCCATAAACAATTTCAAACGGTGAGAATTTAGTAACAGAATGAATAGACCTATTATAAGCAAACTCAATATGTGGTAAACACTCTTCCCATGTTTTGATGTTCTTTTTAATTATTTCCCTCAATAAAGTAGACAAAGTCCTATTTACTATTTCGGTTTGACCATCAGTTGTGGGTGACAAGTAGTAGAAAATAAAACCTTGGTACCTAACTTACACCACAAAGTCTTCCAAAAGTAGCTCAAGAACGTAGCATCTCTATCCGAAACAATGGTTCTAGGCATGCCATGCAATCTCACAATCTCCCTAAAGAATAAATCAGCAATATGCGAAGCATCATCCATTTTGGACATGGAATAAAGTGTGTCATTTTAGAAAATCTATCCACAACCACAAAAATCGAATCTCTTCCACGTTTAGTCCTAAGTAATCCTAACACAAAGTCCATTGAAATATCAATCCAAGGCTCACTAGGAATGGGCAAAGGAGTATACAAACCGTTGGGCTGCACTCTGGATTTAGCTTGCCTACATGTGACACATCTGCCAGAAATTGGCTCAACATCTCGTTTCATGTGTGGCCAATAGAAGTGTTCCTGCAAAATAACTAAGGTCTTAGCAACCCCAAAATATCCTATTAATCCCCCTCCATGGAATTCCTGCACTAACAAATCTCTCAAAGAACAGTTAGGCACACATAACTTATTTTCTCTAAATAAGAACCCATCATGTCTATAGAACTTACCACAAGCGTTTTTCTCACATGCCTGGTACTCTTCACAAAATTTATGGTCATCAATGTATAAACTTTTAATGTGTTCAAAACCAAGCAATTTTGTATCAAGTGTAGAGAGTAATGCACAATTTTGTATCAAGTATAGAGAGTAATGCATACCTGCGAGAAAGTGCATCGGTGACCACATTCTCCTTACCTTACTTATACCGGATGATATATGGAAATGTCTCAATGAACTCTACCCAACGAGCAAGCCTTTTATTTAGCTTATGTTGGCCCTTCAAGTGTTTCAAGGACTCATGATCAGTGTGAATCACGAACTCCTTAGGCCATAGGTAATGCTGCCATGTCTCCAAAGATCAAACCAATGCATACAACTCCTTATCATAAGTCAGATAGTTTAAGGCTGCGCCGCTTAATTTCTCGCTGAAATAAGCAATTGGTCGTCCCTCCTACATAAGAACTGTGCCTATGCCAATATCTGAAGCATCACATTCAATCTCAAACGTTTTAGAAAAGTTAGGTAAAGACAATAAGGGGGCATTGGTTAGCGTCTCTTTGATTAGCTGAAATGCCTCTCTTGTTCTTCTCCCCATCAAAATCTGACGTTTTTCTTGATTACTTTGGTAAGTGGTGCGGCTATACTACTAAAGTCCTTCACAAACCGTCGGTAAAAACTAGCAAGTCCATAAAAACTACGAACATTGCGTACACTTGTGGGATTCGGCCACTCTTGGATTGCACATACCATCTCTTCATCAACCTGTATACCCTGTGCACTAACAACAAATTCCAAAAATACAAGCTTATCAGTGCAAAAAGTACACTTCTTCAGGTTAGCAAATAGCTTTTCTTTCCTAAGCACATCTAAAACCGATTTCAAATGTACGGCATGATTATCCAAGTTTTTGCTATAAATGAGTATATCATCAAAATAGACAACAAAAAACCTGCCTATAAATGCATGCAAAACATGATTCATAAGTCTCATAAAAGTGCTTGGTGGATTAGTCAACTCAAAAGGCATAACTAACCATTCATACAAACCATATTTTGTTTTAAAGGCAATTTTCCATTCATCTCCTTCTTTCATTCTAATTTGATGACAACCACTCTTTAAATTAATCTTAGAGAACCCACAAGAACATGCAACTCATCTAATATGTCATCTAAGTGAGGAATAGGATGATGATACTTTACCATTATGTTGTTGATGGCTCGGCAATCAACGCACATTCTCCACGTCCCATCCTTGTTAGGTACAAGTAAAACCAGAATGGCACAGGGACTCATGCTCTCTCTCATGTACCCCTTCTCCAACAACTCACTTACCTGCCGTTGAAGCTCCTTTGTCTCCTTGGGATTGCTCCGATAGGCTGGTCGGTTTGGAATTGTCGCCCGAGAACAAAATCAATTTGATGTTCAATCCCTCGAATTGGTGGTAGTCCATGTGATGTTTTCTCGGGAAAGACATCCTCAAATTTCTGCAAAAGAGAGATAACATAACTGGGCAAAGCAGGGTCAAGTTCGTTAGTATCTAAAAATGCCTCTTTGTACTGATAAGTATCATATTTTACATTTTTCCTCCCATATTTTATCTATTTTTGTTTATAAATAATTGCAACTCAGATATATTTAGTGTGTTTTTATAGGTAACAAAGGTTTCGCAAAGAAAAGATGAAGAAGATGCAAACTTATCAAGAATATAAGCAAAGAAAGTTAACGAAGGCGAAAACCGACACTCAAGTGCAGCAGCAGTAAATTCAAAATTATTTTCGGCAAAGATAAAGCTTGTACTGGAAAATTTTATATAAGTAAAATTTGTAGAGCTCAGAATTATTTTCGAAACGAGTCTAAGAACAGATCAATCCGAGTTCGTATACAAAAGTTATGGCTATTTTACTGAAACACTGTAGAGTGGAAAATCTGATCCGAGTTACGGGTGCACTAAACTTAAATTCAGATTTTTGACCTGAAAATTAGTATTTTATGCCATCTAATCTCAACCATTGGTTTCTAATGCCTATGGATTGGATTAAGATTATATATCTTGAGATTAGTTTGTGTTGGATTAGAATTATATGTTTTGTATGGAGTTTGAGTAGGAGTAGGATTGTATTTGGGTTATAAATACCCATGAATTCTTGTAAATTGGAGAGCTTTTTAGGTGTAATTTTAGATTAATTTTTATTAATAAAATTAGGATTTTGCTGAAGAGGTGGCGGCCACAATACCGTGCTCCAGAAGTAAACCAATGTTTTTAGATCTTTACTTGCTTTTTAGATAGAATTAATTGCTTTCTAGTTTAGGTTTTATTGCTTTTTAGATTGGATTTATTTACTTTCATGAATAAAAATAGGATTTTGCTTACTAAAATTATGAGTAGCTAATTAGTTTAGCTCTAGGATGTAGATGAAACTAGAATCTACCATATAATTGCTCTCTAGTATTTTTCTTCCTAATTATAATAAATAAAGATATGATTTTTCTATGAAAAGATTAAAATACAAGAACTTATAAATTAATCCTTTGATAGGTTATACTTGAGCTAAATTTCTTGATAGCCTATGCTTAGTTAGGGTTTGGAGTTGTTGGTTTTCATCTTTATCATAGATTTATCTAATAATTTAGTTTATTTTAATAAAAAGTAGTATTTTTGATGAGTTATGCTTGCACACCACTTGATAGCTCATGCTTAGGGCACTTTAAATAAAGATTAAACTAAAAGATCACTTTTTTATGAAAGAAGAAGATAATAGAAGTAAGAATATGGTTGGAAACTAGTTGATTCTATATCTTAGGCTAATTAGAATAACTCTCATCTTCAACCTAGAATCTTTGGTTAGTCCGATAGAACTATAGAAAAAGTAAGAATAGCAAAAAACCTTAGATCCCTGTGGGACGACCTGTACAACGCTACACTGACACTATGCACTTGCAGTAAATATCACATCAAGTTTTTGGCGCCGTTACCAGGGAATCGACGGTGTTTTACTTGCTTTTTCTAAAGTTTTACGGGTTAACAGTATGTGTTGGGTGTACAGGGAATAGAAATTGCCGATATAGGAAGACAAAAAAGATCAGAAGAGCCTCTGGACTAAGCAGCAGAAACCAGAAAGTCAAACTCTCTAGTTTAGCCACTTTTTAGTGGCCAAAACCACCAATTGGTCACAACTAAAGGTAATTATGAACCCAAATTTGCTCCTGTTCTGTGATTTAGTTAACTGGTTTTGTAAAATAAAAATTTTAAAAAAAACAATCAATCTTTTTTTATTTCTTTTCCATCTCTCTCCCTCTCCACCTTTATCAAAAAAAAAATTAAAAAAATATTTTAAAATCAAACTTGTTGCTATCATTGTCGTGATCCATATCATAATTATTATCAGTGTCAATAGATAGGAAGTTCGCTAGGACTAGGTCATAATCAATTTCACAATACATATAATGAACCTATGAGCACTTCTTATACACAAAATTATAATTATGAATGGATGAATAATTCTAATTTTGCATATAATCAAGAGTCATACCAAGAGAGTCCTCCATCTGATCCTTTCTTTATGGGCTATTCATCTTCATGTTCTACATTCAATCATGAACAAGATATTCAACTGAACATGTTAGATGAAAGATTAAAAATATTAGAAGAAAAATATGCATGTCATGAGAATTTATCTACGACCACTTCATATCTGTCATCAAATATATATACGGATCCATCATATCCACCTTTAAATTTCACTCATGATCTCGAGATGCAATCATTTGAAGAAAATAAGGAAAATTATAATCATTAGTCTGAGGAACGAAGATGTAGAATTGAGGAAGGTGTAGAAGGTTTGCTAAAATCATCCTCTCAAAATTCATCCTCTAAAACTATAGCTTGTATGGAAGATGTTCTCAAAGCGATTTCTCAAACTAAACTTGTTAGAGATCAACCATCTAATAGTTTGAACATATCTGACTTCAATGAGTAACCACTTCAGTCATCTTTTGAAGTAGATATGAATCAAAATGAGTTAAATAATTTTGTACATGATGAGTCTATAATTCAACATTGTGATCAATCTATTTTAGACCATTGTGAAAATAATTATAATAAAACTGGTGATAAAGAAAATATTTTGCTTGATGATTTATCTCATGGTGAGCTTACTAGTGACACATTATCATTTGATTCTTTCGATGAAAATTGTGAAAAAATTTGTGAAGAAGTATTTTTATCCCTTCATAATAACTTGACTGATGATAAATCCATTAGTATGCTATTTTCTTTTGGGAATTTTGATTTTTTTTTTAAATTTGCATGATAAGCCTATAATATTTGAAGATTGAAAGGAACTACAAAAGGAAGAGATTATAGTACCTAATGATTTAGATGAACGATCCAAAATCGAGCTAATGATTTCGCAACATCAAAGTGAGTATGTTATTTCACAAGTTGATAAAACCAAAATACCTACTGCTATGAAAGATGCTCATGGGTCAAATATTGACGATAAAGGTACGATTTCCAACTTCAAAATTTTATTATTGAATAAGAAAAGAAAGGTAGAAATAAATTGAGAAAAATCAAAAACAAGATGGAGAGATTAAATGCAAAACTGGCAAAAAGGCTAAGTTCATCCATATCAAAAATAAAAGGACACACTATGAAAGTCGAAAGCGATCAAGAGATCGTAAGCATTTGAATTTTCTAATAAGTGTATAATATTTGTATAATAGTTTTCTTATTTATTTTACCACCCTTGGTTTGTATATGAGGGCATGTACGAGTTTAGGTGTGAGGGAGTGGGTTAGGATATTTTCTTTGGGTTTTTCTAGGATTTTTAGTTTTTTTTAGAATTCTTATTTTATTTTTAGATTTTTGCATTTCTTTATTTTACACTTTTGGTAGTTTTTAGGGTAACTAACTAAAAAAAACTGAAAAAAATTATGTATTTTTATCAATAGATCAACCTAATTATAGATGAAGGAACAAATTTAGATTTGAAATTGGATAGGAGAGTAGATTGGATGATACACTTTGAATTTTATGAAAAAAATTAAAATCTAAAAAATAAATACCGCTAACAATAGTTTTTGAGGTAAGTATACATCTTTTTTTCACTTCACAATAGTTTATTAGGTTAAGGATAAAGATGATAATGATTGAGTATGTTTTCTCTCTCTAAACAGAAAAAATAAAAAAATGAGAATAAAATAATGGGGTGAGCCTGGTATTAAGGCAATAGTTTCGAGAGTGATAAAATAATGTAGTGCACCTCGTATTAAGGCAATAGCCTCAAGAGTGAAAAAAAGAGTATGATCCAAGTAATCAGGTACTTTGCGCCTAAATAAGAGTGAATATTCGCATGAAAGGTGAAATATTCAAAAAAAAGAAAAAGAAAGAGAAAAGAGTATGAATCTACGTTGCGCCTAAGCAAGCGTGAATATTCGAATGAAAGGTAAAATATTCTTAAAAAAAGAAAAAAAAGTAAAAAAGAGAAAAAAAAATAATTTGTTATGAGAGAGGAGATGAATAATGAGTTAGAGTTGGAGTCCAAGGCCGAAGTAAACTATCACACATGCACGTAAATGTATATGAGTCAATGGATTATCTATTAGTAGGTATTGAAAGATAGGATTTAATTTTTTTATTAAAATGATAAGTGTATCTGATATGACGTTCGATTTGAAAATTGATAATCTAAGTGCGTTCTTGAGTTTGTATATTAGTGAGATTAATTGATAAAAATATAATAAGAAAAAAGGATTTTTCTTTCTTTTATATAAAATTTATATTCTTCTTAATTTTTGCTTATCCTTATTTTTCTTTTCTTTATTCCTTAATCTATTTTCTTCATAAATTTTGTGGGTATATTCACTGCAAACCCTCACGAGACAACACTCGTCCACTAGTGTAACATAGGGGTTTAAAGGCTTGTTGCACATGCTAAGTGCAATCACAATTCCTGCGAAAGTAAGTTAGGATTTTTTTTTTCTTTTTAACTTTAGGTTTTGCTCGAGGACTAGTAAAAGATAGGTGTGGGGGTGTGATAAGTATCATATTTTATATTTTTCCTCCAATATTTTATCTATTTTTGTTTATAAATAATTGCTACTCAAGTATATTTAGTGTGTTTTTATAGGTAACAAAGGTTTCGCAAGGAATAAAAGAAGAAGATGCAAATTTATCAAGAATACAAGCAAAGAAAGTTAACGAAGGCAAACCAACACTCAAGTGCAGCAGCAGTAAATTCAAGGGCATTTTCGACAAAGATAAAGCTTGTACTAGAAAATTTCATGTTGGGAAAATTTGTAGAGCTCGGAATTATCTTCGAATTGTGTCCAATAATAGATCAATCCGAGTTCATATGCGAAAGTTATGGCTATTTTACTGAAGCACTGCAGAGTAGAAAATTCGATCCAACGAGTTACGGGTGCACTGAACTTAATTTCGGATTTTGGACCCGAAAATTAGTATTTTATGCCATCTAATCTCAACCATTGGTTTCTAATGCCTATGGATTGGATTAAGATTATATATCTTAAGATTAGTTTGTGTTGGATTAAAATCATATGTTTTGTATTGAGTTTGGGTAGGAGTAGGATTGTATTTGGGTTATAAATACCCATGAATTCTGGTAATTTGTATAGATTAATTTTTATTAATAAAATTAGGGTTTTGCTAAGGGGTGGCGGTCCGTGCTCCAGAGATAATCCATTGTTTTTAGATTTTTACTTGCTTTTTAGATATAATTAATTGCTTTCTAGTTTAGGTTTTATTGCTTTCTAAATTAGATTTATTTGCTTTCTTGAATAAAAATAGGATTTTGCATACAAGAATTATGAGTAGCTAATTAGTTTAGCGATAGGATGTAGATGAAACTAGAATCCACCATGTAATTGCTCTCAAGCATTTTTCTTCCTAATTAAAATAAATAAAGATACGATTTTTCCATGAAAAGATTAAAATACAAGAACTTGCTAATTAATACTTTGATAGGTTACACTTGAATTAAATTTCTTTATAGCCTATGCTTAGTTAGGGTTTGGAGTTGTTGATTTTCATCTTTATCATAGATTTATGTAATGATTTAGTTTATTTTTATGAAAAGTAGTATTTTTGATGAGTTATACTTGTATTCCACTTGATAGCTCATACTTAGGGCACTTTAAATAAAGATTAAACTAAAAGATCACTTTTTTATGAAAGAAGAAGATAATAGAAGTAAGAATATGGTTGAAAACTAGTAGATTCTATATCCTAGGCTAATAAGAATAACTCTCATCTTCAGCCTAGAATCTTTGGTTAGTCCAATAGAACTATAGAAAAAGTAAGAATCGTAAAAACATCTTAGATCCCTGTAGGACGACCTATATAGTGCTACACCGACACCGTGCGCTTGCAGTAAATATCACATCATGTACAAAAGTACAATCATCGGATGATTTGAAAACATTGCTCGCTTAATCTCACTCACTTTTGCATAGAAATTCTTTTGTTTTCTCTCTGATTTTCTCTCAATGGCGGAATTTTGATTTTCTTTTTCTCTCTCATTTTGCTCGGCCACTCTCCGATTTTCACTCTTTTTTCTTTTGCTCACTCTCTTTCTTTTGATCACTCTTTTTTGCAACCTTACATGATCTTCATAAACCTATTTCGGTATCATTGGCACAAGAGTGATGGGTTTTTGGGTGAGCATGAATGAGTATTTGTTGGTGAAGCCATCATGTTTAACTTTCCGATCGAATTAACATAGTCGGCCTAATAGCAAATGTCTAGTTTGCATCGGAACTATATCACACAAAACTTCATCTTCATATTTTCCGATGCGGAATGAAACCAAAACTTGCTTATTCATCTTTACCTCGCCATTATCATTTAGCCATTGTAACTTGTGCGTCCTAGGATATTTCAGTATGGGCAGTTCTAATTTGTCCACCATGTACTTGCAACATTAGTACAACTTCATCCATCAACAATCATACTACATACCTTGTTTTTGACGTAGCACCAAGTATGAAAGATATTCTCCCGCTGCACTTCTTCAACTTCTTTTGTTTGCAAACTTAGAAGTCTTCTTGACACCAACAATTCACCTTGAACAGCATATTCTTCATCATCCACGTCCTCCAATAGTGGCATAGAGTCAGTATCGGACTCGTCGTCAGTTTTGATCTCTCCATTACCCCTTATCACCATGACTCTTTTGTTCGGGTATTGACTTGCTATGTGACCCCTGCCTTGACATTTAAAACACTAAATGGCACGATTTCGAGAAGTGGAAGGGTCAGATTTATCTTGAATGCAATGATTGGTTGTCTCTTATTTTGGCTCGAATTTAAGTTTTGCAGCTGGTTTCTCCTCTTTCTTCACATGACTCGGTTTCCATGGGGAAAAACCCGAATTAAGGGATGCACGTGTACCACCCATCCTCTTGAGTTGTTGCTCCACCTTGATGGCCATGTGGACCATATCCTCTAATTCCACATAATGCTGCATTTCCACCCTATCATGAATTTCTTGCTTTAAGCCATTCAAGAACCTAGCCATAGTAGCCTCTTGGTCTTCTTCGATAGTTGCCCGGATCATAATAATCTCCATCTTTTGATGATAATCCTCCACACTCCGGTTACTTTATCGGAGCATTTGCAATTTATTGTATAACTCCCGGTGGTAATGGCCGGGCACAAATCGCTTCCTCATTATCATTTGCATCTCTTCCCACGTCTCTACCGGTCGTTTCCGATTTTGCCTCCTATTCAATACTAACTGATCCCACCAAACAATAGCATAGTCAGAAAACTCAATGGCAGCAAGTTTTATCTTCTTCATCTCAGAGTAGTTGTGGCAATTGAATACTAACTCCAACTTTTTCTCCCACTCAAGATAAATCTCGGGGTCGTTTCTTCCTTAAAACGCTAGAATTTTCATCTTAATACTATCCAAGTTGTTATCTTCCCGATTTCTATCTTCTCTAAACCGCCCTCCATATCTTCTATTACCAACAATTAAACCCCGATCTTCTTCTTCATCAAAACCAGCCCCGTAATACTCTCCATCTTCATATCTCACTCTCCGATATTGAACTATTTCCCTCCTATGCACCTTATGAGTATTTTGTGGCTGCTTCAAATGTGTATTCTCTATCCGATCAATCCACTCATGTACCTGCTCCAATTCTAACCTTATCACATCCTCATCTCACTCATCATGGCCTCCATGAGCAACTTTGGGTCAGCCATCTCTGTAGCACCTTCAGTGATGCTCTTTTCACTATTGTGAGATATGATTGCTGCAAATCAAAGTTAGAAAACAAAAAAAAGGAAAAAGATCTCACACACTCCCTCACGTGTTTCACTCAAAGAATGATTCACTCTATTCTACTCGTATTTCACTCAGTATAATCGGCTTTTACCCTCTAATATGATCACCACTCTTGCCTATTTCCACTCGATAATCCTCTTTTAGTTCTTTTGAAACTATTCGAACAATATTCAAAATTCCAGTAACAATTCACCAAGAACTCACCAAGAGAATTCAGATTCAAAAGGTATGAAAACAAGGGATACGGGTGATTAGATTTTCAAAGCACAATTCAGCAAAACTTCCACGAAAATTTTTGGTCATTGGGGTGAGGTGATTTTCAGGCTTATTGGAAACAAACGAAAAAAGAATCTTTTTACTCTTTTTTTTTTGGACCTTTTTTTTTCGGACCCCTTTTTTTCAGAGCTTTTTTTTACGGAACCCTTTTTTTATGATCAGATTCTTTCTTTCGTTAATAACAGAAAAAGATTTCGAAACAGATTACGATCAGAATGGGGACCTAGGGATAGACCAATTTGGTCACAATAAATTCGGCCAGATAAGAAAAAATGAAACTAAATTTAAATGGGATGGCAAACCTAAGACGAGAAAATCCTTGGCTCTGATACCAAATAATGCAAACTCCATCAAGAATAACGAGACCCGTAAAATAAGAGGAAAAATCCAAGAACGTCCTCGATCAGGTTTGGATGGGAGATCTCGACCCGTTGCTTCAACAAAAATAAGAATCTCAGTATAATTGACATCAACCGTTGTTTAATGCGAAGTAAGAATCTTGGTATGAGGAAAACGCCACAAACGGTAGTGGAAAGCCATTTGATAAGTCGATGATGAACGTCACGGAAGAATTTCAATAAGTTCGAATAGTCTTTCAAAGAACCAATGAGAATAAACTCACCAATTATTTGTAAACTGTCTCCCTTCTGTCCATTAGACGCCTATTTATAGGGTAAAAAATACAAAGAAAGTTCCTACAATGAAAGTTCAAGAAATAAAAATAAAACAAAAGGAAACAATCAGCCCCTTAATTTGGTTGATCAATATAAGAAAAGTTTTAGAAATAGAAACAAAACAAAAGGAAAAAATCAGCCCCTTAATTGGGCTGATCAATATAAGGAAAGTTCTAGAAATAAAACAAAAGGAAACAATCAGATTTGACCGGATTCTTCTAATAGTTGAATCATGTTGATGCATTTTTGTTGAACACGTGAACCATTCTCAATGGGCCTCCACAAATTTGCTTGAGCCCAAACCTCTTGAATCTGCCCATTAAGTGCATGTTTGAATTTCTTTTCTCGTGCTCTTATAACCGGCCCAATTGGAACTTGAACTGGCTCCTTTGTAGTCATGCTATTATTTGCATTATTCTTTCTTTTAGATTGATCCTTCATGTAGTCAGTCAAGTAATATGGAGCTAGCATACCTCCTTCTATCCTTACTTCTATTGGGATTGAGTGAATGTAAGGGTATTCTAATCTTCGTTCTACCAGGACTATTCTCTATCTTTCTATTGTCCTCTTGTGGGTTTATAACAATAAGGAGAGATCAACAACTAATACCTATCTTTCTATATATGCATTGCCGCTTTCGCTGTGTAGAAGATATTGGATGAAAAGAGGTTGGCCCTTCTCCCATTCCTTCCTTAAGGCCTTAATAAATAAGAAAAAACTTCTCACTGTTCTCTCATCTTTGAATCTTAAAGCACATCTGAGAGTGCGTGCATCATACAAGCTCATGAAGATTAGTTAGTGACTTCGCTTCCCCTGTGAATCTTACTAATCAGTAGCGGATTACCTAATTAGTAGAAGAAGGCCTAGGGGTGCGGTCAATTTATCTTGCCTTGGGATTGAGGTCAAGACTAGAAACTCATAGACTACTCTTTTAGGTTATCTTATCTTAGGACCTAGGTTCTTTGTTAGCACCTTCTCGCACCCCTAAGTACAAAGAAGACAGATCTTAGGTATAGCCTAACAAATCCGACACCGACTTTATATAGATTATATTACCAGAAAATCTAAGCACTCTTGGTCACAGATAGCAGCTCCTGATAAACAGCTTGGCTAGGCACGATTGTAGATAGACATAAATGGGGCGTGAAGCCGCTTGCCTTGTGAGCTCCCCAAAGAGGAAAGGGAGGATGCTTTTGCACAAGAACAAAGGTGGAGTCATAGGGGATTGCTTGAGGAAGGCTGACATACCATTCCAAAAGAATGGAGTAGAGGCACCGTTAAGATAGATGTATACATACAAGAAAGCAGCATACATAGAATAGTTGTTACGATGACCCATAACGCCATCTCAAGTGGCTATGTGTCTTATTGCATTGGATTACTTCAAAAAGATGCTTTGTAAAGCTCCCGTGCCTGTAGGCACAGATACAATGCTTGGGATGTTAGCGTTTTACTTGAATTTCGCATGAGTCTCATCTTGTTTTAATGGAAACCTTATTCAAAGGAGGCACCTGTACCAACAAAGACCACTTTTTCAAGTAGACCGAGAGGCTATAATAGCAATGGAGATGGGTAGCATGAAATACATGCAACTACGCCTATGAACTTGAACAGCCTTTCCGCATTCCTTTCATCTGCTCTAGGCAACTTTCTCTCTTATCTTAAGATATTCTATATCGAGTTACCGTCGCATCATTAGGAAGCACCGGTTATGGAGCTTTTTAAGCAAGAGCATCTGATTGAACAAAAACCATTCTTGAACAACAACTATAGCACCAGCTTCCCTTTGATCTGACTAATCTTTTTCACTTTCCTAGATTATTAGATGCGGATTACCAATCCGTGGGATAATAGCCCGTCACTTACCTGAAAACCAATAGTGGAACATGCCCAGAATCTATTGTGCTAGAATCTCCTCTTCTCTTTGCAATTGAAGATGAAGAAACTCTAGGTGGAAGGTTCAAGACAGAAGCAAAGGAAATAGAATAAGATAAGATGCCATAGAATGGAATGGATGGACATCTGAGATTTATTTTCCAACGAATGCCTGATTTAACTCCATGAGAATGGAACTTATACCTAGTATGCTATTCACTAGCTGAGGCACTAGAGATCTTGTTTTCCTGCTTTAAGAGAGGCACCCTGGCATGGATTCCTAAAGGCTGACGAGTCTAGTTTCTTCATTCCCTTACCTATCTGCCTGTTCTATTCCGAAAGGCTAAAGACCAATTGTCAGACTTACGACTATTTAGAGAATTACATCTCAAATAGGATTTGGCTATGCCCTATGAGTGGTGTCAACTAACTATTGATTCTTCCTCCTACGCCTCTTAGAGAAACTATGTCATGGTATTCCCACATTGGTCTATAAATTCCTTTTCCATAAGAGGCAATAGCTTAATCAGGTAATCCCCAAAAGGAAATAAAAGAAAATAAAGAAGGTAATCTAGTGAAAAAAGGCAAGACAAAAAAGGGCAATTAGGTCCTTTCCTAACCCTAACGAGGACACGACTAGCTACTTTCTCTAAGGTGCAACCTTTTATGTTCATGTCCATCTCAGAGCCTATCCCATCACGGGGAAGAAGGACCTATTTACTTCAAAAAGAGCCTATCCGGGGCATGAATATCAACCCTCTTATTCTAGTTGTGTAATTTCTCATTTTGAATGCCAAATGCCGCAGGATCTGATCCAATATCCATGAAAGGAAAGGACATTTAGTCCGCTCTTAGGGGAATAAACGCTGTGAACGAATTCGTAGTAAGGATATCCCCCAAAAGGACAAATGCTATAGAATAGGCTTTGAATGCCCTCTTTGGATGAATAGGAACAGAATCCCCTTAAAAAAGTATTAGACTTCACCTATCTCTTGTTTTTGCTTAGTAACAATGGCCTGTCAAAGGATTACTCTATATTATGCATAACCCTCCCTCACAACACTTTCACTTGCAAAACCTATTTTTGTGGCATTATGACAGTTTCCTTCTCTCAAAACAAAGCCTGACCCAAACCCTTAGGACAAATTAGTTTGATGCACAGAACTTAACACTTGACGCTCCCTTATGAATTATAGTTTTTGAAAAATGAGTATGAAAACCCTATCCATTGCCTTACCAGACCAGGAAAGGGCTCTCTTGATTTGCTAGTTTGCTTTGTTCCTTATAGCACTATGTCAAGTTCTCTTTTCATTAGTCTCGGGTGAAGTATCTGCTATAAGCGAATCTTTCCGTTCGTTGGTAGATGGTGGCATACTTCCTTTTGGCCTATCCATATGCAACTTCTCATTCTAAAAAAGGAGAAAGGGCGATAGCTTTCAATAATCCTTCTCTCATTCGGAGGGGCTTTCTCTCCTCAAAGGCTCCCTTCAGAGTGAAAATTTCCCTGGCTAGTGCCTGCAAAGTGTAAGTATAGAGCTGGGTCCTCATTCCAGTGATTTTTATCTCCTTCTTGCAGGGACAAGAGAAAATGAAGATTGAAAGCATCGGCTAGGCCTTTCTTTCTTTGATTAATTTCCTGTTCAAAGACTGAACTAAGAACGAATCAGAGAAGGTTACCAAGTTGGGTAGAGGAATGTGTTGAAGGGAGCAAAAGTACTAAAATGAAGGATATGACTAAGTTTAGTTAGTTGTTTAGTTTTCTGAGCCCTCTTATTGTGTGTGCTAGGCTAACTAAGCTGATGGTCGTAGCCATGAGATCTTCTCCAAAGTGTATCAAAACACTAGAAAGTATGATACCACATCCTGCTTTAGGTTGTGTCAAACCTAGAGCCGACACCAATCAATCTGTGCCACTAATACCACCCAATACATAACCTCACAAGTATAAGCAAACGAGGAATAAGTCCCTGCTAGTATTGGTTGGTCTGACTTTATGAGACATATGATTGTGGTAAGTAAGAGAAACTCAATTTAGTGTAAGGGTGCAGCGTGAAGGCCCCCTCAAATTGCACCAGAAGCTGTAGGGTGTAGAGCCACTATATTCCATTGAGGAGAAGCTAAGGCTGTGGGATGCTCTTTTGAATCCCTTCGCTCATAAGGAGGGTCCTAGAGGGAAAGAGATTCTGCATGCCCCTTATCCCAAACTGATTGATAGAATCCATCCTAATAGAGCCTAGCTTGTTAGAAACCTCATCTCTGTATTCCATTCAAGAATCAAGCCTTGTTTGTCACATCTAGCTACTCGGATACGAAAGAAAGAGCATATCGGATGGTAGCATCGGTGTAAACTCCTATCTATCAGTTGCATCCTTAGGAACTACCAACTTAATAGGAAAGAAGAGAGCAAAGACAGAATAGAACTAATTAGATCTAGCTATGGTAGCTAGTCAAATGTAGGAGATAAGAAAGCTTTAAGACCACTTCCTTACTCAACTAGAATAGATAGAGGTTGGAAGGGAGCAAGTGAAGTATACATAACGAGCTAGTAAAGAGCTTCAGGAGATCAAAGAAAGAATGACTTCCTCACAAAGCATAAAGAAAAGTAAGGTATATAGCCAGACAAACGAGAGATGGATAGTTGAGGAGTCGTGTCCTCGCAGAAGCCAACCCACTTTCTCCTCTCTGAGAGTCCAACCTTACTTATGGAATTCCCTCCATATCTATATTAGGGCACTCGTGCGTCTTTCATTCCCTCTCTCGAATCTATGCCCGCCCTTTGCCCATACAGAGATGTGTTCACACGATGAAAGCTTTCTATAGTCACTAGGAAGAAATTGTCTATTTGACATATTGGCATTGGAATAATAGCATACAAGACTAGCCGTCCCCAATGGGGGATTCTTTCTCGGTCATCTGATGTTGGGAATTCACCTTCAAAGGAGAAACCTATGATCCATTATGTGTCATGACGTCTTTAGTTGATAAATCAAACCTAGAATGTTCTGCTTCAGATAGGATTTTTGTGCCCAATTAGTCAATGATGAACATTTTTGCCGACTCCAAAGTAGTTGATGACACAATAGATCTTTTAGTACGAGATTGTTGGCTTCGTTTCGAAGCTATTGAGTTATGTGATCAAACCATAAATGAGTAGGAAGATCTAGGCAATGACATCGTAACTGCACTAAATGAGTGAAGTGACGAGTGGGAAGGGGGTGCATACGTACCGTCAATTGGGATGTCAGATGCTTTTATATGTTTGTGATACTTTCTTAAGCACTCGACAATCGAATGACGAGAAGAAAGATCATAGTGAATTGATGGATTATAGCTATGATTTCATTTATGATCTACTCATATATAATATTGCCTGCTTGTGCTTTCTAACTGACTTACCATATTCCTTCTTTCTTCTAGTGGACGGACTCTCTTGCTTTGTTCCCTTTCTCTCTTTTGTGGAGCGTGCCTTATTCCTTATTCTGAGGGCTTTGTTTATTAACTTGCTTAATGCACAAGGGATCAAGAGAAGACTATTGAAGCGCTTGCATGCTTCCTTTAAGCTTGCTTTGGTTCCGGACTATTTTAATTCATCGATAAGACTTTCAAAACACAACTCTGTAGCTTGGTGCTGGCCTACCGCACTACTACTAACTTTCTTAACTCCCTTTCTTTTAAGTTTGAGGTTCTTCTTAAAGAGCCATACCAAAGTCTTATAGTATTTTTAATACTTTTTTTAATGAACTAAACAACTATAAGTACTTCCTTGCTTTGGTAAGGTATGGGAGCTGAAGGTTCTTTTCTTGAAGGAATCTAGGAAAATCACAACTAGACAAGAGAATCAGTGCTAGCCTTACCTCCTTCGGACCCCTCACTTACCTGACAATCATGAACTAGTAAGACGGACTGCCTTTGGAGCCGGTATTGTATATATACATGAAACTTTCTAATAACAACTCGCTATCCGTGCTTCCTTTCTATCACTACTCAAATTCTTAACTCCCTCCCTTGCTAGCTTGCTTCAGGCTGTGTTTCTATTCATGATTATAGGAGAAGAACTTCTTTGCTTCGGGCTTTGTTTATGAACTTTATTATTTAAGAATCACAAAACGCTTTCTGCTGGATTGGATGGAATAAAGGAGATTACTTGGTTTCTTGCTTGTGAGCATTAAGACTCTATATAAATAAGGTTAGACTTCTAGCTGGATTGAAGACTCTATTGAAGGTTGTTAGCATTATGGATTGCTTGAAGAAGCGAGCATTCCGTATCTTGTCTTTCTTTTCTTCCTGGCTTAGCTCCTTTACCTGGTAAACTACTAGAATGTAAGCAGAAATGCATAGGTTGTTGATAGGTGCCTATAAACTACTTAGTAAGTAGCAAGTCATAGAGAAAGTGTAGTCTCGGTTGGCAAGGATAGAGATTCGAAGAAATACTAAAAAAGATGATGTTGAGCATAAGAGTCAGGCTTGACCAACCCACCAAGCAACTACACTGATAGAACGGAATGAAACTTAAGATGAGGGTATGAAATAGATTTCATATCTTGCTGCACCCAGCTGGTCATAGGTCCATTACCTACGGGGGGGAGACCCCACCACACTTCTCCGACCCAATGTAACCCAGCCGCCTTATTTTAGTGTAATGACATGGCTCAGTCTATGGAGATACAAAGGGGGATATCTCCAGGGCCATGTATTTGAGAGGGGCATGGCTCTTTTGACTTTTCATGGTAGTAGTGTGGTGCTTGCCCCTTCTCCTACAAAGAAACTTGCAAGGCCAACTCCATTTGTAATTCATTCAATTAGTCGCCTATCAAAAAAATGAGTTAGTTTGGCTAATCCTCTTATCTTCCTAGTTAAGGATGTTGCATAAATAGCATCTGACTTCGGGGCCTTCAAAATAGGTTTTATCCACTCCGCATATGGAAATTGATCAATGTGTTGTCCAATCACATCGGAGGGTGTACAGTTAGGCATCTCCCCAGCCTTTGAACATGGTCGAATAGAACATTAGTTTGGACATACTTAGCACTTAGATCATTGGTTTCTTCATAGCATTGCTTATCTCCTACTCAATCGAGATTGAAAACTTTGATTCGAGCGGCTTGAAATGTCGAATTTTAGTTCGGCCTTTGAAGCATCAGTATATTTCGCCTTCTTTAAGATCTCACTTCGCGATAGAGTTTTGCCGTCGCTTTGCTTTGTGGCTGTGACGCCCACCTAACTTGGCTATCTTGAGCTTTAGAATCATCTCATTCCTTCCAAGTAAGTTCGCCCACCCCCTCGGTGAAGTCTTTCAATGCTTTCTTGCTTAGCTTGCTAGCTGGCTCTAAACCCATCGTACTTGGCTACTAGAAAAAGCCTTCCTTTTCTTTTGTTTTGCTTTCTTTCTTCTGTCTACCCTTCGCCTAGCGGCTAAGCTCTTCGCCCCTTCCTATTCAAATTCGTCCATTGAGCCAATAGTAAAATGGTTTCATCGAACTGGAATCCACTATCGTATAGAGAAGTGGCTTTTGTATTTCCATCTCTTTATCCTTGTTGGTGAAGTGGCATTCTCTTTCTCTTCAATTATAGGAAGTGAGGATGCCCTAGCTTGGTACATATCTTTTGAATCTGAGCTGGCTTGTTGAGCTTGCCTCTTATCGTATTCCGTTGACCTGTGATTCAATGGACTGACTATATATGTCTAGTTTAGAAGTAGATACAGAAGGCTTGGTAGGGCCGATGATGGCTCATCTAATTCCGTGCTATGCTTTTTAAAATCCCGCTCAATCACGTCAATAAAGATAAGATAGTTAGTTTTCCTCGCCGGCTAGGGACGCACCCCTTTATCTAACATCAAATTCACTAATAGTGATCGATTAATGATGGCGGGTGAACTCGTTCTCCGATGAGAGTTTCCTGTTTTCAAGCCAGTCAGACCTACGACATTCGCTTGCTGGATTGGTTGGGATATAGGTCGGTGTCATGGGAAGAAGGTGAATCAATGGTAGAACAAGGGCTTCTTTCCCTCTTGTCGATTGGTTTAGTTGAACTCAACTGGGTATGTCTTTCGCAAAGTAAAGTGATTGTATAATAGAAATAGAAGATCAAGCTCATAAATTCAATGAGATCAGGTGCTATTACACTCTCTCCCAATGTCATATGGAGTGGTTGGTGAATCTTTAACATTCAAATAGGTAGCTCATTTCATGATGAGAGATATAAGATCCAGTTAGAACGAAAGCGGGATTCAGAGTGGGTACCTCTTTCTGGCTGCTTGGTTTATGCAAGAATAGAGTGCGGCTAGAAGCGGAGATTCTTCATCTTTTTCTCTCCTTGACAATCCAACAAGCTTTTAGTTGGCCTGCGTGAAGGTTGTTTTGGTATAGCCAAATCCGCTTTAAGTATCATGGGATAGAGAGAGGTTTTCGGTTCAGTAGATTCTAACTCATCTAAGATGGTTTAAGAATCTCTCTCTTCCGTTGCTGACTTCCCCCGGAACCCAATGGTCAATCAATCCCTTACTTCGGTTCTCTCGGCATCAAATTAAGAAGTGATCCTGACCGAATCACTCAATTGGGTCATCAATGATGGCATGGCGAGGAACCCATCTTCTTCACAATCAGAAATATATCTTGAACATCATAGGATCTTATAGTCTGAATCGTAGCTTGCTTCTTTCATTCCTTTATCTTCTGAAGAACGGTTCGCTCCTCCATTTTTGGGTAAGCAGTCTCACTCCTCTCTTGATAGTCGAGCGATTTCACTCGTTATCTCAACCCTCGCTTAGTTGCAAGATCAGATTTTGAATCTCAGTTTGCATTGGCAGGTTCAAGGCAAAACTACAGACGATGATGAATCAAAGGCAAAGGGTCAATTCACATCGAGGGATGAGTCTCAGGACCACTCTGACATCTAACACCACGAAAAGAGCATCAAGTGACTCGAGCATAGTGGGAGGAGACACATATAGATGTAGACCATAGCGACAGGTGAAAACTAGCCCATCCTTGCTATCCAAATTCCCTCGTTTTCCATCCCAAGCGAGAACATTAGATCATGGATTAGCATGAGTAGTGGAAAGAGGCTATCGGAGGCCCTTCACACGGCTAGACCGAGAATGGAGCATTCAGGCAGAGGCTATCGGAATTTTTCCAAGCCCAGCTCCTCAACCAAAGGCTTCCTTTACGAGTCACAGGGCTAAATGAGGAGCGCATTCACGAGCACTAGCTTTCCTGGCTTGGGGGAGTACTGAATGAAGTAAGCTATCCCACTAATGCAATTCGATGCTTCCTGCGTCGAAGGAAAGTATGGTAAATCAGTCATCCCTCAACGCCCCTTCTCGAGACACGCTTTCTTAGTTCCTTTGCCTTCTCCTTTTTTATGCCATCTCTAATTTTCCCTTAGATGTCACTTCCTCTATCAAGTCAAAGAGTGACTATTCACCATCAGGAAAGACAGTAAGCCAAGGGAAGGAAGAATTGAACTTCTAAGCTAGGAAATAGGCTGGAGAAGGAAATGAGGGTACTTATAGCACTAGTCTCGTATAAGGGACATAGACAGAATATGATGCATACGGAACTGAAATCGATGTCATAGAAGGAACTGCTAGAGGTATTTAATTTGCTGTGAAAGAATCTATCTATTTGGACATCTGATATTTATTTTTAAAAGAATGACACTAATTCCTCAATAGGAACTTCACTCAGACTTGACTGACAGCAGGAATGAGAACTTTAGGCTTGAGTAAGAATTATACCCTCCTCTCTAGCCTTTAACGTCTGATTTGCCCTTTATGTAAGAAAAACAGAGGAAGCTCTCTAGAATAAAAAGAGAGAAGGGGGAGAGCTGACTTTCCTTATATCCATATAGAAGGAGCGGAAGCGGTGAAAGAAGAAGCCCTCTTGTGCGATACCACCCCTCAGTTCAGTAAGGGCCTTCCATAAGCAAGCACGAAAGAAAAGAAGGAAACCAGGAGAAGCAGTGAAGAAAGAGCTCGGGTGTAACTAGCAAAAAAATGCACTCAACCATAGGGTAGCAACTAAAGAAAGATGGTTGTCTAGTATATAAGGGCAGGTTCTGGAATCAGTCAGTCAAATGTGGAGAGGTAAAACTGAAGTAATAAAATTATGGTAATGAATGAAGCTTTCTATTCTGTCTATTTGGCAGAATCTGACTCAGGGCTTGCCTAGGGGAAGGATTTTTCATTTTCTTGCCTATCTTTCATGGTGAACCAATCGATGGATTTCCATCATAGTAACCTGAACTTTCTAAATAGATTAGATTATTCTTCCTTTCCCCCTAACTGAGAATAACCTTCTAGTGGGGTTGATTGCCCCATCCATCTCCTACTGCTTTAGTTTTAGCCTTTTCACTCCCTGATCATAGATCACCCTCAATGCTCTTATTGTTTTTACCGGACTAGCGCTTTTTACTAGCTAGTCAATGAAAAGTTGGACATGTCTTCTTAGCGAACTCTTCTGACTATTTTACCTGAGATCACTACTTGCTCAACCTTGCTTGTAAGAGCAAGTATGTAAACAACTTGCTCTCAAGCATATCGCATGAGCGGAGCAGTAAATGAAGTGAACGAATCAAGCAATCATCCAATCTCTTCTTTTTCTTTTTGACATCACATTCCAAAATTCCTGCCTCATTTCGCTAAGCCGCCTCCCGTCAGAGAACAAGAACAAAACAATGCATTTCCTTCTATAGGCGACCACTTGGGGATCAGAAACCAGTGCCGACAGCTATGAGAGTATTTGCCAAAGTAGGTAGCTATGACAATTGCCCGCTTAACCAAAGCTCCCAAACCTGGAGGATTCCCCGAGGGTTGATTTAAATTTGAATTTGAGTGGTCTGGTTCTACCTCACGACTGCAAATCGCTCACCTGCAAACGAGTTCCCGATTGCTTAACCAAATATATAAAATATAGTATTTTTTGACTCCGTTGGTTAGTTCAAATATGGAATGGAATGGCCTAGTATATAACTACTGAATACTATTGATGTTGGTAGAAAACGAATTTGGGTTAGCTAATTAACCTGGCCGAAAGACAAGGTTCATAGGTTCGTGCAACTGCTATTGACTTAGAGCTCACATATCTACTTGATGCTCCCAAAAGTATGAGACAGCAGTGGCTGGGCAAGCGAAGTAGGCTTAGATTAGAGGGAGGGGGGACTATGAACGTCCGTCCCATGAAGTGCCAGGGAACTATTGCATTCCTCCCGGGCTGGGCTCTTGCATGTCCAGGGTCCGATCAGATCAACCAGCGACCGATTTACGGAACAAGGAGTTAAATAAGGGCCAGGAGATTAATGAAAGAACCGTCAGTGTTGTGTTCAACTCCACGGTTGGAAGGATTGCTTTCTGTTGTGTATCCTTCCCCTCTCTCTCTTCTCTTAGCAAAGTAGGCTAAAGTCAAATTTTTGGCTTGCTACAAGCTGGGCTCAGGGATTGCAATCAGTTGCTTCCCCTGTAGTTGTCAGCTCGTTCTTGACAGATCCGGTCAGGTGTTCATAATCTGGAGTAAAAGGATTCAAACCTTTTCATGCCAGTAGCAAAAACTAATGTCTTACCACTTGGTTATACTCCATACGGCTTGTTTTGGACACTAGAATGGGGAGAGGGGGAAGGGAGAAGCAGGGCTCGAAGAAGAAAATGAGCTGTACAAAGACGCGGGGATATAGCAAGTAAGCAGCGACAGTTCTCCCTTTAGGACCAACTACAACAAGCTCGCGACGCAGAGAGACACAAAGGGTAAGCTCTCTGCTCTATTTACTTGCAATGCCATGCCTATCAAAGTTGGCGAACGCTTCTGTAACCTTAGACTCGTTATACTGTTCGACTGAACTCGTTGGCTCTGCGTCCACCGAAAGTCGGTAAGCTTCGTCACTGTCAACATTTGGTACTCTCTCGATAGCTTCAATAGTTCACTGCAAGCCTTTGGTGTAATGAACCGCAAGCACTTAAGAAAGAAAGACATAATAAGAAAGGGTTAGTTAAGAACTATTGACTGTAAACCATAGCAGTTACAATCACTCAATGGGGATGTTCGCCTTTGGAATGAAGATGGATGGAACATGAACTTGAGCCGAGAACTGATGAAATTCGGGAAAAAGATGGAACTAGTCAATATACTGGGGGGTGAGACTTGACCGTGACTTTTTTGGGCGGTAGGGGTCTCGGTGTGATGGCTACTGCTCTGGTATGTACTGTTTAAAGCTTTGTACAGCTTTAAGTGTGATGGCTACTATTTCGGTATGTACTATTTATTCTGAACTATTATTAAGTAGATTGCACTTACTTTTGTGTGTTAGGTAAACTCTGTTTATTTTATTTTGTGTAAATTTATTTCCGAAAGTTTCTTTAAAAAAATCATAAAAATACAAAAAAAATCCCTAAAAATAAAAAACGTCACTGTAGAAAAGTCGTCACTGTAGCAAAAAACCCGAAAAAATCAAGTAAAAATCAGAAAATTTGGGAAAGTTAGGAAAAGCATTTTTAACACGTACATGGTGACAAATTAACTATAACTCTGACCTCTATTCTCTCACAACCTACATGATTACTGTCCTAGTTACACTCTAAGTGTCCCCTGCTAGATTTAAGTAACCTTAAAGCACAGATTCCTGAGCGTAACCTTTATTGCCGCGGTAGGCGTTTGTAGGGTGATCTTCAGAAGGTGCTTTTAGGCACATAGGCTACTCAGAGTTAGTTACCCACCAACATCTTAGATGGCTACCAACGTAGTGTGTAAGTGCAAGATATGTAGAGCGGATTGTAGTAAATACGACATCATGTATAATGATATATATGATATGATAAACACTCCAAGATATTCCAAAAAAAAAATTTGATGAGGTAGTTCTCTAAATAGAAAAATTAAAAGAACATAGTAAAAATCCCAACATAACTTTAAAATCCAAAGAAAATTTAATTCAATAACTTGAAAAGGTTTATAAAAAATTTAAGGGTCTACAAGTCATTTTGGATATAAGCCGAACTAGGAAGAAGTCAAACCTAATATCATAAACACAAAAAGTATAGAAGACGAAAAGACGAATAGAGAAAATAATGTTAGTATTCCAGTAAGAAGGGGAGAAGATTGTTAAGAAGAAATCATCTTAAGTTCTGAGGAACTTTCGGACCAAGTAGAAGAGAAAAATGGATGTAACAACCAATCACAAGTCAGTAACCAAGAAAATAACAATGGAGCATTGAAGATGTTAATAATAACCAAAGTGGCCCCTCACAAACTGAAAATCTAATGAGGAATAATTGCTGAGGAGGTAATTATGAGGAAGAGAGAATAAATGAAGAATTCATCTTAAATTCTGAAGAATCTTTTGACAAAGAAGAAGAGTGTATTATAGGATACGATGAAATAATTTCTGTTCCAAAACAAATAAAGAAAGTAGTAGGGAAGTTAGATCAAATTGACGGTATAGAACAGAAAAAACCAAGTCAACCAACCAATATGCAAGTCAAATAAGAATACGACTAAATAGTTCAGATAATTAATTGTTGTAAATAGTTGCATAGGGATCAAAATAGCACTATTCAAGAGAAAGATTATCTAGTGAATAGGATATAAGAGACGTACCTCCAGTATAAAATTTGTTACACCATTTCGATTTTAACCCTGGGATATACAACTTGAATATGGATCTAAAAAATGTAAGTATCACAAATTCAATGGTTGAAGATTGCGGAATGGCTACAGATGTTGAGTACAGGACAAAATCTAAAGAAAATACAAATTTGACAATAAGCTGAAATATGTTAGGGAAGATAATAAATCCACAAAAAACTTAAGTGATTTAAAAATGGAAAGAAACATGAGGGTTGATGATTTAATAAAAAGGAGTGTATCCCAAGGAGGAACCTATCTAGATTTGTCCAATGTACGTTTCAAGGATAAACAAAAGGATATAGACGACTGGGCATAATCCCTAGCCGTCGTAATCACAAATCATGAAGGATCATGGGACAATGAAAGATTTGTCAATTACATTATGGGAACACTACAAGGAGATGTTTTGCAAAGGATGAAATTCGGAAGAAGGAAAAAGTAAATGAAAGGAATGGGAGAAAGCGATAAGTTCGCTAGTTTTGAAAAAATCCTCATTGAGTTCATAAAAATCATCAAAGAAAATTTACGTGGGTTCATAGATGATAGAGCTAAAAAAGAAGAGGTTCTATATGCACTGTCCAAAATTGAATTATGTGAGATATGTGAATTCGAAGAATACTGCGAAACATTCTCAAAATACTTTTACGAATTGGAATACGATAAGGCAAAAAACTGACTTGATCCGTTCTTTCATAAGCTCCCAAGTTCATGGGATACTAAAACACAAAACAGATACCTAGATTACCTAAAACAAAACAAGAAAGAGGATAATCTAAGACACTATATTCACTATGTTCTTAATATAAAAACTTATAAAGAAATGAAAAATATAATCAGTAGTTTTGCTAAAGTGAGAAAATACTATGGGAAGATAAATGGCAAGAAATGGAAAAAAGAAATCAAGAAAAAACCAAAATCATTTGAGAAGAAATAAAAAATAAGAGACAACAGCAGAGCCTGTTAGAACTGTTGAACGTTAAAAATAATTTTCTAAAGAAATTGACTAAGCAAGAAGTACCAGATAAAAATAGAGGCTTCATCTGTATGGACGAAAAATTAGGAGCCTACATTGGGAAAGAAATCTTCCCTCTTGATATAGTGCTGTGCGGATTTAAGAGCAATTCGGAGTTTGAGATAATCCCTATAATGAACAACGAGTCAGATATTATCACACTCTTAATGCCATGATTAGACAACATAATGTTAGGAAACACAGTTGGGAGAAAAACAGCCTTTAGTCCAGGATACATCAAAAAATAAATAAAAAATAATAGTAAATTCTTAATGAAGGAAGATGTTAGTGATATATCAATCAAGTTTTTGAAGATGAGAAATATGGTGAGTAAGGAAAGGCTATAGCAAATAGTATCCCTATTTCAGTAGCATTTTTTGTAAACATAGGATACCAACCAAGTATCTACACAATACGGGATAAATGTTATAAACAGATATTCAATGAATCATGCAGCAGATATTACTACTCCTGTGAGGAGCTATATCACTTCAGAATCCATGCGTGACAGAAGAAACAAAAGTAATAAGCCAAGAAATTCCAGAGCTAAAGGGAGCCTGGGAATTACACCAAAGAATAAATCCTATGGTTGGAAATCATCACTCTTTTCAAGCAGCATATAAGGAAAGGATCAAAAGGAAGCTGCTCATCCTCACTGAATCGAGCAAAAATCTAGGATTATAGTTCAGGATCTTAGCAAAAGAAAATTTGCAGGTGTGCAGCATCTCAAGAAATGAGATGGTCACAAAAGTAGAAGTCGACAAGAATATCGATCTTCGTAGCGTTAAGAACCTTATCCAACAACAATATAAATGAGTGTTCAAATGTAAGCTATGCAGCAAACAATTTGCTTCATTCCAAGCACTCGGTGGCCACCGGACAAGCCATAGGAGGTCGAGGCCAGAAAAGCTACCTGATATAGGAAGGATGCTTAAAGTGCACAAGTGTTCCATCTGTGGAGTCGTGTTTATGAACGAGAAAGCACTTGTGGGGCACATGAGGACACATGGAACTAGAGATAGTCAAGAAAATCCTAGTGGCAAGAATGCTTTGTGTCTGGATCTGAGCTTGGGACCCTCTCGCTATGCCAACAACGTAAGACGACCTTGCATCTCTAGGTTTGGCAAAAATTTCAGCCTCTGGTAATTTTTACAACTTTCTGTAAGTATACGCATATAGAAATCTCATGTAATATAGCCTATTAAAAAAAAAGCAACGGAAAGAGGAATAGTTTGGCATTTAAGCCCAAACGAAATTCTTGACAACTTATCATACTGAGAGGAATAGCATGGCTAGTCCAACTCAAACGGCAGTTCGTAAAGGCAAGTCAAATATGTTGATAGCTGGGAATTTACTAAAAATCTCATATCCTTTGACAATTTCCGATGAAGTCTCTAGTTTCAACCATAGGCGACAAGATTATCTACAAAAGGAAAAAGCTTGACAGACAAAAGCAGCCTGATATGACAAAAATAGCCTAACATGACAAAATTAGAAAAGCAACTTCGTGATTAAAGAAGCAGGCCCCATCAAAAGTAATCTAAAGCTTCACAAAGAAGGAGCCTAAAGGCTTCACAAGAAAGGAACCCAAAGCTTCATCAAGAAGGAACCCTTATTCAAAAATACCTCACTTAACATCCGGCTCCAAAACTTCTGATGACGACGGGACATCAACAGTGATAATTCTAGACAATAACAAGGCATGAATAGTGAACAGAGTAAAGATTCTTGACAAAGACAACATATCAACAGTAAAGATTCCTGACAGCAAGATATCAACAGTGAAGATTCCTGACAATGGCAAGACATCAACAGTAAGATTCCTGAAAACAACACATCAACAGTGAAAATTCCTGATAATTACAAGATATCAACAGTGAAGATTCGTGATAAAAATTTCTACAGCAAGATTCTCAAGAGCCTTCTCATGCAAGGGAGGTCGTCTATAAAAGGGGCTTCCGAAGGATCGACAAGTCATCGGCAATCCACACCAACATATGCAATCTTCCACAACACCCTACGCTCCTCAATGCCTCTTTCTTCATCACCATCATCTCTCTCCCCTCATCCTCTCCCATTTGGTTTGCTTGCCGATCAAACCACCATCTACTTGTAGTTATCCACCACCTATATGTCTAATTAGTGTGTGCCTGAGTGTATTAGATTTTCGTTCTGCATTGGTATTAGTTGTGTATTACAATTCTGTATCAGAGCCCAGGCGTTCCTTTTCTGGGCGATAGGGGTCTGTAGTTTATACAAAGTTTTCGGTGTGATGGCTACTGTTTCGATATGTACTATTTATTCTGAACTATTATAAAGCAGATTGCACTTGCTTTTGTGTGTTAAGTAAGCTCTACATTTATTTTATTTTGTGTGAATTTATTTTCGAAAAATTCTAAAAAATTGCCAAAAAATGAAGTAAAAATAAAAAAAATTAACGGAACAAAATGATAAATATCTTATTATATTACGTACATACGAGAAAAAAGATACTTCCATGAGACGATACGATAAGGAAATGAAGGAAGTTGTAGGAAGGCTAGATCATATCGACGGATTAGGTACCATCTTAAAGCAAAAGAAATCTAATCAATAGATAAACATGATGCAAGTGGATAGAAAATACTCCAGAAAAGAGTATGACTCTATTGTGGAACTAATTAATTGTTGAAAGGAATTGTATAAAGATCCAAGTAATACTATTCAGGAGAGAGACTATCTAGTAAGTAAGATGCAAGAAACTTACCTTCAGAATGAAGAGTTGCTAAACCATTTTGAATTTGATCCTGAAATATATAACCTAGAAAGCGAAGAAGAAGAAGAAGAGTAAGATAATGCCACAAATTCAGATAACAAGACTAAAGAATGACTATGCATGATGAATACGAGTCTAAATACAAGAAAGGAATTGAATCTGATAGTAAGCTGATACATATTGGAGATTTAATAAGAAGAGAACATGAGGATTGATGATTTAATAAAAAAAAGTGTATCCTAAGAAGGAACCTATCTAGATCTGTCCAATATATATTTCTAGATAAACTAAAAGATATAGACGACTGGGTGCAATCCCTAGCCGTCGTAATCACAAATCTTGAAGGATCATGGGACAATAAAAGATTTAATAATTACATTATGGGAACATTACAAGGAGATATTTTGCAATGGATGAAACAATGGATAAATTTGGAAGAAGGAAAAAGTAAACGGAAGGAGTCGGGAGAAAGCGATAAGTTCACCAGTTTTGAAAAAAATCCTTGCTGATTTCATAAAAATCATCAAAGAAAATTCATGTGGGTTCATAGATGATGGAGCTCAAGAAGAAGAGTATACGATAAGATACAATTTTGCTCCAAAGGAAGCAATGGGAAAGTTATATCATATCGACACTTTAGAACAGAAAAAACCAAGTCAACAAATTAGTATGCAAGTCGAAAGAATATATTCCAAGCAAGAATACGACTCAATAGTTGAACTGGTTAATTGCTAGAAAGAGTTGTATAGGGATAAAATAGTATTATTCAAGAGAGAGACTATCTAGTGAATATGACACAGGAAACGTACCTCCAGTATAAAGATTTGTTACACCATTTCGAGTTTGATCCTAGGATATACAACTTGGATAAAGATCTAAAAATTGAGAGCATCACGAATTCAAGGAATAAAGACTGTAAGGAGACTGCACATGATGAATACAAGATAGAATCTGAAGAAAAAACCAATTCTGACAATAAGCTGATGTATGTTAGGAAAGGTAATAAATCTTCAAATAACTCGAGTGATTTACAAATAAAAGGAAATATGAGGATTAATGATTCTATGAGTGTGCCACAAGATAGAACTTATCTGGATTTGTCTAATGTACACTTTAAGGATAGACAAAAAAGCCATAAACAACTGGCACAGTCTCCAAAAATAATAATCACAAATCATGAGAAAATATGGAAAAAAGAATGATTTGTAAATCACATTTCAAGAACTCAGAAGAAGGAAAAGGAGAACAAAATGAATGGGTTGAAGATGACAAGTTTGCTAGGTTTAAAAATATCCCTACTGACTTTGTAAAAATCATAAAAGAAAATTTTTATATATCATTTTCAAAATACGAAAATGCACAAAACAAACATTTTTTCCATCTCAAAAAATTATTAAAAAGATCATACAAAAACTATACATAGTTCCTAGGACATAGGGTAGAACTTTTTAACAAAGAAAATATAATTCTTTGGTATTTAACTTTGTAGATGCACCCCAGAAAGTTCATGAGATTTGGGGACATTTATCTCAAGCAGTATGCGACATAAAGTAAAGAGTTATTCATAATCACTAAATTTCAGATAGATTTAATACAACAATATCCACTAGATAATTTGTGGAATTTAAGACTAGATCAGCCAAAAGAGAAGGTTAAAGTAATCAAAGCATTAACCTATTATTTTAAAGGTATCATACAGACACCCCAGTCATAGAATTTTATCTGTTATGTCATATTTAGAGGTCATCAAGTAGGAATTTACAGAAATTGGTATGCAGTGAGAAAGTTAGTCTCAAATTTTGATAATCCAATATTTAAAGGTTTTTATAGCGTTAAAAGAAGCTATAGAATATGCTAGAAATAATTCCAAATTCCTGGTATTTTGATCAAAGTCTTATGGAATTTATGAATAGCCAACAGAGTTCAAGTGAATCTGAATTATTAACACAGTGTAAAGATTGTCAAGTTATTATGAAGCATTTTAAAATTTTAAAAAAATAAAAGGATAAATTAGTTTAAAATCTCAGTAAACAAACACAGATAATAGAGAGCCTACAGAAAGAAAATGAGAGCCTAAAAAATATGAGAGAAAAAGAAAGAGAAGAGTGCCTCACAAAGAAGAGTAAAAAAGAATGGAGTATAAGATATACAAATGAGAGCCTCCAACATATGAGAAATACAGAAGCTATGCAAGCCAGATTTTCTTTAAAACAAGTGAAGAATTATCTATTCATCCAGAAGATGTCAGACAAAGCATTCACTACAAAGTTCAAGATAATTTCTATAGAAAAGCTAAAGACATGCAACAGATACTCAAAGAATCCAACAAGGAGAAAGAAGATGCAGAGGAGTAGCTGTAGACCAAGTGATATACTATGCCAACATAGATGCATCAACATCAATTCAGATTGCAGTATTATAGACCCTTCACAACCAAAATGAAAATGTGAGTTAGACTATGCCATTTACAGACTAATATACAATTAAGCCAAATAAAAATAGAGAAACTTCATGAAACAGACTATAGCTTGAAAGACTACCTAGATATGGGATTTGTTTCACAGATAATTATCGGTCATCCAGATCATGCAGAATTACTTCCAAATTGTTGAGTATTTCCAGTCTCAGAAGCTTTTACAGATAAGGAGTCACAAATCAAGATAGAATTTGACTCCATAATAACATAATATATTAAGGAGTATGGTATCCTACAAAGCATAGTGCATCGATTACACATAGGTTAGTCCATCCTCTACATCTAGATACACAAGCAAGAGGAGTAATATGTGACAGAAAGATTCCAAGGCAGATCAGGCACTGGAGAGCAAAATACATAGCATATAAATTCAATTGGCAAAAAAACAATGCAAATAGATTCAGATTAGCCATAGCAATAGAAATCTACAGAGTCTATGTAGATAAAAAGATTATTTGTAACGTCCCTAAGATTGTCAGATCAGGTCATGAAAAATTAATTCAATACTACAGACAAAAGAAAATAGTAGAAGACAAAGTACTTCAAAAGGACATGGTAGAATGGGAAGAATATATACCTCCAGATCTACTGAGACACATGGGAAAAGAGGGCATACAAAATCTTGACAACCTGATGAAAGGTTAAGCAACCAGTCAAAATCAACAAGACATCAACAGTAGAGATTCCTGATAGTGACATCAACAGTGAAGATTCCTGACAACGACAAGACATCAACAGTAAAAATTTCTGACAATGACAAGACATAAACAGTAAAGATTCGTGACAAAGACTTTTATAGCAAGATTCTCAAGAGGATTCTCATACAAAGGAGGTCGTCTATAAAAGGGGCTTCCGAAGGATCGACAAGGCATCGACAATCCACACCAACATAACCAATTGTCCACAACACCCTAAGCTCCTCAATGCCTCCTTTCTTCATCACCATCCTCTCTCTCCCTCTCATCCTCTCTCATCTGGTTTGCCTGTCGATCAAATCACCATCCATTTATAGTTCTCCACCACCTAAATGTATAATTAAGTGTGCCTGACTGCATTAGCTTTTCATTCTATATTAGTGTGTGACAGTAGTAGTGGTATTTTTTGTATTTATGGTATCTGAAAAGTCTAGGTGTGTGTTCTGATGCGTAGAATTTAAGCTAATACAGACCCCTACCACATTCACTTCTAGTATCAGAGTTCGGGGGTTCCTTTTTTGAGCGGTGGGGGTCGACAGTCTGTACAAAGCTTTCGGTGTGATGACTACTGTTCAGGTATGTACTGTTTATTCTGAACTATTATAAATTGTACTTGTTTTTATGTGTTAGGTAAGCTCTATGTTTATTTTATTTTGTGTAAATTTATTTCCAAAAAATTCTTAAAAAATCAAAAAAATTCGAAAAAATTTCCAAAAAATAAAAAAAATCACTGTAGAAAAGTCGTCACTATAGCAATACTGTAAAAAAAACCCAAAAAAATAAGTAAAAATTAGAAAAATTGGAAAAGTTTGGAGAAGCATTTTTAGCACATACGTGGTAACAAATTGACTTTAACTCCGATCGCTATTCTCTCACAACCTGCATGATTACTATCCTAGTTACACTCAAAGTGTTCCCTGCTAAATTTGAGTAACCTTACTAGATTTGAGTAAATTTAAAGCCCAGATTCCTGAGCGTAACCTTTGTTGCCATGGTAAGCGTTTGTAGAGTGATCCTCAAGAGATGATTTTAGGCATCGTAAGCTACTTAGAGATAGTTAACCCACGACATCTTAGATGGCTACCGATATAGTGTGCAAGTGCGAGATATGTAGAGAGGATTGTAGTAAATACGATATCATGTATAATGATATATATGATATTATGAACACTCCAAGATATTCCCAAAAAAATTCGATGAGGTAGTTCTCTAAGTAGAAAGATTAAAAGAACAAGTAAAAATCACGACATATCCTTAGAATCTAAAGAAAATTTAATTCAACAACTCATAAAAGTCTATAAAAATTTAAGGGTCTACTAAGTCATTTTGGATATAAGCCGAACCAAAAAGAAGCCGAATCTAATATCATAAAAACTAAAGAGGAGGAAAGGCGAACAAAGAAAATGATGGTAGTATTTAAGTAAAAATGATGGTAGTATTTAAGTAGAAAATGGAACTGACTATGAAGAAATCATCCCGAGTTCTGAGGAACTTTCGGACCAAGTGAAAGAGTATACGATAAGAAACGATGAAATAATTTCTATTCTAGAACAAGTAAAAAAGATAAAGAAAGTAGGGGGGAAGTTAGATCATATTTTAGGAACTGGTTCAAAACAAAAGAGACCGAGTCAACAGATAAACATGATGCAAGTAGATAGAAAATACTCCATACTAGAATATGACTCAATTGTGAAATTAATTAATTGCTGGAAAAAATTGTATAGGGATCCAAGTAATACTATTCAGGAGAGAGACCATCTAGTAAATATGATGCAAAAAACTTATCTTCAGAATGAAGATTTGCTACCCCACTTTGAATTTGATCCTGAAAGCGAAGAAGAGCCAGATAACACCACAAATTCAGATTACGAGGACAACAGAATGACTATACACGATGAATACAAGTCTGAACACGAGAAAGGAATAGAATCTGAGAGTGAGCTGATACATATTGGAGAAGATAGCAAAACTATAGCAGATTTAAACAACCTACAAATAGGAGGGAAGATGAGAATTGATGATTTAATAAAAATGAGTGTATCCCAAGGAGGAACCTATCTAGGTTTGTCCAATGTACATTTCAAGGATAAACAAAAGGGTATAGACAACTGGATGCAATCACTAGCCGTCATAATCACAAATCATGAAGGATCATGGGACTGAAAGATTTGTCAATTACATAATGAGAACACTATAAGAAGATATTTTGCAATGGATAAAACAATAGATAAATTCGGAAGAAGGAAAAAGTAAACGGAAGGAGTGGAGAGAAAGCGATAAGTTTCTTAGTTTTGAAAAAATCCTCATTGATTTCATAAAAATCATCAAAGAAAATTTGTGGGTTCATGGATGATAGAGCTCAAGAAGAATATGTTCTATATGCGTTGTCTAAAATTGAATTATCCGAGATATGTGAATTTGAAGAATACTTCAGAACGTTCTCAAAATACTTTTGCAAATTGGAATACGATAAGGTAAAGAATTGGCTTGATCCTTTTTTCTACAAACTCTCTAGTCCATGGGATACCAAAACAAGAAACAGATACCCAGACTACTTAAAATGAATTGAGAAAAATGATAATTTGGGGCAACATATACACTTTGCGCTTAAAATAATACTGGTCGATTGTCTTAATATAAAATCCTACAAGAAAATGTAGAACACAATAAGTAACTCTCCTAAAAGAAGAAGGTGCTGTGAAAAAATAATTGGCGAAAAATGAAAAATAGAAAGTGAAAGAAGGCCAAAACCAACATTTAGAAGAAGAAGATTTCGATGGAAACCATGGATAAGAAGTAAAAGATTTGTCAGAAGCAATAAATACATTAGAAAAAGGGACGAGTCATCTGCTCAAAGGGACAAGAAGGGGTGCAGATACTTCGTATGCGATGAAGAAGGACATTTTGTTAGAGATTGCCCAAAGAAGGGAAAAAAGCTCAAAAATTGATAAAATATATGGAGGAACGAAAACTAGAAATTTGTTTGGGTGAAGATGTTGCCAACAGATATAATACTATATGAACTTGAAGTCGAAGATGATTCAGATGCCAAACTAGTTTTTATGATTAACGAAGAATCAGGTCCTATCACACCCCCAGCATTAGAACTGGATAGGATAACATTGGGAGATGTAGTTGGAAGAGAAACAGTTTTTAGCCCAGATGACATCGATAGGATGAAAAAATATCAACAAATAAAGAAAAAAGAAATATACAAAATTTCACGGTTCAATTTCTTTTCTAGAAGAATAATCGAAATTTTTAATGGAAATACAACAGCAAATCTGTCAGCCGGAGGAAGAGTAAACATCTCAATTTTTAGTCGAGAAACGGTACGAAGAAGGAAAAAGAAATACCTAGAAATTCATTATATCCACGTTAGTCTAATCCAAATTAATATCAATGCACTATTTAGGGCTGCATAGACATCCCTATGATAACATTTGTAATGGGCAATCAATTCACCAACTGCCAACAAGCACTAATTGGGGGTTTCCAATCTAATTTTGTAAATCAAACTGTATGGTTCCATATAAGACCCAACTATTTTATCTCTATATCAAACCCAAACATAATAGATACTGTACGACTAAAGATTAAGACTCAAGAAATGAACATAAAAACCAACTCGCACGATCTGGCCATAGAATATACAACAATTCATGAATTGACCCAAACCACAGAGGCAAGAACAGTTTCGAACCAAAGAGAAATAATCGAAATATTTAAACCAAAACATTTTGAAGAAGAAATAGAACCCCGACTAATGAATATAAAGGATCTCACGGTACTTAGACAGTGGTTTCTCGAAAATTTAATACAAACTCAAGATTCGAACGCTTCGGAGGGGTAGAAATACAAAGTTTCGGACACCCCTTATATATTAAAAATAATTCAAAGCAACCTTTACTAACAAAACGCAATAGTGAAAGGAAAATCAGAGAAGTAGCCAGGAGAGCTAATGCCACGGAGGAAATAAGAGAGCCGGTGTTGTCGCGACTGTTAGGAGAAGATCTAAAATTAAGCCTAAATATTAAGGAAATAGGCAAAAAACACAGTATACCTCTCATGCAAGGAGCAACATCTTGGCAAGAGGCTGTCAAGCTCAGTTATTAAAAGTAATTTTTTCATCTCGGCAAGAGGTTGTCAAGTTCAGATATAATTTTTCATAATTATGAACAAAACATTGTTCAGGAAAATCCGAAGAAATAAAAAGAAATAGTCATGTCAGAAAAGACAAAAAGAGAACAAACTCTTGAAAAGGCTAGACAGGCATTTCCCGAAGAAATCTTTTTGAGTATCAAAACAATGACGCTCGATCACAAAGAATATCAGAAGAATCTTATCAAAAAAATAAAACAGATATTATCTTGACCCGAAACAACTATCCAAAACCTTTTAAATTCATGAAAGAAGGAATATGGGATATCCAAGGAGTCGAATGGGAACTTGTAAGCCATTTGTGCTTCAGACTACAAGGAGAATAAGAATGGTGTAAACTACCAGTAATAATAAGGTTTTTCGCCCACAAACTAGACACAAGTATCAATTATAATCATTTGTTTACCTTCCAAATATTTAGCATGGTTGGGTGGAGAGAAGAGACAAAGTTTTTTCAACCATACCAAATATCGATACTCGGCTATCCTGAGCATTGGCAAAAATTCGACCCCAATTACAACATCGAAAGAGTCAACTATAATTTTTTCTGGTGCAGCAGTTTTATCGAGCTAGTTGACAAAGCAAGAAAACTTATCAAAAATATCTTCAACTATTCAATCATGACAGATGGAAGAAGAATAATCGCCACAAAGGAATATCGTGAAATATTTAGCTCTCCAAAAGGACGGAGCCACAAAGCAATGAAGCTACTACGGGATATAGCTTTCAATCAGAAAAGTTTAGATATCCCAACAGAATTCAAGTGGATAGCTGAACATCATATGTATATATAATCCTCTCCTGACTTCCAAAGCCCAACATCATATGTAAATATAATCCTCTCCTGACATCCACAGCCAAAATCAATAGCAAAGATTGCTGAAAACAATATCAACAGTAGAGATTTCTGACATTAACAGCGAATCAACAAGACTCAACTGTAGAGATTCCTGATGGCGACATCAAATGTGAAGGTTCCTGACAATAATAAGACGTCAACAGAGAAGATTCTTGACAACAAAAATATCAACAAAGGTTCCTGACAGCGACAAGACATCAACAGTGAAGATTCCTGACAACGACAAGACATCAACTGTGAAGATTCGTGATAGAGATTTCTACAGTGAGATTCTCAAGAGACTTCTCATACAAGGTAAGTAATGGGCTTCCTAAGTATCGGCAAGAGGGAAAGATGGGGTGGCTTGTTAGCGAGTTGCTGTGAGGAGGAGGAAAGAGAGAAAGGGGTGAAATCAAGATTTTCATTTTTTTTTCTTTTCAGGATTGATCTGAACAAGATCTTTTATTTTTTCTTTTCTTCTTTTTTTTATCTGACTTCTTTCTCTCACTCTTTCTTTTTCTCTTTTTTGTCAGATCTGAAAGGTTGTTTTGTTCTTTTCCTTTTCTTTTTTTCTAGATCTGAACAAATCTGTTTTTTTCTTTTCTTTTTTGTTTCTCACTTTTTCTCTCAAAAAATAAATAAAAATAAAGCAAAAATAAAATCAGAGAGAAGCTGAAGATGGAAAGGAGAGGATGTGGATGATAATTTAGGCTTTGAAACCAATTTGACACAGAACGGAAATGGATTAGGATTAGGGATTTAGGAATTTAGGATCTTTTGACAGAGTTGGAAAAGAACAAAGGGGTTTGGAAATCCACCGAGACGAATCTACTCCTACTCTCAATGAATCCATAAAGAGAGATTTTTTTGGAATACAACGAATCTACGTAGTTTTTCAAAATTCAATTCATTATTCAATACTTAATTGTCTACAAAATATTTCATACAAACCTTAGTTATAGAAAAATTCCAACAAAGAAAATTCTAATAGAATATAAAATCCTATCAAATAAAATCTTATCAAATCTGAATCAAACTAAATCAAACTAAATTATAAATCCTATCATATCTCAAAATCATCTCAAATAAAAAATTTGATCTCCATCAATTGGTATCAGAGCATGAATTTCATCCTCATCTCCACCTTCTTCCTTCCATCTTCATTTTTATTTTGAGAGAGAAAGTGAAAAAAATAAAGTTCAAACCTAAAGAGAAAAGAAAAGTAAAAAGAGAGATCTGTTCAGATTTTTAAAAAAATTCAAAAAATTAGAGAGAGAAAAAGTGAAAAAAATTCAAAAAAAGGAGAAGAAGAAAAATTAGATCTGAAGTTCCTTCCCTCTGATGGAAGCATATTAGGATTAGGTACTTAGAAATTTAGAGTTTTTGGACATATTTAGGAAAGAACAAAGGGTTTGAAAATCTACCTAGGCGAATCCATGTTCACTCTCAATGAATTCATAAGGAGAGATTTTTTTTTTTGGAACATAGAGAATCCACGCAGTTTCTCAAAAATCAATTCTTTATTCAATATTGAATTTCCTACAAAATATTTAGTACTGAGCTTATTTATAGGAGAGCCCTACAAATTAAAATCCTAATAGAATAAAAAATCCTATCAAATCATAATCAATTTAAATTAAACTAAATCAAATCCTATCAGATCACAAAATCATCTAAAATCAAAAGTCTGATCTCCATCAAATAATATATAAATTTTACATTATATATTGAAATTAATTAATACTTGATCATACTAAGTATCAAAATTGTTAGAAAAATTACTTAATTTTAGTAAATAGAATTGTAATACATATAAAATCCTATTTTCTTTTCTTGTTCAAAACGAACAAAAATCTCTTTGACAATTTGTTTTTCATTCATCTGATTTCATGGATTCAATTCAAAATAAATAAAAAATATATAAAAGAGGACAATTCACAATTCTTAGTTTCTATTCCAAGTTACAAACGGAATAACTTAAATATATAGATAGTACATAAAAGTTGATTGAATCTACAATGATACTAACCTAAGTAAAAAATTATTGATAATTCAAAGATTTATTTAAAAGCGCTCTTATTTTTCAGTTCTAATATTTCCTAAGCTATATTGAATCCTTGAATCTAGATCTAGACTATTCAACATGTATTGATTATTATTATTTCAAGTAAGCATTTACGGTAAAATCGGCAGAAACGTTGCTCTTAGGAAGCAGTGTTAGAGCATCTTAATTCGATCCCGTATGATGACATACTATAAAAAAGATACAATGGATCCTAGACTATATTTAATTTCCAATTTCCATACTAAATATATGAACTATTTTATTATTTCTGATCGCCTGAATGGGAGAAAAGAAATATCTTGTTCTTTCTTCCAAAATTTCTAATCTCTAGTGGACCTCTCGGTAGGATCTGAACTCAGATGAAGTTCTTGTTGAGGATAGAATATCAAGATCGTAGAGAGGAAGAAAGCAATACAACACAAGAACAAAAGAATTAACATGGTCGGCTGATCAAGTTCGACCTACGTCCATGGGAATAATGAGAGAAATATCTACTATGAGAAAAATATGTTACAAGAAAAGATACAAGTATCTCTCTACCTCTCGCATCTCTCATAATAATAGAAGTATATCTCTCAGCTAATTGCTCTCATCTCTCATATCACATACAAAACATATATATAGTGTTCCTATCCTAATCCTATTAAAATAGTACTATCACCATCTAATTGGTGTTCCAATCTAATTAGAAGTCTGATCTTTTAACCCAAGTCCAACTGCAACTCCTTGTAATCCTTGATTATATCTAAATACTTAACGGATGTGAGACATAAACCCAACAATCTCCACCTTGGTTCGTATCCGATGAGCCATGCATTTTGAAGAAACTCCGTTGTTCTCGCCATCCACTTCGCAGACATCCACTGCACGATCACCATGCTCCATTGACCAGAAACAATTTGTATAATTATTACTGCCTCTATACTTGAGCACTCATTATCACTAAATGATACTCTCCTCTGAGCACTCATGATCACTAAACCATACTCTCTTGAACACTCATGATTAGTACACCATACTCTTCACCAAGTGCTCATAATCACTACACCATGCTCCACCTTGGTCAAAACACCTGGACCTCCTGAGTACTCACAATCACTTATCATGTTGTGCATCACAGAAAAGTGATCGATATACCGTACTCTACCTTGATCCAAAAACTATGACCAATTCTAGAGACAAATGATTATATATTATCATGTGCTTTATCATGTCACGAAGTAAGCATATCCATTAACATGAAGTACCATGCCGTACTTTGTCATCGTACTATCAACCAACCATCAACCATCGATCATCTCAGTCAATATTGATCCCTCGATCATCGTCGATCACTGCTAGTCTGCACAAAATCTACTCTAAACAGTAGATTGTCCAATTCGCATTCACCACTATATCCAAAATGCTGAAAAACATAGAATTCGACTAATGGATCACCTTAATCAGACACTGATTTTTGATCCACGCTCCGATCAGGCATAACCGTCGATCTATGCCTCAGAATCTATCTTAGCTATCAGCCACTCCTTTTGGTTCGCATTGCTAGAGCCTCCGGTTGTGCACATCACCGGTTGAATCTGGCTATTTTTTTGCTTCTTCTTATTGTATTTTGCCTTGATACTTCTGTCAACCTCCTTGTCGACTCGACATCAGATCCACCATCTCGCGATCTCGATTTTGAATCCATAACCATAGCTCTGATACCATTTTTTGGGGATCGAATCCCCATCGAGATCGTAGAGAGGAAGAAAGCAATACAACAAAAGAACACAAGAATTAATATGGTTCTGCAAACGAACTTCGACCTATATCTGCAGGAACAATGAGAGAAATATCCACTATAAGAAAAATATGTTATAAGAAAAGATTCAAATATCTCTCTACCTCTCGCATATCTCATAATAATAGAAGCATATCTCTCAGCCAATTGCTCTCATCTCTTGTATCACATACAAGAGATATATAAATAGTATTCATATCCTAATTCTATTAAAATAGCACTATCACCATCTAATTGGTGTTCCAATCCAATTAGAACTCTAGTCTTCTAATCCAAGTCTAACTGGAACTTCTTGTGATCCTAGATCACATCTGAATACTCAATGGATGCGAAATACAAACTCAACAGTTCTGACTATCTGTCAAATGAAAAAGAATGAATTGATTATGTAGGGTTCCTAGGAAATTCTTCAATTTCTTTCGGAATAGATGATTAATAATCTGCTTCTCACATTTTACGAACAACCGGAACATTGAGAAAGATCCAAAAAAACATTTTAGGAATTGATCTGAGTCTATCTTTGTTCATTCCATTTGAAGAAAGGAATGATCTCAAAGAATCAATCTTTTTTTAGTTGCTGAATCTTTATTTGATCGATTAATATTTGATATTTGGAATTCTCATTTCGAATAGAATCAAAAAGATCTCTGAATTGATTAGAAGATCCTTTTGATTGCCTAGAATCCGTTACTTGAACGAAAATAGATCTTGTGGAATCATATTGAATATTTGACAATATATTTCGTACCCTACTAAAAAACTGATTCTTGTTTACCAACCACACATTGTCTAAGCAAATCAAATTCTCTCTCAATACATTCCTCAAAAAATCTGATTCATGCTTACTCTTCCCTAAACTAACGAAGATATATTGTTAGAATTGCCACTATGAAATTGGTAGATATGTCAAAAATAGGTCCAATTAAACCTATTTCTAATCCTAAATAGAATGCAATGATATAGGATCCATATGGAAATACAGTATCTATTTACATATGCTCAAATCAACCCTTCTCATAATAAGAATGTACATAACTTTATTTTGGCCTGTTACAATATGGAATGAACTTATAATCTGATAGTTGAGTCGATTCCATGATTATAAATTCATAACCCCAGCCCATTTTTGGTGGAATAACTCTACCAAATTATTTTATTCAGTTAGTAAGAGGGATATTAATAGGCCTAAAAGCTAAAAGAGAGTATCCTGAACAATTGCAAAAGTTGGGTTCATTGATATTTCTAGTGTAATAGATGCTATCACACATACAATCATACTTCATTCGATGGAATTGCTTAATCTCAAAGGTGATCTTTTGTAATTTCGCACATGAGGGGTTATTGCTTAGTTTTATCCAGTCATTAATAACTTGATACTCTTAGATAACAGTAGATGGAAACAACGCTCGTAAAGAGTTCTATTGAAACAAAGAAATATTAGTCTACCTACCATCCACATCAGAAAAAATAAAGTTTCTGGAAAAAATTGCAGAGGAGAAAGACTTTCTAGGGATAAGAGACATAGAGCCGAAGAGAGAGCTAAAAATGGATCTTTGTGTATAATTCTGCATAATCTCAGATGTTATCAAATCCAGTATGTAGACCAAATAACACAATGCGAGCAAAAGTTCCTACATCCATGGAGATATCGAAAAACATATAAGTTATCATGTTTGCATATCTATCATTTAAGTCTCCAATAATTATTTCAATAATTACATATCCGATTTGACCCATGGATGAATATGCAAAGCATACGTATCATGCTTGCTTGAATAATAGCAATGAGATTCCCCAATATCATGCTAATAATAGCTAGGATTTTCAAAAGAAGATGTTATTCGTTTGATGAGAAATAAAAAAATTATCGAAAATTCACATGGCTGAAGTTGAAGAAGCTGCTTTCAAAGTAATAGAAAGAAAAGCAACAACTGGAGTAGAAGAGTTGACTGCGATGTAAATCGTATACTCTCCAGGACAAGAAATTGAATAAGTAGTACAAGAATAGTAACCGAAGATCATTTTCTCAAGTATCTTTTTTACTACGATCTAAACGGTTTGATAACATATCTAAAGAAGGGATGATATTTTTACATATATTGGGAATCCTAAAGCAATTATTTTTTTGAAGCACTAAAGCAATTATTATTAATTAGAAAAACAAATAATAACTTTTTGTGACAATTAAAACTATTATATTATATTTTCTATGACAAGTTTAAAATTGTCATTGAAACCAAAGTTTCAATGACAAGTTTAACGTTTCAATGACAAATTTTAACCATTGTCACAGAAATATTAAGTTTTAGTGACAAGTTTTTTCGTTGTCACTGAAAAATTTATGTTTTAGTGATGGTATTTGGTTTTCGTCACTGAAACTCAGTTTTAGTAATAAGTCTTTTTAGTTGTTATCAAAAAAATTTATATTTTAGTGACGATGTTTAGTCTTTGTCACTAAACACTCAGTTTTAGTAATAAGTCTTTTAGGTGTCACTTATGTTTTAGTGACGATATTTAGTCTTCGTCACTGAAAACTCAATTTTAGTGATAAACCTTTTAGTTATCATTGAAAAAAATTATGTTTTAGTGATAATTTTTAGTTATAGTTGCAGAAAACTATGATTTAGTAATAAGTTTTTTTTTTTGTTATCACTAAATAATTTATGTTCTAGTGACGATTTTTATTCTTGTCACTAAACTTATGTTTTAGTGACAAGTTTTTATTTATCGTTACTGAAGAATATGTTTTACTGATAATTAGTTATTTCCATCACTGAAAACTCATCATTTGCAAAAACTTTAATTTTTGTTGCTCACTTTCAGTGACAACTATACTAATTGTCACTAAGAACTCGTCACTATAGTCTCATTTTCTTGTTGTGAGAGGAAAGCCTTTTATTCTTCCTATCAGGCCTAAAAAATTAAAAATGGCTTACTAATCTCCTTCTCAACCTTATCCAATGCTTCCATCATTATAGCTTCAACACCTTATCCAATACAATTTAAAAGTCTAAATGAAAAGTCTTAAAACTGCTACTATATTGCCTAGAAAGATAAGGTGGGAAAGGTAAATTTGCTCCATGCAATATTTTATTATGTATCTTTACATTCTCATAAGTATTATGGTAAACTCCTAACAAGTATATTTATCTTACTTCTACACAGTGGAGCATATCCCATGCTATGGGCTAATTATCAATCTCAATTAATATGATAGCGAAGCTTCTTTTAAAGCAGTCTCCTAGTTTGTTTTGATATTGAGGTTCTATCATGAAAGTTGATAAACCAACACTTTAATAGATATGCCAACCTAAGTGAAATGGCCATAGACATAAATAAAAATAAAAATAAATATGTAGTAAGAAGTACTGTTATGCCATAAAATATTATAATTTAACATGTTGTGTTCATAAGAAATACATGAGAGTATCAAAGTAATATTTTTAAATTAGAGAAAATAGATAATTGGATGAGGGAGAAGAAGCAAAGGTAATGGGATAAAGAACGAGAGAGACGGTTGTCTTGCATTATTGTAATACTTATATTTATAAAAGTATAATATTGTGTTTCTAATAAAGAAATAACTTAGAAGATATATAAAATTAGAACTAAGCACTTGCATTTTATGTTAAAATGATATAATTTTTGATATAAAGTTAAAAGGTAAAAATAAATTAGAATTAGTACTTACCTCGAAAAACTCTGCCTGATCCGAACCTGATCCCTTTTTCTCCCGTTTCTTCTTTATTGTTTTCTTTCTTTCTCTCTTTTTATTTGTTTACGATATTCTCTTATTTTTTTTGTTGTACTTTATTTTAATGTGAGAAAAGGTTTGGGAGAGAGAAAATAAGTTGTTAGGTAGATAGCATCAAGATTAGCATTATATTTTAGATTTTCTTTTAGATATATTTATTTGTTAATATTTAGTGGTTAAGTTATTAAGATAAAATAAAATTAGTGATTAAGATTCGGCATTATCTTGTAGAATTCTTTTTAAAAAGGAGTTCAGATTGGGTTATCTTTTAATTATTATTATTATTATTATTATTATTATTATTATTATTATTATTTTAGTTTAGTGGGATTTGAGATGTTACATTATATACCACAAATAGCATACTTCTATATTATTATCTTTATTTTTGTAGCACTTGATTGGTCATTTTAATGATACTGATTTTGCACGTCCAATTACAAATTTGCATGTAATAATTTAGAAGTGTGTGCTGAGAAAAGTGAAGGGACTCTATAGGTTTCCAGTTCTAGAATGCGGTAATTCTTTTTCTCATTTATTTTAGAGATACCTCAATAAAAAAGATTTTGTTTACTTTTGTTCATACTTTGTGTTTATATTTTGTTCTAAATTATAATAAAATTTTGAGTTGTCTTCTATATCTGAGATTGCTTTTCATATGAATTCAATAAAAATTTTATTGGCACATGTTTCTTTTTTCAAAATATGTGTATCTGTTATAATGTGATAATAATTCATATCCAATATTTATACTTTTAATGCTTAGTGTAGTCGTATACAATACGTCGCCGAATGCTACCCATATTTTAGGATGCAGTGCATTACAGTTTTTTTTCCCTTCAATTGTAATTCAGAGAGCTGTTCCTAGTCTTTTTCCATGGAAACTATTCAAATTAAGCAAGATGGACGACAAATTCTTGATCGGTGTGAAGATTTGTTATATTTAGCTACTTCAATATCTACATTACCATTGCAACAAGAATAAATGATGATATGGTTTAGATGACCTCACTTAGAGATGGTAATAGACGCATCCACGGACTAATTTTTTGCCTTCTCTACTTTTAATTAGAAAAATAAATTTTATTTTTAATACAAAATTTTATATAGGTCGAACTGAAAATTTTATTATAGACGCATTTATTACTATTCCTACCCTCACTTTTTAGTGTTCACAGCCGGCTCCTATTGACACTAAGGAAAGTTGTGAGAATAAGATATTTATATTTTGGACAAATTATCATTACACCATGAGAAGTTAAAACTAACACATGTACCCTTGATTGCAGTCAAGAAAGAAGGATACGCAAGGTACGCGCAAGTCAAGCTAAAAGTAGCCTCAACCTGTCAGCTCTGATTTGAGACACCCTTATTCCTGGATCTACTGGTGGGTTATCAATTTATCATCATCTCCACCAACTTGCATTACGGGGAAGAAAAACTGTGAAAATCATATGCATAAAGGTCTCCACAATAAACATAAGAATTTAGTAATATCTAAACTAGATTCCTCATAAACTAATCTCATAACTTCTTCGAAGGGAGTTGCTAGATGCGCCCCATACTTGTCCTAGTTAGCCTCAGGGCAATGAGTCAAACTATTTACAAGTTTATCATTTATAATTTAGAACCAAATTGACCTTATAAATTTCTTACTAAGCCCCATTCCCTCTTCCCTCTCAAGTTGTTTTTCTTAGTGAGCCCCAATTCTTATTCCTCTCATTTTTGCATGAGTTGTCCAGGAAAAAAAACAGAAAAAAGTGGAGAAAAAGAAATAATCCAAGAAATCCTAAATCTTCAACTAAATTTGCATCTCATCATGATTCCTAACGATTTCTTAAATTTTATGTGATAATTTCTTTACAAATCTGGTGTAGATATTTTTTATTGAGAGTTTTTTAGTAAATTGAAGAAGATGAAGGACAAGATTACAAAATTGGTAAAAATCAATGAATCTCCTTATTCAGACGTATGTTTAGAGTATTTATGGACTCAATAAACAACATAAGTTGAATGATGAATAAAGATGGATATTTTTAAATATTTTGGTAATATGTTTAGTTGCCACGACTATTTTTTGAAAGTCGGGGTAGAAACCCTGGTTGGGACGGTAATACTAACCCAAGCAAATGCTGGTTGGGATTACTATCCCATCCAGAATATTCACTGATCGGAGTTGTAACCCCATCCAGAGTATTAACTGGTCAGTGCTGTAACCCCATCCAGAGTATTCACTGATCGGGGCTGTAACCCCGTCCAGAATATTTACTGGTTGGATTTTCCACCCCGGCCAATAAGGTTCCAATTTTTCAAATAGTGTATTGTATCAAGTAAGTACAAATCGATAACGAAAGTTATATATTAATTGACGATAAGTTGAAATTAGCATATTTCCCTAAATACAAACGAAAAGCTACCCTAACCCAAAGTGTTTATCACTCCCAGCCAGTAAGATTGAAAAATTTTCATAAAGAAGCTAATACCCACTGGTTGTGTTGTATACATTGGCCAACAAAAATCATTGGTCGGTGATGAAATCCAGGCCAGTGGGCTTTTCATATGAATTTGTTGCTTTAAGAAATATCCATTGAGAATAAGTTATATTATTCGACAATGGCAAACATTACGCATAAATCACAAATATTGACAACCATCAATGATAGAGATTTGATTAGGATTTGATTAGAATTTGATTAGATTTGGTATTATCTTGTTGCATTAGGATTTGATTAGATTTGATTAGAGATTTGGATAGTTTGGTATTTTGTTGCTTTAAAATTCTCTATATATATAGCTTGTAAAACGCTAATTTGAATATAGAGTGAAATATGATTTATTTTGAGAGCATGTGATTTGCTTTATCAAATCTTTCCTCGAGTGATTCGTGAGAGAGTGGATACGTGATTCGCCTGGACGTGAGGTCCAAAAACCTAATTTATCCTCCAAATCCTTAAGTTCTTCCCCAATTCATCCACCACAAACCCTAAATCGCTTCCGTCCGTCGTCAAATTGGTATCAGAGCTCAAAATCCACATCTTCAAGTATTAAAGTCCAAATTCATCTCCATCTTTTTATTTTTTTTATTTTTTTAGATTTGAGAGAAAAAAATTTGAAAAAAAAAATTTGGCAGTAGATCAGGTTTGAAAAAAAAAAGCAAAATAAAAAAAAGAAAAGGAAGAGAGAAATAGATAAAAAAAGAAAAAAAATCGAGTGAGAAAAAAAAGAAGAAGAGAGAAAGAGATTAAAAAAAAGAGAGAAAAAAGTCGAGTGAAAAAAAAGTAAAAAAAAACAAAGAGGAAAAAAAACCAAATTTCCCTTCTCCTCCTGCACCAGCAGGCAGCAGCAGCGCAACACCAAGCAGCAGCAAGCAGCAGTTGTTCTAGATTCGTTAAGGAGAATTCAGACCTGTTAAGGATTTTTGGGTGATTGTGAAGCCATTTGAAACCCGGTTCGCATCGGATTCGAGATATAATCGACACATTCCAATTCTGGTATTTTCTGAACTTGATATGGGATTCATATTTTGTAGAAAATACATCAATACTGATGTCGATTTCAAACAAGCAGAGTGTGATATATATGATGCAGTTCCATATTTTCATGGTTATAATGACCCTAATAGTTATGAAAATTGGGAAAGCAATTTGGAATAATTTTTCCGTTATTTTTCTTTGACTTCAGAGAAGAAATACAACTATGCTAATTGAAGTTGGTTGGAGAAGGTTCTAATTGGTATCTCAACAATTATAAATTTCGTCAAACTTGGAAACGGTTGTAGTTTTTTCTTCGTGCACGGTATACACCGCATCTTTTTTTAAACGATGCTCTAAATGTGAAGAATAGGGACACTCTGCTCATCAGTGTCCATCTATTAAGTGTTTAGCCTGTGGAGAATTTTGACATTACGAATATCAGTGCCCTTCGAAAAGTACAGTTATCAACACATCAACTTCCGAAAATTTAGATGATTATGTTATAGTTGAGACCAAAACCATCATAGAGCCCGTCATAGATCCAAAATTTGTTGATCCGGTTTTTCAGTCAGAGCCAACGACAGAAACATTTATTTGCCCTGTTCATGAGGATCGTGTTTTCAGTAATTTTTCAGCTCACATTCCAAATTCTTCATTTTCTAAAGAAGCGCAAGATTTTGAATTCTCTCTAGACCTTTTACAATTGTTATTGTCGCCACCATGGAAATGTCAGATAGCATACATTTGGTTTCCAAACTGTTTGATTTTCTTATATTTAGTTCGGTGGAAAGGTTTGCCAGATCTCGAGAAAATTGACCAATTTCAGTTGACCGTGCTTGACTTTCTTCTTATCACTATTCACCAGGTGGTGAATATTCCAAGCGCAGGAGAATTGATAGAGATTTAATTAGGATTTGATTAGAATTTGGTTAGATTTGGTATTATCGTGTTACATTAGGAATTGAATATATTTGGTATTTTGTTACTTTAGAAATCTCTATATATATAGCTTGTTAAATCCTAATTTGAATATAGAGTGAAATATGATTTATTTTGAGAGAATGTGATTTGCTTTATCAAATATTTTCTCGAGTGATTCGTGAGAGAATGGTTGTGTGATTCGTCTGGACGTGAGGTCCAAACCCTAATTTATCCTCCAAAACCCTAAATTCTTCCCAAATTCATCCACCACAAACCCTAAATCGCTTCCTTCCGCCGTCAATCAAACTAAAACGTTCATAACAAAAAATAGATAATATTGACAATAGGTTGAAGTTAACATCATCATCTGTTCAATACAAACGAAAAAGTACAATTACAAAAGTAAAATTGTTCATAACATCATAATTACAAAGTTACGTACAGTGAGTATGGAAGTACAACACACTATTGCCTAGCAATTTTTCTAACACAATGACGGATCCGTTCACCCATTGTTAGCGGTTTCGGAGATCTAGTCTTGACTTGGTCTTCGACATCAACTAAACCAAATAAGACCGACACTGCTTATATAATACTGATATCCCAATACTGCTTATATAATGAAGTTGGTATTCGTTATCGGATGTCATCTTTCCACAAATGTTGATATCTCAACACTGCTTATAAAATGAGGATTTTTTTATTAGCTCCACAAACCATGTATTCGACTGGCTCAATCTTAGTGGCCACGTAGCTATTTTTCTTCGTATGATTGATGCATCTCAATGGTTCTCTTTTCTAACAATAATTGTTATATCAAATCTAACTACGCAAATGTTGAACATATAAATATACATATTAAAGTGAATAGACGTACATCGGTGGCTTCGTTGCAGCTTTCTTCCTCTGATGCGAGGTCGTCGGTCTAATTCGAGATGACTCAGGTTGATTCATCTCCATAAGTATTGAACATACGTTAATCCAAAATTTCAACAATAACCACATAAAATTGGTCCAATATTATATTTGGTGACAATGTGTTCTTCCCAATTTCATAAAAATCCTACTAAATATTATCACAAAAAAGGAGATGAAATTTAGATGTTCAAATTAGATTTTCAAATTATCAAACCCTAAATACTACTCAAAATTAGATGTTTCTATTATATCCTAAACCCTACTAGTACTATTAAACAATATAGGAGATGAAAATGGAATAAGAGGAAGGAGATAGGAATAATATCTTGTCAGCGAGGCTCAACGGTATCGTCTTCGCGGGCTGATCTTCATGGCGAAGAGTGCGGCCGAAATCTAAGACTCGATTTGGACGGTGGTCGTTGAAGAAAGAGGGAGAAGTCTGAGCGGAAGAAGAAGAGAGCGAGTGGGAGGAAGAAGAGAGAGAGAGTGGGGAGGAAGAAGAAAAGAGAGGGCGTTGAAAAACCTAATCTCCTAGTGAGCCCTAAAATTTTCTTAGTGAGCACCATTTTCTCTCTCAAATATTGCATTAGTAGTTACAGAGGCAAAACTGGAAAATTCATGGGGCTCACTAAGAAAAAAAAAAAAAAAGGACTAGTTTCAAACTATTCTGGGGCTCACTAAGAAATTGGGGCTCACTAGAACAAGTATGGGGCACATCTAGCAACTCTCTTCTTTGAAGTAGTCTCAGTGTTGCATTTCCAATGAAGTCACTCTTCGCTTAAGCTACTCTTCTTGCACTCTACCACCCAGATAAGGAGGTAGGTAAGAGTTTTTTGAGCAACTATAGCTCCCCAATTTCATTAATTAGATTTTAACGAAATATGATTTGTTGATAGTTATACTATGCCTCTACAATTGAGGCTAAAATTTAAATATTACATTACCACTACATAATTTGTCTACTTATCTCTCATCTCTGAGTCCTATATTCAAATCTGAGGCCCTCCTTGTCCGTCTCCTTCTCCTTCTGATATGTCTTTCTGGAGGTCACACCCCATGTGATTGTCCTCTTGTGTTGTGACAGCCAGCAAGTTCAGCCTCCTTCGAGGTTCTCTTCTTTGCTGTCCTCCTGTCTATGCTGAGTCCTTCATCTGCTGCTCCCTTTCCCTTTTCTCCCTGGAGGTAGGCAGGAGTTATCTGCACAAGTTGGCTCAAAACTTTTGCAATGAGGGAAATAAGATTCCTTGCTCCAAGTAATCTGACAACAGTTTAGTTATTTCATTATGCTTCTCCGTTGCCATTCCTTTTCCACTGCTTCATTCTGATTAAATCAAATCAACAACATACTCCATTTTCCTTCAAAATTGCCTCTCTTCCCTCGAAACTTTGAGTGTCAGCAGAAAGACTGAAATATCATCATGTGTGAAACTGATACAGGGGATGCTTGTTAGAATTTCCGAACCCAAGTGGTAAACCTTGGGATAATTCCAACATGACTTCCGAACCCAAATGGTAAACCTTAGCATAATTCCAACATGACATGGTTAGTGTAGGACAATATTTTATCGCAGACCATAAACTCCCTGTAAACTATCCTCTCACAGCACACCATACCTAATGGGCTTCGAGAACCAAAAACTGATCACACTATTAGTCTTAGGTTTGAATCCTAAATTATTTAACTAAACTTTCCCTCATTATATGTAAAAAAATTCCATCCTTTGTTAACTCCTTTATGTACCATCATAATATTTGAACCCATATTTTAAAATGACAGCCAATACCAATATATATTATAAATATTTGTGTCAGATCTTGAAATACCTGATACAATACAAACTCCTTGTATCAGTCCGACACTGCCAATATGATTTATCTGATATAGTCAATCCCGATATTATGATACCAAGACCAGCTAAGGTATTTTAAGTATTGCTTTGAACTCTCATAATTGTTTCCATAGATTCCGAGCACCCTTTAAACTTCAATATAGTAGCATTCACTATCAAGATTGGAATGGTTTGAAAGAAAATGAAAGAAGGAAGAAGAAATAGAAAGGAAATGGGAAGAGAAGAGAAAAGAAAAGGAGAAGGAAATTGGTGTTTTCTTGATAAGAAATATTTTCTTTTCTTTTAAATATTCTCCCAAACCAAACAATGAAACACAATTTTTTTTTCTTGTTTCTTTTCTTTTCCTTCCTTTTCCCTCAAACCAAACAGCAAACCAAACCTCAAACCAAAACAGCAAACCAAACAGAGCCTTAAGCTTATGGCTGAAAACAAATTATCTTCGTAGCAATTAAATCAGAAAGAGACCATAAAGTAACAAAGATCAAGAGCTAAGAAAACAAGAAGAAGCATTACAATAAACCTTGAATTTCTGTCGCGAGGCAAGACATAGTACTTGAGATATAACTCCCGATAAAAATAAAAAATAAAAAATAAAAAATAAAGAAAGGGCTCGGAGAATGCAAGTAGGAAATTTCTCTGCAATTTCCAACAGCTTAATCCTACATACGCAAGCAAGAACCAACATGCAAAAGCTAAAACATGACTCTCTCCAATATATAAACAAATGGTATATATTAACTAAAGCAATTAGTCCAAAACTACAAAATTATAAAATGTGAAAAAGAAAAAGAAAGAGAGAAATGAAGCGAAGAAAGTTTCAGCATGGCAGCAACATTTGCTATCCATATACAGAAATCTTCATTTGTGTTTTAATCTAACAAACCATTACAAAGACCAGCATTTTCTTCCTAAAATCTGAAAATGACATAACTTTTCCACCTTCATATGCTCAGGACAACCGGCAATTGTTGTTTACATGTAAGATTTAAATACAGAATTATTTCAACCCTCAAACCTGAACTTTTCAGATAAACAAGAACTCAACTTCATCCTGCTAGAAACCTGTTTGCTTGAATAATAAAGAGGAGAGCAAACTCTGATGATAAAGAGGAATGCGTTTCTCATAGCTTGTTGAAGCTCCACTACTTGCAGTTCCATCATCTTTTACGTCATAGAAGCAGGCACAGGAAGGTTAAAAAAAAAAAAAAAAAAAAAAGAAGAGAAACACTATTGCACTGAAGTCCACGAATTGTTCGCCTTCTATTGCAAGTTCAGAAGCTTCAAAAAGTGCCACCGTCCATGATCTAATTTGAGATTGCACTTAATAAATGCTGTGGGCGATCGCTTGGGTGAAGCAGAGTAACATGTGCATATAAGAAATTCGAAGTTCACTGTGACTTTAAATAAAAATAAATAAATCTCCAAGGCATGCCTAAGAAGGTTGCTAATACTGTTATCTTCCTGTAGGCTTGTAGAGGACAACAGTCACATACTTGGACTGAAACCTGTGAGTTAAACCAAGGGCAACCAGAGATTGGGATGCCCATCCCTTCTCTATGAAGAGATGGTTGAGAACAACATGCTGAGGCTTCTCAGAAGCATCCTCGGAATTCTGTCCTCCGAGAACAGTGAGATGCACTTGTGGTGGAACAGCTGGTGGCTCCTTTGCAAAATCCTCATCCACAGGGAATGGTTGGCCGTAGCTGGAGTCTGGAGATGGAGGCGGCTCGAACTCTGAAACACTTTCTAGGTTTTCGGGAACGTAATCCTGAAAGAAACAAAATAAGAAAAGATTTTTTCACCCAACACGGGAGTAGCTAGATGTGGAAAAACAGCAATGGCCAGTAAGATTGATCTCAAATCAAGAATGACCAGTGAGGCAATAATAGGAGCTGCAGATATTGTTTTGGTATAGGCCTTATTCATAGTTAAAGGCCTATATAGGTTGAATGTTGTACATTACCATATGCTTAATGGAGTTTTGGCTGGTGTGCTAACCCCATCCTTTTTCTCAAAAAATTTTAAAAAAAAATAAAAAACTCAAGAATAACACTACCTCATCAAAATTGACAAGCTGAACGCTTATTGTTATTATTATATTTCCTCGATACCTGACCTCAAGACACAAAAATCACAGAACTGAGAAGAAAAAGAAAGTAAAAACAAGTTTTTGATTTGCTTTCTCAAGTAGAATCACTCAAGGGAGAAGAAAATTTGTTAGAAAAGAATTTGATTTACAACTTCCCTTCCCATAAGGTAAGCCTAAAAGGGAAAGAAATGTACTTTAAATACGACGTCTACCTTTATAAAGGTGAGTAAATTGTTTTCTCTAGTTGAATTACTGAAGGAAAATAAGCAGAATAAATAGGAGAAAAACTAGATGGCTGTCCTCTTTGCAAATAACTAATCTATTTTTATTCTGACAGCCAAGCGGAGAAAAGTTTTCCTTATTTTCCATTTTTGCATCTTGGGGACTGAATCAGGAGCAAAGGCATTTCACAGGCTTACTAAATGAAACATTCTTTCAGAATGAACATTATAACATGCTCAGATGATACTAACGTGGACATCAAGGATGTTAGAAATGCTTCCTGACTCATCAGATATGGATGGAAGATCAGGAACATATCTCTTCTCTCCATCTACAATGAACTTGTATTGGTAGACTCCAGAGGGAAGCACCAACAAAATGGAGTGATCCTTGCCTGATCTCTGAAGAGCTTTCCTGAAATGTAAAATAAACATTGGTTAGAACTTTTCTGTATTACCATCAGTTTTAATTTCCAACAAACCAAAATACTTGAAACATTAAAACTTAGTTTCAATGTTGTTGTGGAAGTAGCTATACCTCGAAGCCCAGTTATCCCATGATCCTTCTACCATGACATCTTTTCCTCCGAAGTTCCACGTAATCAGTGTCGGGATGCCCCTTTCAATGGGTAAATCTAAAGGCCCATAGCTTTCATTCATCCACAACTGATTGAAAACTGGAGGTGCATCAGAAGCTCTCTGCAATGGAGCTAGAGGAATCTGCTTGCAAATTAGACTGTCAACTTCCATAATAAAATGAACAGGCATGTTAGTTAATCTACAGTTTTTTTTAATCGCATATCAAGTACCAAAACCTTCATTGTAGGCAAATATGCATCAATTAATGGACCCCCATATGCTGTAAATTTACTGATAGAACTAAAGACCCAAAAATGCAAATAGACAGATCTTCGTATTTTCTGTTCTTATCATTAAAGACCCTGCAAGATTAAAATTCCACAAGCAATACAAGCATACAGTAACTACCCCTTATCCCAAATCTTGATGACAAAGGAAAACACAGTGTTGCTCGTGCAGTTTACTGAAACAACAAACCAACTCTTTGTTTCTAATTTTAAAAAAGTTGAAAAATTAGGTGCCAAGTTAGCCCACTTGTACACTTTGAAACTTTTGTGAACGTAAGCAAAATTACAGGACGAGGCACCAAGTTAGCTGCTTATGTATTGTGACATTTTAGAGGAGAAGAGCTACTCCCAATCCAGCGTACATGAAAGTATAAAGCATAGATGAAGATTTAAAGGCATTCAAACTGATCTCGAACTAGGATACAATGCAAGATGAAAAGGCATTCAAACTGTACAGCCAATAAACAGCCTAAACTTTTTCGGATACCATGCAAGTTCTACGACGATGTCTTGCTAACATTTCGAACTTGGATTTGGAACAAAAATCAAAGATCATAATCAAATTTCTGAGAATGATATTACCTTTCATGCAGAGCTACAGTTTCATGTGGGTTTGACTGTTCCCACACCCTCTCTCAATTATAATGCTTTTAGGACCAGTTTGTTTCCATGCAAGTGGAAATACAATTTGCAAGTTTATTTGACAAAGAAAGGAAAATTTTAAATTTGCAGACAACTCCCAATCCCCATGCAAATTAATGGTTGTAACTGAACCGCTTATGGAATTTGCATCAGAATTTCCCATAAAAACTCAAAAAATTTCCCTCATTTCAAATGCAATTGTAAATTGTATTGCACCTAGAAGATAACAAACGGGACCTTAATGTATAGAACTTGTTTTATTGATCAGGTCCCCATAATTTAGAAAGAACCATTAATGATCAAGAGACTAAAGATAAATAGTGGAAAAGATGGATGAGTGGCCAATATGCATTTGTGCCACGTGATATTCTAATGTCTAAGCCACATAGAACAAAGGGAAAGTTGCACATTACAGCCCTGTACATTACACCCATGAACCTTAACGACATGACTTTGTTAGTCAAAAGGAGGTCAGTAACCTACCCCCATGGCCAAGCAAGTACTTCGGTTAAGCCATTAGAACATTTTTTGAAAACATTAAAAGATTACATGAAGATATATTGTTTACAAATTTAAGCAGCTTACATACAGATACTCAACAAGATAAAATATTGCCTCTCATTAGGGAAACAACTTTCATTCATGACATTGAGAGGAAGATACTATAGGTTTTGTCCAAAAACAAAAGTCTGAGTAGTACCTTATCTATTAGGGATTCGATGGTTGTGGTTTAAGTAACATCAGGGTTTTTACTAGGGCTATATAAGTTATATTCTGACAGGGCTTTTGCAGGTTCTATGGGAATTTGTGAGAGTTTCTCTGACAGGTTCTGAGAAGTTCTTTGAGATATTTTGTGAATTTTATTTGAGTTTCAGTGTGACCATGTCAGTATAAATTTAAAATAAATTAGTGTCTTCAGGATGATGTTTATTTTACTCCGCTTCCAATTGCTTTAATCCATAATAAATTAATATTAAACCTTTCAATAATCATTATCATGATGAAAAATATGGCATCAACAATGTCGTTTGAGGATTAATTCTGTAGAAGGAAACAAGGTTGCATAAAGCATTGTTGGACAATTAGCAAAGCAAAACCTACATACAAATGAAGGATGATGATGGCTAGATTGGATTGAACTTAGGAGCAATATCCTATTGTGTTTAGCAACGAGATTATCAATGAGCTTCCGGGTTATGATTAAGAAACAAAATTATGGAATAGGCTGAACAATACTATTAATGGCAAAACAAATATACTGGCTGTCTCTAAAGCAACATTTATATGGTTATAGAAGGAACGTATTCAATGGAATACATCTGCTCAATTACTTAATATTAATGTTAACAATGAAGATTGACAGGATAGAACCCTAGTTTATTGGCTTTCTTTTATCGCTCTCATGTGAGCATCCTGTCAATAGATTCCTCTGAGGGAGGATTATGCATACTTAGAGATGTCATTTATGCACCTTTATCAAATGAGAACGAGAAGAAAAATGTTGAAGTAGTCATAATGTGGATATTTTACTTTGAGGTTTGCAGACCATGAGATAACACTAAGCAAGGAGGAGAAAGTGTGAAAGTGCAATTTTCAAGTTAACCATATGTCCTCTGCAAAAAGTAGTAGTTCCGTAACTTTTTTTAAAAATAATGGGAAAGAGGTTGGAAGAGTTAGAGAAGTTAAAAGATGAAAGCATTCGAGAAGCAAGGTTAGCAATGCAAGATTTCAAGGATAGTAATGAGCTTTAATCTCCACATTTGGAGGTACTACATTCATGAATTTTGAATCAGAGCTCCTGTATCATATTTCCTAATAGATATTTCTTTTCTACATATGGGTCATGGAGTCAATTAATCAGGATCTAACTCCCAAAAAATGCTAATGCTTGTGATGACCATGGTTTTAAATATCGGATATCGAAATCGTATTGGATGGGTTCTTTGTTATTCGATCCAGGATATCCGATGATATATGGGCACGATTTATCGAGAATACAAACTCCTATCGGACGTTCATATCATATATTATATATACACATCGAAGATATAAATTTGATATCATAGAGATGGTTTAATTCCATCTATCTACCTAGTATAACATTATATATACACACACACACATACATAAATACATACATATATATAAAGTTACTCAAAGACATGTTCAAATATACAAGCATAATAAAATAAAATAAACCATAAAACATATTCAACTAAAATTGAAAATATAAATTATAGAAATAATTAAAATTCAGGCACGATAATGATAGTAGTTGAAGAAAATTGCTAACAATAATTTTAACTGCAAAAGATCATAATCGTAGCAACAATAGTAACTGATCAAGTAAAGACGTAAAAAAAGAAGTAGAAGAAGAAAAAAAATTTTTGGAGAAAGTTTTAAGTCTTGAGTAGTATCTAAATAAGCTTCACAATGGAGATCTTTAATATTTGTAAATTTTTGCATGCCAAGAGACTCTGGCTCTCAAGTTTACAAAGAAACATTTTAAAAATGGTTGATTTTCCATTATTCACATAAATAACATTGGTTACGAACACCAAACCTATTCCTAAGTTAAAATCTCAATTGAAAAAATGAACCATATAGGAGTGATATCGGGCGATATATCAGGATGAAGTATTTGTATCCATGTCCATATCCAAACTTCATTACTATTTCTTTTATAGAAAGAACTTTATAGTTGTATGCATCTCCAAGAAGCTTGTTTCTGCAATATTTGAGTGATAGCAATTGCCAAATGGGGATTTTTATGAAAGTTCACTGATAAGTTTAAGTCACTGTTTCTACTCTTTGCCCGTTTTCCTCTCTATTTCTACCTCCACTAATTTCTCTCCATTGCAACAACTTTCTGTCGTCTTCTATTTTACTAATATAACTTGTCGAGAAACAAGAGCTCTTATATAAGAACCTAGAACTTCGTTCACCTCCCTATTGACCCTACACCACATTCCAACTCAAGAAGAAAGGGAGGAACTCAGGAAAACGTCCTCACACACCAAATTAAGGGCAAAATTATTCGTTGTGACTTTTTTCTCAATAAACCGCAACAAATTTACTCTAAAATTATCTGAGATAATGCTGCCAAAAAGGAGACTTTCATTCAATCGGGTAGGCATATTCAAAAAAGTACAAGAAACAATTAGATCCAAAAATCTAATAAAAAATAATTAAAAAAAGAAAAAACAATTGTATGAGAATTAATGAATGAACGTGAATGAATCACTACCTGAGGAGCGAACATGAGAGGGGATCTGGAGCCGCGGGGGCTCTCGGGGGGAGTGTTCCCTATGGAATCCACGGAATGGGCCTGGCTCACGTGCCGCGGCGGAGGAGGGAAGCCCTCGAGGTCGCGGCAATCCGATCTCATCGACGGGTCGTCGTGGCCGTTCTCCAGGTCCTCCTTCGTGCTGCTCGTGTTCCCCATCTTCCTCCCTCTTCTATTCACGACGATGCAACTATACTGATGGACGATGATTGTCAGAAGAATGCCCGTTGATTTTGTGGTTATTTTCTATTATTATTATTATTTTTTTTTTTTGCCGGCGGGGGGAGAGAGAGAGACTGGGATTTTATGGAGAGGAAGAGGGAGAGATTGGATTCATTGGAAGAAGGGTAGGGACGTGGAACCTGGGAGGTTTGATGTCTGATCTTGAACAGGGATCAAGACTCCAGTGGTCGGGCTCTGTTTGGGCGAATGCTGTAGGGTGTAGGCTCGAATTGATGATAGTTCCATCCATTTGTTAATCGTATTGGGTTCAGAGTAGTTATATCTACATCGGATGATTCTACACTTCTGACTAGACTTTTCAAAGCTCAGATGAATATAGCAATAAGAAGATACTCATTGAGAGCATACAAAGAGAATTTAATGAGATTCAGTCTAAAAACATACTAGATGAAGAGCCTTGAAGCAAGTATTTTTATTAAAAAAGAAAGGATTATATCTTCTAAAAAACCCTCTCTCCGCTGCAAGTTCTAGATTCTCCACTAAACAACTCTCTCTGTTCGACCCTCTTCCTCATGGAAGATGGGAATATTTACAATAGAGGATTCTTAGAAGAGTAAAAATCATAGTGGATCTTGAATTCTTTAATTTTGTTGTAAATAGATTTGATTTTCTTGAGATACTTGATTTCCTTATCTTCGTTAATTTGGTAATAGTTTGACATCGCCTTAAATTATATTGCCTTTCTAATAGATCATAGTTTTGTACCCTTTAATGGGCATTTCAACCAGGGTTAGTACCCTTTAATGGGCATTTCAACCAGGGCCTAGGCCATTTAAATTATGCAAAAACAATAGTCCTCAAATTTTAGTTTGGTCCATTGAGTTTATGTAATGCCAACATGGGTTTTCCCAGTAAGGTTCTTGAGTGACATTGATTTCAAACCCTCATGGTTGTCAGAGGATTAAGCATATTCGCCTTTAACAGTAGGTAATACGATATCACTTAAAACGAGTTCAATTCACTGCAGTAGACCATCATCGCATTCTTCTGTGGTTGTAAAGTGAAAACTGAGTTCCCAATAGGACTTCCATTTGTGTTTTGAGCATATATAAACGCCTATCTAGAGTTTACAAAGAGGTAAGAGAATAAGCTATCCAAGTGTATAGACTATTGACAACTCACAGCTTAGTGGCCTTAGCTAGTCGAGTCATTTGACTCGGGATTTTATACATCTTGGACCTATCTACTCACTTTCATGGCTAATCATCTTTACATTAGGTGCAACAACCACTTAAAACGAGTTGAATTCATTAGGATAAATCATCTCTATGCATTTTCATGTTCACCTTGAAGGTGACTTAATGCCATGGTTGGAGTCAACACTTGAAGAAAACAGATGGTCAAGATTTTTTTGGACCAAGTCTCCCGTTATGATCTTACAGCTAAAGTAACATCCTTGATTTTCGTGTTGATCGAACGATTAAGAAGATAGGGTGATTCAGAATTGAATTGGCCCACCAATCATTCCATGGAGGGTGAAAATGTTTTATCTTTATTACTGTTAACAAAATTTATATGCTAACTATAATGTCCATTTTCACATACTTTCATAACAGAATGCGGTACCGGCTAGTGCACAAAATCTAAACAGTGTGCATGAGGTCTTAATTTGTATCCACAATATAGGCACATATTAGAGCAATAAAAAAAAAAGTTAATCTGCTACAGGTTGTAAGATCATGAATAACTTCATTTTCACTAAAGAAAGATAAGTACAACATAATATATACAAGATATCGAACTAGTATACAAAACAGGATATCACTAGATACAAAACAAAGTATAAAATATCTCCTAAAGATGGTTTTCTCACCTATTACTGAGCCTCTATATGCTCCAAGAAATATGGATATTTTGCTAATGGTGGGATACACAACTTGAACTCCATATTTAGGGTACAACAATTTAGGGGATTAAACTCGATAAGTGGAGAACGAAAAACGAAAAGAGTAATAGTAAATGACGTAGTAAATACCAATATGAAATAAAGAGGTCAAGTATAAGTTAATTGTTTAATATCAGATGTCTAGGTGAACTGGTTAAGTCTAATGATGTAACTTGATTGTAGTTGCAGTCAAGGTGTCATTATTATGCATAGTCATATACCCTAATGTCACACATATACTATATACACATATACTATATACCAAGGAAAGAACTAGAGATAAATTCTATTGCACATTCCATACTACGTAATACATAGATAGTTCCAAAGGTTGCTCATAAGAATCTAAGAGACTACCTTCATTTAAACTGTGCAGCATTTGTCTCCAATTACTCTCTCTAATTCTTGCTCAGTAAACAATTTCATCGTGATACTAAGTTGTTTGTTTAGTAATAATGTTATTTACAATTGAAAAGGCAATATAAGATTCCCTGTTTTAGGAGGTCTCATGCATACCTAGACTATGGCCTTAGGGCCTGATACTTAAACAAGGAACAATGGCATATAAAATAACGGGTCTGTTGTCACACTTAGATTCACTTTGTGAGGCTCTTATATGGGCAGTGGGTAGAGCTTCACTTAGAACTTCCATTATCGGGCTCCTATTTTAGTTGTATATATATATATATATATATATATATATATATATATAGAGAGAGAGAGAGAGAGAGAGAGAGAGAGAGAGAGATGGAAATGAGCCGACAATTCATGCAATTTACCTGCGCTGCAGTTTATTTCCACTATCTCTAATAATCATTTTTAAAAAATTTCTTTTGGATTATGATCTCAACCTTCTAGGGTTCACTCATATCCAATTTCTTGGGTTTTAATTTTGATTTGGTTCTCCATCAAGTTAACACAAAATTAACGATTTTCAATGAATAAAATATTTTGTATGCACTTGATGAAAGGATAAATGAACTCCAAAATTTATGAAATTTAATCCGAAAGAAGTTAAGAAAGTAGAGATAGTAGTTGTTAAAAAAAATTAAAGAGAAATCATTGATCATTATAGTTTTGCCACTAACTCACGTAACTTTTCCTGAGTTAGCAGCTCACCTACAGTAATCCCATATATATATTCCTTAAAATATGTTCCTATTTCCACTATTTGGTTTCCACATTAACTTCATGTTGAATTCATAATTCAAGAATTTGTCCAAGTATCCACAATCATGAAACATGTATAGACAGGTAACAGGCATGTTATAAAAAGTAATTTCCTTGCATACTACTTCATCAGGAATCTATTTGCAATGTCATTATAAAGGTCACGTCTTTTTTTTCTATCGATTATGGAGCAATTTGATGAAATCGGTATAACACCTCCATTTTTCACCTGCTTCCCAAAACAAAAATTATTATTTAAACTATACTAGATTACCCAATAGGCATAAAATTTTGAAATAACCATAAGTACTGCCACATTCAAATAAATAATAACATGTCCTAAATAGAAAAAATTCTAATATAGATAAAATTGATTATATATAATGGCACACTGTTATGAATATAAGCACAAATGAATTAATGAACAAAAAAGTAAACCAATGCCCAGATAAGAAAACATAAAAATGTATGCACAAGGGCTCTCTAGAAGATATTGAGCCTGCTCAATGAAAAATGGGTCATCAAGTAGGGCTAGTTCTCCTTTCTCGCCTTCTAAATTTGGATTCATAACCCAAAATATTAAACCCAGTAAGTAATACAAAGAAGAAGAGAGATTGTAATATCACAATATTTGGGATAAGTGATTTGTAAACATGCTATATTAGTGTCGGTCGTAATAGCATAAATTAAAAATGATATAAATAAACTTTTGGTGTCACAATTAAATCAACTGTATAGGAATGTGCAGATATACAACATATCTCATTCATATTTTATGTTAGATATTAGAAGCTAGACAAATTTTGAAAACTAAACAAAATTTTAATTAATCAAATATTTCAGAATACCACTGGTAGATAAGATAGCATCATTTCTTGTTAACGTATAAGTGTCCGTACATATGTCCGGGACCCAATTTCAGATTCATGGCACTACTCTCAGAATGGATATTCCTCTTTAGAAACTCAGAATCAAATTGCATAGTACAAACAAGAACTGCTATAGTAAATATCTCGGTTCCTATAGTGTAATTACCTAAATTCTTATACAACAAGGTTCTTATTAATTATATAGTTTTCCCATTAATGCCAGCTTATTTATGTCATAATGTACATGGATTTAGGAACATCATATCTTATGATACTAGTATAGAATACATATTCAGTTATATAAGAATCAAAATTTAGAGTCAGAAATTAGAAATAATTAACAGATTAGATTCCATATACATATGGTCATATCATTTCAGAATTGCTTATATCATTATGCTTCCAAAGTAGCTATGTCTGCATCACAGATATTAAATATCGAAATTGTAGGAGGTAAAAATTTTCTACTGCTGAATAAGACCAACTAACTGAAAAAAACTGACACATCAAAGGTACTTAGCTTTAGCAACTAAGGAATCTTAGCTTCGCCAAACAGAGCAAGTTTCTTCGCCAACCAGGATTAGTATAAGACTTCAAAAGACAAACTTCTCCCTGCCAGCGAAGACATCCCATCCCTGTTGTACCAAAGAAAACAAATTTTCCCAGGACAAACAAAGTCATAAAAAACTAATTTTAACTCCGCCAAGAAAGTAATCCTCACTCCATCAACCAAAGAATCAACTCCACCAATGAAAACATCCCATTCTCATTAGAGAGTGGTTATTCAAATTGATCAAATCATGGTCCAACTCCATCATGAACCCTTGGATCAGATCATGATGCAGTTCTACTATGATCTACAAAATCAAGAGGCAGTTACAACCATTCAAGCTATAAAACAACTCCGAGTACGTGGATAAAGGGGATAAAAAAATTAATTCTTGAAGATCACATCGAGAGAGTTATTTTCAACCTAAATTATTTGTCGCATAGTCATTGGAAGCAAAAAGAGTCACTCTGATCATAATTTTATCGTCATACTCCCCAGAAACCTTGATTGTAATACTCTTTTGATTATTGCAAGAACATTTTGAGTGCTACAATTTCCAAATATCAATAAAAAAATTTGTTTTCACAATGGCCTCATTCTCTACTAATGTTGCAACCGATGGATACAAGCTGGTGACTCCATTGAGAAGTTAAAGCTCTATCATAGAGGAATTTATGTCACAGTCAGACAAGATGGTTGTCGGCATCACCATCGACCCCCTAGTGATTAAATTCGGCCTAGGAAAGTACGAAGAGTTTCTTCGTACAAACTCTCTCTCAAACAAACAAAAGAACAACACTTTCTAGATGGCAAGAGGGATCATCTCATCTTCCTTCGAAAAGCCACACATCAGTGCTCCTGCAAACGCCAATATAGGGGGTAAAATTTTGACTACCGCTAATTAAGACTAACTAAAAGAAATTGACACAATCATGCTGAGTTGGAAAAGGTACAAGTCCGATCGGTGACCATTCTTGCCACCCAGAAAGATCTTAGCTTCGCCACACGAAGAATTTTAACCCGATTGTATCTAAGACATTCAACTTTACCAACAGAGAAATCTCAACTTTGCCAAATGGAGTAAATTTCCTTGCCAACTAGGACCAGTCTAAAATTTCAATAGTCAAAGTCCATCTTCCTAGCAAAAACATCCCATTCTCGCTAACCAAAGAAGACAAACATGCCCAAGAAAAAGGTAATGACAAGTGACTAAATTCAACTCTGCTAAGGAAGTCATTCCAATCTCACCAATTAAAGGAGTAAGCTTCGCCAATAAAGACATCTCATCCTCGCTAGTGGGTGGTTATTCAAACTAAACAAATCTTAGTGCAGTTCTATTATGATCTCTTGGATTTGATCATGGTGCAATTCCACTACGATCTTCCATAAATCAAGGGGTAGTTACAACTGTTCATGGTATAAAACCACTCAAAGTACATGGATCAAAGGGATTAGAAAATCAATTCTTTATGATCATATAGAGATAAAAGGGATTGGAAAATCAATTCCTAAGGATCATATAGAGAGAGTTCTAATTCAACTAAAATTCTCTACTCGGTACTCAATGGAAGTAAAAATGGTCACTCTAATTATATTTCAATAGTCACACTCTTTAGAAATCTCGACTGTAATTCTTATGATTAGTGAAAGAACATCTTGAGTGTTACAATTTCCAAATCTCAAATAAATTTTTATTTTGTTTTTGCAATGGTTGTATTCTCTGCTAATGTTATAAACGATGGAAACAACCACTATCTGCATGACTTCATCTCAAATTCCTACACCCGAAAAGGCCAATATTGGAGCTATATCCTTCATGAGTCTTTCGACATGCTACCACTGGTGCAGTCAAACCTGCCATCGATGTAGTGAAGCTCGAGGGAGTTCACCGCAACACGCAGTCCAAAACCAAATCGACAATAGCCAGTCGATCAAATATTCATACTTGTAGTAAATTACAAAAAAAAGGGAAAGCAACAATGAGGAATACTCGACATATGCTTTGTTAGAGACTGCAAGTTCCTCCTAGTCTATAAGCACCTCCTTTAATACAATGGGAAACAAAGTGAGTAGTTTTATCGAAAGGCTCAAAACCCAAGAAGAGTTGGCTCAACAACAACAAGCGATACTCAAGTAGAAGAAAATAATGAAGGATACCATACTAGCATAAATGCAATTGGTAAGCAAGGACCCTCTTCAGGGAGGTCAAAACAATCCTGACAAAGGTGTGTCTGGGTCTGGGAGCAAGGACAAAGAAGATAATGAGTCCAATATCAAGGAGAAGGCGCTGACTCCCATTAGACCAGAGATGCATAAAAAAAAATAAGGTGTTAGAGGACATCAAAACCAAATTGAATGCTCTCACACATAAAGACACTTTGCAAAAGCTCGGATAGTACACCCTTATCCACTAGAGTGGGACTTGATCCCTTTTTAGAGACCTATGGAGCACCAAATATTGACAAAAATATTATGGGAAGGGCTCTCCCAATCAACACATCTATCATTTCTATTCATTGATTGGAAATATTATGGGCAATGATGTGTTAATGACTTTGATGTTCGTTGGATCATTAAAGAGAATTGCTTTCGATTGGTTTTAAACTTTACAATTGGATCCATTAAGTCTTGGACAGATCTAGAAGCTCAATTTCTTACTCACTTTTATGAGGATAATGCCAAAGTGTTTATGCTCACCCTCATCAAAGAGAAATAGAGGAAAGATGAGTCTATGAAGGATTTCATTAAAAGACTTAGAAATCTATCTCTCAGGTGCCTTGAAGGCATACCTCTCTCAATGCTGCCACAAATTTGTAGGCATAATATCTAAGTGACAATGAAGCCAACATGGGCACAATCCGGACACACACATGGAAAGAACTATAAAAGTTGGCTGAAATTATTGAGAAATCAATCACAAGGTTGTCAGCTGAACATAAAGGCAAATTGTAGGCAGAGACTGCTACAACGCGTCCTCCCTCCTCCAAATTTAAAGGAAAGAATGTTTTAGTAGTTGATACACCATCGGAACCTAAGAAAAATTCGTTGCCCAACAAAATGCCACTTTATCGTAGCAAATGTAGAAGAGTACTCATTCAAAAATGATCAGGTGCTTAAAATCTTTAACATGCAGGTAAACTAACAATAAGATTGAGCTATTTGAGTCCAAAAGGCTAGAAGTAGGACACACAAAAGACCCTAACTACTGCCACTATCACAAAATCATAAGCCATCCTAGGATTGCTTTATCCTCAAAGATAAAATCCATGCTCTGGTAGAGGCACAAGTACTCTGCTTGAATGAAGAAAAATAGTAAGTGCCCACAAATATGGTTTCACTTCAATTCAGTAAAGAGTTACCCAAAGTGGAGGTGCCAAATAGAGACATGGTCCCCAAAGTGACAATGCAGATAATCAATATCGATTCACACCAACATGAAGCTCAAGGCCACCGGTTTTTGCTGCAAATGGGGCACGATGAGGGTTCACTCCAACCTCATTAAAGGAGGACAATGGACAACAGTCGTCTCTAAGAACAAACAAAAGATGAAGAAAAACTTGAGTTATCATGTCATTTCACTTGGTGCAGGAGAATATTACACCTCCACTAGCTTGCTTAGTGATTTAATGGAAGAACATATCATCCTTATGGAAAATCTAGCTCTAGTCCAAGGTACTAGGTTAAGAAAATCATATATCAAGTAATATGATGTGATTCCCTATGGCTGTGATATAAATCGTACACTTTCAAGTATAAGAGATCAACAAATAATACAAAGATAATAACCCAAAATCGTTCTCTTGAGAATCATTTTAACTATTGTATTAGACACTAAAAGAAATAAATTATGGACTAAAAAGATAGATTGAATTTTTAATTAACTAAAACTAAAGATTAAAAGATTTAAAATACTTATAAGAAATTATTGTTGAGATAAGTTAACTCCCCTATATAATAATATATTGAATATATTTATGCTTGTTTTCTCAGTTGCATATATCAAGTGGTCTTCCTATAATTGGAAAATATATCTTTAAAGCATAAAATTAAATAAAATTATAAACTTGGTAATTTGGATAGTTTCTCCCAATTAAACCTATATGTATTTTGAATTTATCTAAGCATGAAATATGAATAATAAAAATAAACATTCAAAGTCTAAGCACACACTATGCCTAATGATGTGATAATTCTACACAAGCACATCGTGTAGTTGTAGCACTTAATAGGTCATTTTCACAGGGATCTATAGTGTTTTGCAATCATACTTTCTCTATAATTCTAGCAAGCTAACTAATAAGTTCTAGATGATATTTAGTTTATTCTAAAGTGAATCTAAGATGTCGAATCCATTAGACCAATAACTTAACAATCGACTTTCTTTCTTCTTCCTATCTTTTTAACATGTGCAATTTAAACCATATAAAAAGTGATATTTTTAATTTGATTTTTAATTAAATGTCTCTAAGCATGATCTATCGAGTGTGTGCAAGCAAAACCATCAAAGATGACTACTTTCTAAAAACAAATTATATCTATGGATAATTTTATGAACAAAAATAAAAAAATAAACCTCAAATCCTAATCTAAGTATAGATTAACAAAAGACTAAACTAAAACATAACTTATTAAAGATCTTGGATCTACAAGTTTATTCTCATAAATTTATTTATAAAAAAAATCCTATCATTCCTGCTTTTTCTAAGAAGATGATAAGAAAAATCTAATTTTAAAATTGTTAACCTCATCTATATCTTAGGATTGATGCGATTAGCTATGCATGAGCCTAATTAACTACATACTTCTTTTATATGTGGAAAGCAATAAAAATTTATATTTTCTAGATTGCAAGTAAATTTCTAAAGTAGAAAGCAATAAAAATTAATTTAAGCAAATAAACTACTTTACCTATGAAGAATACGATGAATAACAAAGAACAATCTTTGGAGCTCTGGTATTGTAGCCATCACTCTTAGGGTTTTAATCTTCAAATTTTATTAATCTTAATCAAATTTTGTTCTTCCTAATTTACAATGCTAAGGCCAATAAATAAGCTTCAGATTGTAAAATCCTAATCCAGTCACAACAAAAAACTACAAAATTACAAAGCCCTAATAAAAATTTTAGTTACAGATTCAATACTTTTGCTGCCAAATAACAGCGTTGATTGCCAAATAGTGAAGCTCAATTTAGGTCAACAGAGTCCTACTTCGTATCTAAGTCAATGCAAGGATGCTCGACCTCAGTGGGCTCCTCTCTGTGTCAAATGGCAGCGAAAACCTAGCTTAAGGGCTTCTGGCTTCTAGAGTTTTCTTCTCTAGTTCTATTCTTCTCTTTTCTAAGACTGAATTCAATTTTGGTGGTTTCTAACTTTTTGTTTTTGTAGTTTTCTTCTCTTACACTCCTTCTAGACTTGATTTTCCTAAACTTTCTTTAATTTCATGTTATATCCTTACAGTGATAAGCTTCACTAATAAAGATAATAAAAATACCCAAGTAGCATTATTTATAAACAAAAGTAGATAAGATGAGGGAGATAAATATATAATATATGGCACTCATCACACCCTAAACTTATCTTTGGCTAGTTCTTGAGAAAACTTAGATTTAAAAAGAATAAATAAAATCCTAACTTACTTTCGTAGGAATCACGGTTGCATTTAGAATGTGCAACAAGTCGTTAAATTCCTAGTTTATCCTGGTGGATGTGTTCTATTTCGTGAGGGTTTGTAGTAAATATACTCATAAAATTTGTGAAGGGAGATTAAGAAATAAAGAAAATTAAAATAAGGATAACAAAAAATAAGAAATAACAAAAGTTTATTCAAAAGAAAGAAAAAAAATCTTTGTGGTATTTTCTGCAATTAATCTCACTAATATGCAAAATTAAGAATGCATTTATATTATCAATTTTTCAAATCAATCATTATATCAAATATACTTATTATTTTAATGAAAAATTCTAATTCCATTTTTCAATATCACTTATGAATAATTTTTTTGGCTCTTATACATCTATTACATGTGCGATAGTTTATTTCTGTATTGAACTCAAATTCTTACTCATGATTCATCTTTCTCTCTAAACAATTTTTATCTTTTTTCTTCTTTTTTTCTTTTTTTGACCCTCTTTTTTCCTTTGTGAATATTATTCCTTCCATGCAAATATTCACGCTTATTTAGGCACAAATATCCAATTACTCGAATCATACTCTATCTCTTAAAAATTCCATTCATATGAATATTCATGCTTACTTAGGTGCAAATACCTAATTACTTAGTGATTCTTAAAAAATTTATTTATTTAGAAAGAATCATTACTTTAATACTAGGTTCACCTTTTTATTTTTTTATTTAGAGAGAAAAGACGATTCAATTATTATTATTTTTATCCTTAACCTAATAAACCATTGTGAACTAAAAAATAGATGTATATTTACATCAAGATTACCATTAGTGGTATTTTTTTTTTGGATTTTAATTTTTTAATAAAATTCTAAGTGTATTATCTAATCTAATTTTCTATCAAATTTTAAATCTAAATTTGTCCTGTAATTTATAATTTGCTCGATTTGCTGTAAAAAATATTTTTTTCCAAATTTTGAAGTTTTTTTTCCAAAGACCATAAAAATTACCCAAAGTGTAAAATAAAAACCTAAGATCCTAAAAACTAAAAATAAAAACCTAAAAAATACAAAAACTCCTAATCCACTCCCGACATCTAAACTCGTGTATGCTCTCATACATGAATAATTGGTATTGTCTTTTATGCCTTCGGCTAGAATCACCAGGTACACATCATGTACGTATAATCGAACTCTCTTTGTGATCCATGTGTTTCAATCAATGTTAAATCTTTTTCAAGACCTTGCCAGACAGTATTCATTTATTCACTGGGGTCTGCTGGCAAGTCTTGCTCAAATAAGGTGTCATCATTATGTTCTTGTGTTAAATCAGTGGTATATACATTTTTCTCTGCAATACATCTGTTCCAATCCTCTGGAACGGTAGCATGATAAGTCACCGATATGCACTCTATGACTATGTTGACACGGGAGGGTGCATATGCATCAAACTCTGCATCGATACGTGAACGTATGACAAACAATGTAACCAAATATGGTAGAAGCAAAGTAGTCCTCAACAATATTTTTGCATCTATGATTGTGTCAAAAAGTTGTGTGCACAAGCAAAAGTTTAGGTCCTATCTCATTAGCAGTTAACTAAATGTAATGTGAGTGTATTAAAAGAAGACATATGTGCGATCCCCATTTTATTTTGGTTGATCTAACGACAAGTAGCATGTATATTTTGATATAGTGTTTTGCTACGATCCCCCTATCTTGTTTTGTTGTGCAGTTGTTGTCCATCTTTGTGAGATACTTCTCAATCACAAATGGAATTTTGCTTCCATTATGGAGGAGTATACCAGTAGTGGCAGACATGGTCCTTATGTGCATAGTGATTATTTGACTGTGCCATTTTAATTTTAAATGACTTGCAATCATCCGAAATGTCAGACTTCGTAAAACCATCATAAAAATCCTCAATAAGGTCAGGGACATAATATGATGTGGGCATGTATATGAGGCAGTTCCAACCTAATGTTTCAATTATTGATATAGAATATATAAAAAATATTGCAAAAATGTCCCTAAAATATTTTTCTACTATGAACCTATTCATTTGTAAAGATTCAGATTCTAATTTTTAACAGAGAATAGAGGAGAAGGCAAGCATACCTCTCCTGAAGTTTCGGGGGGGAAGTCTATGAAAATGCCACAAAATGGTAGTATCCGCTGCTATTTGGTGGCAGAATTAGGGGTTCTAGGGCCCAACTGCTAGGAGCTTGGTCATTATAGAAAGGAATAGCTACTGGACACCCTGGATCTGACTTTGGAGAGTCAGGTGACAACAGATCTAGGAGAGGGTTTGGAGGAGGATATGGGGGAGATGGGGGTTGTGAGGTTATTTAAAGAGTTTGAAAATTTCTCTAGCCCCTCACTGTACTGACCTTGGTGTTGTAGTCCTCAAGATTTTCATTTTTACCCCTATAACTTGTTAGAAGTTCATATAATATACAAAATATGCAATACTATGTATTGTACATATAACTATATGCCTTTAAGCATAGATGGGATTGTGAAGTGTCATGACCTCCATGTTATTGAATGCTCGAGTTTCTAAAAACAATTTTAATCATTGTCCATTCACTTGGAATATTTGAACAATTTTAGGATCCTCGAGATCAATGGCATCATGATACATAAGCATATATGTTATGTCCGTGCATGTTCCACTTGACTTATGATATGATACACATGTATAAATATCAAATCACTCTTGTTATCTCCTGTATAAGGTGAGTCCAGACCTGTTATTACTCATGTTTAGGTATACATGTCTGTTCGTGCATGTCCCACTTGACTAGTGATATGATATACATATGCACATATTTATTTTTACTTGTTATATTATTTGTACATGCTATTCTTATTTAAAAATGATACTTCATGCACGAGAATATATCATGTAACTCTTGTAACTGCCATATCACTCGTAAACTTTCCACTATTGTCATATATGCCATTTCATCTTCACTTGGCTATTGATATATGTACTCTTATTACACATGATACCTTCATACATTGATATTTATCATCTACTACATTGTGGCTATGGAAAAATGAATGGTTGAAGAGAATACGTACAGTGGGAGTTTTACTTCTATTTATTTTATCTGTTCTGCCTGTTTTGCCTGATTGTTTGCTCTATCTGGGATGCATCCGCGATTTTTGTACTGCCACTATCGTTCTAAGTTTTCTTAGTGGTAGACAGCTCATGTAGAGACCAAAATTTTAGGCCGTGATCCCAAGTATGTATCGGATTTTGGATCTAGTATTTATTTACTTAGCAACAGACTAGCTTGTGTAGAAATTGGTGTTAGAAACTATGATCCTGGGTATGCACAGAATTTTGGATTTCAGTATTTGTTTGCTTAGCAGCATGGCACGCTACTGTAACAAGCTAATTTCATCATAAGTTATATTCTTGATATCAGATTAATCCCAAAATAAATGCGTTGTGTTTGACTCATTTTTCTATATTTTTGTGATTTTCTTGAAATTTTTAAGATAGTCATTTAAAATAATATTATTTTAATCACCGGTGAGTCCTACACATATTTTTACTAGTCTTTCTTTTTTGACTTGTAAAGATGAAGTTTGACTTTTTTTGGGTTAGTTTAATTTGAAATTGTAATCTTAAACAACTCTAATAAACTATTATTAGTATTCATTTGTCCTATACCTATTTTGTTTTATTCACACCCATACCTTACTTTACCATCCTTGTCCTTCGGACAAGCATGACAACCATCATCTAATCCCCCATATCCCTCCTTTATTATATATTTTTTTCTTTCTTTTCATCTGTTTTCTCTCCTTCATTTTTCATTCATCTCCATTTTATTTTTTTACTCCAACTCAAGAGAAGAAGAAAATAGAAGAAGAATAAGAAAAGAGAAGAAAAAGAGAAGAAGAATAAGAAAAGAGAAGAAAAAGAGAAGAAGAATAAGTTCTCTAGCCTCAAGATAGGCTTACCTTCTCTAACCAATCAAGGCAAGTAAAATCATATCCCCTCTCATGTTTTATTTCTAATTCTAATTATTTATGGTTAACTTAGAATCTTGATTTGTTAAAACTTAAAAACATAATATCTCTATACAAAAATCTCTATGATTATTCTAGAAAAATAAAAATATGATTTCTTATACTTTACCCAATGTTTATATATCGAATTTATCATTTTATTTATAATCTCTCATTCTTAAACTACAAGTTATAAAGTTAAACTATATGCTTTATTTTTAAATTATAAAAATACTACCTTTATGATATTCATCATGTTTGGATATACATTTGAATTTTCCATATAAGTTCTTTATATATAATGCAATGATTTTTAAATTATTTTCCACTTGCCATTACAACATAGGTATATATATATATATATATATATATATATATATATATATATATATATATATATATATATGTATGTATTCATAATCATGTTTTAAAAAGAAGATTTCAAATAAATAAGTTTCTACATTAAATTGTTAAAATATTTCTTTCATACGAGATATTATGTTAGGTTATAATTATTTCTATGCTAATCCATGTTTAAATATATACATATATATATATATATATATATATATATATATATATATATATATATATATATATATATATATATATATATACATGTCTAAAATTTAACAAATTTGCTACTTTCCATACTATGAAATCATACTAGAATTTAGAAAATCAATATGTTGTTAAACAAATTGTTATAAAAGTGTTAAGCCTATTTAATTCCTATCCTTACAAATTTAGTACCCACTTGCCTAATGTGTTTATATGCATAAATGTATTGCCTGGTTTACATACATGATCATTATTTGCATAACACATTTTAATATTCTATGACTATCATGCTTTCCTTAACATATACATTCTAGTAACTTGTACAACATACATGAAATTATATATGTGTTTATATGCATAATTGTATATACATGATTCACATATATGATCATCCTAGATATCTTTACATCTTAATACTCACATACGTATTTATATGTATACCTGTATTTATGTGTAGTTTACATACATGATCATTTTCATAACATTCATTCTAACATTTTATACTCCATCATACTTGCATTGACACATACATACTAGTTACTTGTACAGCATATACGAAATTATGCTGGACTTCCCTTATTAGTACATACACGTCTTGATAGTACCATGGATCTTGACTTGCCTGTTAACTTGATTTTGACATTCCATCATATTTACTTCGACATATACATACTAATTACTTGTACAAGATACATAAAAATATTTCGGATTTTCCTTATTAGTACATACACATGTCTTGATGGTGCCATGGATCCTAACTTACCTGTTAACTTAATTTTGACATGACCACATCTTGCTTGTTACTAGACATGTATATGTATTAATCTTGACATGATTAGTTTATCATATTCTGGATTGATTTGCATGTAATATAACTTGAAATCTTGGGTTATGGGAGAACTAAAGGGTGAACAAATATTGTATCGTGAAAGATTTAGAATAGGTTGCGCAACCGAAATAGGGGCCCATCCGCGGGGGCGCCCGGATGGTACTGAGCCATCATCTCTTGTTTAGTCCATATTGATGGGACAACCGATTACTCAGTAATCGGTATCTGCTTGAGTGCTTAGCGGCACGGCTGGTTCAGCGCCAGCATCTTGGCCGGGTCCTGGGTATGCACGGGTACTTTCACGATACGAGTCATTTTTTCACCACTTAGTTCAAAACATAAAATAAAATATGATATTAATCTAGACTTGATATGTATTAGTCTCCGTCCTTGATATCGATCACATACGATACGAGTCATTTCTTCACCACTTAGTTCAAAACATAAAATAAAATATGATATTAACCTAGACTTGATATGTATTAGTCTCCGTACTTGATATCGATCACATACGATATGAGTCATTTCTCCACCACTTAGTTCAAAACATAAAATAAAATATGATATTAACCTAGACTTGATATGTATTAGTTTTCATACTTGACATCGATCACATACGATATAGATTTATTTCTTCACCAATTAGTTCACCATGCATGTGCATATGCTTTTTACTTCAATTCATATTTTACTTGTTAGTACATATTGCATGCTCTCTACCCTACAAGTCTAGTTATTCACCATTAGTCTCCATACTTGATAGCATGTACATTCTTTCTTGATATCATTACTTGATCATTTAATATTTTTCACACATGCGCATACTTTATATCCATACTCACATCTTACTTATTTGTTTATATTATACACTTCCTAGTTTTTATTGTTTTACTTGCCGGGTTTGACCCTGGTTTTTCCACACGCTCAGGTACTGAGCATGTGATCGAGGATCCGCCATCGCACGACTCGTACTTTCTGGAGCAGGCCGAGCAGCAATAGATTTATAGGCCTCCGCTTTTGTATTTTTTGTTTGGTATGTATCACCCCTTTGGAACTTTATTTCTAACTTTTGTATCAGTATTGTACTTGTTACTGCTTATCTTAGACATATATATCTTCTCTTTTATATGGCAGTAGACTAACTTCCAAGATCCTGGTTGATGACTAGTATTCAATATCATTCATTTCTTCTTTTACATATTTATAGGCCTCGTGCACGTCGACTTACACGTGCCCGCCGGTAACGCACTCCGTTTTCGTATCCCTCCGGAAAATAGGGCGTTACAGCTACTAAACGAGTTTAACAAGAATCATATGGTACTAGTTTCTATACGAAACATATGGCACGTCATTAGGCAAATTTAGTAAGAATCATATGGTACTAGTTTCCACATGAACTAGATGACATGATACTAGGTGAATTTTATAAGAATCACATGGTACCAGTTTCCACACGAACCAGATGACACACTGCTCAGTGAATTTAATAAGAATCATATGGTATCAGTTTTCATACAAACCGAATGACATTGCCGCTGGGCAAATTTATATATCAAATCACTTTTGTTATCCCAAGTATAAGGTGAGTCCGGACCTGTTATAACTCATGTTTAGGCATACATGTCATATTCGTGCGTATACCACTTGATTGGTAACATGATATACATGCACATTTATCTGTTTATTTATGTTATTACTTGTACATGTTATTCTTGCTAGAAATGATACCTTATACATGTAAACGTGTTTCTTAACTCTTGTACTTGCCAATATCACCATGCATTGATAACGATTTAAATCGTACACTCGCAAGTGTATGAGATCGACAAGTAGTATAAGGAAAGTAAACCATGATTCTTTTGTAATTGAGTAATACTAAAATAAATTGCAGAACTAAAGTGAAAAGTAAATATCAAATTTTTATCATAAAACTAAAGATGAAAATTTACTTTAATTAAAATTATTAGTCAGATGGATGTAACTCCCCATATAAAAAATTAATGGATATATTTATGTTTTTTTTATCTTAGTGTATAGATCACGTGGTATTTCTACAACTAGAAAATTAATTAATAAAGCACAAAATACATAAAGTTGCAAACTTGATACTTTGAATAATTTTTTTGGTTAATCCTATATAAATTTTGAGTTTTTCTAAGCATTCAATATGAATAATAACAATAAACGTCCAAAGTCCAAGCATACACCATGCCTAAAGATCTATGGCATATCAAAAACTAAGCAACGAATATTGTGTTAAACAATAAAACATCAAAGACTCCAAATTATATTTAAATCCCTTCAAAGATAATGGAGAGTCAAATATATCAATTTTACATAAATCAATTAAAACCAATAAACATAAAAAAACATACTAGTAAATCACCTAGGTTCGTTATTCCATTTGAACCAACTCAAGAATTTAGCCACTCGTACTCATTATAGCTATGAATAAAGAGAAGAAGAATTCTTTTATTAATTTCTATGAACGAGGACAAAAACTAAATCTTCAATCTAAATAATCCCTAAATAATCATAAACCGTTCTTTTTTGTTATAAAACTTGAGTTACATTGACTATTTATAACCTTATGAAACCCTAATAGGAATTTTATTTACAAGAAAATTCTAAATTCTTCTTAAAAATCCCAAGAAAAAGAGACTATAGCCACTCCCTTCGACAGACCCATTGACAGTGGCTCCTGTGTCTTCTTTGCAATCGACCGCTGTCGACAGGTAGTAGATAGCTGTTGACAGCCAGACCTGTTTTTGCATATATTTGAACTGATATTTGAGATACGTTTCGATACTTCGATTTTCTTGCATATAAAATCCTACAAAAATAATAGAAAACAATATAAGAACATCATAGTGAGGAATTTATTAATAAAAATAACTTTCTATTAATTTATTGTATTAATTAACAAAATTGGATTAGACTTGCACAAAATAAACTAAAATAATTACACTTTTCAAGCGTAATCACACCCCTACCTTGAGTTTTGGTAGTCCCTAGCAAATCAATAAACTAAAGAAAATAAAGTAAATACTTAACTAAAAGGAAAAGTAAATCCTAACTCACTTTCGTAGGAATCACGATTGCACTTAGCACGTGCAATTAACCGTTAAAGATCTAGGTTACCCTAGTAAAGAGTATTATCTCTTGAGGATTTCTAGTTATGATATCCACAAACATCAAGAAATGTTTGAGATTAATAAATAAATTTAAAAAATAAGAATAAGTGTAAATAGAAAATGTTAGTAACCTATATCATTACTATTACTGTATATATACTATTTATTGTTTCCATTTCTTTTTCATATCAAGCTTAATTAGAGATACATACATAAATATTTATGAAAATGTCAACCTTAATTAATCACTTATAATCTAATACCTTTACATATCCATCATGATCAATTAAATCATATCGTAAATATACTTCTACTTTCAATTGTCCTCGCCTATGCACTTATGTGAGTGTGTATAAGCCTTGTCAAGTTTCAAATTCCAATCAAATTTATGGGAACTCTTTTCACACACACACACACACACAAATATATATACACACACACACACGCACACACACACACACGCACACACACACACACATATATCTTCTTTTTTTATTTATAGACATTTTCCTTTTATGTGAACATTCATACTTAGTGAGACACTAATGCCCAATTACTCAGCTCATTACTATAATAAAAATTAATAAGTATTATTCATATGAATCTGCATGCTTACCGAGGCACACTGACCCAAATACTTAACACTTACTTTCTCTTATTTATTTATTTATTATTTTTTTATATATTCGAAGTATATTGCCTTAAGTAACAGGCTAACTTCTTTATATATATATATAGGGATTACTGTAGGTGAGTTGTCAACTCAGGAAAAATTATGTGAGCTAGTAATAAAAATACAGTAATCCAATAGTTTTCCTTCAAACTTTTTCTAGAATTAGAATTTCTACCTATTAAACTTTAACAAGATTAAATTTTAAGAATTTTGGAGTTCATTTACACTTTCATTAAGTGGATACAAAATGTTTATTTATTGAAAACCGTTAAAATTTGTGTCCACTTGATGGAGACCAAATCAAAATTAAAACCCAAAAAATCGGGTATGAGTGAACACTATGGGGTCAAGATCATAATCCAAAAGAAAATTTCTAAAAAAAATTATTGGAGATACTGGAAATGAATTGTAGCTCAGGTAACTTGCGTGAGCTGTCAGCTCATTTTCATTTTTCTCATATATATATATACACACACACACACAAAATAAGCATTTATTTTAAGTTTTCTCTTTGTCATAAACTCATCATGACTCATCGTGTAAGTGTTCAGAGTGCATACGTAATTCTAATCTTAAGTATTCATACATCTTATTGTTGGAATAAAATCTCAATCAGGACTACATAAGAACTATTATCATAAAAGTATTAAATTTAAGATATCAATCTCATAAATATGCAACGTAAATTACTTCTAATTTTTTTTTTCTATTTTAAAGAAATGAATTTTTAAAATCTATGTTAGTGATCTATGATACAGTAAAGTACAGTGTATTTATCCCATCTCCAAACTTAAATTATACAATTTCCTCAGTGCATCAAAAATATAACTATGAAAATAATAAACTAAAAATAATATAAGAGATTACGGTTAGACTACACCAAACTTTGTCAGTTCTCTAAAAAAACTCTCCCTTTTGTTGTCGATATCAATGATATATCTGATGAAGACCTTTTTGTCACTTGCGTCATTGATACCGGTGGAACCCTATGGTTCCCTAGCTAGTCTCTTCATCTTCATGAACAAAAATAGGGGCATCCTCACCAGTCATTCATCTGAATACTTTGGTGAGAAGCAGATAATGATGTTATTGATGATTCTCAGTTCGGGCATTCTGTTCTTCAATAATTCACATTCTTGAAGTGAACGCGTTTGTCATTCTTATGATCGACTTATTTAACATGTGAAGTATTATTTCTGCTGGTCAGGCCGCCGCATCTGTCACAACTCCCTGTTCTTGCCCTTTTTTGACACATTCCTAATCTTGTTTTTGAGGACCGGCAGGTAGGGTAGCAGCATGTTGTTGCTTTTGTTGCACCTCCTGTTTCTGTTGAGCGTGTCGAGCTCTCATGCTTCTTCGTATGGTGGTATCCATAAATGGTTTCATGGGAGGTTCAAATATATCATCTCATGATGGATGGTCTCCATGTTTTATGCAAATCTTTGTAATCAGAGACGGCATAACTAAGTGAAGCTTTGTCGTTCTTGGATACTGGATATTCTTATGGCCTTGACCCATGCATTGAGCTATCACAAAGTACATGATGGATGCGACATGCATGCCTTTCCAAAATCATGTTTAACAATACTATTCCTTTGAATATATTTTGTTCTTAAGGAGGATGGTAGGATGTTATATTTGTAGACAAAAAAAAAGATTAGAGGAAAAGGGTGCACCATGGGGTGCACCCGCGGGTATCGCTCGCAGGAGCACCCTGTGGGTTCCACCAACGAGAACACCTCGCGGAAAGCAACCCGCGGGGTACACCCATGAGTGGTAACCCATAGGTTGCCCCCACGGGTGCACCCGCGGGAGCTCCCAGCAGTTTGCTCCTGCGTTTCACCCGTGGGAGCTTCCTATGGGTGCAACCCACGGAAGCATCTCTCAGGTGCCACCCGTAGTGGGCCACCCGCAGGGTGCCATCTATAGGTTGTCCGTCTCGGTGCTTCGGTTAATGGATTTGATACGAATTTTTAGAGATCCGATACCCCCGATCTTGATTGTTTCTTTTACTTGATTTGGCATGAATCTTTACTCTTCAATCTATAAAAAGAGGCAGAGTCTAGAGGAGAGGGGAGAAAATTTTTTGGAGATCAGAGAGCATCTTCTTCCAGATTTTTCAGAGCAGAGAAAAGAGAGGCAATCGCCTTCTTTCCAGCCGGACCATCAATGGAGTGCATCAGCGAGACTTTTGTAATAGAAGGAAAAATTAATTTTTCAGGCAAACAAGCATTGGCGACCACAGTGGGAGCCTCTCTGTTCACAACAGAGAATTTGGTGGCGCAGTCTGACCGAAGATCCATCAATTCGATGGTTGAAACTTTGGTCATCGAAGTTGACCAACTGAGGTGTGAGGAATTTCTCTTTTCAAACTCCTCTGATTCGGAGCCCAGACGTCATCGTCGGGTAACGATCAGAAAAGATAAGGCATCATCGCCTACCAAAATTGACAAGGTGATGTAAACCCCGTCAAGAATAACGAGATCTGTAGAACAAGAGGAAAATCCAAGAATGTCTTTGATCAAGTTTGGATGGGAGATCTCGACCCGTTGCTTCAAAAAAAAACAAGAATCTCGGTATAATTGACCTCAATCCGTTGTTTAATGCGAAGTAAGAACCTTGGTATAAGGAAGATGCCACAAACGGTAGTGGGAAGCCGTTTGATAAGTCGATGATGAGCGCCATGGAAGAATTTCGATAAGTTCGAATACTTCTTCAAAGAACCAAAGAGAATAAACTCACCAATTATCTGTAAACTGTATCTCTTCTATTCCATTAGTCGCCTATTTATAGGCTAAAAAAATACAAGAAAAGTTCCTACAAAGAAAGTTTAAGAAATAGAAACAAAACAAAAGGAAACAATCAGTCTCTTAATTTGGCTAATCAATACAAGAAAAGTTCTAGAAATAGAAACAAAACAAAAGGAAACAATTTGCCCCTTAATTTGGCTAATCAATATAAAAAAAATTTTAGAAATAAAACAGAAAGAAACAATCAGTTTTGACCGGATTCTTCTAGTAGTTGAATCATATTGATGCATCTTTGTTGAACACTTGAACCATCCTCAATGGGCCTTCACGAATTTGCTTGAGCCCAAACTTCTTGAATCAGCCCATTAAGTGTATCTTTGAACTTCTTTTCTCGTGCTCTTGTAACCGGCCTAGTTGGAACTTGAACTGGCTCCTTTGTAGTCATGCCATTATTTGCATCATTCCCCTCCTCTTGAAAAGGATTTGCCCTCAAATCATCACCGTTATGTTGTTGATGGCTCGACAATCAACGCACATTCTCCACGTCCCATCCATCTTAGGTACAAGTAAAATCGGAATGGCGCGAGGACTCATGCTCTCCCTCACATATCCCTTGTCCAACAACTCACTTACCTGCTGTTGAAGCTCCTTTGTCTCCTCGGGATTGCTCCTATAGGCTGTCGGTTTGGATTTGTCACACTGAAATCAATTTGATGTTCAATCCCTCGAATTGGTGCTAATCCATGTGGTGTTTCCTCGAGAAACACATTCTCAAATTCCTGCAAAAAGAAACAACAGAACTGGGCAAAGCAGGGTCAAGTTAGTTAGTGTTTAAAAATGCCTCTTTGTACAAAAGTACAATCATCGGCTGATTTGAAAACATTGCTCTCTTAATCTCACTCACTTTTGCATAGAAATTTTTTTGTTTTCTCTCTGATTTTCTCTCAATGGCTGAATTTTGATTTCTTTTTCTCTTTCATTTTGCTTGGCCACTCTCTGATTTTCACTCTTTTTCTTTTGCTCACTCTCTTTCTTTTGATCACTATCTTTTTGCAACCTCACTTGATCTTCATAAACCTGTTTCGGTGTCATTGGTACAAGAGTGATGGATTTTTGGTTGAGCACGAACAAGTATTTGTTGGTGAAACCATCATGTTTAACTTTCCGATCGAATTGCCACGGTCGGCCTAATAGCAAATGTCTAGTTTGCATCGGAACTATATCACACAAAACTTCATCTTCATATTTTCCGATGCAGAATAAAACCAAAACCTACTTATTCATCTTTATCTCGCCACTATCATTCAGTCATTGTAAGTTGTACGGCCTAGGATGTTTCAGTGTGGGCAGTCCTAATTTCTCCACCAAGGTTGTGCTTGCAATATTAGTACAACTTCCTCCATCAACAATCATACTACATACCTTGTCTTTGACGTAGCACCTAGTATGAAAGATGTTCTCCCGCTGCACTTCTTCAATTTCTTTTCCTTGCAAGCTTAGAAGTTTTCTTGATACCAACAATTCACCTTGAACCGCATATTCTTCTTCATCCACGTCCTCCAATGGTGGCATAGAGTCGGTATCGGACTCGTCGTCGGTTTCGATCTCTCCATTACCCCTTATCACCATGACTCTTCTGTTCGGGCATTGACTTGTTATATGACCCCAGCCTTGACATTTAAAACACTTAATGTCACAATTTTGAGAAATGGAAGGATCAGATTTACCTTGAGTGCCATGATTGGTTGTCTCTTATTTTGGCTTGAATTTAGGTTTTGCAGCTGGTTTCTCCTCTTTCTTCACATGACTTGGTTTCCATGGGGAAAACCCAAATTATGAGATGCACGTGTACCACCCCTCCTCTTGAGTTGTTGCTCCACCTTGATGGTCATGTGCACCATTAATTCTACATAATGCTGCATCTCTACCCCATTATGAATTTCTTGATTCAAACCATTCAAGAACCTAGCCATAGTAGCCTCTCAATCTTCTTCGATATTAGCCCGAATCATTGCAATCTCCATCTCTTGATGATAATCCTCCGCACTCCGGTTACCTTGTTGGAGCGTTTGCAATTATTGTACAACTCCCGGTGGTAATGGTTGGACACAAACCACTTCCTCATCACTATTTTCATCTCTTCCCACGTCTCTACTGGTCGTTCCCTATTTCGCCGCCTGTTCAACACTAACTGAACCCACCACACAATAGCATAGTCAGAAAACTCAATGGCAGCAAGTTTTACTTTCTTCATTTCAGAGTAGTTGTGACAATCGAATACTAACTCCACCTTTTTCTCCTTGAAGATAAGCCTCGGGGTCGTTTCTTCCTTGAAATGCTAGAATCTTCATCTTAATACTACCCAAGTTGTTATCTTCCCGATTCCTATCTTCTCTAAACCGCCCTCTATAACTCGTATTACCAACAACTGAACCCCGATCTTCTTCTTCATCAAAACCAGCCCCATAATACTCTCCATCTTCATCTCTCACTCCCCGATGTTGAACTCTTTCCCTCCTATGCACCTTATGAGTGTTTTGTGGCTGCTCCAAACATGTATTCTTCATCCGATCAATCCGATCATGTACCTGCTCCAATTCTAACTTCATCACATGCGTCATCTCACTCATCATGGCCTCCATGAGCAATTTTGGGTCAGCCATCCTTATAGCACCTTCGGTGATACTCTTTTTATTGTTGTGAGACATGATTGCTGCAAATCAAAGTTAGAAAACAAAAAAAGAAAAGAAAAAAGACCTCATACACTCCCTCACGTGTTTCACTCAAAAAATGATTCACTCTATTCCACTCATATTTTCACTCAGTATAATTGGCTTTTACTCTCTAATATGCTCACCACTCTTGCCCTTTTCCACTCGATAATCCTCTTTCAGTTCTTTTGAAACTATTCGAACAATATTCAAAATTCCAGCAACAATTCACCAAGAACTCACTAAGTAAATTCATGTTCAAAAGGTACGAAAACAAGGGATATGGGTGATTAGATTTTCAAAGCACAATTCAGTAAAATTTCCACGAAAATATTTTTGGTCTTTGGGGTGAGATGATTTTCGGGCTTATTGGAAACAAACAAAAAAAAAAGAATCTCTTTACTCTTTTTTTTTGGACCCTTTTTTTCAGACCCCTTTTTTTCTGTTTTTTTTTTTATCTTTTTTTCGGATCTTTTTTTTCGGACCCTTTTATTTTCAGATTCTTTCTTTCGTTATAACAGAATAAGATTTCGATGGGGTAAAATAAAGAAATTAGCTTGATAAGAAACGGAAACTAAATTTAAATTTAATAGGCAAACCTGAGACGAGAAATTTTTTGCTCTGATACCAAATGATACGAACCCCATTAAGAATAATGAGACCCGTAGAACAAGAGGAAAATCCAAGAACGTCTTCGATCAGGTTTGGATGAGAGATCTCGATCCGTTGCTTCAACAAAAAATAAGAATCTCGGTATAACTGATCTCAACCCGTTGTATAATGCGAAGTAAGAATCTTGGTATAAGAAAGACGCCACAAACGGTAGTGGAAAGACATTTGATAAGTCGATAATGAACGCCATAGAAGAATTCCAATAAGTTCGAATAGTTCTTCAAAGAATCAAAGAGAATAAACTCACCAATTATCTGTAAACTGTATCTCTTTTATAGGCTAAAAAAATATAAGGAAAGTTTCTATAAGGAAAGTTTAAGAAATAGAAACAAAACAAAAGGAAACAATCAGCCCCTTAATTTGGCTGATCAATATAAGGAAACTTCTAGAAATAGAAACAAAACAAAAGGAAACAATCAGCCCCTTAATTTGGCTGATCAATTCAAGGAAAGTTCTAGAAATAACACCAAAGGAAACAATCAGTTTTGATCGGATTCTTCTAGTAGTTGAATCATATTGATGCATTTTTGTTGAACACATGAACTATCCTCAATGGGTCTCCATAAATTTGCTTGAGCCCAAACCTCTTGAATCAGCCCATTAAGTGCATCTTTGAACTTCTTTTCTCGTACTCTTGTAACCGGCCCAGTTGGAACTTTGATTGGCTCCTTTGTAGTCATTCCATTATTTGCATCACAAGGCATCATCGTTTATCAAAATAAGTGAGGCGTCATCGCCCACAGGAACTAACAAGGCATCATTGCCTGTTAAAAATTATAAGGCGTTATCGCCCATAAAACTAACAAGACGTTATCGTCTATCAATAAGGATAAGACATTATCACCTTTAAAAGGAAATATGGTGGCATCGCCTATTTCAAAGTTGAACTTGACTTTAACACGGTTACAAAAGAGAAATCAAGACCGTCGGAGAGGATGTAAGGCCCAACGATCGCGCCTTAACATTTTCAAAAAATGCGATTCATGAAAAATCACAGTTGGAAAATACCTCGCAAGAGAGCGGCAGTGCCACCCCGCAGGTGCACCCCACGGGAAGCACCCCGCGAGTGCACACCACGGAAAGTGCCTCGAGGATGCATCCTGGGGGTGCATCCCGTAGAGGCACTCCAAGGGTGCATCCCACAGGTTACATCCTACGGGTGCGTCCCGCAGATACATACCGCGGATGCACCTGGCGAGTGCAACCCTTCAGACACCCCACGAGCGCAACATCGCGAGTCCAACCTCTCCCCTTGCATGCACCAGATTCATTGGTACAGCGCACACCTACGTTTTTGGTCACGCTATCAGGTGTTCCCTCAGGTTCCTCCATAGAAACATATAAGGATGTGCTCATGCGTCTTCCTATCAGCACCCACTCTGAACGCACATCTGTGAAATTTTCTTCGGATGATGAATTTACTTAGAATAAAATTCATCAAAATTTTCTAAAGCATAATCTGGAGGCGCGCGGGGCCCATACAATTGCACAGGCTAGTACGCAGTTCAGAAGACTTCGATAAAAAGTAAGAGACTGTTGTAATACTGTAAAATTGCCTAACTATGAGATCCTGCAAACTAATCAATATTATGAACAGAACCTGCGATGCAAAAGGCGTCAAATTGCAAATATGGGTGAAAACAAGTCTCAAGACTTAAGAGAATATCTCACCTAGAAGAGGAGTGCCTCAAACCCACTTCTCAATATCAATGTCAACGGTTCATTTCAGCCATTTTATCCAACTGTGATTGCTAATCAAAGCCGTCTAATTTTTATGGGATTACCGAACCGAAAAGAAGACGAGCAGTAAAAAAGATGTACTCCATAAGTGATTTGCCCGCTGCCTCATCCCATATGGTTAGCAAGGGCAAACAAGTTGCTGAGAGTGATCCCTCAGATAAAGAATTTACTTCAAAATTAAAAGGAGTGTCTATTGGGCCATAGGGTATGTATCAGCACACTAGACTAGAAGAGGAGTCGCTATACCATTAAACTATAAATGGTTGGCTGGAGAATCCGACATGGAGGAAGACAGACATTCTGCCATTGTGTCTTCATTTTCTTCAGATTCAAATAAAGACTTTGCAGCCACAGTGAACATGACCAACCTTCTAGAAGAAGTCTCCAAGAGGCTTGAGAGACAAGAACAACGTCTTAAATAGCAATAGGAGACTATGGAAGAAATGAAACAACTCCTGACCGAGTTATTTGTTCAAACAAAAAAGAACCAATCCTCGTCGTCCTCTTCCAATCTGTAGAACGAAAACGACCTGTCAATGTAGATGAAGAGAATAAAGAAGACGAGTACGAAGAACCACCTCCTCACTCAGAAGAGGATGAGAAGGTGAAGGTTATCATCAACCCTCATATTGAAAAGATGAAAATGATGGAGCGCCAGTTGCAAGCACTTTTTCATTGCAAAGAGCTACGAGAATTTGGGATAGTAGGTCCCTATCCTATAGAATGAGAAACTATACCCTATCCTGCGAACTATAAACTGTTAAACCTTCAATCGTTCGATGGTAAAGGCTCGCCACAACAATATATTTTATACTTCCTATCGCAAACGGGACACCTAATGGCAAATGATCCAATTTTAACCAAGATATTTGTGAGTACCCTATAAGGACCTGCGTTTACTTAGTTCATGCAACTACCCCAAGAGACAATTAAATCATGGGCTGATGTAGAACGTGTGTTCTTAACCCAATTTTTTGAAGATGATACTGAAGTCTCTGTGCCATCCTTGCTAGCAGCGAAAAAAAGGAGAAGGCGAGACAGTGAAAACCTTTATTGAGCGATTCTGAGAACTTTCCATGCGATGTCCACATGGCATGGTACAGGAAACTCTTGTAGAGACTTGCAGGCATAATTTACAGACCGATATTTTGGTCAAAATGGGCTTGGTCGAATCCAAGTCTTGGAAAGACCTGTCAAGCAAGGTGAGCAAGTCGAAGACATACTTCGACGCCTCGATGAGTAGAAAACCGCAAGAAAAGGTGCTACGAATAAAGCTTCATACCACTTTTCTCGCTCCAAAGGGAAAGATTTAGTGGCAGTGGAATACACGCCAAAGTCAAAAGAAGTGCCAGCTAAAAATAAAGTTGCAAGGCCATCCAGACCTCAGAAGCAGTATTCATTTAAAGATGAGCATACTTCTACCTTATTTAATTTGCTCATTAAGCGCAGCATGCTCAAGTTGCTAGAGAGGAAGAGACCTAAAGAAGTTGGGAAGACTAATAATCCGAATTACTGTTTGCATCACCGGATTGGTCACCCTACAAAAGACTACTTCATTCTGAAAGAGAAGATTCAGGCATTGATCGATGCTGGAGCAGTTCAACTCAAAACTGAACAAAAAAGGGTTACAGCAACTCGGCTACCTTTAATGTGGGTGGTATAGAAGCACCACTTGGGCTCACTTCTATTCCAAAAGGTGAGCTTAGGGTGGTTAATTCAGACCCCCCACAACCAACAAAAGAAAGGGCTAACCCCTTTTACGACCAAGAAGCATGAGATTCTTTGGATGCATCTGGACCTTCTCAAAGATGAATAATAGACAACAGTGACATCCAAAAATAAGACCAAAGTAAAGGGAAGACAACATGTGTGCAACAATATCTTGGCAATAGTTGAGAAGGACCTAGATGATGTGCCTCTGTTATTAAATTCTGAAACAGAGATGACCGCTCTCGCAGTAGAGCATGAAGTCACACCCCTTTTAGGCACCAAGTCTGGAAGACAATATTTAAAGGACCATACAAATGCAGAAGTTGGCCCCTCTAAATTAACAAAGGAAGCTAATAAGAGAACGGTCAAGTAGACTTTGGACAAAGGAAAGCAAAAGGAGCTCAAATATAATCGAGCTCTGCGGAAGGATGCTTCCGAAGAGCAAGACTCTTCTTTTTAATTTGATGTTATAGCACAGCTGGCAAATATACCGGAAAGAATAACTCTATATGAGTTATTGCGCTTATCCAAGTCTACAAGAGATGCCCTAAGGAAAGCTTTAGCAGATTTATAAGCTTTCCTGACCCACCTCCCTGAAGAGGTTGAGGAGGCATGCCCACACTGCAACTCAGTGTCGAGGTGTTCCCCTTACATTACTTTTACGCCAGAGGACATGCAGTTGAAGAATGTCAAGCATAATAGGCCTTTGTACTATACATAATACATTGGCTTAACAGAAGTGGATCAGATTCAAATTGATCCAGGGTCTGCCATGAGTATTATGCCGCGAAGGCTTGTGCAGTTCCTTGGGATCCCTCCCCACAGATTGATCTCAACTAATACTACCGTATTTGGTTTCAAAGCTAATAGTAGTCATCCTCTGAAAAAGATCAAACTCAGATGCCAAATTGGAGATCTCAAAAGCGAAGTGACTTTCTATGTCATTGAAGTAGACACTTCTTACAACTTTCTTCTAGGGCAACCATGGATTCATGCTAACATAATTGTTCTGTCCACCCTACATCAATGCATGAAGTATGTGGATGAAGACAAACAAGTGTATACTCTAATCGCTGACAAGCAACCATTTAAGGGGGTTAAAAACTACTTTGTAGATACCCTCTTATATACTGAGAGTGCTGAGATTGATCCACCACTGTATAATGGGTATGAAGCTGACACTGAGCCTGAGGCGTACATCGCCAAAGAAGGGTTTGAACCGCTTGTAATCAGTCTTGAAGATTTAGATGTAAATGACACCGCAAGTGATGAAGGCGAGTGGGAAATTAATGAAAATCTAGAATTTGCCTATTTGTCTGGTGTTGCTACTGATTCTGTGCCTTTAGCTATTAGTCCGGACGCAGACAGTCTCTTAGAATTTGAGATTTTAGCAACCATGCATCTTCCACTAAGATCATCAATGATGTTACGATTAAGCATCAAGAATGCAGATGGGGCGGTGTTCAAGGTGCCTGACCATTGGGTCGATCAAAAACCTATTCTTTTCATAAGGGTTCAACACATATGGCCCCATCCGATGACGGTGAGGATAAAGTTCAGGAAGCCCTTCAATCTATCATTATGGACCAAAGTCATTCCAAATGATGGAGAGAATGGGATATGACTTCATCCATAGACCCGGATTAAACTTCGACAAAGGACGTCGAAGTCTACTTTTCTCGTTTGTGCCCGAACGAAAAGAACTGAATTACTATCACAAAACTGGCAGAGGGTTAGGATATGTCACAACACCTGCTCCTTTGAACATTGAAAAGATGATCTGCCAAAAGGCAGAAGATTCCGATTGGAATTAAGATATTAGTCTGGAAATATTATCTAAAGAGTTGACTGCGAACATGACATCTATCAGCCCGATTCTAGATAAAGATGATGAACTGATTCTTCTTCAAGATGAAACTTTAGTTAAACATCTTGATGCCCAATGGAATATGTGCTTTGAACAATGCGAGCCACATACTGAGGATAGGGTGACTCAAGTAAATATGAGTGACGAGGCCAATCCTAATCCCATATTTATAAGCGAGAGTTTGTCTTCTAATGAAAGAGAGGACCTTATAACTCTCGTTCGAGAATACATAGACGTCTTTGCCAGGAACTATGAGGAGATGCCAGGCTTGGATACTCAAGTTGCTATGCATCGGCTTAATATTAAACCAGATGCAAAACCAGTAAAGCAACAACAAAAAAGATTCCATCCAGAGTTAATAGAATCGATCAAGAATGAAGTTAAGAAGCTTATACAATCTGGTTTCATCCAAGAAGAACAACATACTGATTGGATAGCGAACATCATTCCAGTTCCCAAGAAGAATGGAAAAATCTGAATCTGCATTGATTTTCGAAATCTCAATGCAGCATGTCCTAAAGGCAAATTCCCACTTCCAATAATGATGTCATGATTGACAACACCTGCAAATTCGAAAGGATGTCTTTCATGGATGGATTCTTCGGATACAATCAAATCAAAATGTACCCTTAATATGAGAAAGAACACCGTTAGGCATGTACTATTAAATGGTTATGCCATTCGGTTTAAAGAATGCATGTGAAACATATCAACGAGCTATGAGCATAATTTTTCTCGAGCATCTCCATAAAACGATAGAGTGATACATGGACGACCTTGCCATCAAGAGTCATAATAAAGACGATCATCTCTGAGACTTGAAAGTGGTGTTTAATATTCTGTGAAAACACCAACTAAAAATGAATCCGACTAAATCTTTTCTTGGTGTAAGCAAATTTCTTGGTTTCGTGGTTACATCCAAGGGCATCCATTTAGACCCAGAAAATGTAAAAGCGTTTTAAGAGATGCAGCCACCAAAAAATCTCAAAGAACTTTGGGGATTACAAGGGAGGCTAGTATACATTCAGAGATTTATTTCTAATATCTCAGGATGATTTCAACCCTTCACCAAGTTAACAAAGAAAAGGGTGTCATTCATTTAGGATGAAGCTTGTCAGCAAGCTTTTGAGGACCTCAAAAAGTACCTCACAAAACCTTTGGTGCTGGTAGCCCCTATATCTGGAAAACAATTCTTGATATATGTTTAGGTGATGGACCGTTCACTTGGTGCTCTGTTGACCCAAACCAATAACTTAGGCCACGAACAAACCATTTACTACATTAGTAGAACTATGGCAGGCACCAAGCATCAATACACTCCAGTAGATAAAGAGTTTTAGCCCTAGTATTCGCGGTTCAGAAAATGCGACACTACTTAGTAGGCCAAAAAATTCATGTAATTTCTTGGGTAAATCCCCTAAGAGTGCTCATGACCAAGCCTGGGTCACTCAATTGCAGATTAGCCAATTGGTCGATCCTGCTATCGCAGTATAATATGCAATTCATACTGCAAAAGGCGATCAAAGGACAAGCAATTGCCGATTTCTTAGAAGAATATCCTGTTTCAGAATCTTCTAAACTCTATGAGGATATTCTAGATGAAATGGTGGAAGCCAGCATGATTTCCAAACAACCGATTTGGCTGCTATTCTTTGATGGGGCAGCTCGAAGAAACTCTACCAGAGTAGGGGTAGTTTTAATATCCCCGTAGAATCATATAATCCCCTGAGGATACTCACTCACTCAGCCATGTTCTAACAATGTGTCTGAGTATAATGCATTGTTAACGGGACTACAAATTGCCTGACAACTGATAATGCAGTTTTTGGAGGCTTATGGAGACTCCAAACTCATAGTAAATCAAGTAAGAGGAGAATACGAGGTCAAGCATGAACATCTCGTACCTTACTATGAGGCAACAATCAAATTTTCCAACTCTTTCAAGGAGTTTTACATCGAATACGTGCCATGACATGAGAATGCATACGTTGATGCCCTGGCTTCTCTCGCAGCCACATTAGCGCTCCCTGCCAAATCAAACAAAGACATTGAGATTGGAAGTCGCTAGCTTCTTTGCCCTAAAGAGATACTTGAAGTAAATGAAGTTCATTTATCAAGAATGAACTTCGAATCCAAAGGTTGGAGATTTGTCTTCGCCGATTTTGCACTCTAGGGATACTACCTGAAGATCTCAAAGAAGCCGCCAAAGTGAAGAAAGTGGTGGAGAAGTTCCACTATAATTCTGAGCTTAACACCTTGTATCGAAAAATGCTAGGTAGAGTTTTACTTTGGTGCCTATCGCAACAAGAAGCACAAGAGGTACTCAAAGAAACACATGATGGAGCCTGTGGTGCTCACTAGCTGGGAGCTAAATTAAGAGATCAGATAAAAAAAATGGGCTTCTACTGGCCAACAATGATGTCAGACGCCATGGCATATACAAAGAAATGCCATGCCTGCCAGGGGCATGCAAACTATATACATCAGGCTGCAGAATACTTACATCCAACCACGATTACGTGGCCATTCGAGACGTGGGAAATGGATATCAATGGTCCCATCACTCCACCTTCCTCTCGTGGACATCGGTTCATACTAGTTATAACCGATTACTTCTTGAAATGGGCAGAAGCTATCCCTTTAAGAGAAGTAAAAACAAACGATGTGGTCAACTTTATCAAACACTACGTCATCTATCGCTTTGGTGTTCCTAAATGAATCATCAGCGATAACGACCCTTAATTTACTAGCAAGGCCTATATTAAATTTTGTGACAAGTTCAAAGTACAGAATGTATTTTCATCCCCATATAACCTGGCTGCGAATGGCCAAGCAGTTCAACAAAATCATTGTAAAACTTTTGCAAAAATTTGTCACCCCAAGTCAGCATGACTGGGATCAGAAGTTGGGAGCTTGTCTATGGGCTTATCGCCCAATGGTAAGAACACTGATAAAAACCACATCATTTTCTTTAGTGTATAGATGCGAGGCTCTGCTACCTCTGAAAATTCAAATTTCTTCTCTTCGGGTGGCATTAGCTACGAGAATGACCACCAAAGAAAAAATAATCAACGACTTTAGGAATTAGAAGTGTTAGATGAAGGCGCTTAAAAGCTCAACAACAAATAGAGCTCTATCAAGCACGAATATCTTGAGCTTTCAATAAGAAATTAAAAGAACGAACTTTCAAAATGGGCGACTTGGTCTTAGCAGTCAGACAACCAATGATCTTGACACATAAGACTAAAGACAAATTCCAACCAAAATGGGAAGACCCATTTGTAGTAGAGACAGTTTATTCAAATGGAACATACCAGCTTGATCAATCTATACGGTGACCGGATGATGATGCCAATTAATGGAAAATACCTGAAAAAAATATTATTTTTAAAGAAATAAAGTCATCTGATCTCTTCTTCATTACAGAAAATGAAGAAATACTGACTTGCCGCTAGCACCTCAAATTGAAAATTTTCTTAAATCCAATAGTATAAGTTCGGCCGTGAGTTGTATATTATATTGAGTAGAAATTATATTAAACCATAATGGATAACTATATAATTTTGTATTCTATTTTAGGAGTATTTTTGGGCATTCTCGTAAAAATTTTGCATTAATTTTTTGATATTTCGATCTCAAACTAAATATTTTTTTGCTATACTAGTATTAGCTTAGTGCATGAGCTATGTACTATATTGAGTAGAAATTATTTTCAATAACTATAGAACACTTAAAAATTTTGTATTCTGTTTTAGATATATGTTTTGATACTCTCTTAATAATTTTATATTTATTGGTATAGATTTTGACATCAAACTAAAGATTTATCTTAGCTACAATTGCTATCTGTCTAACGTGTGAGCTGTGTACTATATTAACTATAAATTGTATCAAACCACCAGGGATCCCTATAAATTTTGTACTTTATTTTAGGAGTATATTTTGACACTCTCATAAAAAATTTATATTAATTAATTTACACTTTGACCATTAACTAAATATTTTCTCAGCTGCACTAGTATAAGTTAGGTGCGTGAGCTGTATATTATTAAGTAGATATTGTATCAAATCATCATGAATCACTGAAAAGTTTTTTATTCTATTTTAGGAGTATATTTTGACACTCATATAAAAATTATACATTTATTCCTTGACATTTCGACCTCAAACTAAAATTTTTTTCAGCTCTATAGATATCACTTTGGTCTGTAAGCTCTATACTATATTGGATATAAATTATATAAAACCAACATGGATCACTATAGAATTTTGTATTCTATTTCAGGAGTATGTTTTGACACTCATAAAAATCTCATATTAATTTCTTGACATTTCGACCATAAACTAAAATATTTTCTCCATTTCATTGGTACTAGTCTAGTGCGTGAGGTATGTACTATATTGAGTAGAAATTATATCAAAGGGATCACCATAAAAGTTTGCATTATTTTTAAGGAGTATATTTTTACACTCAAATAAATATTTTATTTACATTTCGACCTCCAACAAAATATTTTTCTTAGCTGCACCAGTATAAGTCTGGTGCATGAGTTATGTAATATGTTGAGTAGAAATTGTATCAAACCACAATGGATCACTATAAAATTTATATTTTTTAAGAGTTTATTTTGACACTCTCATAAAAATTGATATTTAATTTCTTGACAATTTGATCACAAACTAAATATTTTTCTCTATTGTACTGGTATTAGTTTGTTGCGTGAGTTGCATAATATATTGAGTAGAAATTATAACAACTTTTCATGGATCACTATAAAATTTTTCATTATACTGCATGAGTGTTTTTTGACACTCTTATAAAAATTTTACATTAATTTATTTACATTTTAACCTCCAACTAAATATTTTACTCAACTGCACTAACATAAGTTTGGTGCTTGAGCTGTGTAATATATTGAGTAGAAATTGTATCAAAATACTATGGATCACTATAAAATTTTGTATTCTATTTAAGAAAAACTTTTTAACACTCTCATAAAAGTTTCATATTAATTGATTTACATTTTGGCCTAAAGCTTAAATTTTTTCTCAGCGTACTGGTATTAATCCATTGCATGAGCTGTGTAATATATTTAATAAAAATTGTATCAAATCTCTATGGATCACTATAGAATCTTGCATTATATTTTAGGAGTATATTTTGACACTCTTATTAAAATTTTACATTAATTGATTTGCATATCGGCATCCAACTAAACATATTCCACAGCTGGACCTGTGTAAGTCCGGTGCGTGAGTAGTTACTATATTAAGTAGAAATTATATCAAATAACAATAGATCACTATAATATTTTGCATTAACTTTCAGGAGTATGTTTTGATGCTCTCATTAAAATTTTATATTAATTTCTTGATATTTCGATCTCAAACTAAAGATTATTCTCTGTTGTACTTGTATCACTCTAGTGCGTAAGTTGTATACTCAATATTATATTGAGTAGTAATTGTATAAAATGACCATGGATCACTTAAAAATTTTGCATTCTATTTTCAGACTATGTTTTGATACTGTCATAAGAATTTTCAATTAATTTATTAATATTTTGACTAAAAACAAATTATTTATCTCAGCAATAATCGGTATCAGTCTGGGGCATGCATATTATATTAAGTAGATACTGTATTAAGTCATCATAGATTACTATAAAATTCTGTATTATTAACACTTTGAAAAAATTTCACATTAATTACTTGATATTTTTACTGTAAACTAAAAATTTCTATGCTCTAACTGTATTAGTTTGGTCTGTGAGTTGTGGATCAATGTTGAAAATAACTTGTTATGAAATCTGTTATGCTATATTATGAAACCTAATAAGAAGCCAATATTACTTAACAGTCGAAAATAACTCAATTCACCATAACTGTGCATGTTTATGTTATTTTATATTACATTATATTAAAATACGTAATGTTATATTATTTATAATAAATTTTTTAATATTTTTTATATTGATTTTAATTATTTATTTTGATTGTTAACGAATTGTTGTAGATTTCTCACTGGACGACTTGTTATTTGCTTACTTGATTGCTTGTGGCATTGTTAACTTGCTAATTTGTGATTACATTCTTATTTACTTATTATAATTCCTTTTTAGTTATTAAAATTTCTTACTTGTTGATTAAATTGATTTCTCAGCTAATTTAAAATATATAATTAGAAATAACTTAAATTGAGCATTACAAAATATAAATTATAATATTGATAATAATTGAAAAGAGGCTTTGAAGTTGATGAAATTAAGAAAAATTGTTGGTCTAGATGAGATCCTATAGAGGTATGGAGATACTTAGGAGGGATTGGTGTGAAGTGGCTAACAGATCTTTTTAACAAGATTTGGCAAATAAAGAAAATGCTAAATAAATGGAGGAAGAGTACCATAATACTTCTGTATAAGAATAATGGCGACATTCAGAGTTGTTCTAACTATTGGGGGATAAAACTTATGTGTCACACTATGAAGCTTTGGAAATGGGTAATTGAATATAGATTGCGACAAACTGTTAAAATATCGGAGAACCAGTTTGGATTTATGCCGAACGATCACCGACAATAACTATTCATTTATTTCGTTAACTTATAGAGCGATACCGAGAGAGAAATAGAGATTTGCATATGGTATTTATTGACATAGAAAAATCCTATAATTTTGGTAGACATTGATAAAGAAAAGAGTTTCCATCAAGTATATCGACATAATTAAGGATATATATGATGGAGTAGCGGCCAATGTCAGAATATGTGGTGGTTTAACAAGTAATTTTTTATCACAATTGGATTGCATCAAGAATCTGCATTGAGCCCATTCTTATTTACTATAGTGATGAATAAGTTTACTAAAACCATTCAGGATGAGATACTTTGGTGTATACTATTTGCTGATGATATTATTTTAGTTGATGAGACAAGAACATGAGTAAATGCCAAGTTAGAGTTATGGAGGCATACATTAGAATCTAGAGGTTTTAGATTGAATAGGTCTAAAACAGAGTATATGGAGTGTAAATTTAGTAAATGACAGACCATAAACTATAATGTTGTAAAACTCGATAGGCAAGAGATACAAATGAGTAGTCAGTTTAGATATTTGGGTTCTATTATTCAGAATGATGGAGAGATCGGTAATGATGTTAACCATATTATACAAGCTGGCTGGTTGAAATGGAGGAGGGCAATGGGAGTTTTGTACGACCGTAACATTCTATTAAGATTGAAAAAAAAAATTTATAGGACTGCTATTAGGCCAGCTTTATTATATGGCATGGAATGTTGGGCTATAAAGAAACGTCATTCACAGAAGATAAGTGTAGCAGAGATGCGCACGTTCCGTTAGATGTGCAACAATACTAGGAGAGCTAAAGTGAGAAATGAAGATATTCGTGCTAAAATAGGTGTAACTCCCATTGATGAGAAGATACGAGAAAATCGCTTACGATGGTTTGATCATATGCAATGTAGGATTATAAGTGCACCAGTTCGAAGATGAGAGTTTATCAATGTAGGACAAGTTAAAAGAACGAAGGGAAGACCGAAAAAAAATATGGATGTAGGTGATATATAAAGATATAGAGTCTAGAGGTTTAAATAAAGAGATATTACTTGATAGAAATGAATGGAGAAGGAATATCAAAGTGATCGACTCGGTGTGATTCTTCTTTTGGTTCATATAGCCTACCCCAAATACTTGGGATAAAAGGCTTAGTAGTTGTTGTTTTATTGATAATAATTGAAAATAAATTTAAAATTTTGTTTTCTTGTTTAGATGATGACTGAAATTATGGGTGTGAATATAATTTAATTATGAAGTTAAATATGAGAATTATTGTGAAACTTGTTAGAAATTTAGAATTAATACTAGGATATAAAATATTTTTATATTTTTCAATTAGAATTTTTTAATTCAAGTTTCAATTTATAAAATTTATTTTATATAGCTTTATATTTATTTTTATTAAATAAATAGAAAATTGCATAATATATGTTATGCATTATGCTATATGCTATATTATCTAATAAAGACAAAATGTTACATTACTATTATCGTTATTTTAAAAATTATTGTGAACTATATTGAGTAGAAATTACATGAAACCACCATGAATCACTATAAAATTTTGTATTCTATTTTAGAAGTATATTTTGATAATATTATAAAAAATTTATATTAATTTCTGTACATTTCATCCTCAAACTAAAGATTTTTCTTTGTTGAATTCGTATTAGCCCAGTACGAGGGATGTATAATGTATTGAGTAAAAATTATATTATATCTTCATGGATCACTATAAAATTTTGCAATATTTTAGGAGTATGTTTTGACTTCATATAAAAATTTCACATTAGTTTATTTATATTTTGACCTCCAACAATATATTTTTCTCAACTGCACCAGTATATGTTCGGTGCATGATTTATGTAATTTATAGATTAGAAATTGTAGATTAGAAATTGCATCAAACCACAATGGATCATTATAAAGTTTTTAAGAGTATGTTATGACACTCTCATTAAAAATTTCACTTTAATTTCTTGACATTTCAGTCTCGAACTAAGTATTTTCTCCGCTATACTAGAATTAGTTTGGTGTGTGGGCTGTGTAATATATTGATTAAAAATTATATTAAATTATTATTGATCACTATAAAATTATATATTATATTTAAGGAGTATGCTTTGACACTCATATAAATATTTCACATTAATTAATTTATATTTTGGCCGTCATCTAAATATTTTTCTCAACTGTACCAATATAAGTTCGGTGCGCGAGCTATGTAATATATGCCATGGATCACAATTGAATTTTGTATTCTATTTTAGAATTTTTGTAACACTCTCATAATAGTTTCATATTAATTGATTTATATTTCGATCTCAAACTAAATATTTTTCTCAGCTGCACACATATCAGTACGGTACGTGAGCTATGTACTATATTTAGTAGAAATCGTACCTAATCGCCATGAATCATTATAAAATTTTGCATTGTATTTTAAAAGTATATTTTGACACTCTTATTAAAATTTCACATTAATTGCTTTGCATTTTGACCTCCAACTAAACATATTTCACAGCTACACAAGTGAAAGTCCAGTACGTGAGCTGTTACTATATGGAGTAGAGATTGTATCAAATCACAATAGATCACTTTAATATTTTGCATTATATTTTAGGAGTATGTTTCAAACTTTCAAATAAATTTCACATTAAATTCTTGAGATTTGACCTGAAACTAAATATTTTTCTTCACTGCACGGGTATTACTCTAGTGCCTGAGCTGTATACTATATTGAGTAGAAATTATATAAAATAACTATATATCACTAAAAAAATTTATATCCAATTTTTGGAGTATGTTTTGACACTCTCAGAAGAATTTTTCATTATTTGGTTAAGATTTTGACTTAAACTAAAGATTTATTTCAGCAGTAACCGGTATCAGTTTGGTTCATGGCTACTATATTGAGTAAAATTGTATCAAATCATTATGGATCACTATAAATTTTTTTATTGTTTAGGAATATATTTTGAAAATCTAAAAAAATTTATATTAATTGCTTGACATTTCAACTTAAACTACACAACTTCTATGCTCCACCTGTATAACTCCAGTTTGTGAGTTGTATACTGTATTGAGTAGAAATTATATCAAACCCCATGAATCACTCAATTTTTTTATTCTATTGTAAGATTATGTTTTGACACTTTCAAAAAAAAAAATTACATTAATTTTTTAACATTTTGATCTCAAACTAAACATATTTCACTACTGAATTGGTATTTATCCGGTGCACAGGTTATGTACTATATTGATTAGAAATTGTATCAAATCCCTATGGATCACGATAAAATTTTGCATTATGCTTTAGGATGACACTCATATAAAAACTTCACTTTAATTTATTTTCATTTCGATCTCCAACTAAATATTTTTCTCAGCTGCACTGGTATAAATCCGGTGCACGAGTTATGTAATATATTAGATATGTATTAAACCATAATGAATTACTATAAAGTTTTATATTATTTTTTTAAGAGTATGATTTGATACTCTTATGAAAATTTCACTTTAATTTCTCGATATTTTGACCTCAAACTAAATATTTTTCTCTGTAGTACTGGTATAAGTTTGATGCATAATCTATGTAATATATTGAGCAGAAATTATATTAAATTACCATAAATCAATATTTTATATTATATTTCAAGAGTATGCTTTGACACGCATATAGAAATTTCATATTAATTTATTTATATTTTAACCTCCAACTAAACATTTTTCTCAAATGCAGTGATATAAATTCTGTGCATGAACAGTATAATATATTGTATGAAAATTATATCAGAATGCCATGGATCACTATAAAATTTTATATTATATTCAAAAGAATTTTTTTAGTACTCTCATAGAAGTTTCACATTAATTGATTTATATTTCGATCTCAAACTAAATATTTTTCTAAGCTGCACTAGTATTAGGCCGGTTTGTGAGCTGTGTATTATATTTAGTAGAAATAGTATCAAATTATCATGGATCACTATAAAATTTTGCATTATGTTTTAGGAGTATGTTATGCCACTCTTATTAAAATTTCACACTAATTTATTTGCATTTCGACCTCCAACTAAACATATTTTGCAGCTGCAACTGTGTAAGTCTAGTGTGTGAGCTGTTACTATATTGAGTAGAAATTATATCAAAACACAATGAGTCACTATAATATTTTGCATTATATTTTAGGAGTATGTTTCAACACTCTCATAAAAAATTCACATTAATTCTTAACATTTCGACCTCAAACTAAAATTTTTTCTCCGCTACACCGGTATCACTTTGATGCATGAGCTATATACTATATTAGTAGAAATCGTATGAAATAACCATGGATCACTGAAAAATTTTGTTTCCTATTTTAGGATTATATTTTGACTCTCTCATTAGAATTTTTTGTTAATTGGTTGAGATTTTGACTTAAAACTAAAGATTTATCTCAGCAATAACCAGTATCAGTCCGATGCATGCCAGCTATATTGATTAAATATTATATCAAATCATTTTGGATCGCTATAAAATTTTGTATTCTATTTTAGGAGTATGTATTGACGTTCTCAAAAAAATTTCACATTAATTGTTTAACATTTTGACTTAAAACTAAAGGTTTTCTAAGCTCTCCCAGTATAAGTTCAACTATAAGTTGTGTAATATATTAAGTAGAAATTATTTCAAACCACTATATATCATCTAAACTTTTATTCTATTTTAAGAGTATATTATAACATCTCATAAAAATCTTATATTATTTTTTTTACATTTCGAACTCAAACTAATTATTTTTCTCTATTAAACTGGCCTTAGTCCAGTGCATGGGCTATATACTATATTGAGTAGAAATTATATTAGATTGCCATGGATTATTATAAATGTTGTATTATATATTAAGAGTATGTTTTGGCACTCATATACAAATTTAAATTAATTTATTTACATTTCAATCTTCAACAAAATATTTTTCTCAGCTACACCGGTATACGTCTGGTATGGTGAGTTATATAATATATTAGGAAGAAAGTGAATCAAACCATAATGGATTACTATAAAATTTTATATTCTATTTTAAGAGAATTTTTTGACATTTGCACAGAAATTTTATTTTAATTTCTTAAAATTTTTGCCTCAAATTAAATATTTTCTCCACTGCACTAGCATAAGTTCAATACGTGAGCTGAGTAGAAATTATATCAAATTATTATGGATCACTATAAAATTTTGCATTATGTTTTAGAATTATGTTTTGACACTTTTATAGAAATTTTACATTAATTTATTTACAATTCGATCTCCAAGTAAACATTTTCTCAACTATACTAGCATAAGTTCGGTGCGTAAATAGTGTAATATATTGATTGGAAATTATATCAAAATACTATGGGTTAATTAAAATTTTGTATTCAATTTAAAATTTTTTTAACACTCTCATAAAAGTTTCACATTAAATGATTTACATTTCGACAATCATACTAACATTTTTGTTAGTTACACTAGTATCAGTCAGGTGCATAGTTGTGTATCATATTTAGTAGAAATTGTATCAAATTACCATGGATCTCTATAAAATTTTGCATTATGTTGGAGTTGTTTTAACACTCTTATTAAAATTTCACATTAATTGGTTTGCATTTTGACCTCCAAATAAACATATTCCATAGTTGTACCTTATTTAGTCCGGTGCATGAGTTATATATTATATTAAGTAAAAATTATATCAAATCGTAATGGATCACTATAATATTTTGCATTATGTTTTACGAGTATATTTCAACACTTTTATTAAATTTTACATTAATTACTTGATATTTAGACCTCAAACTAAAGATTTTTCTCTATTGCACTAGTATCCCTCTAGGGTGTAAAGTGTATACTATATTGAGTAGAAATTGTATAAAATGACCATGCATCAATAAAAAAATTTGTATTCAATTTTAGGAGCATGTTTTGACATTCTCATAAGAATTTTTCATTAATTGGTTGAGATTTTGACTTAAAACTAAGATTTATCTTAGCAATGACTAGTATCAGTCTAGTGCGTGCATACTAAATTGAGTATTTATTGTAATAAATTATCATGAATCATTATAAAATTTTATCTTTTATTTTAGTAGTATTTTTGACACTCTTCAAAAAATTTCACATTAATTGCTTGACAGTTCGACCACAAACTAAAGATTTCTAGGCTCCACTAGTATCAGTCAGTTCTATAAGTTGCATACTATATTGAGTAGAAATTATATCAATCCACCATGGATCACTATAAATTTTTTTATTCTATTTTATTAGTATTTTTTGAACCTTTCATAAAAATTTCATATTAAATTTTTAGCATTTCAACCTCATATTAAGAATTTTTCTCTGTTGAACTGGTATTAGTCCAGTGCACGAGTGGTATACTATATTGAGTAGAATTGTCTCAAAACATCATGAATCACTAAAAAATTTTGTATTCTATTTTATGAGTATGTTTTGACATAAAAATTTCATATTAATTTGTTTACATTTTGTCCTCCAACAAAATATTTTTCTCGCTTCACTGTTATAAGTCTTGTGTACATGTTATGTAATATATTTGGTAGAAATTGTATAAAATTACAATGGATCACTATAAAATTTTGTATTCTATTTTAAGAATATATTTTAATACTCTCATAAAAATTTTACTTTAATTTGTTGACATTTCGACCTCAAAATAAATTTTTTTCTATTACACTGGTCTCAATTTGGTGCGTGAGATGTGTATTATATTGAGTAGAAATTATGTCAAATCACTATGGATCACTATAAAATTTTACATTATATTTTAGTAGTATTCTTTGACACATTTTAAAAAAATTTATATTAATTGATTTACATTTCGACCTCCAACTAAACATTTTCTCAACTGTTCCAGCATATGTTTGGTGCATGAGTTTTGTAATATATTGAGTAGAAATTATATCAAAAAGATATGAATCACTATAATATTTTGTATTCTATTTAAGAAAATCTTTTTAACACTCTCATAAAAGTTTCATATTAATTAAATTATATTTTGACCTCAAACTAAATATTTTTCTTACCTATACTGGTATAAGTCCAATGCGTGAGCTGTGTACTATATTTAGTAGAAATTATATCAAAATATCATGGATCACTATATAATATTTTAGGAGTATGTTATAACACTCTTATTAAAAATTCACATTAGTTAATTTTCATTTCGACCTCCAACTAAACATATTCTGCAGCTGAAACTATGTAAGTCCGGTATATGAGCTTTATAGTATATTGAGTAGAAATTGTATCAAATCATAATGAATCACTATAATATTTTGCATTATGTTAGAAGTACGTTTCGACACTCTAATAAAAATTCACATTAATTTCATGATATTTTGACCTCAAATTAAAGATTTTTCTACGTTGCATTAGTATCACTCTGATGCATGAGATGTATACTATATTGAATAGAAATTGTATCAATGACCATGAATCACTAAATAATTTTGTATCTACTTTAGGAGTATATTTTGACACTCTCATAAGAGTTTTTCATTAATTGGTTGAGATTTTCACTTAAAACTAAAGATTTATTTTAGTAATAGCTGGTATCAGTCTACCGCGTGCATACTATATTGAGTAGATATTATATCAAATTATTATAGATCATTACATTTTATTCTATTTTAGGAGTATGTTATTATACTCTCAATTTTTTTTTATTAATTGGTTGATATTTCAATTTCAAACAAAGAATTTTTAGCTGCACCAGTATCAGTCCGGCCTATGAGTTGTGCACTATTTTGAGTAAAAATTATATCAAACCATCATGGATCACTCTAAAATCTTTTATTCTATTTTAAGAGTATGTTTTTACACTCTCACATTAATTTTTTTACATTTCTACCTCAAACTAAATATTTTTCTCCACTGAGCTGGTATTAGTCTATGCATGGCCAATGTAGTATATTGAGTAGAAATTTTATCAGATCACCATGAATTATTATAAATATTTTAGCATTATGTTTTGATACTCTAATAAAAATTTTGCATTTATTGATTTTACATTTCTAAATCCAACTAAAATATTTTTCTCAACTGCACCTATATAAGTCTAGTGTATGAGCTATTTAATATACCAAGGAGAAATTATATCAAACCACTGTGGATCACTATGAAATTTTATAATATATTTTAGTAGTATATTTTTACACTCTCATAAAAATTTTATATTAATTTTCTAATATTTTGACCTCAAACTTAAAATATTTCTCCACTGCTCTGGAATAAGTCCGGTGCATAAGTTATGTATAATATTGAGTAAAAATTATAATAAACTGTCACATATCATTATATAATTTTACATTATATTTAAGAAGTATGTTTTGACACTCTTAGAAAAATTTCATATTAATTGATTTACATTTTGACCTCTAGCTAAACATTTTTAATGATCAACAAAAGTAAATAGAATAAGACGATTATTTGAAAAGATAAACTTAACTTGAGTAACAAGATGTAATGTCATGCTCTGACTTAATAAAATTTGTCTTCTTTAAATATAGTCCATTATTAATATTTTGTCCTTTACTTTAAACTTGACTAATTCTACAAAAATTTATCTTCATTATATCCTTACATTCATCCTTCCGCAGGTTGTTATTTATCTCCTAACTCATTTACCTAGTTAATCTCGTCAGCTATGCTTACTCTGCCAAACCTATCAACAACGATTATTGTAATTCAATAATATTTATGTCTCTCCCAATCTCCTAAAAAACACAAGCATGACATCACTTTTCTTTTTCTTAAGGAACTTAATGGAAAGATCATTGTTCAATCTCTTCCATTTTGTGTCAACACATGTCATAACCCCTAATTTGAAACATCACTATAAACTTTTATTTCTCTAGAACTATATGGAAGTAGGTGATACGGGTGTTGTTATTAGCCTTCATTTCAATTTTTCAAATGCTTGAATTCCTTTATCCAGACATATTCCACTCTTTTCCTAATCAATTTAGTTAGAGGGAATGCATTTTTTTTTTTGCAAAATCTTGTACAAACCGCCTTTAATATCTAGCTATCCCTAGAAAACTCCGAATCTCTGATACTGATTTTGGTATGGGCCAATCCATTTCAGTTTCTATCTTTTTAAAATTTGCTGATCCACCATCCCTAGAAACTATGTGACCCAAAAAAGAATCTTATCCAACAAAATTCATATTTACTCAGTTTTTCATATAACTTTTGCTCATTCAGAGTTTGTTAAACTATTCTCAAATACTCAGCATACTCTCCTCTATTTTTGAAGCATATTGATACATCATCAATAAATAACAGAGCAAATTTATCTAGATACTGAGCGAAAATATAGTTCATCAAATTCGTAAGTATTGCTGGAGCATTAGTCACTCCAAACGGCATCACTAAATATTCATAATGACCATATCTGGTTTAAAATACGATCTTTGGAATTCCTTTTGTTTGAATGGTTACTTGATAGAATCTCGAATGAAAATCTATCCTCGATAATACTCTTGCTCCTCCCAGTTGATTAAACAGATCAGTTATTTTCGGTAATGGATATTTATTCTTAATTATTACTATATTCAAACCCCTATAATCCACACACATTCTTTAACTCTCATCCTTCTTTCTTACTAATAATACTATAGCTTTCCAAGGTGAAACACAAAGTCTCACAAAATCCAACTTCAATGGCTCATCTACTTGTCTTTTAACTTCTAATCTATTCGATAAGATGGCTTACAAACTAGTTCAGCTCCAGAGATAATATCAACAGTAAATTTTACTGTTGTTACTGGTGATAGTCCAAGTATTCCTTCAGAAAATATATCTAAAAATTTTGATAGTACTAAAATTATTTCTTTTGCTACTTCCATTTCTCCCAAAACACCTCTTCTCAGGAACACCTTAGATTCTACTAGTTCTAAAGATTGGCTTTCACCAATAAACTCAACGTCAAAGACCAGGAAACTAAAATATTACTTCTGTAATCTATCACTGCATGAAAGGTACTCAACTATTTCGTGTCTAGGATGGCATCATATCCATTTCCAGTCATACTTAGCAAGTTGACTTAAAATTCTTTATCCTTAATCATTAAGGGATATATTGGTCGAAAATTAGATCGATATTATTTCACAATAGACAAAATAGAAATCAATAATGGAATTCTAAAGAAAGATATTTCAAACAAATATGAAACAGTAGGATAAGCACAACACGAGAGCAGATAAATATCAAAGAATAAGGAACAATTTTCAAGAATAAGTCACAGACATATTCTTATGTGGCAGTAGTCATATAATCTTCCAACTAAACCTAGGTTCTGATACCACCCTGTAATGCTCTCGTTTTTCAGGTGCTTCCCAAAATCGAGGACGCTACTTAAAAATTATACTAGACAACCCAACAGTCATAGGATTTTATAATAACCGTAACTAATACCACAATCAGATTGATAAATAACACATCTAAAACTGAAAATTTTTTACTTATACAAAGAGTTAATTATATAAGATAGCACACTGCTCTGAATATGAACACAAAAGAGAAAAGTAGTGTACAAGCAAAAAGAAATATAAGCAAATATATACAAAGGATCTCTAGAAGGTACTTCACTTGCCTATTGTGGCTTAGTCTGGTCAATGAAATGTGAGTCTTCAATTGGAACTGGCTTTTCTTCTTTGCTTTCTAAACTTGAATTCAAAACGCATGTGATTAAACCCAACAAGTAACACATGAAAACTATATATGTACTATCACTGTACTGGAGATAAAGTATGCAATTAAATCGTGATAGTGTTAAATATGTCACGTAAGTAATGAAAAATAGAATAAGCAAGACTGTGCATGTTATTTGTAATAGCAGGTAAATATCTTGTAAAGATGTCAAGTCTAAGTCAAGTCCTTATTAGTATTTAAAACCAAATGATGGATAAAATAACGTGCAGTTTTTCATATTGTACAAGTGCCCATACATACCCGAGACCCTACCTCAATATTCATGGTACTGAACCATGACATACTGCTAGGCGTAACAATCCAAATTTCATACTGTATTATAATAATTGATATACCACTCTGGGTATTAATTATGAATTGTGATCTAGTAATCACCCAAGCCGCTACAGTAAAAGAATCTTGACCTCAAACAAGAAGTTGACCAACAAATTTCTTATACAATACAATTCTTATCCATAATGTAGTTTTTCCAATCTCCATGCAATAATACATGAAATACATAAATTCATGGGAACACATAGCTTATCAAGTCAAACTGTGTATATGTCCTTATCACGAGAAACAAGAATTTAGGAATCAAGATTCAAGATCATGTACACATGTATTGAAAGGATACTTTATGTCATGTAATCAGGATACAAAAAACTTATTATCATATTCCCATGAATAGTCATACTCATCGTGTATCAAGTATTCAAATGATTCATTCAAACATGTCATGTATTAGATTCTAGTATACATATACTACAAATTACGTGTCATGTATCACATAAACTTCACCATTCATGAAAGAATTATATAATACACTATATCATTAACAATTATCACACGCCATGCGTCATGTTATCCATCGTATAGTTTCTCCCACCCCGGGTTCATAATACTTTATGCACATGAAAAATTTTATTTTACATTTATTTGTTTATTTTTCTTTTCATTCTTTAATTGTTTTTCAATTATTCATTTTAACATGTTTGCATCTCCACGACTGCACATGACATGTAGTATTATAACACATGATTTGTAACATCAAAACACATGACTTGTAGCATGATGAAATAGATATCCGTATCATCTTAATAATATTAGTGCATAATTACATCACAATATATTTTATCAAAATTGATTCAGTATTCTGGTCTATTTCTCAATACCAATCAATAGTCTAATTTGTGAACCAAGTGCATAATATAATAATACTGTATTATTTCTCAACCCAAACTTATGGACTTATTCCATTCTAGGCTCAATCATATATTTTTATACATTTTTCTTTAATTAATTTCCAATTAAAATCCAAGCCCAATCTATCAATTATTTATTTATGTTATTATTATTACTATTATTTTTTTTATTTTATTTCCAATCCATCAACTATTTTCAATTAAATCCAAGCCCAAGTTCAAGTCCAATTCATTATGTTCAAGTCCAATCAATCCTTCAAGCCCACTTCTTCTTCTTTTTTTTTTTTATCTCTATCCAACCCAAGCCCAAACAAGTGCATATTCCCCTTTCTATAGTTTTTTCTTTAATAATTCCCAGCCCAGCCCACTAAAACCTACCCACTGCATTATATATATATATATATATATATATATATATATATATATATATATATATATATATATATATATATATATATATAGGAAACGGGAAATACACCGGCGGTGAAGGGAGTTCCTTCACCGCCGCTTAGGTGGACCAATAAAATTATAACACGGGGCGTCATTCAATGTAACAAATAAATGAATTCTCTTAAATGACACCACGTGTAATAATTTTATTGGACCATCTAAGCGGCGGTGATGGAAACTTCCTTCACCGCCGGTGTATTTCCCGTTTTTTCATATATATATATATATATATATATATATATATATATATATATATATATATATATATTCTCTAACTGCAGCCTAGCTTGCTCCAACTCTTTTTCTTTTTTTCTCTCTTCTTCTTTTTTTTTTTTTTTTTTTGGGCTAGGCCCAAGCCTCTATCTTTTCTTTTTCTTTTTTTTTTTTTTTTTTTTTCCCTTCTATCTAGCCCTGGCCCAAGCCCAAGCCTTCATCCTTTTTTTTCCCTTTCCTACTGGTCCAAACCCAACCCAAGTCCTTTCCCTCTTTTATTGTTTTTGTAAGGCTAGGCCTAGCCCATCAAAATTCTTTCTTTTTTTCCTTGGCCCAAACAAAATCCTCTCTCTCTCTCTCTTCTCTCTCTCTCTCTCTCTCTCTCTCTCTTTCCCTCTGTTGCCTCCAAACCAATTAGCATGCAATTCCTATTATTTGTGCATACTTAAATTTATTTTTATTTTTTAAAAATAAAAAAATAAGCAAATAACGCAATATTCATATGCATCAAAATTGACCCACTAATCTAATTCAGTTTTTAATAGCAATCAATGTTCCAAAGGATGAACTAATTATTTTTACAAAATAAATTACGTACATAAATATAAATTAAATAAAGAAACGAATGAAAAATAGTAGTATTAGTTGTCTCGGTTTGATCTCGAATCCTCCGTTCCATAAAATTTTTTTTAGTTGCCTAGGTTTTGGCCGAGAGACAAAGGAGAAGTAGAGGGAGAAGGGGAGTGAAGTGGGAGAGAGTGGCCATGGTGTGATTGAGAATGGTTTATTTATTTATTTGTTTTTTTTTCTCTACTATTTTTCATTTCCTCAACCACCCCCAAATTCTCTCCCACGTTAACACCTCATCAAGTCTCATGCCACCCTCTTCTCAATCACAACAACACATCATAAGGTGAACAAGCCTCCCTTATTATTATTATTATTATTTTAATAATTTAATAATTTCAGTTTTGTGTAACGTTCTCTAAATGCTACCAAATTTATGTAGGCGTAATACTCGTTGAGAGGAGTATCAGAAAATTATTCGTTTGTCATTTCAATGTCTGGAATAAATGAACCAAAATTCTAGATTTATTAGAAGGATAATTTTAATATTATTAAATTAGCAATTTTTGGAGTATTTTTCGGCCTTGTAAGGAAAATTTCCAAAAATCCTAAATATTAGAAAACTAATATCCGCGAAGATCGAAGTCATTTGGAGTTACGAATTTTAAGTTTCGCCAATCGAAGTTTATTTCGGTATTCAAAATTGACTTTGGTAAGCTTATTCGACACGATTGTATTCAAAAGAGCAACACAGATGCTCAAAATTTGGGATATTATACAGTATTGGGCAATTCATGCTTTATCCCCTAGTATGATAGGTGTCAAGGATTTGATTTCCTCTCCCCTTTGCTTTGCGAGTATGAGTTGTTCATGCTTTATATCTCAGCATAATCGGTTATCGAGAGTTTGGTTTCCTCTCCCCTTGCATTGGTGGCCATGGATTGTTCATATTTTTTACCTCAAAATGATGGGTTGTTGAGGATTTGATTCTCTCCCCTTTACCTTTGCGGCTATAGGTTATTTATGTTTTTTACTTCAACATGATAGGTTGTTGAGAATTTGATTTTCTCTCTCCTTAGCCTTTGCCACTATAGGTTATTTATGCTTTTTATCTCAACATAATGGGTTGACGAGAAATTTATTCTCCTTCCATTGCTTTAACAGCATTGGGCGGTTCATACTTTTTACCTCAGGATGATGGGTTGATGAGAAATTTGTTCTCTTCCCTTTAATAGCATTAAGAAGTTATGCATCCTTATAGGATGATATTTTGACAGATTTGTAATAAGATTTTTAGCAAACCCCCAGCTATCAGCAGATTTGATATACCTTTACCAATTTCCATTTGTGTTGGGCTAGTCATACTATTTCGCTCAGCATGATTAGTTGTCAAAGATCTTTTTTGGGCTTAAGAACCAAACGTTTCCTCTTCCCTTTGTCTTTTAGCACTGGGCGATTGGTTTCATACTCTTACCCTCAGTATGATAGGGTCGATGAGAAATTTTTTATTTCTCTTCTCGTTGCTTTGATAGCATTGGGAAGCTAACTCTCTTTTTATAGATGATTGTATGTAGTACTTTATTAAGAATTTGTAGTTGATAGGCATAATCATTCTGTCACCGTTTTGATTGATCAAACGATAGGCTCCGTTTGAGTAGACAGTTTCTACCACAAATGGTTCTTCCCACTTGAGCTCAAACTTTCTCTTTAGGCTTATGGGTCATGATCATTAGCATCTTAATAGCTAAGACAAAGTCTCCTTCTTTGAAAGTTCTTCATTTATCTTTCTTATTAAATAATCTTAAGATGCGCACTTGATACAACTTGATTTGTTATTGCGCATTCAAGCGCTTTTCGTCCAAGCCTTCTAACTCTTGGAGCTATTATCGATATTTTTCTTCAGTTGTCACTTTCGTTACTAGTACTACATGCAGAGATATAATTTGAATTTCGAGTGGTAAAATGACTTTGCGACCATATACCAAAGAAAAGGGCATAGCTTTGGTCGGAGTTCACACCGTAGTACGATAAACCCATAGACACTCGCCTAACATTTCATCCCAATCACGTCGACTTGAAGAAACAAATTTTTGGAGGAGTTTTACAATTATCTTATTAAAAGCCTCGGCTAACCCGTTAGCTGCCGGATTATAAGGTGTTGAAACTACATCTTGAATCCTAAATTTATTACAGAATTGTATGAAGCCTTGACTAATGAATTATGGTCCATTGTCATGTATGATTCATCGGGGTATGCTAAGCCTGTAAATCATGTGATTTTTGATGAATTTTACTACATCAGCCTTCTTCACCTTCCTTATAGGGACAACTTCTGCCCATTTGGAGAAATAATTAGTTATTGCCAATATAAATCGATGTCCTTTGGAGAATGGCCGAGTAATTTTTCTGACAACATCCATGCCCCATGTCTCAAATAGCCAACCGGAAGTTGATGAATTCAAATACTCTAGGGGTTAGTGTATAAAATTTGTGTGCACCTAATAGTCGTGGCAATGCTTTGCATATACTACTGTGTCTATAATCATCTTGGGATAGAAGTATCCTAGTCTCCTAATGCAATATCCGAATTTTGGTCCCGGCTGATGGGCCCCATAGGTCTCGTCATGGATTTCCTTAACCACTTCTTGGGCTTTACTTTTTGATAAACAACGAAGTAGGATACTGTCATGAGACTTTCAATATAGAGTTTGTAGCATGGCATTATAATAAAACTTGGTTGCCGTGTTTCTTATGGAGGCAGTTATTTTAGGGTCTTCTGGAAGGATGCCATATAATGCGTAGTCCACAAGCAGAAAGTGCCAGTTCTGCAGTTCAAATTTTTTTCTTATTTGACATACTTTGTCCACTTCCATAATTGCATATGGGTGTAGAAGTTTGCAGCTTCCGATGGTAACATGGTTGGTTGACGTGTTGGGTAATGCCAGAGTTGTAGCTAATGATACAAGGGCATCGGTGTATATATTTTCACATCTTAGCATATGGTTAATATAGAATTCTTTAAACTTGTTTGCCGGTTGTATCGTTGTTCGATGATATGGTATAAGGATTTCATATTTACCTCATACTCTCCGGTCATCTAATTAAAAACTAGTTTTGAGTCACCATATGCTTTGAGATGTCCTACTCCCAATTACCAAGCTATCTGAAAGCCAACTATAAGTGCATTATATTTTGCCACATTATTCGTGTATGGCTTGGTTAATGAATATCCCTGAGGCACTACGTGCTTATAGGGTGATACCAGGACAATCCCCACACTAGCCGTGTTATGTTGAGCTAATAGGGCACGCAGAGCATGGTCCATTACTCGTACGTAGATAAGGAAAGGTTTCCTAGAGACAGGCACCATCAATACATGTGACTTTATGAGGTAGTCTTTAATGTCTTTAAAAGCCTATTAGCAAGTTTCATCCCAAACAAATGAGATCCTCTTCTTTATTAGCTTTGTGAACGGTTGACATCTTCCTAATATATTAGCTATGAACTGTAGGATATACGCCAACTTTCCCTGCAACCCCTTGAGTTCCTTCAAGTTTCATGGCGGCTGTATTTCTTTTATCACTTTAACTTTATCAGGATCGAGGTGAATTCCTTTTGAAGTTACCATGAATCCTAAGAACTTCCCACTAGATATTCCGAGAAAAGACTTGGTAGGGTTCATCTTCAACTGATATTTTCTCATAATATCAAACATCACCCTCAAATCTTGTAGGTGATCTTCTTTCTTCTTACTTTTAACGACGAGGTCATCTACACAATATTTGACTGTTTTACGCAAATGTTCTTAAAAGATGATACTCATAGCTCGTTGGTAATTAGCACTGACATTCTTCAATCCAAAGGGTATTTTTGTGTAGCAATATACCCCGAGCAATATTCTAAAAACCATATGTTTCTCATCTTCTGGATGCATTTTAATCTGGTTGTACCCCGAGAAACCATCCATAAAAGACACCCGTTTGAACCCGCATGTGTTATCAATCATAACATCCGTAATTTGAAGTGGGAACTCATCCTTCGAGCATGCAGCATTGAGATCTCAGAAATCTAATCATATTCTTATTTTGCCATTTTTCTTGGACACAGGAACAATATGTGCCACCCAGTCTGGATATTGCTCTTCGTGGATGAACCCTAAGTCTATCAGCTTCTTTACATCAGACTCTATTACCTCCATTAATTTTGGCTTAAAATGTCTTTGCTGTTGCTTCATAGATTTAGTATCCGGCTTAATATTGAGTTAGTGCATAGCAACCTATGGGTCTAAACCGGGTATGTCCTCGTAGTTCCATGCAACACGTCAATGTACTCTCATATCAGGGCTACCAAATTTTCTTTCGCGTAGGGAGTTAGACCTTCACTTATAAAGTTGGGCTTCAGATTTTTCTCAGTCCCCATGTTAAATTGGACATCGACGTATGATCCGATCTAGACAACATTTGAACATATATGGTTCACCCCAATAAAAGAATTTTACTTGGGACAAGAATCTGTATCGGTCTTGCTTGAACCATTGGGATGGAATCTCTTTGGTCACAAGATAGTTCACAATGTCAGCAAACCATGGTTCACACTTTAATGCAAGCAATTGCTCATTAGAAAATGATTCATTTATGGGGTAAGAAATAATTGGAGTACTGGGTAGGCGAGACAAGTGATCAGCTACGAGATTATCAATACCTTTCTTATCTAAAATCTCAAGATCAAACTCTTATAATAAGAAGATCCACTGAATGAGCCTTACTTTTGCATCTTTCTTGGTCAACAAATATTTCAAACCAGCATGATAGTGTAAACTATAATCCGTGATCCAATTATGTAGGAGCAAAACTTTTTAAGTGCAAGGATGACTGCCAAAAGCTCTTTCTCTGTGATAGAGTAGTTCAACTGGGCATCATTAAGTGTCTTACATACATAGTAAATCATATGTGGCTGCTTATTAATACGTTGTCCAAGGCAACACCGATAATATAATCAAATGCATCACACATGAGTTCAAAGGGCAGACTCCAATCTTGTGCATGAATGATAGGAGTGGTGGTAATGGCACATCTTTGGCTAGTATATGCATCAAAAGCCTAGAAATTTTGCTAAATTTTTTGATAAATCTTCTGTAGAAACTAGCATGGCCAAGGAAGGAGTGTATATCTTTCACTGATCACGGAGGTGGAAGATTCATGATGAGGTCCACCTTGGTTTTGTCAACCTCGATACCATCCTTCGAGACGATATGCCCTAGCACTATGCCATTCTTGACCATGAAATGACATTTTTCCTAATTAAATGTCAAATGTTTCTCATGACAATGTGTGAGAACTAATTCTAAATGATGCAGACACTCTTGGAATGAATCTTCGAAGATGGAGAAGTCATCCATGAAGATTTCAAGCAATCGTTCAACCATATCAGTGAAAATACTCACCATGCACCTTTGAAATATGATGGGCACATTGCATAACTCAAAGGGCATGTGTCTGTATGCAAAAGTGCCAAATGGACACATGAACGTAGTCTTTTCCTGATCCTCTAGAGCAATGGAAATTTGGTTGAAGCCTGAGTATCCATCTAAGAAACAATAGAACTCATGTCCGGCAAACCGTTCCAATATCTGATCAATAAAAAGTAAGAAAAAGTGGTCCTTCCTAGTTGCAGCATTTAGTTTCTTATAATCAATACAAACTCGCTAATCCATTTGCATGTGCGTCGGGATAAACTTATTTGCATCGTTCTTGACTACAATGATTTTGGACTTTTTGGGCACTACTTGAACTGGGCTTACCTATGAACTATCAGAGATAGGGTAGATGATCCCGTTGTCAATGAACTTAAGAATATCTTTTCTCACAGCTTCTTTCATTACTGGATTCAACCTAAGCTGAGGATATCTTGTAGGTCGTGCATTATCTAATAAATAAATTCTATGTTGCACTATATATGGACTAATCCCCTTTATATCGGCCATACTCCAGTCTATAGCTTCCTTATGTGCTTTCAACACTAATATGAGTTCTTTCTCCTGATTTTCAGTCAAATCTGCGGAGATAATGACTGGTAGTGTGTCGTGTTCTCCCAAGAAAGTATACTTGAGATGACTCGGAAGGGTCTTTATCTCAAACTCAGGTGGACACTTAATAGATGGTCATAACTGAACTCGTAGTTTAGTCATCAATGGCTCAGGTAGAAGTTTCCATCAAGTGGAAGACACATAACTAGATGACTCATCGAGCGCATCCAAGAATAAGCTCTTATTAACTAAACTATCCAGATCGTCAAAGAATTCCTCTTGGTGCTTACTAGACAACCCTTGGATCATATTCACTTTTAGGGGCTCATCATACGGATCACTTGGTTGGTGCCGTAGATTGAATATATTAAAGTCAATTGTCATGTTTCTAAAAAAAAGTTTCATCGATCCACTCCGGCAATTAATAATAACATTAGAAGTGGTTAGGAATGGACGTTCCAAAATAACTAGGATACAATGCTATAGGTCCACCACAGGTTGAGTCTCGAGAACTATGAAATCGACTGGAAAAATAAACTTCTCAATCTTAATCAAAACGTTAAAATATCGGAGAACCAGTTTGAATTTATACCGAGGCGATCGACAACAGAAGCTATTCATTTACTTTGTCAACTTATAGAGTAATTCTGAGAGAGAAATACAGATTAGCATATGGTATTCATTGACTTACAGAAGCCTATGATAAGATACCACGAGAGATACTTCGGCAGACATTGATGAAGAAAAGAGTTCTCATCAAGTATATCGATCTAATTAAGAACATGTATGATGGAGTGGTGACCAATATCAGAATATGTGGTGGTTTAACAAGTAATTTTTCTGTTACAATTAGATTATATTAAGGATCTGCATTGAGCCCATTTTTATTTGCCATACTGATGGATGAGCTTACTAGAGCTATTCAGAATGAGAAACCTTAGTGTATGCTATTTGCTGATAATATTGTCTTAGTTGATGAGACAAGAGCAGGGGAAACACAGCCCAGCCCCCTCTCGGGATATGGGGGTCCAGCAGTTGATGAGACAAGAGTAGGGGTAAATGCCAAGTTAGAGTTATGGAGGTACACATTAGAATCTAAAGATTTTAGATTGAGTATATCTAAAACAGAGTATATGGAGTGTAAATTTAGTAAACGACGGACCATAGACTATAATGCTGTAAAACTGGATGGTCAAGAGATACAAATGAGCAGTCACTTTAGGTATTTGGGTTCTATTATTCAGAATGATGGAGAGATCGATAATGATAGATACAAGCTGGCTGGTTGAAATGGAGGACGACAACAGGACTTTTATGCTACCGTAACATTCTGTTAAAATTGAAGAGAAAATTTAATAGGACTGCTATTAGGCTAGCTTAATTATATGGCACAGAATGTTGGGTTATTAAGAAACATCATTCACAGAAGATAAGGTAGCAGAGATGCGCATGCTCCGCTGATATGCGGCAATACTAGGAGAGATAAAGTAAAAATGAAGATATTTGTGCTAAGGTAGGTGTAGCTATCATCGATGAGAAGATGTGAGAAAATCGCTTACGATGGTTTGGTCATGTGCAATGTAGGCCTACAAATGCACCAGCTCGATGAGGGGAGTTTATCAATGTAGGACAAGCAAAAAGAACGAAGGGAAGACCGAAGAAAATATTGATGGAGGTGATTCGAAAAGATATAGATTCTAGAGGTTTAAATGAGATATTACTTGATAGAAATGAATGGAGAAGAACTATCAAAGTGATCGATCCAGCGTGATTTTTTTTTGGTTCATGTAGCCTACCCCAAATACTTGGGATAAAAGGTTTAGTTGTTTAGTTGTTGTAATCTTAATCAAAACGTCCTAAATCTCTCCCATAGGCTTCTTCACAGATCTATCGGCTAGCTGTAATGTAATCCTTTTAGGTCTCAACTCTCCCAGTCCTAACTGCTGGTACACTAAATAAGAAAGCAAGTTGACAATTGCTACTAAATCTAGTAGAGCTATTTTAATCACTGTAGTTTCTATGGTATAAGAAACAGTAGGACTTCCAGGGTCTTTATACTTCACAGGTACCGACTAAGAGAGGATGCTAGAGATGTTAGCAGTTAGGAAGGCTTTCTTTAGAACATTTGTTATTCTCTTCTTCATGCATAAATCCTTTATGAAATTTGCATAAGCAGGTAATTGTTGGATTGCATCAAGAAGAGGAACATTGACCTTGACCTGCTTTGGTAACTCAAGGATGTGCTTAACCTGAGGAGAATTTTTCTTTAGTCAATTTGGATAGGGAGCCTTCGGCTAATAAATATGATCAATAGGAGGATCAAATTTAGAGGGTTCAGACTCCTCTGTCATGCTAGTGGGTGGATCTTGGGATGATTGTGATGATGAATTATGAGGTGATGATGGAATCGTGGAGTCAGGGAGTGTAGCCTGTCGTGCACTAGGAGTCGAATTAGGTGACATGACTATATGATTGTCAACCAGTTTGCCAGAACGAAGCGTGTGAATGGCATTAACTTGGTTGGCATGTGACTGATTAGAGTTAGAGGAACTGGTATTAAGATTTGTTAAGGGTTGACTTGGGAAAGTACCCTTACCACGTTTACTCATTCTACTCGCTAATTTTCCAACCTACTTCTCTAAGTTCTTAGTAGCCTAAGAGTTCACGAGCAGGTGCTGATATATATTTTTGAATAAAATCAGTTGTCACTTTCATGAGATTTTGTATATGTGTGTCAAGGTTAGACGAGGACTTGAGAAGATTTTCAACATTCTTCTCAAGTGACTGAAGTCGCTTTTCTTGATCGTTGTTAGACCTCTGTTGAGAATGTGATTGGTTGTGTGCAGGTTGTCTGTTTTGATTGTTCCCATGATTTGAAGCATTTGGGTATTGATAAGCACTCATATTTAGTTTTGGGAACTGACCATTGGCTGAAGGCTGCATGTTAGGGTTAGGGGTTCCCTGATATTGCCCCTGACTCCAAGACAGATTTGATGGTTCTTCCAGCCAGAATTATATGTAGGAGCATATGGATTATTCATGAGTCTTGGATATAAGGCATTCGCCGGCTTAAGTGTCGGACCCATGGAATTCACTAATAGTAGACACTCCTCCATGACATGATTTGGAGTTCCGCAATTAAAGCATGTGAGATCTTGTATTTGGCTGACTTGACCCACTAGTGGAGCACTAGAAGTCTCCAACAACTCAATTCTCCACATAAGGTCTGTGATCTTAGCTACGACAACTATCGAGCTGTCGATGCTATGGATCCCAGCCTTTTGTGTAGAAGTTGATTGGGTTTCTCAGCGGGACTCTCTCACTGCATAATTTTTTTACGATAGGTCCTCAAGGAAGTTCCATACTTCATCCTCATTCTTTCTCATGAACTCCCTCTAACACATGGTCTCAAGAAGAGTTTTGGATGTGTAATCGAGTCCTTCATACACAATTTGACACAACCGCCACTTTTTTATCACATAGTTGGGAAACTGGGCTAACAAATCTTTGAACCATTCAAGGTATTTTCAGAAGGGTTCTCCCGACGTTTGTCAGAACTGATTAACTTGATTTTGAATTTTTGACGTTTTGTGAGTGGGATAATACTTCTTTAGAAAAACTGCAACGAATTCATCTCATGTAGTGACTGAATCAGTAGGCATATTATACAACTTCTTGGTGTTATCTTTGTGAATAAATGGAATGAAGCGGGGCTTAATTGCGTCCTTTGATAAGTGTTGTAGTTTAATCATTATGTACACTTCCTGAAATTCACTGATAAAGAGATATGCATCCTCATAATTAGAACTAGTGAATTTAGGAAGCTTGCTGATATACTGTGGTTTCAGTTCATAGTGATTACCCACTGCATGTGAAATTTTGATGCATGATGGTAGTGATGTGCGCAATGGGTAATATCGATCCTGAAGAATCAGGATCAGTTGGTCCATCTTGTCTCCCATGAACAAATTCAATCTTACTATTCGAGCAAATTAATCACGGGTCTAATGTGGCATGAACCAGCGACCATGAGTGGATGCATGAGTTTTCTAAACTAATGCAAAAAGTGGGGTGCGGTTAAGATTAAACGGTGGAAGAAATATGATCAAAGAATAAAATGTGATGTTTCACTGCTTCTACTATTTTTATATAATTTAAAATTTTTTTTTTTTTGAAACTAGAGAACCAAAATATATAACTGGAAAGAAACTAAGGTCAGGATTCACCTGAACTGTTGCTATTTTGCGGTTCTTACCGTCAATTAGTGTCAGAACCAGAGAGTTTTTCTCTCTGGTTTCTGGTACATATCTCTGAAGCCCTTCCAATTCCTTTTTCCTTTCTATCTCTGAACTTTTTGGTCCATGCACACTCAACACACACTATTAACCCGTAAAGCATTAGAAAAATCAAGAAAACACTGTCGATCCCCGGCAATGGTGCCAAAACTTCATGTGATAATTATACTGCAAGCACATAGTTTCGATTGTAGGGCTTTACAGGTCGTTCTCATAAGGATCTAAGATATTTTTACGTTCATGCTAATTCTTTAGTCCTAACGAGCTAATAAGGGTTCTAAGTGGAATTTGAGTTATTCTAATTAGCCTAGGATATAGAATCCACTAGTTCACAACCAAGTAGCACTTCTATTATCTTCATCCTATCATAAAAATTGATTTTTTAGTTTTAATGTTTAGTTAAAGTGTTCTAAACATGAGCTATCAACTGGTGTACAAGTATAACTCATCAAAGATACTAGTTTGCATAAAAGAAACTAAATCATTAGATAATTTTATAAAAAGATGAAGATCAACAATCCCAAACCCTAACTAAACATAGGCTATCAAGAAATTTAACTCAAGTATAACCCATCAAAGCACTAATCTACAAGTTGTTGTATTTTAATCTTTTCATGGAAAAATCGTATCTTTATTATTTTATTTTAGAAAGAAAATGATAATAAGAAATTACATGGCTGATTCCTAATTTCATCTACATCCTAGAGTTAAACTAATTTAGCTACTCATATTACTAATTAGCAAGATTATATTTTTATTATTAGAAATCGTTAAAAATCCTATTTTTTCTATGAAAGCAATTAAATATCTAAACTAGAAAGAAATTAAATATATTTAAAAGCAAATAAAATATTTCTACTTACTAGAAAAAAGTTGAAAACAATGGCATCACCTCTGGAGTGCAGTATGACAGCCGTCACCCCTTTGGCAAAACCTAATCTTTTATTAATTAATTTTCGAGTACAAAAATTGCATCATAAAAACCCTATATTACAAGGATATGACCAATATATAGGGCTTGGAGAGCCAAATCCTAATATAAGTATAAGTGAGTAACTACAAAATTATATTGAAGACCCTATAAAAATTTCATCCAGAGTGAGCCCCAATGAGCTGCCAAATGGCGGCAAAAGTGTGCAATCATGGCACCAATTTTCTGCTGCATTAGTCTCTAGTCCTTTGCCTTTGATCTGAATGACTGTATTGAACTTTGAATCTTTTTAGTTTCATGATTATGTAGCCTTGCTTACTTTTAGTTCTTTTCTGGACTCGATTTTCTAATCCGGCTTTGAGTTTAAGGCATCTCCTTGTAGTAATAGGTTTCACTTGAAAACACACTAAAAATACCCGAGTTACATTATTTAAATACAAAAATAGATAATATAGAGGCTATAAATATGCAATATATGACACTCATCATATACTTTTTCATTCCATCGGATATGGCCTCGCAACTCCAAGCTCTTGCAAATTATTTCTATGCATAAGAGTGTTGAGTTGATTCTAGAAGATTTCCATTAGGGTGGCATTTAGATTAGCTTCATGTTCTGAATTTCCAAATTAATGGTTAGAATGTTCACAACGGTTATCTTCTTCTTCATGATGATCCTTGTTTTCACCATCAGTGTTTTCAAGAGGAGTATGAGATTCATCTTCTTTTCCCTTCCCTTTATCTTTCTTCGAGTTACGAGAACCATTAGAAGAAGAATCTCCTTTCTTCTTCTTTCTCTCTTTGATCAAGAGCTAAAGCATGTCTCTGATCTCATCTATAGTACCCTGCTATTTCTGGATAATCTTGTCTTGTTCATCTATCCTCTTCATAAACTCCTCCGAAGTTCCCTGCATCATGTGTGCAAAGGCAGACTTCTCTAGGAATGATTTTGAAGACTGGGACTCAACTACAGTGGAGTTTTCTGTTTCCTCTTCTTCAGAGGAGACTCTAGCCATCTTCCTATAGTTCAATGGCAATGTCACTCTTTTCTTGAGTCAAGTGTTTGGAAGACACCCTGCATCTCACTGAACATACTCTTTAGGCCAGAAAAATGCTCAAAGTCTAATGAATTGTTTGAGGAAGGCTCTTTGTTTTCTTCTTCTTTCCCCCTTGAAGTGTACCATATTAGATGATACCTCGTGGTATTTTGGTTCAGAGAACTCTTGTTTGACAGTGCGTCATCTTCATTTTGAAGATTGGACTGGAGATGGTAATAAGTTTGTTGAATACAGACAACTTCGTAGGAGTTGCAATACAATGACAATGAGATAACATTATGTTGATCAGCTATTCACGACTACAGTGAAACTTCTGGGCTTTTTCTTTTTTCTTATTGAAAATATTTCTAAGATCCCTTATATTGAAACTCATTGATTCGTTGGTGGGAACAACTTCTCCTCCAAATAGTATATCCGAGATAGGAGTTTCTACTCCTTTGAAAATCCCCAGAGCAAACTTTACTCTAGCCATAGTGACTGAAGGATGAACTTCTGACGAAGTCGGAACTAAAGACCTTGAGTCTTAGAGGCTAATTCTTTTTCAGAAGCACATCACTGAAAACCGTGCTTTTCTGTTGAATCAAAAATTTGAGATCCACGTCTTGCCTTAAGAATGCGAGTTTGTGACCCGCATCTTGCTTCAAAAACACAGCCTTGAGGTCCACGTTTTGTTTCAAGAACACAAGTGTAGGACCCACATTTAGTCTAGGAAATGTGAATGTAAACATCACGTCTGTGGTCAAAAATGTACTTGGTAGGTAAGCGGCATTTCTTTTAGGAAATGCAAATGAACCCATCTGCATCTTTGTCTAACTTCTTATTGGAGACCACAACTTCGCTCTTTGGTCATCATACGCAAATTGGAGCTTCATGTGGTGGTTCCATGACAAATGGTTTTTCTTTCATGGCGCAAGCCTTACTTCTTCTCAGGTTCCTTCTCATGGTGCGAGTGAGAAGAAGTTTGTCTTCAAAATCATCTCCTTGAAGATTGGAAAATAGTCATTTTCTTTTTTTGTTGCAGGGATCCTGATCCATTCTCTTGGGATCAGTACAGATCTTGAGTGGGGCAGACCCAGAGCCTTGTACTGATGATCCTTTAAAACCAGACTGGTTTAGGGAGCTCTTTAACAGGACCATCATCTTGGGAAACTCATTGGAGGCTATGTTGTTTGAGATCTTACGGCACTTCTGCAAGGATCCTGGGCTCATGGAGCTAGAGGAGAAAAATTCATCGTATTTTGCTTAGTCGAACTCGATGATGAGTGACTCGACTACAGTGACAACCAGGACTTTGTTGGGTTGGACTACAGCCTTATCATCAGAGATTATAGTTGTCCCCAGTAACGTCACCAATCTTTTGTTCGCCATAAATTTGAAATTATTTTTTGACAACTTTTCAATAAAAGATTACAATTATGAACAATTTCCCATTTACAGAAAATGAGGAAATCTACTTTACTTTTTGTTCAAAGTCGGGTTCTATAGTAGCCATGGAGGATGTCTTGCTCTCCGTTGACTATCCGAATGCAAGTTCTTCAGTTGGCAATCTTTGTAAAGCTCTTGGATGCAAGAGCTTTAGATTTTAGTACAAGTGCTCAAGTTGAGATGATTTTCTCTGTATGTAGGGGTGTATCTTCAACTAATCAAGAACTTCTTTCTTAGCCTAGCTTTCGGCTATGTATAGAGGTTTGGGAGATCTTTGAATTGGTGTAATGGTCCAATTAATAGTATCATTGATTGAGAATTAATTCTGTCTTTTAATCCATTTGATTTGTGTTAAATCTCCAGGATTTGTAATTGACATCTTTAATCCCCTAAATTTGTAATTGAAATGTGGATCTCAGCCTTTAGACCCACATTTTAGCTTCTGGTGGCTCGCGTGGCATGCTCAGACCCGTGTTTAAGTATTATTGAAAATGATTTTAACTTCTCGAGGCTTTAAAATAGAATCGTGACTCTCTAGATTAAAATCGTGTATACGTTGCACTTATTTAGAAAGGTCAGGCATGGATCTCTCTATATTAGATGATCTTCGTTTGAGTTTCCAGCAGTATGTCTTGCTTGATTAGACACGCGTTTGAGTGTAAATGAGGATAGTTTTTATCCTTTAAGAATTTGGATTGGAAATGCGACTCTCTTGGGTTGGCATTTTAATTATATTTAACTCTAATTATAAGCTCAAAAGATAGTTTAGAATGCGAATTTCTCTTTAATTGATGGTCCACATGTTAGTTTCTCAGCTAGATCCGTATTTGTAGTGAAAAGGGATTAACTTTAATCTTACAAGATTTTATGATCAAAATGCGATCCTGCATTTGAAACTTTTGAAATGCTGGTTAGATTTGCGTTTTAGTTAAAACATGCCCTTAAGGGTCTGCAAGGATCTTTCTGGACGAGGGATCGTGATTTTTATTCCTTAACCCATTTTCAAAGCTTTTGAGGTTTGCGTTTCTTTGTTTTTTTAGAAATCATCTCTTGACATTGTAGAAGCAAAACGCACCCCTATGAGGTTGCATTTTTAGCTTTTTTCTGGCTCAACACACAGATCTCTCTCTGGTCGATGATCCGTGTGTTAGCCATTTTTGGTTTGGAATGTGTAACTGTCTTTGATGATCTATGTGCTATCCATTTTAGGCTTAAAATATGGATCTCTTTTTAGTTGATAATCTACATATTATCCATGTTAGCTTAAAATTCTCCAATGTAGAGGTAGGAGATGATTTTAATGCCAAACTCTTGAGTTGAAAATAGCCTTACATAATTTTGGAAATAAAACTGTAGAACTTTTTAAGAGATAAAAATCTCTAGATTAAGAGAGAGTTGAAACTCTTTAAAAGATAAAAATCTCTGAATGATAAGTATGAAAGAGTAAAATTTTTTATAGAATGAGAATCTCCATTTTTCTTATTCTATAGGTGGATCCTCATATAGACATGTGTGGATGCCCTCCTGAGGGTTTCCCTCCTATAGAGGTCATCTCCTCTCCTTTAACCTTCTTGGCTTTTTAACGGAGTTTAGGGGATTAAACCTTATTAATTTGGAGATAATAGAGGTGTAACCCCCATTTTTAATTTTTAATTAAATGAGGTGTAACCTCCATTTCAAACTATTCATTAAGAAAATGGTGTGTAACTTCCACTTTTTTGAGGATTCTTGCATGAGGATTTTTTTCTGTCAACAGCAGTTCCAGTTTTTAAGTAGGGATGCCCGTAGGCATCAGGAGGGATCCTTATTAGTTCTAACCAAAATTCCATCGAGGTAGTAGAATCACGCCTTGATCGCTTTTCGATCTCAGTTGTGGTCAGATGTAAATCGGACCTCTAGATGCTGATGATAATGGCCGTTAATGGCCCAAACTGCGTGAAAGATAGAAACGCATTCTTGAGGGAAATAAGGGACATTAGAAACTAGAAGTGCCTGTCATGGATAATTGGAAAGGACTTTAACGTGGTCCGTTTTGTTGATGAAAGAAAGGGGGATACTAATCATCATGACAGACAGGAACTTAGCAACCTAATTGGGACATTGGGCCTTATTGACATACCCCTAAGTGGCAGACTTTACACTTGGTTGAGTATGCATGAGGATCCAAGCTTAGCCTAGCTTGGCAGGGTCTACATCTCATAAGACTGGGAAGAAAAGTTTACTGTCGCCTCAATAAGGTCTCTAGCTAGACCTACTTCTGATCATGTCCCAGTGCTCTTGCAAATAGGTGAGATGGTTCTCAAAAGGAAAAGATTATTTAGATTCAAGAACTGGTGGCTTGATCATCTAGAGGTGGTTCAATTAGTCAACAAAAGTTTGAAAGAATATATACTACCCACAAATGCTGCTGGTAGAATCTGTATTGCAAGTCACTGGTGAGGTGGGAGAAAAGATTACTGGCACAGCAGAATTATTCTATGGAGGTACTACTAAACACGATGGACAAGTTAGAAGAGGCCTAGGAAACCTCTTAGCTATCTAATGCCCAGAAGTAGAGTCTTATCTTCAAAACAATATACCTACAGGATATATATAGGCGTGAGGAAAAGAAAAGTGGCATCAACGATCAAGAGTGAGGTGGTTAAGAGAGGGGAACGGTAACACAGTTTTCTTCCATAGAGTGGCCAACATGAGAAGAAGAGTGAACCAAATCCAATCCCTAATGATTGAAGATACTCTTATTACGGAGAGGGAATATATTAAAAACCATACTAATGATCACTTTAAAGGGCTATTCGGCAATAGTAGGAAGGAGAGAATACCTTTCATTGATCATCCATAGGAGGATCAAGTGGATTTAAGTTTGCTCGAGAATGACTTCTCAAAGGAAGAAATCAAATGGGCAATTTGGGATCTTGGCACTGAAAGGGCTCCGAAACTAGATGACTTCCACATGTTCTTCTTCAGGAGATTTTGGAACTAGATCAAGGAAGATTTCACCAACCTTCTTCTAGAAGTAGGGAATGGCCGAGCAAAGCTGGAGATGATCAACTTCTCTCGGATTGACCTAATACGTAATAGAGAAGCACCAAGAAGGTTTGGAGAATATAGACTGATTGCACTTCTCAACAGCTCCCTCAAATATTTTTTGAAAGTCCTCATTAATAGACTTGCACCAGTAATAGTGGAATTAGTTGGGGAGTATTTACTAAGGAAAGAAATATCCTGGAAGGGATGGCCATTATTAGAGAGGTGATCCATCAATGTAAATGCTCCCATCATAATGGTTACCTACTGAAGTTAAACTTCGAAAAGGCATATGATATGGTCAATTGGAACTGTCTATTAGAATGCTTGAGGCTAAGGGGCTTCGGGCCTAATGGCTTGGCTGGATAAAGGGTTGGTTGACCACAACCAAGATACAAATTCTTGTAGAGGGAGATAGGGGTAAGGAAATTGTTTGAGAAGGGGCCTACATTAGGGGATCCACTGTCGATACTACTATTTGTTCTGGTCACGGACGGGCTCAATAGAATGCTTTCAAATGCAAAAGAATGAGGGCTTATAGAGTGCCTCCCTAGTAGTGTCATGACAGAATTTATTAACTTGCACTATGCAGATGATACTCTCATATTTGGTAACTGTGATATCCATCAAGTCGTCATATTGAATGAGATAATGAGGTGCTTTGAGCTATTGTCAAGCCTATGAATAAACTATCCTAAAAGCTCTATGATCTTACTAAGTGGGAGATCATTGACAATTGAACTCATCTAGGCTATCTTCGGATGCAGAGAGGAGTTGCCGCTTGTTACATATCTAGGTATCCCGATTAAGAATGGGAAATTAACAAAATCTGATTGTGTAGTGTTGATCGGCAAAATGGAAAGAAGATTGGAGGGATGGAAAGCCAGATGCCTATCTTTGGAAGGGAGGTTAACCCTACTTAACTCTGTGCTCTCGGCATTGCCCACTTACACATTGCCAATGTTCATACTACATACATGGGTATGTGAAAGGATTGATAAGATACGTAGGAGATTCCTGTGGAAAGGAATTTCACTGCCACAACACATATTCCATCTACTCTCATGGGGATAGGTATGTCGCCCAAAAGAACAAGGGGGTTTGGGGGTCAAAGATTTGAGATTCACGAATTTAGCTATTATGGCCATATGGTGATGGATGTTACTATCCCACCTGAATGGGGTATTAGCGAGGCTTCTACACTCCAAATATGGGCCACAACAAGTGTCATGGTCAACCAAACCAAGGAATAATTTTAACGTCTTTGTATTCTTGAAAGACGTTAGATCCACATTCCTAGTCTTCAGCCATAGTGTTAGTTTCAAGATAGGTCGGGACTCTAAGGCCGCCTTCTAGCATGACTAGTGGTGTGGAAAGCCCTCTCAGTTCTATCTTTCCAATGATCTATTAGGCAGTCCTCGACATGGATGTGTTTCCTGTAAAACTCATGCTTCTTTTCATTGCCATTGGTTTTCAAAGTTACAATAATCCTCCAAAATTACAATGGAAAGATAATAGAAAATAAATGAGAGGACTTATATAATGTCTCTTTTTTTTACAAAAATTGTGAGTTTTTAATGTGACTATGGAGTGTCGACCTCGTACTCCGTTCACAGTTTGATATTTGGATTGGTTTTGAACGTGAAGAGTTGATGAAGAAAATTTCTGGCCAGCGGCTTTTTGTTGATGGTCGGCATGTCCTCAATTTGCCAAACATCTCCCTAGTTCACTTCCTCTATAAAATTCCTCCTCTTTATTTCTATTTATAGTTTTAGGAGTTTTCTTAGGAGATAAGAATGGAATTCTATCTCTAAACTTATATTTCAATTGAATTTGAAAACTTCAATTTAGAGTAATAGGATATGATTGGATTTGGAATTCTGATAAAAATCCTAAAAGAAACCCTATTTGGAACTGAATTAGCAGCGCACATGCAAGGCTATCATCCCCGCGCAAGGCTAATAGCCTCGCGTGGGGCTATTAGCCTTGAACGAGGCAATTAGCCTCACGTGTGAGCAGCGATTCGCCTCGGGTGGTCCAATTCATTTGAGTTTAAAAATAATTTCTCCTACGAGACCCCCTCCATAGTTTTCAAAATCTCGTTTATTGATTTTCTTAACGAGTTTTGAAATACTTTGGACTTCAATTTTTCAAACTCCATCACACAAGCTTCTTTTGTATGCGAAGCTAGTTAGCTTCACGAGGCTAATAGCCTCTCTGGGCTTTAACTACCTTGCATTTTCTTCTTTGTCCTGCAAACAAAACAAATATTTCAATTACTTTCAATATATTGTCTTGTCTTGAAAATTTCTATGTGATGTGCTTGCGTCCTTCTAATGCATATTCATAAGGACTGACATTGATTGGGTTTGTGGTTGATTTTTGAAAATAAAATTTGGGATACATGAAACTTGCTAAGGTTATGTCACTTCCATAGCGAGGCAAAATTTTGATGATTATTATGGGAATGACTCGTCTCGTTAACAGACAGAGTCAATGTGAGAATTTAAATTATGATTTGTCTATTTTTGAAAGGTAAAGTTGTGGAAGATGAAACTTGTTATGGGTATGGTGCAGCCATAAAAATTGTAGTTTTGATATCTGTTATGAGAGTGACTCGTCTGGATAACTGACATAGTAAGGGTGATTCGTTTGAATAATAGATAGAATCAATGTGAGATTAGAGGGGAGAATGACTCACCTAGAAAGTAGAAAAAACCAATTTAAGATCATGGGGTGTGGCTCGCCTAGAAAGCAGACAGAGACGGTGATCGGATCATGATCTCGAAACCGTAGACAGAGGTATGGCTAACATACCTATAGGGTGATTTGCCTAGAAAGTAGATAGAATCAATGATCGAGTTATAATCATGGGGTGACTCTCCAGGAAATCAGGTAGAGCCGGTGATCGGATCAGGTTCATGAAACCAAAGATAGAGATATAACTGTCATTCCTATAGAGTGATTCACCTGAAAAACAAATAGAATAGATGATCGGGTCAGAATCATAGGGTGAATCACCTAGAAAGCAGACAGAGCCTGTGATCTAGTCAGGATCATGAAACTATAAACAGATGTATGACTGACATGTCTATGGGATGATTCACTTGGAAAGCAAAAGAATCGATGATCGGGTTAGAATCATGGAATGACTCGCCTAGAAAGCGAAAGAGCCAGTGATTAGGTTAGAATCACAAAATCATAGACAGAGGTATGACTAACATGCTTATGGGGTAATTCACCTGGAAAGCAAACAGAATCAATGATCGAGTTAGGATCATAGGATGACTTGCTTGGAAAGCAGACAAACCGGTGATCACGTCAGTATCAGGAAATGGCTTGCCTGGAAAGTAGACAGAGCCAGTTAATAGGTTAAGATCACAAAACAATTATTATCAAAGTGTTTACAGGATAATTGTGAGATGGGTGAGAAGATTCAAATCTCGCCTACAGATATAGGAGCTTAACATGACAGGTATATGAGGGGTGACTATATGAAATCATATGAGTGAGATGGTTCAAATCTCGTCGTCAAAGGTAAGAGCTAAACATGACAGGTTCATGAAATTTTTTGCAAAACTCCAGCTATCAACAGATTTGAAGTATCTTTACATTCGTCATTTGCGTTGGGTTAGACATATTATTCCCATCAGTATGATGAGTTGTCATGGGTTGTATTTGGATTTAGATGTGAAATGTTCTCTCTTCTCTTAGCCTTGTTGAGATTTGGGTTGTTGATTTCATACTCTTACCCCAATACGGTAGGGTTGGTAAGAAGTTTTCAATTTTTCTTCTCATTACCTTAGTGGCATTGGGTGGAAAAATTATTCGTTTATATTTGTGTGTGTGTGTGTGTGTGTATATATACATACTTTTTTCTCTTTTTTGTTTTTATTTTTCCTCTTTTTTTTTTCGTTTTCTTTTTTTTGACTCGAATTTTTAATTTATAGCACTCATTTTGCCATCAAATTTCTAGTCATCACACAAAAATTTCCAATGGCTTGCAAGAATAGCAGAAGCAGCTGAATACTTATCACTTTCAAATTGTTCGGCAACTCCGGATTGATCCGACTGCTAGCAAATGGGGACTACTCGGTCACAGCTGTGGTTAGGAGAGTATTCAGGGAGTACGCTTGCTAGTACCAGCTGCACGTGCTTGACAAGGACCCAGCAGGTTCAATCTTTGTTGCGCTAACATCGATCGAGTGTTTCTCTTAGTTTTTCTTGAATTGTCTGAGGAAGTCCATTATTCATCTTTTAGCAAGTTTGTATGTACCCCCATGATTTCTCCTTTTTTGTAGAAATCAAAGAGAGTCCCTTTTGCGTCAAATTAAGCGGTCACAGCTCTTCACTACCATCTTTCCCATAGGGATCGGAGCTATGCTGGCTAGAATTTCCAAGGATCCCACGGTAATTATTGCTACATTTGCAGACATTTTTTTTCCGTTCTAGTCTTAACAGGATCACCTTGGTATCAATGAGCGCTTGGATTTTATATTTCAAAATAAAGCAATCATTGGTTGGGTGCCTAATATTTTGATGGTAGAGGCAATATTTGGGATCATCTGCTTTCCAGCTTCATCTAACTTTCGATTTTTGAACAACTTAAGCATCCTCTTTTATTTAGTAGGTGAAAGAACATGATTTCTTGTTCATCTTTGAAATCGTATATCCATTGTGATCTAAACGAATCTCGATTATTGTGTGCCTTTTGATTTGCAGTAGATCTGGTAGTCATTGCTTGTTATCTCTTAGGTTGGGATGATTGTGGCTGTGGCTGTGGCCGGTTTATAGACATTCTTCACTAGGTATGATATTCATCAATATGTTGGATTATGTCCTCCGCTTGGTTCCCTTATTTGACCAGATCCTTCCAAGTTTTGAACTCTAACGCTTTTATTTTAATGAGTATGTTGGTTCAGAGATAGTGTTTGTAGATTTCCACTAGCTTTCTTGTGACATGCTTTGTGAACATTGCAGTGATATCTCTTGAAAATATTCTACAAAACTTTTTACAGTCTCATCCTCTTTTTGTCTATTTGCAATGAGAGTATGGACCAAGATCTCTATGTCATCTTCGAAGAAGTGGTGCATGAATTCTTTCTCTACGTCAGACTACGATTTAATAGTTTCTGGGAGCAATTACATAAACTATGCAAATGAAGGCCCTCTCAAGGTACTTGCAAAGATCTTAGTTATTATAGGATCATTCCCTATGAGATTACCTATTTGTGATAAGAAGTAGTATAGTACTGGTTGGGTGAACCTTTTCCATTAAAAGACTCTAATTTCATAGGCTTGTATTTTTTAGGGAAAGGAGCTAATTCTCATTCCACTAGATATGCTCTAGTAACTCCTACTTCTTGCAGGTCTTTTTTGTGCATTAATGCTTCCAAATGGTCCTGTATCTTTTGCATTTTTTTCTGCATGTGGGTTTATGACAAAATTAAAATTCTTTTCTTTTCCCAAATTTTAACCAGTTGTCTCACCATCATTCTCTGGCAAAAGGTTTCTCTGTCTTATCTTCCAAATTCTTTTGCTATATTTTACTATCCTTAAAACAGTGTCTGAAGCCCGTTGAGACCCATTGCTATTCTTGAATCAACTATTCTTGAGCTTCTAGCCTCTAATTCACTTCACTGGAGCTTCCTGTCATATGGATCATTATTTTTTCAAATTGAGAAGACTTATATGACCGAGATGTTGCAATGACTGAATGATCGCTATCTCCTTCATCTTCTTCATTTGAACCTCTGTCCAACCTCTTGTAATTTCGCAGAGCTAATATTCCTGATCTAATACACATACAATGACGTGCTTTTATATCAGATGAATGCCTTTCGCCATGTGACTTCTTTCCCTTTACTCACCATGTTTGAAGTCATGAAAAGAGGTTTTTTGTCGGTCGTGATACTTTGTCTTTGAACACGCCTTCTTTTATGTGTATTGCTCCTTGGTTTGGTGATTTGACTAAAAACCAAGGGTTTGGTTGGACCACAATAGCAATTGGTAAGTATTACCGAGATTGTTTGCTTACATCAATACAGTGGACGGGATTGTGCAATGATCTTCTTGTTAGTGAGGAATTCTCGCAAAACAATAACCTGATCTGAAGGAGTTGAGTGGACCATGCTTCTAGAGTAAGTTTCTTTTTCATTCCAACCTCAGCGAGACCCCATGTTGTATTTATAGAAGACTGCTGGCACGGAAGTATAGAATCTTTGCCTTAGTTGATGTTCTGTTCTGGTTTTTGCACATGCTTCGTGAGGCTGGGGCTCATTTTTGTGTTCTGGACTTTTTATTCAGGGCTGGGGGGCAAAGTAGCCTCGTGTTTAGAATCTTCTGTGCTGGGTGATTAGCCTCGCATTGCAATTTTTATATACTGGGTTAATTAGCCTCACATTTAAAAATAACCCCACATAAAGCTACACTAGGCTGATTAGCCTGGCATTTTGAAATAGCCTATTGCTAGGTAGATTAGCCTGGAGTTCCAGCACTTCTATGTTAGACTGATTAGCTGGACATTTGAGACCAGATCTATTTTGGACATGGTTTTTAAGCATTTGTCATCATGCTCGACAGTTTTGGTTTCGGATCTGAGTTTTACTCAGGTTGGATCTTGGCTTCTCTTTTGCTTCTTGTGTAGCCATAATGGAAAGAGATATTTCATTTTCCAAAATTTTCGACTCCAAAGATCCAAAGGGCTCATTTTCAATGGAAGTCTCCTTGTCCTTTGAATATATCGTTTGAATTGTTTTTGTTCCAAACTCAAAAATTTGAGAAGTCCCTGTTCAAGAAAATCATCTCATCATTCGAATTCATTACTTGGACTCCATCCTATTCTGAACTCAAAAATCCAAGGAGCTCTTGTTTAACGGAAGTCCCCTTGTCATTCAAATTTGTACTTAGCATTTCCAAGCGGCAATGGAACCATATTTGGCTGGACTTACGATCCAGAGGACAAGTATTACTCATATTTTTGTTGATCGACTTTTACGACCAACATCTCCACAGACTTACCAATGTGCTTAGCATTAGATTGGGCCATGATCTTCTCATTGGTATAGAAGACTTCTCTCACTATGATCTCCAGCTTGTTTTACACCAAACTTGTGCTTCCTTTCATTTCGATGATTTACAAAATTACAATAATTCTCCAAAATTACAATGAAAAGATAACATGAAAATAAATGAGAGGACTTATATAACATCTCTCTCTTTTACATAAGGTTGTGAGTTTTTAACATGGCTACTGAGCATTGACCTCTCGTTGACGATCTGATACTTGGATTGGTCTTGAACATGAAGAGGTGATGAAAAAATATTTTAATTGATGTCGGCGTGCCCTCAATTTACCAAAGGTCTCCCCAGTTCTCTTCCTCTCTAAAACTCCTCTTTTTGACCCCTATTTATAGTTTTAGGAGCTTCCATAGGAAATAAGGATGGTATTCTATCTCTGAATTACATTTCAATTGGATTTGCAATCTACAATTTAGAGTAATTGGATATAATTGGATTTAGAATTATGATAAAAATCTTAAAGAAAATCTTCTTTGGAAACTGAACCAGCCTTGCGCATGCAAGGCTATCATCCATGTGCGAGGCTATTAGCATCGCGTGGGGTTATTAGCATCATACGAGGCTATTTAGCCTCGCACAGGGCTATTAGCCTCGCATGTGCAGGGCTATTCGCCCCGTATAGCCCAATTATTTTGAATTCAAAAATTTTTCCTTTACAAGATGTTCTTGATGAGTGTCATATTTTACATTTTTTCTCCTATATTTTATCTATTTATATATATAAATAATTGCTACTTGGATTTATTTAGTTTATTTTTATAAATAACAAAGGATTTGCAAGGAAGAAAAGAAAATAAAGCAAATTTGTTAAAAATATGAGCAAAGAAAGTCAATCATGTTGAGGACAGGAACTTAAGTGCAGCAGTAGAAACTTCAAGAGTATATTTGGCTAAGATAAAGCTTGAATTAGAGAAATTTATGTTAGTGAAATTTGTAGATCTCGGAATTATCTTTAAAACAAGTCCAAGAACAGATCAATCTGAGTTTGTATACAAAAATTATGGCCATTTTACTAAATCGCTACAGTATAAAAAATTTGAACCAGTGGGCTACGGGTGTGCTGAACTTAATTTCGAATTTTGAACCCGAAAATTAGTATTTTATCTTATCTAATCTCAACCATTGGTTTCTAATACCTATGGATTGAATTAGAATTATAAATCTTAAAATTAGTTTGTATTAGATTAGATTATATCTTTTGTATTAAGTTTGAGTAGGTGCAGGATTGTGTTTGGGTTATAAATACCCCATGAATCCTTATAAATTAGAGAGATATTTTTAGATATAATTTTATACTCTTTTTAATTAATAAAGACTAGGGTTTTGCCGAAAGAGTGATGGCTATAATACTACACTCTAGAGGTAATGCCATTATTTTCAAATTCTTTATAGTAAGTAGATATATTTTATTTGCTTTTTAGATATATTTAATTGCTTTCTATTTTAGATATTTAATAGCTTTTATAGAAAAAATAGGTTTTTTAATGCTTTCTAATAATAAAAATATAATTTTACTAATTAGTAACATGAGTAGCTAATTTAGTTTAGCTCTAGGATGTAAAAGAACCTAGGAATCAACCATGTAATTATTTTTTATTATTTTCTTCCTAAAATAAAATAATAAAGATATGATTTTTCAATGAAAAGATTAAAATACAACAATTTGTAGATTAATACTTTGATAGGTTATACTTGAATTAGATTTCTTAATAGCCTATATTTATTTAGGGTTTGGAGTTGTTACTTTTATTTTTGTCATAGAGTTATCTAATGATTTAGTTTGTTTTTATGCAAAGTAGTATCTTTGATGAGTTACACTTGCACACCACTTGGTAGCTCATGTTTAGAACACTTTAATTAAAAGATTAAAACTAAAAGATCAGTTTTTATGATAGGAAGAAGATAATAAAATTAATACTTGGTTGTGAACTATGGATTCTATATCCTAGGCTAATTAGAATAACTTTAATTAAACTTAAAATCCTTTGTTAGTCTGTTAGAATAATAGGATTAGCAAGAACGCAAAACACGTTAGATCCTCATGGTACACTTACAGTAAATTTTTCACATCAGTTCTCATTGGGAAATTTTGCTATGAAGAGAGGTGGTCATTGGAAGTGGACAGGCAATCACTAGGTTTGAGGGTAACACCAATAATCGGATGAAATCCTTATTGGCGGGAGTTAGACCTAGCAATCAGGAGGGTGATTTGCTTATTTGACGATTGAATGCCTCCGCCCTCTTCTAAGTTAGTTCACTGTATAGTTTTATTTTTTATGGGGGAAGCCATTTAGTCCACAGCCACAAAGTCTGGAGGAACAAATGTTCGCTCAAGATCCGGATTTTCTTGTGGCTAGTTGCAAAGGAGGTCATCTTTACTTGGGACAATATGAAGAAGAGAGGTTGATAGGGCCCAAAATTTTGCATCCAATGTAAAGGACAAGGAGATAATATCCCACACCTCCTCCTCACTTGTCCGTTTGTATCGCAAGTCTGGAATAAATGCACATCCATGTTGGGTTTTCACATTGACTGGACAGAAGATGTAAACATCTGGCACAAAATACGAAGACACATCCATAGTAAAAAAGTGGCAAACTTAGTAGTAGCAACCATATAATGGAACATATGGAGGGAGGGAAACAACAAAACTTTCATCACACTACCTTTCAATTGATGGTGTTTCTGATAAATTTCGATTCTCTTTCCATTTTAATAAAAAATATTACAATATTTCAATCGATTACAAGAAAAAAGATAAATAAAAGAAAACAAACATGAGGACTTATAAATCGTCGCTATGTTTTACAGAAGTGGTGGGATCTACGATAGCTATGAGGTTTGCTTTGTCCCTTGTTGACGATCCGATGTTGAAGATTGATGACGGTGGAGATTTGTAGGGCAAATCTTCCTTTTAGCGGTTAGTCGGAGAAACGTTGTAGGCACTTACATGAGAAAGATCTTTCCAAAGGTCCTTTTTGAGTCTCTGTATTTATAGGTGATATGATAATTTAACTGCAAGTACACAGTATCGGTGTAGTACTATGCAGGTCATCCCAGAGAGATCTCAGGTGTCTTGCAATTCTTACTAATTGTTTAGTTCTATCAAGTTAACTACGCGTTTCGAAATTGAGATGGTTGGTTTTAAGTTCTAAAGATTAGTCTAGGATTTCGAATCCATTAGAATAATAGTCTAACAATGAATTATCTCTTTGTTCCTAACTTTTTAATTATGCACGATCAAGTAACATAATAAAAATGTGATCTTTTTAATTTGATTTTAATTAAATGCGCCTAAGTATGACCTATCAAGTGATGTTCAAGTATAGACCATCAAAAATAATATCTTTCTTAAAAACAAATTATATCTCGGAGATAATCTCATAAATAAAAGCAAATAAATAACTTTAAACCCTAATCTAAGCAAAGGCTATCAAAAGACCGAACTTAAGTATAACCTATCAAAAAAATTAGATTTACAAGTTTATTCTCTTCAATTTATTTATAGGAAAATCTTGTTAATAATTCTAAAAATAAAAACAAAGAATATGAATTCTAAATCTCATTTAAGTATAGATTATCAAAATATGAATTAAGCATAATCTATGAAAAATTATGATTTATGAAATCTATCTTTTATTTATTTATAGAAAAATCATGACTTTATTTTCTTTTAGGAAGAAGATGAAATAAATCCATATTAGATCTATTAAACTAACTTCATCTACATCCTAGAGCTAAAGAAAATTAGTTACTCATAATTCTAGTTAGCAAAATCCTATTTTTATGCATGAAAGCAAAGAAATCTAATCTAGAAAGCAATATAAATCTAAACTAGAAAGCAATTAAAAGAGAATTAGCTAAGAAAAATTGAAGAACAGTAAAGAATACCTTTGGAGTCGGTATGGCAGCCATCACCCCTTTGGCAAAATCCTAATTTTATTAATTAAAAATTCAAATACAGAACTATATCGTATTTTCTCTATTTTTCTACATTACAAGGATACAGCCAATATATAGGCTTCAGATAATCAAACCCTAATTTTGATACAATTGAAAAACTACAAAATTATGTCGAAGATCTCGTAGAAAAATAACTCATTGGGGCCCACTTTCTGCCTCCAATTGGCGGCTAATAGCGGCATTAATATGAGAAAATTGCTTGAAATTTCTTCCATATGAAGTTCTGGTCCTTTGCATTTGATATGAATGACTGTATTAGAATTTGACTTTCTGCAGCATCATTGTCTTGTAGTTTTGCTCACTTTTAACCCTTTAATAGGCTTGCTTTTATAATCCAGCTCTGATTTTATATCATTTCTTTGTATGAATAGGATTACCTGAAAACACAAAAAAAAAAAAACCTGAGTAGTATTATTTAATACAAAAATAGATAAGATGGAGGGTATAAATATGCAATATATAATACTCATCACACCCCCACATCTATCTTTTACTAATTCTAGAGCAAAACCTAAAATTAAAAATAAAAAGAAAAATCCTAACTCACTTTCACAGGAATTGTGATTGCATTTAGCACGTGCAATAAGACTTTAAACCCCTAGGTTACCCTAGCGGACTAGTGGTGTCTTGTGAGGGTTTGCAGTGAATATACCCACAAAATTCAAGAAGAAAATAGATTAAGGAATAAAGAAAAGAAAAATAAGGATAACCAAAAATTAATAAAAATAAATATTTTATATAACAAAAAAGAAAAAATCTTTTTTAATATTTTCTTCAATTAATCTCACTAATATAAAAACTCAAGAACGCATTTAGATTATTAATTTTCAATCGAGCATCATATCAGATACACTTATCATTTTAATCAAAAACTCAAATCCTATCTTTCAATACCCACTAACAGATAATCCATTGGCTCCTATATATCTACGTGTACATGTGATAATCTACCTTGATCGTGAACTCCAACTCTAACTCATGATTCATCTCCTCTCTAGTAATATTTTTTCCTTTCTTATTTCTTTTTTTATTTTTATTTTTTATTTTTACTTTTTTAGAATATTTCACCTTTCATGCGAATATTCACTCTTGCTCAGGCCCAAAGTACCCGATTACTCGGATCATACTCTTTTTTCACTCTTGAGACTATTGTCTTAATACCAAGCGCAACATATTTTTTTATCACTCTCAAGACTATTGCCTTAATACCAGGCACACCCTATTTTTTTATTCTCACTTTTTTCCTTTTTTTCTTTTTTTTGTTTAGAGAGAGACAACTTACTCAATCGTTATCATCTGTCCTTAGCCTAATAAACTAATGTGAAGTGAAAAATAGATGTATACTTGCCTCAAAATTACTATTAGTAGTATTTATTTTTTGGATTTTAATATTTTTCAAAAAATTCTGAGTGTATCATCTAATCTATTCTCCTATCAAAATTTAAATCTAAATTTGTTCCTTTATCTGTAATTAGGTTGATCTATTGATAAAAATATAAAATATAAATATAATTTTTTCAGTTTTTTTAGTTAGTTCTCTAAAAACTATCCAAAGTGTAAAATAAAGAAACCCAAAAATCTAAAAATAAAAAAAATTCTAAAAAAAATAAAAAATCCTAGAAAAACACGAAGAAAATACCCTACCCCACTCCTCCGCACCTAAACTCGTGTATGCCCTTATACACAAATAAAGAGTGGTAAAATAAATATGAGAACTTTGTACAAATACTCTACTAATAATAAGTGTCATAAAAGTTATGATCTCAATATCGTCACCCTATTAATGTATGGAAAGTGGTTATGACCTCTTGATCACTTCATACTTTCATTGTGTGTGCATTTTAAATGTGAAGTGGGTACATTATTGTACCTCATCATCCTCCTACAGGTCACGAATTACTTACCTGTGTCTTATACCGCCCTCGCTTTTTCATTGTCCACATGTAAGCATTAATAATTGGATTAAAGAATTTTTCATTATAAACCTGTCAATTATCGTTTGTAATAAGCATACATGTAGAAATATCGTGAGGTAAGAAGAGTGCTATATGATCAAGTGAATGTGGTTGTGGCCCTTCTAACTCGTGAAGTACTGCGAGCTCCTATGCAAACAAATCTTCAAAAGTCTGCTCATAAATCAATAGCACACGTGCTAAAGTATCATCATACATAGAATCAGTATGTGCCAATTTATCTAATTATATGAGTTCATCTTCGAAAAGTTGCTCAAATGAGTGTTCATCATTAGTGCATGAGGTAGAATGAGAGTGCACACTGTGAATCATGTTTACCTCAATGAGAGAGCTTGTTGTGTGCTCATCTATATTGAATATGTTCAAATCCACAGTCATATTCCCAAATAATAGCTTTATGATGCCACTCCTACAATCAATTAATATATTTGATATTACAAGGAATTGTCTACCCAAGATAGCAGGAATTTGGTTCCATGGATTGGAAATCGGCTAAGTTTCTAAGACAATGAAATTTACAGGAAAGATGAACGCACCGACCTTAATGAGCACATCTTCAACCATACCAAGTGGTCTCTTGATCGAATAATTAGCTAGATCAAATATAGTGTTCCCAATGATGCATGAGATTATTGGGGAACCTGGATCTTTGTACTTGACAAGCAAAGAGTTAGAGAGGATTTGTGATATATTTGCAGTAAGAAAAACTTTTTCAAGGATGTTTCTTGCTCGTTTCTTAGTACACAAATTCTTGAGAAACTTGGCATAAGTAGGAACCTATTGTATAATATCAAGGAGTGGAATATTAACCTTCATCTGCTAAAATATTTCAAGAATCTTCTCTACTTGCGGTAAAGGATTCCTAAATCGATAGGAATATGGTATTTTCTGCTTAGAAATAGGTTCTTCTGAATGAGTATGTGATGGTGATGGATATTGCAAAGTGGTTTTTATTGGCCAACTCTTTTCAAAGACGCCGTAGAATATTGCAAAGCATGCACACAATGCCAATTCATAGGCAAAATTTCAAGGTGCAATATGATGCCTCTGCAACCTATCCTTGAGGTCGAAATATTTGATGTATGGGGTATAGATTTTATGGGACCGTTACCCAACTCGTTTAGAAACCAATACATATTAATCGCTGTTGATTATGCTTCCAAATGGGTAGAGGCAATAGCCGCAAAATCGAATGACAACAAAATCATTGTCAAGTTCTTGAAAGAGAATATCTTTTCTCGATTTGGCATTCCTTGAGCTATCATTAGCGATAACGGTACCCATTTTACCAACCGGTCATTTGAGGCGCTTATGCGGAAATATTCCATTACCCACAAGTTAGTCACACTGTATCATCCGCAAACTAGTGGTCAAGTGGTAGTTTCCAATCGCCAAATCAAACTGATTTTGGAGAAGACAGTGAATCACAACAGAAAAGATTGGTCTTGTAAACTAGCCGATGCATTATGGGCCTACCGTACCGCTTACAAGACTAAGCTAGGCATGTCTCCATATCGGTTGATATTTGGAAAAGCGTGTCATTTACCGGTAGAGCTTGAGCATAAGACTTTATGGGCAATCAAATTTCTAAATTTTGAGCTCGAAAAAGCTGGCGAGCAGCGGAAACTGCAACTTAACGAGCTTGATGAGATTAGATGGGATGCATATGATAGTGCTAAGATTTATAAAGAGAAAACTAAAGTGTTTCATGACATAGCGATCATTTGCAAGTCATTTACACCAGGACAAAAAGTTTTCTTATATAATTTGAGGCTACAATTATTCCCGGAGAAATTGAGGTCGAGATGGAGTGGACCGTACATAGTACGGACGACGCACCATCACGGTGCAATTGATCTCGAGGATCCTAAAAATGGTAGTTTATTCAAAGTAAATGGTCACCGATTAAAACCGTTTTTAGAACCTCGAGTGAGCGATAATGTGGAGGTCGTGACACTTCACGATCCGATCATGCGTAAAGGCATGTAGTTATTTGTATAATAGCATGTATATTATGTATATTATGTTACTAACATGATACAGGGTTAAAAGCAAAATTAGGGAAAAATGAGGAGCTGATTGCAATTTTCCATCCCTATATAAACCAGCAGCCCTCTTCTTCCTCCAAATCCACTCTTCCAAAACCTTAGCTGCCTCCCCCTTTACCCCACTCCCTCCTTTGTCTTTTGCTTCTCTCTTTGCAGACAATGCTGAATCTCCCATTGTTTCTCTAATCAGAGTTAATCAAAAGGTTAGAACCACCACCCTCCTCTAGCCTCTCCAACCTGTCGGCCAACAGTGCTTCTCAAGCTGCCAATCAGCGGTTAAAGCCGCCAATTAGTGGCTAATCTGAGCTTCTTCCCCCTGAAACTTCAATGCAGGTACTCTCTCTCTTTTATCTGTTTACAGGTTTTATTAGATTAATTGTTTATAATTATAGTTAAGAGATAATGGCTAGATTTGCTTGTGAAAAGTTTTCTGGCGAAATTTTTTTGGCATTTAGTGTCTATTTCGCCGCTGCGATCGAAACTCTAGGCTGGAATTATCTCATTTATATATCTAATGATATTCCAGAGTTAGTGGAGGAATTTTATGCGAGTTTTGCGAAATTCGATATTTCAAAAGATCGCAAAACCATAAACCTCCATTGACGCGGCCAAATACACGAAGTGCACGCAGCGGCCATCTCGGCTTCTACAGGTATCCTCCTCAAATGAGGAATCACACTCCCAGTAGGATTGAGGATTATCTTACACGGATGGACCCGAATTGCAAAATAACACGTGATAAAGAGATCAACAGTACACTCCATCGCAATATCCATGCAACTTGCTGCTCGATCAACACTAATGTTATGGGCATTACAAATATGTCATCTTTTTACACACCCAAACTTCATGTTGTTGATTGTATTATGCTTCAAAATACTCACTTCTGTATGTGCACACAGCTACTCGACACTATTACTGATGCTAAGATGCGGTCGAAGACTAATTTGCCTTTGCCATGCTTAATTATACAGTTGTGTCGCGAGTTTCTGTCTAGTACCGAATTTGACGCATATGCAGCCTCACGCGTGTTTATCGCTGTCGAACATATTTTAATGACATACCATGCTGCTGTTCCAGAAGATTGGAACAGAAATGCTGATGATGAAAACATATATGCCACTGACCTAACACAAGAGGAGAAGGATGATTCCTTATTTGACCAAGACTTGCCAGTTGATCCCACTGAGCAAATTAATGTAGTCTGGCAAGGTCTCGAAAAAATTTGGCATCAGTTGAAAAAAATCGATAAGGGTGAGTCTTCTACGACACGAGCACATCCTGCACCTGGTGAGTCTAGTAGGAGGCAAAGAGGACGACACCAATGATTTGTGTATGAGGGCATACACAAGTTTAGGTGTGGGGGAGTGGATTAGGAGATTTTTATTTTTTTAAAGATTTTTAGGATTTTATTTTTAGAATTTTTTTAATATTTTTAGAATTTTGGGTTTCTTTATTTTACACTTTGGGTAGTTTTTAGGGTAACTAACAGAAAAAAACTAAAAAAAAAATTTAAAAAAAGTTATTATGTTTTCATCAATAGATAAAACTAATTACAGATAAAACAACAAATTTATATTTGAAATTAAAAAGGAGAGTAGATTTGATGATACAATTTGAATTTTATGAAAAAGATTAAAATCCGTAAAATAAATACCGCTAACAATAGTTTTGAGGCAAGTATACATCAATTTTTCACTTTACAATAGTCTATTAGGTTAAGGACAATGATGATAACAATTGAGCAAGTCTTCTCTCTCTAAACAAAAAAATAATAATAAAAAGAAAAAAGAAAAAAGTGAGTATAAAATAATGGGGTGAGTCTGGTATTAAGACATAGCCTCAAGAGTGATAAAATAATGGGATAAGTCTGGTATTAAGGCAATAGCCTCCAAAGTAAAAAAAAAAAAAGAGTATGATCTGAGTAATTGAGTATTTGCACCTAAGTAAGCGTAAATATTGGCATGAAAGGTGAAATATTCTGAAAAATAAGAAACAGAAAAGAATATGAACCAAGTAATCGGGTACTTTGCGCCTAAGTAAGGGTGAATATTCACATGAAAGGTGAAATATTCTTAAAAAATGAAAAAAATTATGAGAGAGGAGATGAATCATGAGTTAAAATTGGAGTCCAAGGCCGAAATAAACTATCACACGTGCACGTAGTTGTATTGGAGCCAATAAATTATCTGTTAGTAGGTATTGAATATAGGATTTAAATTTTTGATTAAAATGATAAGTGTATCTGATATGACGCTCAATTTGAAAATTGATAATCTAAATGCGTTCTTGAGTTTGTATATTAGTGAGATTAATTGATGAAAATATTATAAAATAAAATTTCTTCCTTTTGTACAATTTTTTTTTTCTTGATTTTCGGTTATCCTTATTTTTCTTTTCTTTATTTCATAATCTATTTTCTTAATTAATTTTGTGGGTATATTCATTGCAAATCCTTACAAGACAACACTCGTCTACTAGGGTAACCTAGGGGTTTAAAAGCTTGTTGCACGTGCTAAGTGCAATCGCGATTCCTACGAAAGTGAGTTAGGATTTTTCTTTTTCTTCCTAGGTTTATGTTTTGCTCGAGGACTAGCAAAAGATAGGTGTGGGGATGTGATTAGTATCATATATTATATTTTTCCTCCCATACTTTATCTATTTTTGTATATAAATAAATGCTACTCGGGTATTTTTAGTATCTTTTTCGGGTATTCTTATTCGTGCAAGAAAACGACATGAAATCATAATTGGAGTAGGAAATCAAAGTCCGAAAAGTTGCTAAAGTGGGCGAGACTACAAGATTAAATTACTTAATGGAGTCAAAGTCAAATACTGTCAAGCAAATCAAGAGTACAAGACAGAAGACTTATGCAGAAGAAAATCCAGAGCAATTTGGCTTGATTTAGATGCCAATTGGCGGTTTAAACCGCCAAATAGCGGCCCACTGATGGCCGTTCCGGTGGAGATTTCTTCAAGGGCTTTATTATAATTTTGTGGTTTTTGAGTTCTGTTATAATTAGGGTTTGATTTTCGAGGCCTATATATTGGCCGTATCCTTGTATTCTAAGAGAATTCTGAAGTTTTGTACTCGTTTTCTCATTAATAAAGTTAGGGTTTTTCCTGAAGGGTGACGGCCACAGCACCATTCTCCAGAGGTAAGCCATTATTTTGAGATTTTTACTTACTTTCTAGATAGAGTTAATTGCTTTCTAGTATAGATTTAATCGCTTTCTAGTTTATGTTTTATTGCTTTCTAGATTAGGGTTAATCATATTCATGAATAAATATTTGATTTTGCTTATTAAAAATATGAGTAGCTAATTAGTTAGCTCTACGATGTAGATGAAGCTAAGATCCATCATATAATTGCTTTCTAATATTTTTCTTCTTAAATAAAATTAATAAAGACATGATTTTTCTATAAAAATATTAAAATACAAGAATTCGAAAATTAAAACTTTGATAGTTATACTTGAATTAGTTTTCTTGATAGCCTATGCTTACTTAGGGTTTGGGGTTGTTGATTTTATCTTTTTCATTGAATTATCTAAATATTTAGTTTGTTCTTATAAAAAGTAGTATCTTTGATGAGTTATACTTGCACACCACTTGATAGCTCATACTTAGGGCACATTAAATAAAAATTAAACTAACAAGATCGAATTTTTATGATAGAAGAAGATAATAGAAGTAAGAATATAGTTGGAAATTAGTGGATTCTAGATCCTAGGCTATTTAGATTAACTCAAATTCAAACTAGAATTTTTGGTTAGTCCGTTAGACTAAGGAAAGGGTAAGGAACGCAAAAATACCTTAGATCCCTGTGGAACGACCTTTACAGCGCTACACCGATACTATGCGCTTGCAGTAATTTATCACATCAACAATCCTCCTTAACGTGGTTTGAAGTTCCGCAATTAAAGCATGTGGGACTTTAGATTTGATTTACTTGATCCACTAGTGGAGCACTAGGAGTCTACAATGCCTCAATTCTCCTCATAAGGGCTGTAATCTTAACTTCGGTAGCTATAGAGCTGTCGACACTATGGATCCCACCCTTATGTGTAGAAGTTGATGCACTGGGTTCTGATAAGTATCATATATTATATTTTTCCTCCCATATTTTATCTATTTTTGTATATAAATAAATGCTACTCGGGTATCTTCAGTGTCTTTTTTAGGTAATCCGATTCATACAAGGAGATGGTATAACATCAGAGCCGGATTAGGAAACAAAGCCCGAAAAGAGTTCAAAGAGAGCAAAACTAGAAGATTAAAATACTTCATAGAGTCAAAGTGAAATACAGTCAGGAAAATCAAAAGTACAAGACAAGAGACTCATGCGGAAGAAATTTCAACCAATTTTCTTAAAATATTGCAGCCAATTGGCGGCATTAGCCACCAAAGAGTGGAAAAGTAGTTGGCCCGTGGGCTGATTTTCTTTGGTGGTTTCGTTGTAATTTTATAGTTTTTCAACTCTGTTAAAATTAGGGTTTGATTTCCGAAGCCTATATATTCGCCGTATCCTTATATTCTAAAGAGGGAATCGTGTAATTTTTGTACTCATTTTTAAATTAATAAAATTAGAATTTTACTGAAGGAGTGACGGCCACAATATTGTGCTCTAGAGGTACGCCACTGCTTTCAAGTTTTTATTTTCTTTTTAGATAGAGTTAATTGCTTTCTAGTATATGTTTATTTGCTTTCTAGATTAGATTTATTTGCTTTGATGAATAAAAATAGGATTTGTTAATTAAAACTATGAGTAGCTAATTTAGCTTAGCTCTAGAATGTAGATGAAAATAGAATCCACCATGTAATTGCTCTCTAGTATTTTCTTCTTAAATAAAGATATAATTTTTTTATGAAAACGTTAAAATACAAGAACTCGTAGATTAATACTTTGATAGGTTATACTTGAGTTAAGTTTCTAAATAGTCTATACTTAGTTAGGGTTTGGGGTTGTTGATTTTTATTTTCTTCATTAAATTATCTAACGATTTAGTTTGCTTTTATGAAAAGTTATATCTTTGATGCGTTATACTTGCACACCACTTGATAACTCATGCTTAGGACACTTGAAGTAAAGATTAAACTAAAAGATCACTTTTTTATGATAGCAAAAGATAATAGAAGTAAATATATGATTGGAAACTAGTGGATTCTAGATCCTACACTAATTAGAATAACTTTTAACTCCAACTTAGAATTCTTTGTTAATCCGTTAGACTATAAAATTAGTAAGAACGCAAAAATACCTAAGATCTCTATGGGATGACCTGTAAAGCGCTACAACCGACACTGTGCGCTTGTAGTAAATTATCACATCAAGGTGTTGGCATCGTTGTCGGGGATCGACGGTATTTTTCTTAATTTTTCTAAATATTTTACGGGTTAACAGTGTGCGTTGAGTGTGTAAGGAATAGAAATTATAGATACAGGAAGACAAAATGAATTGGAGAAGCCTCGAAACTGTGCAGTAGAAACCAGAGAGTTAAACTCTCTGGTTTTGCCTCTATTTAGTGGCAATTCATGTATTGTTTGACTCCAATGTTTCTCCAGTTCTGTGTTTTGGTTCCCTGATTTTGTAAAAAAATATAAAAAAATAAATAAATTAGTAACAGTAGGAATCACATCTTTTAAATTGATCATATTTATTCCATTCTTCTATCTCCGCCGCACCCCACTTCTTGCATTACTTTAGGAAGTTCACGCACACACTCACGGTCACTAGTTCATGCTACTTTGGACTTGTGATCAATTTGGTCAACTTGTGAGATCAAATTTGTTTATGGGAGACAAGATGGACCAGCCGATCCCGATCTTTCAGGATCGGTGTTACCCGTTACGCACATCACTTCCATCATGCATAAAACTTCCACGCGCAGTGGGTAATCACTATGAGTTGAAGCCGCAGTACATCAGTATGTTTCCTAAATTTACTGGTTATGATTCAGAGGATGCATATCTCTTTATCAGTGAATTTCAGGAAGTATGCATAATGATAAAATTGCAGCACTTATCGGAGGACGCAACTAAGCTCTGCTTCATCCCCTTTGCACTTAAGGATAATGCCAAGAAGTGCTTGTACAGTATGCCTACTGATTCAATCACTACTTGGGATGAATTCTTTACGATGTTTCTTAAGAAGCATTATTCCATGCATAAGACGGCAAGGATACGAAATCAAATTCCGTCAAGTGCCGGGAGAACCCATATGGAAATACTTAGAATGGTTCAAGGATCTTTTAGCTCAGTGCCCCCACCATGCGATAGAAAAGTGGCGATTGTGTCAAATTGTGTACGAAGGACTCGATTACACATCCAAAACTCTTCTTGAGTCCATGTGTCAGGGGGAATTCATAAGAAAGAATGAGGATGAAGCATGGGACTTTCTTGAGGATTTATCATGGAAGACTATGCAGTGAGAGAGTCCCACTGAGAAACCTAGTGCACCAACTGCTGCATATAAGGGTGGGATCAGAACGAGGACGAAGCATGGGACTTTCTTGAGCACTTATCGTGGAAGACTATGCAGTGGGAGAGTCCCACTGAGAAACCTAGTGCACCAACTGCTGCATATAAGGATGGGATGTATAGCGTTGACAGCTCTAGAGCTGTCGACGCTAAAATTGCAGCCCTTATAAAGAGAATTGAGGCACTGGAGACTTCTAGTGCTCTACAGGTAGGTCAAGTAAATCAAATTCAATTTCCCACATGCTTTAATTGTGGAACTTCGAATCATGTTATGGAGAGTATCCACTATTAGTCAGTCCCATAGGTCCCACACTTGAGCAGGGTAACGCCTTGTATTAAGGACCTATGAATGATCCATCTGCTTTGATATACAATTTTAGCTAGATGAACCATCCAAATCTATCATGGGGTCAAGGGCAATATCAGGGGGCCCCTAACCCTAACATGCAGCCTCAAGCCAATGGTCAGTTCCCAAGACCAAATGTGGGTGCTTACCAACACCCAAATGCATCAAATTATAGGAACAACTAGAATAGACCACCTGCACAAAACCACTCACATCCACAATAGCGGTCTAATAATGAGACTTCAGTCACTTGAGAAGCACGTTGAAAATCTTCTCAAGTCTCATTCCAAGTTTGACATGCATATGTCCAACCTTGATACATACATGCAAAATCTTATGAAAGTGTCAACTGATTTTATTCAAAGTACAGGTCAGCAACTACTCATGAACTCTCAATCTATTAAGAATGTAGAGCAGCAGTTTGGACAATTAGCGAGTCAGATGAATGAACGTGGCTACGGTACCTTTCCAAGTCAACCCATAACGAACGCTAATGCCTATTCCTCAAACTCCAATCAGTCGCATGTTCACCAATGCAATGTCATTCACACGCTTTGATCTGGCATACAAGTGGACAATAATATAGCCATGCCCTCTGATCCCATTCCTACTATGTTGCAGGCTACACCATCTCTTCCACGCCTTTCTCTACGACCATCTCCGTTACCTCCATCATCGTCACATGATCATTTGGAACAACCTGTACCTGAGCTAAAAGCACCATATCCCAATCGGTTTAGGAAGCCTTCACCGCAACTTGAAAATATTCTTAAAACATTACAGCAAGTGAAAGTTAATATTCCACTCCTTCACATTATACAATAGGTTTCTACTTATGCTAAGTTCCTCAAGGATTTTTGAACTAAGAAATGAGTAGGAAACATTTCTAAGAAAGTTTTTCTTTCTACAAATATATCACATACCCTCTCTAACTCCTTTCCTGTCAAGTACAAAGATCTAGGTTCCCCAATAATCTCATGCATCATTGGGAACACTACATTTGACAAGGCGTTGCATGATTTAGGGGCAAGTGTCAACTTACTTCCTTACACTATTTATCAGCAACTGGGATTAGGAAAACTTCAACCTACCAAGGTCACATTATATCTAGCTAATCATTCTATCAAGAGACCACTTGATATGGTTGAAGATGTGCTAATTAAGGTCGGCGAGTTCATCTTTTCTGTATACTTTATTGTCTTAGAAACTGAGCCGATTTCCATTCTATGGAATCAAATTCCCATTATCTTAGGTAGACCATTCCTTACAATATCAAATGTATTAATTGATTGCAGGAGTGGCCTCATGAAGTTATCGTTTGGGAATATGACTGTGGCATTGAATATATTCAATATGGATGAGCACACAATGCCTCATTGAGGTCAATATGTTTCACAGTTTGCAGTCTCATTTGACCTCTTGCACTAGTGATGAACCCTCATTTGAGCAAATATTCAAAGATGAGCTTATATTATTAGATGAATTACCACATACTGATTCTATATATGATGATACTTATGCAAGTGTGCCATTGATTTATGAGCAAACTTTTGAGGATTTATTAGCAGAGGAGCTCTTATTACTTCATGAGTTAGAAGGGCCACCATCACATTCACTTGATCCTATAGCACTCTTCTCACCTCACGATATTTCTACATGTATGCTTGTTACTAACGATGATTGGCAGATTTATAATGAAGATTTTTTTTAACCCTATTATTAATGCCTACATGTGGACAAAGAAAAAGTAAGGACGGCATAAGAAGCAGACAGGTAATTTCGTGACTTGTAGGAGGTTGATGAGATATAATGATGCACCCACTTCACATTTAAAATGCACACACTATGAAAGTGGGAAGCGATCGAGAGGTCGTAACCATTTTTTATGCGTTAATAGGGTGATGATAATGAGATCCTAATTTTTACGACTCTTATTATTTGTATAGTATTTGTATAATAGCATTCATATTTATTTTACCACACTTGGTTTGTGTATGAGGGCATACACGAGTTTAGGTGTAGGGGAGTGGGATAAGATATTTTCTTTGTGTTTTTCTAAGATTTTAGTTTTTTTTAGAGTTTTTATTTTCTTTTTAAATGATTTTTGGGTTTCTTTATTTTGCACTTTGGATAGTTTTTAGGTTAACAATTAACTAAAAAAATTGAAAGAAAAACAAGAGAATTTATTTATTTCATCAATAAATCAACCTAATTACAGATAAATGGATAAATTTAGATTTGAAATTGGATATAAGAGTAGATTGGACGATATACTTTGAATTTTATAAAAAAAGATTAAAATTCAAAAAATAAATACCTCTAACAGTAGTTTTGAGGCAAGTATACATCCATTTTTCACTTCACAATAGTTTATTAGGTTAAGGACAAAGTGCAATCGTGATTCATACGAAAGTGAGTTAGCATTTTTCTTTTTCTTTTAAAGTTTAGGTTTTGCTCGAGAACTAGCAAAAGATATGTGTGGGGTGTGATAAGTATCATATATTGTATTTTTTTCTCCCATATTTTATCTATTTTTGTATATAAATAATTGCTACTTGGGTATTTTTAGTGTCTTTTTCAGATAATCTGATTCATACAAAGAGATGACATGAAATCAGAGCCGGATTACGAAACAAACCCTGGAAAAGAGTTCAAAGAGAGCAAAACTATAAGATTAAAATACAGTCAGGAAAATCAAAAATAAATGAGAAGAGACTCGTGCGGATGAAATTTTAACCAATTTTCTCAAAATATTGCAGCCAATTGGCGGCATTAGCCACCAAATAGCAGTAAAGTAGTGGGCCCACGGGCTGATTTTTCTTCACTGGTTTCGTTGTAATTTTGTAGTTTTCTTAGCTCTGTTAGAATTAGGGTTTGATTTCCGAAGCCTATATATTGGCCGTATCCTTGTATTCTAAAGGGGGAGTCCTATAATTTTTGTACTCGTTTTTAAATTAATAAAATTAGGATTTTGCTGAAGGGGTGATGGCCACAATACTGTGCTTCAGAGGTACGCCATTGCTTTAAAGTTTTTATTTGCTTTTTAGATAGAGTTAATTGCTTTCGACTATATATTTATTTGCTTTCTAGATTAGATTTATTTGCTTTCGTGGATAAAAATAGGATTTTGTTATCTAGAACTATGAGTAACTAATTTAGCTTCGCTCTAGAATGTAGATAAAACTAGAATCCACCATGTAATTGCTCTCTAGTATTTTCTTCTTAAATAAAATAATAAAAATATGATTTTTCCATGAAAAGATTAAAATACAAAACTCGTAGATTAGTACTTTGATAGATTATACTTGAGTTAAGTTTCTTGATAGCCTAAACTTAGTTAGGGTTTGGGTTGTTGATTTTTATCTTCTTCATCGAATTATCTAACGATTTAGTTTGCTTTTATGAAAAATTGTATCTTTGATGCATTATGCTTGCACACCACTTGATAACTCATGCTTAGGACACTTGAAATAAGATTAAACTAAAAGATCACTTTTTTATGATAGTAGAAGATAATAGAAGTAAATATATGATTAGAAACTAATGGATTCTAGATCTTAGGCTAATTAGAATAACTCTCAACTCTAACTTAGAATTCTTTATTAATCCGTTAGACTATAGAATTAGTGAGAGGCAAAAATACCTGAGATCTCTGTGGGACGACTTGTAAAGCGCTACAACCGATACTGTATACTTGTAGTAAATTATCACATCAGGTTCTCAGCAAGACTCTCCCACTGCATAGTCTTCCTCAATAGGTCCTCAAGAAAGTTCCATGCTTCATCATCATTCTTTCTCATGAACTCCCCCCGACACATGGACTCAAGAAGAATTATGGATATGTAATCGAGTCTTTCATACACAGTTTGACACAACCGCACTTTTCTATTGCATGCTGGGGGAACTGAGCTAATAAATTCTTGAACCGTTCTAAGTATTTCTAGAAGGGTTCTCCCGACACTTGACGGAATTGACTAATTTGATTCCTAATTCTTGCCGTCTTGTGCATGGGATAATAATTGTTAAGAAACACCGTAACGAATTCATCCCAAGTAGTGATTGAATCAGTAGGCATATGTTCATCACAAAAATCTTGCTTCCTTCTATTGAATAACTTAATTACAGAGGAACAATAGAAAAACAAACGAGATGATTTATAGATTATCGCTCTCTTTTACAATAAAATGTGGATTCTAGTGTGGCGATGCATTCAATCTAGTAGTACTTTTGGACGATCCAATGTGGAAATATTCTTCTTGGAGAAAGTGATGGCCGGCCCTGGATCTCTCTCTAGTCTTGATAGATTCAAGGCTCTCACAAGTAACTTGAACTTTAAAACTGGTCAAAAAGATCATCAAACGCTATCTCAAGAGGGTATTTATACGTTTGATTTGATATGAGAATTTCCAATAAAATAAAATTGGAAAGTGTTTATATTTATCCAGGATTCTAATCAAATATCCTAGTTTTGATTTAAATCTCTTAATTTCGGGGTCAAATTGGACTCAATTTGGATATTGGATAATCCCAAATCTCAATCACAATCAATTTAGAATACTGATTATCTGCTCATGCGAAGTTAATCACTCAGAACGCGGAGATATGGGCTTAGTTCCGTGTTTTACTCAATACGAAGTGATATTATGGCCAGACATAGAGCTACGGAGTTAGCTCCACGTCCTGCATGAAATCTTTCCTTTTTCACTGATTTTGGAAATTTTTACCATCAACAGGACCCCCTCCAAAGTTTTCAAAATGGCTTATGACTTAGCAAATTTTGAAACACTTTGGATTTCTGATTCGATGCACTTGAATGCAGAGTTAACCATCATATTATCCTCATGTTTGCAATTTAACACGCAGAGCTAATAGCCTCACATTCTACTTAAAACTGCTCCGATCTTCGCACCGAATACTAAGGGACGGGTCTTTCATTTAAATAGAGTCTCTTCATCTTCTTCTTCACTCTTTCGAGATATCTCAAGAACCCAAGAACTTCAGGCGATCAAGTCATTGCAACTGACAAATTTTCTTCCCATTTTCGTTGATTTTCTTCGAGATTTCAAGACTAATGGCTCCAAAGAAGAATGCCTTGTCACGTGCCTCCTCTCCATCAGCGGCCAGCGCAAGCAGCGGTGGCAGTGGCCGCAGTGGCGGCCCACCCGATGCTGCGCTGATCGGAGGTAAATACTTCCATTTTTGAACTTTTTGGAGTCATTTAGGGGTGATTTGGCTCGGTTTTAACTAGCCAATTGCCTCTTTTACTGGCAAAATTATAACCATACTCCAGTCAGATGATCTGAGAAGAAGAGACTTCTGGTCTTCTTCTACGCAAAGCTACAATGTTAGCTTTGTGTTTTAACATTACACGAAGTTATTTCTGACTGTTGCGTTTACTACGCAAAATTATGGATTTAGCTTCGTGTTTTAGATTTTTAGCTTCGCGTTTTAACTTTACACGAAGTTACTAATTAACTTCACATGAAGCTATGTTTAGCTCCGCGTTTTAACTTTACGCGAAGTTACTAATTAACTTTGCACAAAGCTATCTTTAGCTCGGCGTTTCCATACTTAGAAATTTTTTTCAATTTTTTTCTAAACTTTTTTCTAACTCTGATTCTTCTTTTTGCAGTTGGCTACTCAGTGGATCCCCTCTCCCACAGGCACCACTTTGGGTTTGCTGTGGGTGCAGACCTAGCAACCCAATTTTGCCTTACGATCGAATTTCCTACCTTCAAGCCAGGCCCTAGGGGATGCATGGAAAAATTGTTAAGATACAGTCCTTCCACCGCAAGAGAGATCATCATAGATGCTCCCTTTGAAGCGATGAACCGGGAAGCTTTGGAGAAGCTATCTTTTCTTTTTGGGGATGCAATGCAGCACTCAGACGAAATTTTGTTCGAAGAAGAGAGCAAGTGGCTCCACCAGACCGGCAACTTGCTGATGTTCCTGCTTTACATGGAACGAATCTATCCTTTGGTTTATCTTCAGAGGTTATCAGCCCATCGCTAGTTAGAGTGGGAACTAACTCGAGAGTATGTGGGGTTGTTACAGGGAAGTTTGCTGCATATGGGGCCTATCAAGATGGTCCCAATAGATGCTTTACTAGACTCCTTCCAGGTAGAATTACCATGGAGCACCCAGTTGGGGAGGTACGGATTCGAGGAAGGACCTTTCTCAGTGAATTTGTAGCTAAGGGTGGCCAATACCCTACAAAAGACTTCAGAATGCCTGGCTAGATTCATTCCTCAGGCAACATGTGGTGGTTCTGCCTTGTCAAAATGTGCTGGACTCCCATGAGCAAACCCTCAGAGAGATTGGTCTCTACAGGGCTAGCAGGAATGTCCAATTCGGCCTACCCCAGAGCTCATACCATCTCTTCAGTCTCTTGGATATGTATAACCCCGAGATCGGTACTTTCTTCACATCCGTGGGTGAGCTAGGACTCGCTCTCAACAAGATTTATGAAGTCTTGGGTTTATCAATGGGAGAAGTTCCCTATGAAGAGTACATTCCTACCACCGAAGAGTTGAATATGCTAAAGGCAAAGGACGAGCGCATCTACGAAACATACTGGGAAATGATGTGTCATTACCATATCTGTGCCTACCTTGCTGGAGTAAACTATCTTTTTTTGAATTTAAAGGAGAGCTTACCTATGGTCTATGGACTCAAGCCCGTTGGCATCGAAGAAATCAAATGGCACATTGCAGAACTGGAAGCCACAACTTATATTACCGAGTCAAATGAAGGAGGGTTCAACCCTGGAACATTTTTCCAAAGTTTCCATTACCAGGCCCAGTTCCCCATATCCGATAGAGGTTTAATCACTGGGTTCCTGATGTTGTAGTTGAAGAGATGTGTCATCTCTTCGCTGCCCAAAGATGCCATCGCAAAGAACATGGTTTATCCTTCTGTTTTATTGGCTTATGGACGACCATTCGGGCTTCTTCCTACAATGGTTAGCAACCTTCAGAGTGGGCTCCATGCATTTTGCAATGGTTTAATCCTTGCGGATAAGGCGAAGGCCACAAAGGGGAAGGCTGCCAAAGGGAAGGGAGTACAAGAAACAGCCGTGGTGAAAATACCAAATCCTTGGATGGAGATGCCCTACACATATTTGATGGCCTGGCTTGTCATGCACTGCCCTTTTTTCATGAGTGTCGCAGATTACTGCCCAATTGACAAGTCATTCTTTGTAGAGATGAACGAACGCTCCACTTGGAAAGGCCATTATATGTTGGTGATCCGTAAAACTCTACAACACCAACAAAATTATGAAATCAACCATTTCTTCCCCGACTTTCCAGGTGGAGAGTACATGTCAAAGTTTAAGGATGCTATGAGACTAGATAATTTTTCAACTCTATCTTAAGGGGCATTCTGGTGGCTACTAAGCATCCATCCTGTGCACTTAGTGTATCGAAAGGCCGTTTTGCTAGTCAAGTCAGATATTCACAGCTCTATGTATGGAATCCAAATAGAAAACTGGCTTACGAATGAAATTTGTACGAAGGAGCACGAGGCTGGTTTCACTTTGTTGCCAGAGGAACTGGAGCCGAATTTACACTGCCCCAGAAATCACCAGTCCTAAGCATGGCGCTCAGTTTTTATACATGGTACAACATCGCCAATGTAGTAGTGCTGAACTTTTCCATAAACCACAGTTTTTGCAAAGAAATTGAAGAATTTTACTCTCGCCGAAAAGGGGCTAAGAGAGTTGGAGTAAAAGGAATGGATAAATTCCTTGACGTGGCGGCTACTCGCTCAGATGATGGGGACTCTGATGATGATGGTGCTGATGATGATACCGGTGCTGATGATGATACCAGTGCTGGAGATGCTCCTTAATCCATTAGGGATGATCGCTCTCGTCCTTGAAGCCCAACCATAAAATGCCGTCAGATATCTAGAGGCGAACTAGCCGGGAAAAAGAAGAAATCAGCTGAATAGACTCTGTCGATGGTTATTCCTTAAGAAGCTGCGGTCCGGTTTGCAGCTAACCTTTTGGCTTCAACTCTGCCAACAGCACCAGCAGAATGGGACGTATTAGCAGAATCTGCAAGATGGGTGCGCTTCTAGAAACTGGTGCAGCTCCTCTATCCAGTACAACTATAGGACTTGTTTCTACTGGTATGATTCTATCTTTTACCTTTACATTTTATTTTATATGTATACATGTGACACCTTTGTCTGCTTTTGAGATTCAGGTAGTTAACTTCATTCCCCTATGCATTCAACAACCAAATGGAGTCCGAGGAGTTGGTAGATTACTCGGGCACCACCGGCTCGGTGGGCGGACTAGGTGTTCACAATAAAAATTGTAAATCACTCTCTATTGAGATTTTCAATAAAGGAATACAATTCCAATGGTTTCCCGTTTACAGAAGATAAGGAAAATGGATTCCTTCTTTGTTTAAAGCTGAGTTCTGAGGTAGCTATGGAGGACGATCCTGCTCTCCATTGACACTCTGCACAAACTCTTTTAATTGGCAAGAAAATGAAGGCTCTGGACTTCTGACCACAAGGGGTAGTTCAAGAAGAAGATGATCGATCCCTTCTCCTTCATTTTCCCACTTTTTATAGGGGTTCTAGGGCAACGTCCTCGTATCATTCGTTCGACCGTTAGCCCCACTACTCGAGAAGTGTCATCATACTCACTAGGCAGTTACTCCCACAATCAAAATAATGCCGCTGCATTCGTTTGGCAGTTGGCTTCACGATCCGAGATGGCAACTCCCTTCGTTTGGGTCGGGTGACTTTGTATTAAACACCTCCTCGAAGCTATGGGTAGTATCGCAAATCTCAACTTTAGATTCGCGAACCTGTTCTGTCGTAGCTGGGTCGCAAACCTCGAACTTTAAGTTCGCTGAATTGCGGACCTCAAACCCTAAATTCGCGGATCTATTTTATTTTGATAGATGATTCTAGAATTTTTCACCGACAAAACCCCCTCCAAAGTATTCAAAACTCTCACAATTCTTTGAGGTGTTTTGGAATACTTTGGATATAGCATTCTGTATTAGAATCTCCATTTTTCATATTTCTGAGAGTACAATTCTGTATTAGAACTTTCTTCAATTGAGGGCAGCATGACTCTGTCTCAATATCTTGAACTCCCATTTTAAAAGGAACACGACTCTGAATTAGCGCCATGAAGTTGCTTCTTTTGAAGGAAAATGCAACTCTGTGTTAGGGCCACCATTTTCAACTCTTGAAAGAAAATACGACTCTGTATTAGGGTCGCAAATTTTCATTTTAGAGAAGTAGATGACTCTGTATTAGGGTCGCAAACTTTCATTTCGGATGGAACACGACTCTATATTAGGGGCGTGAACTTTCATTTTGGAGAAGGAGACGACTCTGTATTAGGGTCGCAAACTCTCATTTTGGAAGAAACAGGACTCTGTATTAGGGGCGCGAACTCTCATTTTGGAAGAAACACGACTCTGTATTAGGGGCATGAACTTTCATTTTGGAGAAGAAGACGACTCTGTATTAGGGTCGTAAACTCTTATTTTAGAAGAAACATAACTCTGTATTAGGGGCGCGAACATTCATTTTGGAGAACAAGACGACTCTGTATTAGGGTCACAAACTCTCATTTAGGTAGAAATACGAGTCTATATTAGGGTTGCGAACTTTCATTTTGGAGAAGAAGACGACTCTGTATTAGGGTCGCAAACTCTCATTTTGGAAGAAACACGACTCTGTATTAGGGTCGCGAACTTTCATTTTGGTTGCGAAAAATTTGGAAGTTGGTCACTTTATATGGCGTAAGAATTGAGCTGTTCTTTAGCCGCATTAAATGAAAAGGTACTCACGAGATTTGGGCCAGAGATCACGTCCATTCGAAGATCTTGGCCATCAAATCATCTGCTATATAAGCTTGATTTCATGAGAGAGGTCTTTCCTATATCAAGAAATTTGAACTCCAAGTTTTGTCTTTAGGATTTTTAAGACTCCTCATCTTCGGCCTCCTTTAGCTTCTGATTCTTCTCGTGAAGGATTTACTTAATTTGCAAAAAATTCCAAAGAAAACTTTCTCCTCTGATGCTTCTACCAGTGGCCATCGAGATCTTCAAGCAAGTTCCAATTCGATAGTGATTCGGCAGGAACCTTTGATTGGAGGTAATTTTTTCAACACACTTTCGAAAGGCAATCCCTTTCTTAATTTCTGTCTTGACTCTGAATGTTTCTTTTGCAGTTGATTACACTTTGAATCCTTGGCCTAAGGATCATTATTTTGGATACTCGGGTGGCTATGACGGGAAGAAGGAGTTTAGATTCGGCCAAGTTTTTCTGCATTGTACAGCATCTGATAGCCAAGAGAGGGAAAACAAAATTCTCCACCCTACTCGCTTAATATTACAAGAGCTGATGACTAATGCTCTTTTAGAAGGAGATAATTGATCCTTGCTGAGTAAACCTGCCTTTTTGTTCGAGGACCACGTCTCAATGCCCGATAGTAGTTTGGAAGATGGAGATTACATGTGGCTTCGTCAAGTTGAAGGTCGCTACTTGTTTCTCCCCAACATGGAGAGGTCCTACCCATTCCTATTCCTCCAATCTCTTTATGTACCCAGACGAATGGACTGGCACTTAAACAGGCCGTAGGACGACGTCTTATTGGGAGGATTTAGCTCACAGGGTGCTTTCCCCCATACCACTGGGAAATAATTTTGTGGATTGTTCCCGGAGTCTTTTAGACAAGACTTCCCTATAGGTGAAACACCCACAGTCGCACAGACTTTCTTGCATCGATTCGTCAATGCGCAAGGGGAGTTTCATGTCCAAGACTTTCATCCCCCAGGATGGGTTCACTGCTCTTTGAAAGGAGAGTGGGCAATCCTGACGACTTCTTTTTGAATGCTTTCAGAGATCAGCTTCATCATGCGAAGTTGTATTGTGCTATCATGGCTATTCAGCACGGTATTCTTGCTAACAGGTTTTATTTTTTTTGCTTTACTGGAACTGTACAATCCTTATACTTGTACAACTTTTTTCCCTCGTGGCGAATTGGGTTTTGCCCTTCACAAGATGTATGAAATTTCAGGACTACCCATGAGAGACATCCCATATGAAGAGTATGTCCCCACTGGGGAAGAACTCCACCAGTTGAAGACCCAGGACTCTTTGATCTACAATACTTATTGGGAGTTACCTGCCACAATCATATTTGCACCTACATGTCTGGCACTAGCAATTTGAAGCCGAAGAAGTGGTTGCAATACCTTTTGCCCAATTTTTACTCGCCTTCCTCCAGCTTCTGAAAAGGAGGTTGAGAGAACAATCGCAAGTTTTGGGACAGATGCTTACATCGTCGAATCTGACGAGGTCGTTTTCAAGGTGAGAACGTACTTTGAAAACTTTCACTACCAGGCCCTCCAACCTTTACCTGAACCGACCTTCTTGGCAGGCTATTAGATGGTATGGTTGAAAAAATGTGTTATTCCTTCACAGGAAAGCATACCCATTAGGGTCATATACCCAACCGTCTTACTTGCATTCGGTAGACGGCTCAGTCCATTGCCCGTGATGGTGTGCAGTATCCAAAGCAGACTGAGGAGACTGGCTGACAAATTTTGTAATATGAAGGAGTAGAAGAAGAAAGGAGAACCAATTATTATGACTCCTAACCCGCATGTAGAACTCCCTTATACATATTTGATGGCCTGATTAGTTCTACATTGCCCCTCTGTGATGAGTCTTGCTGATTCGCCGATAGACTTAAGTACTCCCAAAGTGCAGCACTATGAGAGGTTGCAATGGAAAGGGGGCTACATGGCAGCGATACGCAAGACCCTCCGTCACTTCACGAATTTCGAGTTATTCATATATTTTTCGTACTTTCCCAATGCTAGGTACAGAGAGGAATTCGCAGACATTGCTGGTGCTGACAAGTTCACAGTCCATTGGTATATAGAGCCTTACTACCCGAGCCATTTCGCTCGACAGTTCGGGTATGATTAACTCTATGTTGGTATTCCCAATAGTGAAATAAGTTTGTTGAGAATGCTTTTGAAGGAGCTCGAGCTTGGTTTCACTTCGTCGCAGGCGGAACCCAGGCTAGATTTGATCTCCCACTCAAGACCATGAACTCGCATATGAGTTTCGGTTTCTGCAAGTGGTTTGCGGATGCTAATTCCACTCCCCAGAACTTCAACGCAAACCATACTTGTCTGAGGGAGATCAGAGCTTCGTATGCTCTGAAGAAGAAGGCTGGCAGCACGAAAGTGGCAGGGATGGAAGATTTCGGAGCAGAAGGTACCTCTGATGAGTCGAAACCGACGACTCAACAAGGGGAGGAGGATAATAACGCATTGGTTTTATCAACTTAGCCTGCCTCCCTTGATGCTTCTTCTCTCCCAACTTTGAAGAAAACTTCTCCTCAACCACAGTCTCCTCCCAAGAAGTTTTTGCATAAGCGGAAGAGACTAAGATGCCTCAGTGATTTGCCTACCAATCCACGGGACATTGATCTGTAGGACACCCTATCTGGAGCCGGTACATCAATACCCAGTTTGGTTTCTGAGACCCTCGCGGAGGAACCTGAGGAAGATGAGGATGACTCCTCTTTAACTCTTCGTTCTCATAAGAGGCGTCGGAGTCAAGGACCCATTTTTCACAGCGATCCTTCTCCTGCTACTCAAGAGGATCCTGCGACCCTCACCCACCAGGTCGCTATTGAAGTAGGTGCTTCTTCTACTATACAAGAGGATTATGCAGCCCCTGTTCATTAAACTACTGTAGATGACGAAGTACAGATAATTGTGGAGATTCGCGCATCAGGTCCCCCAAAAGTGGCACCTCTCTCAGAAGATCAAGATGACTAGAGAGATAACGATGATGTCAGCAGTGGAAATCTTCGATCTTCCACCCCTCCATCGGACCATAGTAAGTATGTCTATTTGAGCGAGGACATTCAGACCGAGGTATACGGGCATGAGGTGTTCGGACCTGAGGTGTGCGGACCTGGAGAATCACCTAGAGAATCCAGTGTTCAACCTTCAGGTTCGCCTTTTATATTTTATCCATCTTTTTCTTTAAAATTCTATTATTATTTAATGATACTGTAACATTCAACTGTCAATTTCTTTCTTTTTTGCCAGCTCCAGTTTTGACTCCAACTTTAGAGTGCATGGGCGCGGAGGTAACTCCACCGGATGATACCATCGCGAAAGTTGATGCTAATAAGGTGATCGAGGTCATTACTTCTGTTGTTAATACTGCAGAGGTGATAGCTCACGAGATTAATATGTCAATGGTCTCGATCGTAGCTGCTCCAGCCGACACTTTGGTTCAGGATCTTGCAGCCGGTAGCTCTACTGAGACCACCAGAAGTCCTGCTCCTCTTGACGTTGGTGCTATCATTTCTGTGCAGCAGAGTACAGCTCAGACTGTCTCTGCCTCGGCCAACATTGATCCCTCTCATGCAGAGGTTGACGCTTTTGAAGTTGATTTAATGAAGGATATGGTGGAAACACTCCTCCACTTCCTCGATCATTGCATTGACAAGATACTAAAAGGGGCATCTTTTGCTTCGCTCGCCAATGTTTTCAATATTTACTTGACTAGTATAGTCAGTATTGGCACAGAAGAGAAAGCTGCTCCTTTTAGGCTTATGATAACTCAACTTCAAAAGCATACCGAATTCTTATCGAAGGCTAGGAGTGCCGACAAATCTGAGGCAGTTGATGCCATTTTTCAAAAGCTGAAAGAGGAACAACTTATGTTCCAGAAAGAGATCCAGGAGAAGGCCAATGCTTGCAGAGCTTCCTTAGAAAAGGGTCGTTAGACCGTCAGTCTATAGTTCTTCAGGTGGAGGTTGCTGCTTCAATTGTTAAGGACCATGACCAGATTATTGTCAGGACTCAAGAGTCCATCGCTAGAGCTCAAGCTTTCTTGGCTAAGATCACCATGGAATGTGACGAGTCAATGAGGAATCTCAGTAACTTATCCTGACAGTGGGACATTACAGCCAGAGATCTTCAGGCGATACAAGTTGAATTGGATATGTTAGAGGCTGCTGCAGCGCAGAATGTCATCGCCAGCGACGAGGAATTGCATTGCCAAGCCACTATTCAAGCTTATGAGGTCATGCAGCAAGATATTGGCGATGCTGAGGAGAAAACAAAAGCCCTCTTGAATCATTGAATTGTAAAGACTTCTCCTCCTTAGGACTTAGGATTTGGGAAGCTCTTTTTTTTTTTTACTATGATTTTCCAGGGCTCATGTAGCGAACTTGATTTTGTACTTCTAAATCATTACTTTGTATTTGTCTTCAGAGGTTAGCAATAAATTCGTCACCTTAAGTTTTGCAATTTGCGAGTCTTCATGCAATTCTGGTATCTGTGTATCACGCACGTGATTTTCATGAGTCTTTGTCATATTTGCAATTCTACCTCCGGAGGTTCGCGAATTAACAAGATCCACATTAAGCTCGCGATCTTGAATCCCAAGGGTTGCGAGTTTTAGGTTCACAACTTTCTTCCTGGAAGTTTGCAGAATAACCCAAAATTCTTCAGAATTTGTAGAGACTTCTGCGAGCCTCTGGATGAGGCCGTCTAGCGTGGAATCCCAAGCATTATACGTCTTCATTAATGATGAGATCTTCAGGCCACGAGATCTAAATGTCCCGTGCAGCAATAATAAATTCTGTTGAGATCTGAGCCGTGAATCTTATCCAAAGATTTTGACTTTATCTTTTTCCCAACTGAAGATTATAATTACCAGACCGTCTATATAAGACGCATGACTTCTTCTGTGAAGGATCATTCTGACGTGAGAAAAGTTTCTTCTTGCTTATCTTCTTTTCCATTCTTTTGTAGTTGATTTATTCTTGCAGCCATATTTTCTTCTTTTCCAACCGAGGCGATAGATAGGAGTTGGCATATTATAAGACCTCCAGACTGCACCAATCCAGAGGGGTATTCCACCGAGAAGGTTTTTCTGACCGTAATCATTTTCTCTAACTAAGGTAAATTTCTTCTTCTGATTAATATCATCCTCCCTCTTCCCTTCTTTCTTTTTTAACAAGAATTTAAATTAGCTGCAGGAGATAACCTTAGTCATTCTCCTTAACAATGACCCAGACCCGATGGACTTGTAATTGCTTCCAATACCTCTAGGGCATTGGAAAGTCTCATGTATTTTTCATGAGAGAAAAGATTTCGGGTCTGTGACATTGTTTTATTTCATGCCTAGCATCCCACAAGGTTGGCGTGCCAATGACCAGGTCATTGAATTTGTGCAACCCCTCACGTTATACGTTTGGGGGTATGCATTTGGTACACCCAGTTTTGAACTAATCAAGTCTCTGGCATCATTGATCATAACTGGGTGAACCAACTTGGAGGTCCCTAACCATTGTCGGAAAGAAGAAACAAGTCTGTGCCCTTAAGCCATCCTTGAAGAGGAGGCTACAGAAGCAAATTCGCTCTTTCAGAAGAAGAGGCTACAGGAGCAAACTTTTTGATATGAGCCATATTGAAGAGAAAGCTACAGAAGCAAGTTCGTCATTCTAGAAGAATAGCCTGCAGGAGTAGACCAGTGCCTCTAAGCTGTCCTTGGAAGAGGAGGCTATAGAAGCAAACATCAGTGACTTGTATTCATTCTTGTTGATTGTATAGTACCAACGAATTCTCTGTAATTTTCAACTAATAATGAATAAAGAAGCTCTTTCTTTTTGCATAACTAAAAGTGACTGATGGATGATTCTGATGTTAACTATTAGAGGTAACTATTAACTTGATAATTTTAAAATCACTCAAAATTTTCCAAGCACTCGAAGTTGCTGTGAATGAAAGAACTTCTTGTTAACTTCGCTGATCAGATTGAAATTCGCACTGTCTAGTGACTTTCAGTATAAAGAAATTTTGATTTGCCAGAGATATTTTTTTTAACTTGGCAAATTCGAAAGAAAGAAATTTTGATTCGCCAGATGAATTTTTTAACTTGGCAAATTTGAAAGAAAGAAATTTTGATTCGCCAGAAGTATTTTTTTTTTACTTGGCAAATTTGAAAGAAAGAAATTTTGATTCGCCAAAGGTATTTTTTAACTTGGAAAATTTGAAAGAAAGAAATTTTGATTCGCCAGAGGTATTTTTTAACTTGGCAAATTTGAAAGAAAGAAATCTTTATTCGCCAGAGGTATTTTTTAACTTGGCAAATTTGAAAGAAAGAAATTTCGATTCGCTAGAGGTATTTTTTATTTAGCAAATTTGAAAAAAAGAAATTTCGATCCACGACTTAAAGACTTTAGTCTGGAACTACAAATCTGATTATAAACAAGCTTTTACTCATCATTTGCTTTGAACTACCTAGATCACATTACAACTGGTGTTTCGCAGTTTTACTAAGAATAATATTTCTTCAAAAATTTGCCATTGATTGACATCATGATCTTATCACCATTCGGTTTTGCCAAACGATATGCGCCGTTGGAGTAAACCGTATCAATGAAAAAAGGTCCCTCCCACTTCGGTTGAAACTTTCCTCTAGACTTTTGGCTAGTTATAATTGGTCTTCTCACTAACAGGACCAGGTCACCCTTTTTGAAAGTTCTTCGTTTGGCCATTTTGTTAAAAGTCTTGGAGATTACCACCTGGTATAGTTCAATACTCTGTTGAGCTCTCAATCATCCAAGGCTTCTAATTCTTGGAGTTTTTGCTGATGCCTTTCTTCTTGTGTTATTATAGTCGTTAATGCAACTCGCAACAATGGAATCCGAGTTTCCAATGGTAAGACCACTTTTGACCCGTATACCAAAGAAAAGGGCGTGGCATTAGTGGGAGTTCGGATGGTGGTGCGATACGCCCACAGACATTCTCCGAGCTTCTCATCCCAGACCTTTTGATTGGATGACACAAACTTTTTGAGAAGTTTTACAATGGTCTTATAGAAAGTTTCTGCTAGATCATTGGCTGCAGGGTAATATGGTGATGAAGCTACATCTTCAATCTTGTATTTGTTGCAGAATCTAAAAATACTTGGCTCACAAACTGAGGCCCATTGTCATGAATGATTCTCTTGGGCACTCCGAAGCGATAAAACACATGGTGTTTGATGAATTTAATAACATCTGATGACATTACTTCGGTTATGGAAATGGCTTCAGTCCAATTTGAAAAGTAATCTGTTATAGCTAGAATGAACCGGTGTCCTCTCGTTGATGGCGGAGAAATTGGTCCGACAATGTCCATACCCCATTGCTCAAACGGCTACGATGTAGCCGTCGGGTGGAGATATTCTGGTGCTTGATGTATAAAGTTTGCATGTATTTGGCAGGCCCTACACTTCTTGGCATAATTAACCGCTTCTGTCATTATCTTAGGCCAATAGTATCCCATCCTTCGTATTCTATCCCAAAGTTTCGGCCCTGGCTGGTGTGCTCTGCAGATGCCAGCATGAGCTTCTTCAAGTACTTTTCGAGCTTCGCAGTTAGAGAGACAGCGAAGTAAGATTCCATCATAAGATTTTCTGTACAATTTATTGAGCTTCGCATTATAGTGGAGCCGGATAGCTCTTCTTTGGAATGCCTTGGCTTCTTTTGAATCTTCAGGTAATATACCGTAAAGGACATAATCTATATAGGGGAAGCACCATTCTCTCAGTTCTAAACTTGACTCGAAAACATCAGTTTTGTCTTCTTGTGATTCCCTCATTTCCTGTTTGAGTTCGTCTTGTGGACAGAATAATTTACTGCTCCCTACCGTAATTTGCTTTCCAGCATGCTTGGGCAAGGCTAAGGTAGCAGCTAAGGAAGCTAGTGAATTTCCATAACTGTTTCGGTGGCACTTTACGTGGCTGACATAGAAACCATCGAAACCATCGGCTATCTTCATTACTGCGTGGTGATATGGAAAAAGGTCTTCATGTTTGACCTCATATTCCCCTTTTACTTGATTTACAATAAGTTGAGAATCTCCATATGCCTCCAAATATTTGACCCACAGTTGTTTAGCTATTTTTAAGCTGATTAGGAGGATGTTATACTTCGCAACATTGTTGGAGCACGAATTTGATAATGAGTAGGCTCGAGGAATGATGTGGTTGTGAGGAGAGATGAAAACAACTCCTACCCCCGCTGTCATTCTTCCTTCAGATCCCATTCGGGAGGCACATCAAAGAAGTTGCCATACACCTTTTGCGACTGTATTTGCCTCCGAAGGCTTTTGCGAGTTGTCTACTTTTGCAATCGGGTTCCATTCACCCTGCTCTCCAGGGATTTTTTCGTATAACTTCGAGGATGCCGGGACTGGATGTGCGGCTAGGAAGTTGGCTACAGCCTGTCATTTAATAGATTTTTGCGGGACAAAATGCATATCATATTGTGATAGCAAAATAGCCTAATTAGATAGCCTCGAATTCAACGATCCGGGTGTAGTCATTAGTATCCTCAGGGGGTTAACTCTCGATATAACGTGGATATTTTGTCCAACTAAATAGTGTCGCATTCTCAGCACTGCAAACACTAAAGCTAAACATTCCTTCTCCACGGGTTATACCGGTGTTCTGTCCCGATCATCATTCTGCTGAGGTAATAAATAGTTTGTTCATGATCCAACTCATTGTTCTATGCTAACAAAACTCCCAAGGAGTGGTCCATAGCCCTTACGTATAGCAGGAATGGTATTCCCGATACTGGGGCCACGAGCACTGGCGGTTTCATGAGGTATTTTTTGCCCTCTTCAAAAACCCTTTAGCATGCATCATCCCAAACAAATGACACTCCTTTCCTCATCAACCTGGTAAAGGGCTGACATTTACTGGATAAATTTGATATGAACCTGTGGATGTACGCCAGCCTTCCTTATAGTCCTCTTAACTCTTTGAGGTTACGGGGAGATGGCATATCTTGGATAGCCTTAATCTTGTCCGGGTCGAGATAAATTCCTCCGGAAGTTACGACAAAGCCGAGGAACTTTCCACTGGAGACCCCTAGGAAAGATTTAGTCAGATTCATCTTGAGCTGGTGTTTCCTCATGAGGTCAAACACCATCTTCAAATCTTTCAAGTGATCACCTTTATTCTTGCTTTTAATTGCTAGGTCATCCATGTAACACTCCACTGTCTTCCAGAGATGCTCTTGGAATATCACATTCATGGCATCTTGATATGTGGCATCCGCATTCATCAAGCCAAAGGGCATAACTGCATAGCAGTATACACCGAGTGGTGTTCGGAAAGACGTATGTTTCTCATCATCGGGGTACATTTTTATTTGATTATATCCTGAGAAACAATCCATGAATGTCATACATTTGTACCCACAAGTATTATCTATCATAACATCTATGATGGGTAACGGGAATTCGTCTTTAGGGCAAGCCTCATTCAAATCCCTGAAATCAATGCAAATTTGGATTTTTTCCATTCTTCTTGGTTACTGAAACTATATTCGCGACCCAGTAAGGGTGTTGTTCTTCACGAATAAAGCCTGACCCAATCAACTTTTTGATTTTGACTTCAATAGCCTCCATGATCTATAGGCGAAATTTTCGTTGCTGCTGTTTTACTGGCTTAGCATTTGGCCGAATGTTCAGTTTATGAACTGCAACACTTGGGTCTAATCCTGGTGTCTCCTCATAACTCCAGGTGAAAATGACGATGTACTCGCGAATGAGGGATATCAATTCCTCTCTCTCTTCCGAGGATAGTTCTCACTTATAAATATAGGTTTAGGGTTCTTTTCATCCCCCATATTTACTTGGATTACCTTGTCTTCAGTTGGAGGGTCTCGGTATTCAAACTGAATCTCCCACTTCACGTTAAGATGCTTGGCCCAAGAGTCATCTTTTATCGGTGAAGCTTCCTCTAGGTCTTTGTCTTCTTGGATCGCGGAGGTCATGTTTGCGGACACTTCACGAAAAATCAAGCCAACATTGATATCTGAATCCCAGCAGAACGATTCTGATGAATGATCGAATTGCCTTTCTTTGGTTCTCTCACTTGAGGAACCTTCGGGAGTGATGACATATCCCAACCCCCTGCCGATTTTCTGATAATAATCTGGCATTTTTTCCTCTGGGACAAAGGGTCAGAGGATTGCTCTTTTCCCTTTTCCAAAGTTTAACCCCTGCCTTTGCCCAGATTATATCCCATTTCCTTAATTAGTTTATAAGAATTTTCATCATAATGGAAGAACTCGGGATTTCCCTGTTCTTCTTTAGAATCTAAGCACTTCTCTTTACTTTTGTGACTTGCCTTTCCGAATACTATGGATTTCTGAGTTCCGTCCTTGGAAGGAACCTTGAAAACGACCTTGTTGCATCTTTGTCATCATCACTTAATTCGTGAAAGGACGATCGGATAGGTGCTTGGAAAGAAGCCAAAGAGCATATTTTATCTAAACAATCGCTGAACATATCGGTGCTGGTACTTGAAGGTTTAGAATCAATACCAAAAGAATAAACAAACACTAAACTTTCATTTATCATCCATTCACCATCAGAGTGAACAATATTATTTCATCAACGCCTTCAAGGCTTATCACAATGGGCTCACCATCCCAAATTACATCATCGAATTCTAAATCTTATGATACTGATTCTGTGTCGGCCACTTCACTGCTATCAGAGTCTTCTGGAGCAGGCTGATCCGAAGCATCGAACGTATCTTGATATAGTAACGCGTCAGTAAAATAGTTTTCTACTCCTTTAAAGGGTTGCTTTTCCGCGACCAGCGTTCTCACGTTCCTGTCTTTATCCACATACTTCATGCATTGATGCAACGTGGATGGCACAATGAGGTTATCATGGATCCAGGGCCTCCCCAGTAACAAATTGTAAGATGTGTCCGCATCTATCACATAGCACATGACTTCCGTCTTCAAGTTGCCAATTTGACACATAAGCTTTATCTTGCCCAACTGTAGTATATTGGCATTGAATCCTAAGATAGTAGTGTTGGTTGCCGCTAACCTGTTCATCGGGACTCCAAGGTACCGTAGCATTCCCTGTGGCATGATTCTTAAGGCCGAGCCTGGATCAACTTGAATGTGATCGATCTCCACATATCCTATGTACCCTTTGTAATACAAAGGGCGGTGATGCTTATTACTTCTAACTTGCATGTCCTTCGGAGAAAAAGTGATGCAAGGGACGTTTCTACCAGAGACCTAGTGACACGTCGCGCAAAGAGATTCTTCCTTCTCAATCATTTCTGGTATATGCACCAAGAATACCTCCGAATCTTGCAAAGCTTCTCTTAAAACTTCTCTCGTAGATTTAGAAAGCTTCAGGAGTTTATACAAGGTTATTCTTGCGGGTATATTAGCCAATTGCATTAAGATGTCGAATTGAAACGACTTCTATAAATCTTTCGCAGGCTCTTTTCCCTTTATCTTCAGAACTTTATCAAATTTTAGCTCTTTTTGTTTGATCTTCTCTGGAGACGACCAAGAATCTGCGTCCTAGCCATAGTTCTTCAACTAATCTTTTCCCGAACGGGTCCTCGAGGGAGGAGGATCCGCGTCAGCCACCAGAGAGTCTCTAACTTCTTCTTCCGAATCTATTAGAGTAGGAATGCCTACGTCATCTTCGGAAATTATGGAGACAACATTAGAAGGATTTTCCCTTTTCGCCTTCTTCTAGATGAGTGGGAATTTAATTGTTCATCACTAAGGAGATCTGGATGCATCGACATTATCCCCACTTATCTGTTTCGAAGAGTAACAATCCTTTCTCCTACTATTGATACGGATCAAAATTCACAACCTGCATTGTGCCTCTAGAAATGGATTGCACTCCATCTTTAACTGTTGACTCTATCCAGTCGAGTGCTTTACCGAACATGACATTCACCATGTTCGCGATCACCTTTTTCTGGTGCTCTTGGAGATTGATGACTTTGGCGTCCATTAAGGCTTGAATCTTATCCTTAAGGATGTAACAATTCTAGATAGGGTGGTTAATAATCCTAAGATAGACACAGTAATTAGGATCATTAACTCTCCCCGCTTCTTTCGAACGTTTAGATTCTGGCAGCTTGAGCATCTTCTTGCACATGAGGAGGTTGAAAATGTTTTCGTATGCTCGTCCTTGAAAGAATATTGTTTTTGAGGCATACGTGCTTGAGGAGGGAGCTTCGGGGAAGACTTTGCAGGCTGCGGAGTATCAATCACCATTGTCTCTTTCCCCTTATGTCTCCGGGACCGGGACCTATGGTTGTTGTTGTTATTTTGCCACTGTTTCTCCTCGTCTCCGTCTTCAAGTCTTTGTGCGATTTCCCCAGCCTCATCAGCTTGTAGGCGAGATCCTTTCAGATTGAGGACTTCACTACTCCCATCCTGCCTGGAACCTTAGTCGAGAGATTATGTCGACAGGTTTCTACCAAAGTCTTTTCTGGCATCCCGTGTGGGAACCTGAGAGAATCATTCCAAAACCTTTTAATGAAGTCCCGGGCCAATTCTCCTTTCTTCAGCTTAGTAGCTAGAAGCGTCGGCATTGACACCTCCATATCATCTTCATAGAACCTAGTCAGGAAGGCTTTTTCCATGTCGTTCCATGAATTTATGGTTCCAGATTCTGACCTCTGGAACCATTTAAATGCTAGTCCTCTTAATGTACTAACAAATACCCACGTAATGATGGGTTCGTTTCCGGCTAAATGCCCGATTTGCAACTTAAAATAGTAAAGTTGCTGATTCGATGACCCTTTACCATTAAAAGATTTGAGCTTCAATGACTTGTAGCTTTTTGGGAACGGCATGCTTTCCCATTTCACGGGATATGGCCTTACAACACCCAGCTCTTGCAAATCACTCTTATGCATGAGGGCATTCAGTTGATTTTGGAAGCTTTCCATCCAGACAGCATTCGCATTCCCTTCTTGATGCGCGGAGCGATTATCATCATCTTCATGATGTTCTGTTTCCTCTTCATTATTGTGAAGAATTTGACCTTCTTCTTCCGCCTTCTTTCCCTTGTCAGTTTTAGGGTCATGAGGTGGTGTTTGCGAAGATATATTCTTCAACCTAGTATTTTTCAGTTCTAGCAGAACATGCAGCATGTCTTTAAATTCGCTGATGGAATTATGTTGTTGCTGGATATTTTTGTCTTGTTCATCCATCCTCTGCATAAACTCTTCCGGGGTACTGTTTTGGGCCATGTATGAGAAAGCGGAGTCTTCGAGGAACGAATCAGACATTTGCGACTCAGCCATAACTGACCTGGCATTTGTCTATAATTCATCGGGATTGCCATCCCACTATTGAGTCGAGTGTTTTGGAAAACTCCTCGCTCTTCGTTGAGTACGCTCTTCGGAAGCACATTCTTAGAAGACTTTCTTCATCTTCTTTTTCTTCTTCATCTCCCCAACACTTATCACATTGGATGACACTTCGGGGTATTCGGGCTCAGAAAATTCGAGCTTGTTTTGTCGTCTCCTCTTCGCCTATTGGGATGAGGATGTTGATGGTGTTGACAATCGATGGAACACCAACAGTCTAGTATGCGCTGAATAATGACAGTGAGATAGTACTGCATTAATCAGTCGTTCGCAATGGTAGTGAGATGCATGGGATTCTTCCCTCTTTCTGCTCAGAAGTTCCCGAAGATCTCCTGCATTAGAACTCTTGGTAACGACATCACTTGTGAAAGATAGCCTTGGGACCGACATCCCTCTTTTGTCGAAAGCTTTTGGAGAAAGTCTCACTCTTGCTGGGACAGTGAGTGAGATAGTCTTAGTTTTTGAGATAGGCTCCGTGGTAATCACACACCTTCCGTGAACTTGAGGTTCGAAAGCTCCATCAATTGCGCGATCATGCTTTCCCCCCAGAACACGAGGGACGCAAATGTAGGCTCCGCGTTTGTAGTCATAGATAACTTTAGTGGATTTACTCTGTTTCCTGTAGGAAACGCTAGTAACTCCTCCCGCGTCTTGATCTTTTGTATCCTCGCATTTTGGCTTCCATACTTGTACAGTAGGCCTTTGCGATGACGAGTTGGCTGTTTCCTTTTATTGTGGGTCCCGTGAAGGGCACGAGCTTTGATTTTTCTTAGGTTCCTTCTCATTGTACGAATGAAAAGAACCTCCTTCTCCGCGTCATAGATCTGCGGAGTAGGTAGTGGTCTTTTCTCCTTGTTGAAGTAGGGACCTTGATCCACTTTGCTTGAGAGATCAGGAGTCTTAGACAAAACTGGCTTAGACTCCAATATTGGTGAAGAAGAGTGTTTCAGAATAGTTTGGTCCACTGATTCCCCCGGTTGAGTTATTGCCCTTGAAGTGTCCTTAGAGATTGATTCTTTGGAGACCTTACGACACCCCTATAAGGACGTAGGGCTCTTGGAGTTGGAAGAAAGGAATTCTTCGTACTTTTTCTGCTCAACCTCGATGATGAGCGAATTGACCAGGCTGCCAACCAGAATATTGTCGGATTGAGCATCAACCAAATCACTGAAGGTGATGGCAGTTCCCAGCGGAGTCACCAATCTGTTCGCCATAAAAATTGTAAATGACTCTCTATTGAGATTTTCAATAAAGGATTACAATTCCAACGGTTTCCCATTTACAGAAGACGAGAAAAATGGATTCCCTTTTTGTTTAAAGCTGGGTTCTGAGGTAGCATGGAGGATGATCCTGCTCTCTGTTGACACTCCGCACAAACTCTTTTAGGTTGCAAGAAAATAAAGGCTCTGGACTTCATATCGCAAGGGGTAGTTCAAGAAGAAGATGATCGATCCCTTCTTTTTCCGCTTTTTATAGATGTTCTAGGCAACGTCCCCATCTCATTCGTTCGACCATTAGCCCCACTACTCGAGAAGTGCCATCATACTCGCTAGGTAGTTACTGCCATGATTGAAATAATGTCGCTGCCTTTGTTTGGGAGTTGGCTTCACGATCCGAGGTGGCAACTCCCTTCATTTGGGTCGGGTGACTTTGTATTAAACCCCCCTCCCCCGAAGCTATGGGTAGTATCGCGAATCTCAACTTTAGATTCGCGAACCTGTTCTGTCGTAGCTGGGTCGCAAACCTCGAACTTTAGCTTCGTGGATCTGCTGAATTGCGGACCTCAAATCCTAAATTTACGGATCTGCTTTATTTTGACAGATAACTCTAGAATTTTTCGTCGACACTAGGTAGTTCTGCAGAGGAATTTGATGTAGACTACTTCACACTGGCTCCTCATTCTGCTCTTACTTCAACTCCTCCAACTGATGAGTTAGATAGTGATGATAGGACGGATACTGCTGCCCCTAAGATTCGAGAAGCTCCTCCTTCTCCAAGTTTACCATCTCCAACACTGGCTATTTGTTCTGAAGACACTTTTTCGGTCGTTGTTGATGCACCATCAGCTCCCTAGCCAGCTATATCAATGCCATCAACTATTATGACTGTTATTACTCCAATCGCTCCTCCTACTCCTGTCCAGTTACAGTTGGAGAAGAAGATAACCTGAAATTCTCTTTTGAGGCTACGTCTGCGAGGGGAGGGGCTTCAAGCGGAAGTTCTCCATCAAAATCTATCCCCTTTGGTGTGGTTGCTCGAACGACTAGTGCCGGTGAGACTTCTCCTTGGATCCCCAGTTCAGCTAGTTCCTTATTGGCTTTACTGACCCCGCATATTATAAGCCTGGTGCAAGGATGAGCTCCTTCTTCATCAACTCCCGTGGAAACTACACCCCCTCCGGTCATATCTCCCTTAGCACTACCTGCACTTAACTTAGACATTGCTGATCCTCTTGAAGAATTTTTTAATCACAGTGTCAATGATTTTATGTGGCTGCTAAGGAGATATATTATTCATGATTTTAGATGGGAGGGACTTCCTCGAACTTGGATGCCCAATGTTGATCAGTTACTTGGACAACATTAAGAGGATTGGGGGGACGTGAACAAGCAGCTCCTTATCAAGCCCACCTTGATACCTTAGAAGAACAAGTGTAAACGTGAACACACTCTACCAAGCGGACGCGAAAGCGAGTACTGCGATTAAGGTGGTGTAGCTAGAGTTAATTGCTCGTCAGGAAGAGCTAAGGCGCCAAGAAGAGAACTGGTCTCGGGAGTTAGCGGATCTACAAGACACCCAAAAGATAGTTCTTAGGGGGCTGGAGCAAATAGATTTTGAAATTGAGGGGAGCCAGACGGTGAATCTTAGAGCTCGGGAGACCATTGCCAAATATCAAACTATTTTAGAGGCCGGTGAGTCTAGGCGGGAGGAGTCAGTGAAGAGGTGGGTGGAGTTGATCCTACAACAAAGATAACTTGAATAAGAGGGTGTTCTCAGCAAAAATCTTACTTCCTTCCATTGAAATAGCTCAATTACAATGAAAGTGAACAAAAGAAAATAAACTAGAGGATTCATAATTTATCGCTCTATTTTACAATAAAAAATGGGCTCTATGTAGCGATGGGCTCCTTTTCACAATCTTGACGTGGAATTCTTCTTTCTTGATGAAGAAGACGGCCGATCCTGGATCTTCTCTGCTGGTCTTCGTGAATTTAAGGCTCTCACGCGTAACTCGAATTTTACAAAAGTTTCGGAAAGATCCTCTAAGGCTTCCTCAAGAGGGTATTTATAGCCTTGAGCCAATGTAAGAGTTTCCAATTGACTAGAATTGGAAAGTAGTTGTGTTCATTAAGGATTCTTATCAAATATCATAATATTGGTTTAAATCTTGTGATTATGAATTTTGATTGGACTTAATTCGGGTATTGGATAAGCCCAAATGTCAATCACAATCAGTTTGAAATTCTAATGAAATCTGCTCACGCGGAGTTAGCGCGGACTAAATTCATCAGAACGTAGAGTTATGGATTAGCTCCTCGTTTTACTCAAATGCGAGGCTAAAATAACCAAACGCAGAGCTACAGGGTTAGCTCCGCGTTGTTTGTGGAAAATTCCTTTTTACTTAGAAATTTTCACTACCAACAGAACCCCCTCTAAAGATTTCAAAATAGCTTAGAACTTAGCAAATTTTGAAATACTTTGGATCTTCAAACTTGAACGCGGAGTTAGTAAACACCAAGTTATCGTTGCGTTTTGAGTTAAACGAGTGTAATGTGCGAAGCTATATACCCTCGTGTTATGCTCAGCAACCACTCTGATTCTCGTGCCGAATATCAAGGGGCGAGTTTTTTCATTTAAATAGAGTCTTTTACTCTTCTTTTTCACTCATCCGAAGAACTCAAGAGCTCCCCAAGAACTCTGGCAATCAAACCCTAGCAACCGATTGGTTTTTCGCCCATTCTCATCGTTTTTCTTCAAGATTTTAAGGCAAATGGCACCCAAGAAGAGCATGGCATTGCGCGCCTCCTCGCCATCGGCGGTCGGCACAAGTAGCGGCGGCAGCGGCCGTGGTAGCGGTCACAATGGCGGCGTGGCCTACACTACGCCTATTGGAGGTAAAATCTCTCTTATCTGAGGCTTTGAGAATATTTTAGGAGTGATTTGGCTCGGTTTTAACCGGCCAATCGCCTCCTTCACTGGAGAAATTATAGCCGTTCTCCGGCCGGATGGCTTGGAGAAAAAGAGACCTCTTGTCTTTTACGTGAAACTATTGTGTTATCTTCGCATTTTGTACATTAACGCATAACACGAAGTTACTTCTGACTGTCACGTTTTCTATGCGAAGTTATGGGTTTAACTTCATATTTTGTCTGAACGCGAAGTTATTCTCCTAGCTTCGCATTTTGTCTTAACGCAAAATTATTCTCTTAGCTTCACGTTTTAGCTTAACGCGAGGCTTTTTACTTAGCTTCTCGTTTTAATGCCAAGTTATTTCTTTTCATCATGCAAAGTTATTTTCTAGCTCCGCGTTTTTATACTTAAAATTTTTTTTCTTAGAATTTCTTTTAACTTTTTTTCCTTTTTCTTGCAGTCCTTTTTCTTGCAGTTGGCTACTCAGTGGATCCTTTCTCCCATAGGTATCACTTCGGGTTTGCTGGGGGTGCAGACCTGGCAATCCAGTTCCGCTTCACCACTGACCTTCCTGCCTTCAAGTCGGACTTGAGAGAATGTAGGGAGAAGCTGATCAGATACAGCCCTGCAAATGCATAGGAGATCATCACTAACACTCACTTCGAAGTAGTAAATTGAGAAGTTTTGGAAAAGCCAGCGTTCCTTTTCGGAGATGCAATGGAACACTTAGACGAGCTTCTTTTTAAAAAAGAGAGCAAGTGGCTCTATCGGACCGGTGACCTGCTGAAGTTCCTGCCTGATATGGAACGCAGCTATTCTCTGGTATATCACAGAGGTTATCTTCCCGACGTGAGTTAGACTGGAACTAACTCAGGATTATGATAGAGTTGCGACCGGTAAATTTGGCACAGGTGGGGCTTAACAAGATGATCCCACCAGGTGTGTTACTGGGCTCCTTCCTGGTAGGGTTACCAAGGAGTACCCAGTTGGGGAAGTCCTTGTTCGTGCTAAGACTTTCCTCAGTGAATTTGTCACAAAAGGTGGCCAATACCCTGCGAAGACTTTAGAATGCCTAGCCGGATCCATTCTTTGTGCAATATGTGGTGGTTTCATCTTGTCAAGTACATGATGGATCTCCATGAGGAAACCCTTAAAGAGATTGGTCTCTACAAGGCCATAAGGAATGTCCAGTTTGGTCTACCCCAAAGCTCATACCATCTCTTTAGTCTCTTAGAGATGTATAACCCTGAAACTAGTACTTTCTTTACACTAGTGGGTGAGCTAGAGCTCGCTCTCCATGAGATATACGAAGTGTCGGGGTTATCAATGGGTGAGATTCCTTATGAGGAATACATCCCTAACACTGACGAGCTGAACATGCTGAAGGCGAAAGATGAGCGCATCTAGACTACAAATGGGGAGATGATATGCCATTACCATATATGTGCGGACCTTGCTAGAGTGAGGAACCAAGGGATCAGTCACAAGAAATAAGCAGATTATCTCTTCTTGAATCTAAGGGAGAGCCTGCCTATGGTCTGCGGACTTCAGCCTGTTGCTGTCGAGGAAATCAAACGGCGCATTGTAGAATTGGAAGCCACAACTTATACTACGGAGTCAAATGAAGGAGGGTTCAACCCCGATACGGTTTTTCAAAGCTTCCATTATCAGGCTCAGTTCCTCATATCCAATAAAGGTTTAATTGCTGAGTTTCTGATGCTGTGATTGAAGAGATGCGTTGTCCCTTCACTACCAAAAGATGCTATTGCGAAGAATGTGGTTTATCCTGCCGTCTTATTGGCTTGTGGATGACCATTTGGGCTTCTTCCTTTGATGGATAGCAACCTTCAGAGTGGGCTCCGTGCACTCTGCAATGGTTTGATCCCTACGGATAAGGCCAAGGCCACGAAGGGGAAGGCTGCCAAAGGAAAGGAGGTACAAGAAACGACTATGGTGAAGACACAAAATCCTAGGGTGAAGATGCCCTATACATATCTGATGGCCTGCCTTGTCATGCACTGCCCTTCGTTAATGAGTGCAGCAGACTATTGCCCGATGGACAAGCCATTCTTTGTGGAGATGTACGAACACTTTACTTGGAAGAGTCACCATATGTCCATAATTCGGAAAACACTCCGCCATCATCAGAATTATAAGACGTTCCGTTGTTTCCCAGACTTTCCGGGTGGAGAATATGGATCCAAGTTCAAGGACATCTTGGGACCAGACAACTTCACCACCTATCTTCGGGAGCATTTTGGTGGCTTCTCAGCATTCGTCCCGGGCACTTGGTGTATTGGCAAGACACTATATGCTACATAGAGCCATACATTCCTAACCGTTTTGCTCGTCAATTCGGATATTCACAGCTCTATGTAGGAAATCTGAATAGGGGACTGGCGTACGAGGGCAACCTGTACGCAAGAGTACGAGGCTAGTTTCACTTCGTTGCTGGAGGAACCGTGGCCGAGTTCACGCTACCCTAGAAATCGCCAGACTTGAGCATGGCGTTAAGTTTTTGTACCTGGTACAGCGCCGCCAATGCTGATGTACCAAATTTCTCCATCAACCACATTTGTTGCAAAGAGATAGAGGCCTTCTACACTCGTCGAAAAGGGGCCAAGAGAGTTAGAGTAAAAGGAATGGATGAATTTCTTGGCACATCGGCCGAATCATTTGATGCGGGCGATTCAGATGATGATAATAACGCTGGCAGCGACAACCAAACTAGTGCTGGAGATGCTCCTCAACCCCTCAGAGGTGATAACACTCGTCCACGAAGCCCCACCATAAAGCTTCATGGGACCACTAGAGGTGAACCAGCTCCAAAGAAGAAGAAGCTGCCGAGACCCTGGTGATTCCAGAAGCAGCAGCGGTCCAGTTTGCCACGGACATTCTCGCTTCAGCTCTACCAACAACACCAGTAGAGGAAAGCAGGCCCGCTGAAGCTTAGAATGCTGCCGAGGACCCGATCCCGCCGTCTATGTAATCTACCAAACACACTATGACACAACCTCTAGGTAGCGAAACGGGTGTTTTTTTAGAAACGGCCATAGCTCCTCCCTCAAGTCCAACTATGGGACTTGTATCTATTGGTATGATTCTGATATTTTAACTCTATATTTTAACGTTTTACCCTTTTATTCATGAATGAAACTATATGTGTGACACTTTTGTCTGTTTTTTTTTTTAGACCCAGGTAGTCAACTTCATTCTCCAATGCGTTCAACTATCAGGGTGGAGTCTGAAGAATTAGTTGATTACTCAGGGACCACCAGCTCGGTGGACGGATTGGCCAGTTTGGCAAAGGAGTTCGGCGTGGATTATTTTACGCCAGCCCCTCACTCTATTCCTACTTCGACTTCTGTAGTTGATGAGCTCGAGAGTGATGATAGGACAAAGGTCGTTGCTGCTGCGACAAGAAGAGCTCCCTCATCTCCAAGTCTACCATCACCGACAATGGTCGTTTGCTCTGAAGATACCTTTCCAATTGTCAATGGCATGCCGTCGGCTCCCCAGGCCGCAGTATTCATGCCTACCACAATTATGGCCATTGAGTCCCCAGTTGTTCCTTCTGCTTCAGCTTGCTTGCCAACTATAGAAGAGGATAATTTGAAGTTTTCTTTCGAAGCTACCTTTGTTACTGGAGGGACTTTAGGTGAAGGCCTTCCTTCAGAATCTACTCCAATCGATCTAGCTGCTCAAGCGATCAGTGTTAATGAAACTTCCCCTCAGGTCCCCAATTCAGCCAAGTTGTTATTGGCTTTGCTGGCCCCGCATGTTATGGACCTGCTGCAGGGACAAGCTTCCTCTTCGTCTACTCCCTTGGAAACTACACCTCCTCCAGTTACATCCTCTTTAGCATTACCTACTCTTAAATTAGACACTGTTGATCCTCATGAGGAGTTATTTAATCACAGTGTCAATGATTTCATGAGGCTGCTGAGGAGGTGTATCGGGATGATTTAGATGAGAGAGATTTCCTCGATCTTGGACGCCTATTGTTGGCCAGTTATCTGAACAATAATGAAAGCATTGGAGGGCGTGACCGAGCAGCTCCTTATCGAGCCCGCTTAGAAGCTTTGGAAGAGCAGGTGCAAACATTTAACACAGTTTACCAAGCGCATGTGGAAGCGATGACCGAAATTGAATTGGCGTGGCTTCAAGTAGAGTTAACAGCTCGCTAGGAGGAGTTAAGGCGTCAAGAGGATGACTGGTCTCGGGAGTTGGCAGAACTGCGAGCCAGTCAAGAGTTAGTCCTCAGAGGGATAGAAATGGTGGACTTCGAGATCAAAGGGAGTCAGGCAGCCATCCTCAGAGCCTGGGAGACTATCGCCAAAGCTTAGGCTATTTTAGAAGCCAGCGAGTCTCGGCTAGGGGAATCTGTGAAGAGGCGAGAAGAGTTGATCTTTCAACAGGGACGACTTGAACATGAGGGCATGATGAGGAGCCGTTCTATCAAAGAAGCTCATCAGCGGTTGACCTAGCAACTTGCTATAAATGATGATGATTTGCATCGGCAAGCTCAACATTCAGTAGAAGAAACCCGTCATCGAGTTATTGATGAGACGATGAACAAGTTGAAGCTTCTGGGAGAACCCTATTTCCCTTGTTTTCTTCTTTTCCTTTCTATTCATACATATATATTTTGTTCATTTATTGTAATGATGGAACTCAACAATTTTTGAATTCTTTTTGTAACTTTATCCATATTCTTTCAATTCATGAATAAAGATAATTCTTTTGATTCTTCTATCTGTTGGCTACAAACTTTTCTTGCACAACAAATGATGACGTAAGTAGTTCATAGTTTTGGTAAAAACAGTCCAAGGCTCATCTGCGTAACTTAGATTGCTGATACCAGAATGACCGGGTCAAGATTATTGACCTCGGTAAAGCTCTTCAATAGAGCATGCTGATAGTTTGGCGAAGGTGTTTAATTGCATACACCAGAATGATCCGGTTATGATCATTGACTTAGACAGAGGCATCTAATTGTACATGCCTCAATTTGATAAAGAAGTTCAAGTGCTCACACGTGTAACTTGAATGTGGATGGCTATACTCTTAGGGATAAGGACCACATGTGACAGTTTTTTTATGTATAATACTTTGTCAAAAATTTGCCATTGATCGGCATCATCATTCTGTCATCGTTCTGCTTTATTAAGCGATAAACTCTACTAGAGTATACTACGTCCACTATGAATGGTCTTTCCCACTTGGGCTCAAATTTACATTTAGTTTTTTGGGTCATAATGATTGGCCTTTTAACAGCCAGAACCAAGTCTCCTTACTTGAAGGTTCTCCGTTTAACGTTCTTATTGAAGCTTGCGAGACTCGGGCCTGATATAACTCAATTTGTTGTTGAGCCCGGAGACGCTTTTCATTTAGTACTTCTAGTTCTCGTAATCTTTGTTGATGTCGTTCCTCCGTCGTCATTTTTGTGGTTAATGCAACACTTAATGACGGTATTTGTACATCCAGAGGTAAGACAGCCTCACTCCCATATGCCAAGGAGAAAGGGATAGCCTTAGTAGAGGTGCAGACTATGGTGCGATAAGCCTACAAACACTCTCCTAACTTTTCATCCTAGTCTCGCTTGTTGGAAGAGACAAATTTTCGAAGGAGTTTAATGATGGTTTTATTGAAGGCTTTGGCCAAACCATTAGCTGCGGAGTTATATGGTGTTGAACTGATATCCTTGATTCTGAACTTATCACAGAATCGTGAAAATGGGTTTTGGATTCTCTTCTTTTCCTATATTAACTTGTACTTGCTTATATTCTGTGGGCGGGTTGCACTGTTCAAAACAGACATCCCAGAGAGTATCCATATGTTTAGTCCAAGAATCATCTTGAACATCAATTGGTTTCTCGTCCCTTTCTGATACATCTGAAACTATATTTGCTGTTAGAGATTGAAACCAAGCGACAGCACTTAGATCAGAATCATGATCTAATGGATAAAGACCCTCGTCAGTCGAAGAGCTCTCTTCGTATTTATATGGCGGTGATGGATGAGTGGATACATACCACAACCCCCATCGAGTTTTATGATAGTAATTTGGGCTCTTCCCTCTTGGTGTAAATGAGGGTATGAAATTTCGTTGCCCTTTCCCAAAGTTTAATACCAGTTTCTGGGTAAAATTATAACCCATCTTTCCCATCATCTGTCGGAATTTTTGCTCGTATAGGTGAAATTAGGGTGACGTTTGTTCTTCACTTCCACTAGTTTTTCTTTGGTTAGGCGACGCAATCACTTTACAGAAGACAATTGGCTTCAGAGATACCTGTCATGGAGGTACTTCAACGAAGTGATCTCATTTCTTCGTTATTTCGAACCGAGAGAGGAGGGATGACCTGATTGGCAAATGATATGCAGCCAGAACTTCAAGTTCAGACAGGCCATCTGCCTCAATGGAAGTACAGGAAGTTCTGACTCTGTAGCGACAGCAGACTCATAAACTAATTTTATGTTTTTATTAATAACCCACTCATCATCAGCTACATTAGTTACATTAATATTATCGAAATTCATATTGAAATTCATACGAGGGTTTATCTCATAATCACCACCATCATCCTCTCTTGGGGATTCATATTCAGTATCCTTCTTATTGCAGCTGTCGTCGGGTTCTTCAGACTCTTTAAGGTTCCGATAGGGGACCTCATGGGCCGGCTTGTAGAGCATAAATCAGTGAAGTAATTTTCTAGCCCTTTGAATGGTTGCCTATTTACGATTAACGTCCGGACTTCTCCTTGCTCATCAAAGTATTTCATGCATTGATAGAGAGTCGATGGGACTATCATATAGGTATGGATCCACAGTCACCCCAACAAGATATTATAGGACGTGTCTGCATCAATGACGTAGCACGCAACTTCTATCCTCAAATCTCCGATCTAACATTGGAGTCAGATCTTCCTGACGGGACAACTATCATTAGCATTGAACCCATATACTGTGGTGTTCGTCAGTGTAAGGCGATGAGGCAAAATTTCCAATAACTGCATTAATCTTCTTGGAATAACACTTAGCGCAGACCCCTGATCGATTTGAATGCAGACCACTTTCGTAGATCCGACATATCCGGTGAAATATAAAGGTCTATTATGCTTTATATTCCTTACCTGCATGTCTTCTGGAGAAAAGGTTATTTGTGGGACCTGCCTCCTCACTTGATGACAGCGGGGGCAGGAATCCTGTTTCTTACCGGCTAACTTAATAATCTGCGCTAGGAAAGATTCAGAATCTGCCAAGGCCTCTGTTAATACTTCCCAAGTTGACTATGATAATCGTAACAACTTTTAGAGCGTAACTCGAGCTGGGATATTGGCCAACTGAGCTATGATGTCAAATTTGAATGGAGCATCCTTGATCTCTTCATCTTTTCCTGGACTTTTCTGGAAGCGAAACCCTTTTTGCTTTGCAGGCTTTGCAAGTTCTCCCTATATATTCTTAGGGTCTACTCTTGTATAGTCTTTGAGGTAAGCTTTGCCAGATCGAGTGCCAGAGGGACCTGCCTCATCTTGGTGAGTAGCCATATTTTCGGCCACCTTTTCAGAGTCCGTCAATGTTCTTGTAATTATGTACTCTTCTTTAATTTTTGCAGAAATAGTATTACTAGTCCGCTTTCTTCTTTGGCTACTTGATGAGGTCTATTGCTCGTCCTGTAATAGATCAGGGTGGACTCATATGACTTCCCCTCTTTGTGTCATTATAGGGGTAAGTCCTTTCTGTGCCATTTTATGAGGGTCATAATTCTTCATGACTAGTTTCCCCGATGGTAACGGAGTTACTCCTGTAGGGAACTCATGGGTTCCTACCACCATGGTCGCCATATTAGTGGTAACTTTCTTTTGTTCCTCTTTTAGCGTCAGGACTCCGGCCTCTATCAATGCCGGAATCCTGTTGTTCAGAGGGTAACAGTCCTAAGTAGGGTGTCCAATGTTCCGGTGGTATAAGCAGTAATTTGGGTCATTAGTTTTTCCTGCGTCTTTTGGCTTTCGGTTCTCCAGTAGTTTTAACATTACCTTCCTGAGGAGCAGATGGAATAGTGTGGGTATCTGTTCTGCCTTAAAAGTATAAGTCCTTTCTTGTCGGGGCCTATTTTGCCTCGTGCCTTTTTGGTTTTGAGGCTTTGGATTTGGAGGATTTGTTTGTTTTGGAGCGGCATTGGATACCATTACTGCCTTCCCCTTACTCTTATTATTGTTTTGTGGATGCGGCCTATTATTTCCAAGATTCCTCGCTCCACGAGATTCTTCAACCCGACAGATCAAGTCTTCTGTTTGTTCTCCGTGTTTAAGCAAATCCTTCCAAGTCTTAGATTATATGGCTCCCATTTTTAAGAGCACGTTAGTTTTGAGGTTGTGCCCGCAAGTTTCTACCAGAGTTTCCTGGACCATTCCATATTTGCAATGTACAGACTTCCCCCGGAATCTTTCGATAAAATCTTTAACCGTTTTTTGTTCCCTTTGCTTTGTTGCAAGGAAGGAATGAAACAATATTTCCATGTCATCCTCAAAGAAACGTGCAAGAAAGTGCTTTTCAACGTCATACCAGGTATTGATAGTACCTGGGGGCAACTGTATAAACCATGTAAAAGCAGGCCCTCGCAAGGTACTTGCAAATACCTTGGTCATTACTGGATCATTACCCATTAAATATCCCGCTTGAGACAAGAAGTAGTATATATGTTGACTGGGGGATCCTTTCCCATCATATTGAGCGGTTTATATTTTTCAGGGTATGGTGCAAAATCCCACTCAAGCAGGTACGGTCTCAAAACCTCTGATTCCTTCAATTCCTTCTTGTGCATCAAGGCATCAAGTTGGCTTTGTAATTTCTCTATTTTTTTTTCATGAGGGTCATGGAAAGAATATTTATCTTCATCCTCATATGTCGAGTAAGCCTTTTCTTCCTTATTTTCTTTATTCATCTTAAATGGAGTTTCTTTTACTTTCTTTCGTAGTGATTCCAAAGAAGTTTTAGCTTTATCTTCAATTATTTTTTGGGTGTTTTCGACCACCTTTAAGAGCATCATTTTAAGATCCTCGATCATTTTTTGTTGCACTCGGATCATCTGTTCTTGAGCCTCCAATCTCTGATCGATGTCATCAGATTTATCCACCATATGTGATGCTAATTTTTATGGTCTAGATGACGCAGAAGAGCGAGATGAGGCTATGGCCGAGTTGTCGCTATCATCGTCACAATAACCTTTTACAAGTTTCTTGTAATATCGAAGGGCGACAACACCTGATTAAAGTCAGGTAAGATGATAAGGTTTTTCATCACTTGAATTTGAATCATCCTCTTTATCTATAATTTTCTTACCCTTTCCAACCATGTCAGAGGTTACTGCTTTCCATTCTTTTTCTTTAATCTCGTGGGAGTAGCTTTTGTCCTCGTTGCAGAATGTTTCTCTAACTCAGTTAATCAGTCAAATACCGACACCCTTTTCTTATTGCAGCAGCAATTATTTAGTACAGCAGATACTGCTGTCATAAGTTGTTCACAGTGACAAATAGGGTCTGGTTGGACTTGACTTATATTCATCTTCTTTATTAAGTACTCTCTGAGCTCAACATGATTATTAAGAGGGTTCAGGGGCCCACTGAAGTTTCTTAGAGTCATTGATGTTAAGTTTTTTATCCAATAATGCGATTATCAGTCCTGATTTCTTATTCAGGTTGTTTTACGCAGAGCTGGACATTAGCTTCACGTTCTGGTACGCGAAACTGGGAAATAGCTTCACGTTTTACGCTAGCCTAGCGTTTTACGCTGGCTTGGCATTTCTGCAGAAATTTAACTTCTGGAATCTTAGCCTCGCGTGGAGGAAAATTTTTGCACACTGGCTTATTTTTACGATTTATGCAAGTTATATTTTCGCATCTAACGCGATTTTTGCGATTAACGCAGGTCTCATTAGCTTCGCAATTTACGCTAAGCTTAGTATTTTTTTTATTTTCGAAGTTGATATCTTCGCGTGGGAAACCACACACAAAGTTATTTTCGCGATCAACGCGATTCTGGTGACTATCTTCGTAATTTATGTGATGGTAAGAAAGTTTTACTAGCTTCGCTAAGCTCAGTCTTAACCACGCGTCGAGAGTCTCCATCACACCCAAACTTTATGAAAAGTTTATCCTCGCGATTTATGCAAGTTTCTCTGGTTTTAAGTCCAGAACCAATAGCCTCACGTGGAGAATCTCCATCATATGCTGGTTTAGTCATATTTTCACATTTAACCCAATATTGACTGGTCTTGCGATTAATACAAGCTAGTTCACAAGGAGCAATAACCTCGCATTCTACTAGTTCATTAGCCTCACGTTTAACGCAAGCTTTGAGGGCTTTTCGCCTTCCTCTCCGATTTTGGTTGTGGAGTTGGGTTCTAGTCAAACCAGTTTTTAGGCCCTCTTCGGAGGTAGAGAGGTCATCCTCTGTTAGGGTTTTCCACCCAAATGATGGCTCCATGGCCGCGGTCTCCAAGGGTCTCCGTTTAACGGTGGATTCCCGATTACCCAATTTACGGGTGTTGGAGCGCACGGGGTGATAGCATCGCATTTCAGTTAGATTACCTGATTCAGATGCGAGGTACTCCTCATATTTCTGTTGCTCGATCTCCACGACAAGCATATTAACATCGGATCCCATCCTTTCCATGTCAGATTGCGCCACGATCTCTTTTTCAGTAAAAGAGACGCCTCCCACTATGGTTGCCAGTTTGTTCTCAGCAAAAATCTTACTTCCTTCCATGGAAATAGCTTAATTACAATGAAAGTGATAAACAAGAGGATTTATAATTTATCGCTCTATTTTAGAATAAAAAGGGGGCTCTATGTAGCGATGTGATCTATCATGTAGCTCCTTTCGACGATCTTGACGTGGAATTCTTCTTTCTTAATAAAGAAGATGGCCGGTCCTGCATTTTCTCTACTGGTCTTCGCAATTTCAAGGCTCTCACGCATAACTCGAATTTCACAAAAGCTTTGGAAAGATCCTCTAAGACTTCCTCAAGAGGGTATTTATAGTTTTGAGCCAATATAAGAGTTTCCAATTGACTAGAATTGGAAAGTAGTTGTGTCATAAGGATTCTAATCAAATATCTTAATTTTGATTTAAATCTCTTGACTATGAGTTCTGATTGGACTCAATTCAGGTATTGGATAAGCCCAAATCTCAATCACAATCAATTTGGAATTCTAATGAAATCTGCTCCCGTGGAGTTAACGCGAAGCTAAATTCATCAGAACGCGGAGATATGAATTAGCTCTGCGTTTTACTCAAATGCCAGGCTAAAATAGCCAAACGCGGAGCTACGGAGTTAGCTCCGCATTATGTATGGAAAATTCCTTTTTACTTAGAAATTTTCACTACCAACAGAGGGCTTGATGAGAAGCCAGTCCATTGAAGAAGCCCATCAACGGTTGACCTAGCAACTCGTTATCAACAACGATGACTTGCGTTGTCAGGCTTTACACTCTGGAGAAGAAACCTGTCGTCAAGTTATTAACGAGACGGAGAATAAGCTGTAGCTTCTAGGAGAATTTTAACCTCCTTGTATCTTCTTTTCTTTTATTCTTTTTATGTAATAAAGAAATCCAGAATTTTGAATTCTTTTATTCTTTTGTAATTTTATCCATATTCTTTCAATTTATGAATAAAGACAATTCTTTGATTCTTCTATCTGTTGGCTTCAAATTTTCTTGAGCAACAAATAATGATGTAGATAAATTGGAAATTTTGGCAAAACAGTTCAAGGCTCGCTCGCGTAACTTGGATTGTTAATGCCAAGATGATCAGATCAGGATCATTGATTTCGGTAGAGCTGCCTAATTACACATGTCTGTAGTTTTGGTGGAGGCGCTTAATTGCACACGCCAAGATGATCAAGTCAGGATCATTGATTTTGGTAGAGCCACCCAATTGCACATACCTGTAGTTTTGGCGGAGGCGCTTAATTGCACAAGCTAAGATGATCGGGTCAGAATAATTGATTTTGAAAGAAGCGTCCAATTGCACATGCCTGCTGTTTTGGCGGAGGCGCTTAATTGAACACGCCTAGATGATCAGGATTATTGATTTTGGCAGAGACGCCCAATTGCACATGCCTATTAACTAGAGGAGAATAGTCCAGGTGCTCTCATCATAACTTGAACAGAAATGGTAATAATCCAAATCATACTGTTAGAGCTAAGAGTTTAACATGACAGGTTTGCTGAAACTTACATATAGTATTTCTTCAAAAATTTGCCATTAATAGGCATCATCATCCTATCACCATCTTGATTCATTAGGTGATAAGCTCCACTTGAATATACCGTCTCCACTATGAACGGTCCTTCCCATTTGGGTTGAAACTTTCCCTTGGTTTATGGGTCATGATCATTGGCCTTTTGGCAGTCAGAACCAAATCCCCTTATTTGAAGGTCCTCTGTTTGACCTTCTTGTTGAATGCCCGCGAGGTTCGTGCTTGGTACAGTTCAATCTGTTGTAGGGCTTGGAGACATTTCTCATTTAGCACTTCGAGTTTTTGAAGTCTTTTCCAATGTATTTCCTCTGTTGTCACAAGGAGGGTATCTAGATTTCTTGGGGTAAAACAGCCTCACTCCCGTATACCAAGGAGAAAGGGATAGTTTTAGTGGGAGTGCGGACTGTGGTGCGATAAGCCCACAAACACTCTCTTAACTTCTCATCCCAGTCTCACTTATTGGCAGAGACGAATTTTCTAAGAAGCTTAATAATTGTTTTATTAAAAACTTCAGCCAAACTATTAGCCGCGGGATTATATGGCGTTGAAGCAATATCTTTGATTATGAATTTATCACAGAATTGCGGAAACTCCTAGCTGATGAATTGTGCTCCATTGTCATGAATAATCCTTCGAGGGATGCCAAAGCGATAGATGACGTGATGTTTAATAAATTTAATTACGTCCGCTGTCTTTACCTCCATCATGGGTTCAGTTTCGGCCTATTTTGAAAAATAATCAGTTATTGCAAGTATAAACCAATATCCTCTAGATGACATGGGAGTTATCGGCCCTACTCTGTCCATTCCCCATGCCTTAAAGGGCCAACTGGCGACAATAGTATGTAAGTATTCCGGAGGTTGGTGAATGAAGTTAGCATGCACTTGGCATGTATGGCAACGTTTAGCGTATGCCATTGTATAGATAATCATTTTTGGCCAGTAGTACCCCAGCTTCCTTATACAATCTCTAAGTTTTGGACCGGGTTGATGAGCTCTTCTCTTTGAGTATTTCATCGGCCTCTTCTTTTGAGATGCACCGTAGCAAGAGATCGTCAGTCAACTTTCTATTTAATGTTTGAAGTGTGGGATCATAATAGAATTTTTGAGCCTTCTTCTTTATTAAAGCGGCTTCTTTGGGATCCTCTGGCAACATCCCTTACAAGGCGTAGTCCACGAGTGAAAATCGCCAATCGCGGGGTTCCAAAATTAGGACAATTTGGCACACTTCTTTAGCTTGAAGAATTGCATCTGGATGGAGAAGTTCTCCACTTCCAATAGCGATACTCTTGGTCGAACCTGGCGGAATCACCAATGTTGTAGCTAAGGCTGCGATGGCGTCTACGTAGACGTTCTCATGTCGTGGTATATGATTAATGTAGAATTGCTCAAAATAATTTGCCAATTCGATGGCTAGTTGATAATAGGGGATGAGGGCTTGATGTTTGACTTTATATTCTCCTGTCATTTAATTGACGATGAGTTTAGAGTCTTCATATGCCTCTAAATAATTCATCCTCAGTTGTAAGGCCATTTTTAGGCCAATAATGAGCGCATTATACTTTGCCACATTATTTGCATATGGCTCTATCAACGAGTAACCATTAGGAATTATACGTTTGTATGGTAATATAAGTACCACCCCCACTTCTGCAGCGGATTGTCTTGTAGCACCATCAAAGAACATTTTCCATGGTCATTCTTTTGAAACTGTATTAACTTCTGACGACTAATCTGGTAACTTGGAAATTTATCGAGACCGGAAGATATGCGAGAAAGTCGGCAAATGCTTGTCCTTTCATGGCTTTCTGAGGAATCAAGTGGATGTCATATGGTGATAATAGCAATGCCCATTTTGCTAACATGGTGTTTAATGACCCTAGTTTTGTCATGAGGATTTTTAGTGGAATAACTCGAGATATGACATGAATTGTCTGCCTTAAGAGATAGTGACGCATTTTCTGGATAGCAAACACTAGGACTAAATATTCTTTTTCAATTGGAGTATACCGTTGTGTTTCTCCCATCATTATCCGACTTAGATAATAAAGAGCGTGACCATGACCATGCTCATTATGTTGAGCGAGCAACGCACCTAATGCATGATCCATGGCCCTTACATATACAAGAAACGGTTTCCCTGGAATGGGGGCCATGAAGACAGGAGGTTTCGTAAGATATTCTTTTAGGTCATCGAATGCTTGCTGACATGCTTCGTTCCATATGAACGAAACCCCCTTTTCATGAGTGCAGTGATTGGTTGATGTCACCCTGATAATTTAGAAATAAAGTGGCGAATATATGCCAAATTTCCTTGTAACCTCCTTAGCTCTTTAAGATTCTGGGGTGGCGGCATTTCTTCAATCGCCTTCACTTTGTCAGGATTAAGAAAAATCCCTTTTGAAGTAACCACAAATCCAAGAAATTTTCCACTGGATACCCCCATGAAGGATTTAGCAGGGTTCACCTTTAGGCGATGACTTCATATGAGATTGAAGACTATCCTAAAGTCCTGAAGATGATTCTCTTTATTCTTACTTTTGATAGCAAGATCATCCATGTAACACTCCACAGTTTTATGTAGGTGTTCTTTAAATATGACGCTCATTGCGCGCTGATAGTGGCTCTGGCATTCTTAAGTCCGAAGAGTATCACTGTATAACAGTATACCCCCAGTGGTGTTCTGAAAGCCACGTGCTTTTCATCAAATGGGTGCATCTTGATCTGGTTGTAACCAAAAAAGCCATCCATTAAGGACATCCTCTCATATCCACATGTATTGTCGATCATTACATCAGTGATCGGAAGGGGAAACTCGTCCTTGGGACAGGCAGCGTTTAGATCCCAAAAGCCAATGTATATCCGGATTTTGCTGTTCTTCTTGCGGACCAGCACTATATTTGCCACCCAATCAGGATGTTGTTCTTCTCGAATGAATCCTGATATTATGAGCTTGTTAACTTCGGTAACTATGGCCTCCATTAGTTCTAGTTGGAAGCACCTTTACTGTTGCTTAACTGGCTTGGCGTCTTCTCTAATATTCAAACGATGTGTAGCAACTTGGGGTTCTAGCCCAGGCATATCCTCATTACTCCATGCGAACACATCTATGTTTTACTTAATAAGGGCTACAAGCTCCTCCTTCTCGGTGAGAGTTAGTGTTTCGCTTATAAAAATGGATTTTGGATTTTCTTCAGTTCCTATGTTAACTTGTATCATCTTATCTTCTGTAGGTGGGTCGCATTATTCAAAACAGACATCGCAGAGAGCATCCACGTGTCTAGCCCAAGACTCGTCTTGAATGTCATTTGGTTCCTCGTCGCTCTCAGGCGCGACTGAAACCATATTGGTGACTAGTGACTGGAACAAGGCACCGGTACTCAGATTGGAATCATGTTCTTATGCATATACGTCTCTGTCAATTGAAGAAGTTTCTTCCAACTTATTTAACGATGTAGAGGGAGTGGATACATATCCTAACCCTCTTCGAGTCTTGTGATAATAATCCGGGCTTCTCCCTTCTTGGTCTAAAAGAGGGTAAGAGATTTTGTCGACCTTTCCCAAAATTCAATCCCGGCTTCTAGGTAAAATTATAACCCATTTTCTCCATTATTTGTCGGGATTTTTGTTCATAGAAGTGAAATTGAGGTGATGTTTTGTTCATCACTCTCGCTATTTTGCCTTTGTTTTGGTGATGTAACCACTTTACCGAAGGCAATAGGTTTCTGAGGTACCTGTTGAGAAGGTACTTCAAAGAAGTTTCTCACCCTTTCGTTATTTCGGACCGAGAGAGGAAGGACGACCTAATTGGCAAATGATATGCCGCCAGAACTTCAAGTTCAGACAGGCCATCTGTCTTGGTAGAAGTGCAAGAAGGTTCAGATTTTGTAGCAAAAGCATGCTCATAAACTAATTTTATATTTTCAATGATAACTCATTCGTCTTCACCACTAGTAGCCTCAGTTACATTAATTCCATTAAAGTCTATATTAGGGTTTATCTCGTAATCACCCCTATCTTCTCCTGAGGACCCATGTTCAGTATCTGCTTCGTTACCACTATCACCGGGTTCCTCAGACTCTTTGGAAACCTCATGGGCAGGCTTATATAGCCTTGCGTCAGTAAAATAATTCTCTAACCCTTTAAATGTTGTTTATCTGCAATTAAAGTCCGAACTTCTCCTTGCTCATCGCAACATATCATGCACTGTTGAAGAGTTGATGGGACTATTATATAGGCATGGATCCATGGTCGTCTCAAGAGGATGTTCTAAGACGTATCCGCATCGATGACGTAACACATAACCTCTATCTTCAGATCTCCAATTTGTCGAATCTTATGAAGGGGACATCTGTCATTGGCATTGAATCCATATATTGTGATATTCGTCGGCGTGAAGCGACGAGGTGAGATCCCTTGCAACTGCATCAGCCTTCTTGGGATGACGCTTAGCGCAGACCCTGAATCAATTTGAACGCAGTCTATTTTTGTAGATCCGACATATCCGGTGAAATATAAAGGTCTATTGTGTATTATATTTCTCACATGCATGTCCTCTAGCAAGAAAACTATCTACGGGACTTGCCTCCTCACTTGGTGACAGCGGGAGCAGAAATCCCTTCTTCATTGGATGGTTAGACGAGCTGTGCCAAGAAAGAGTCAGACTCTGCCAAAACCTCTCTCAGTGCTTCTCTCGTTGACTTGGATAATCGTAGCAGTTCGTAGAGCGTGACTCGAGCTGGGATATTAGCCAACTGAGCTATGATGTCAAATTGAAATGAAGGGTCTTTGGCTTCTTCGTCCTTCTTTAGGTTTTTCTGAAAACGAAGTCCTTTTTGCTTCACAGGTTCCCCATATATTTCTTTAGGGCCTACTCTTGTATAGTCTTTAAGATAAGCCCTACCAGATCGAGTACCATAGGGGCCTGCCTCATCTTGATGAGTGGCCATTACTATGGCCTTCTCTTCCGAGTCCGTGGGTGCATTAGTAACTATATATTCTTCTTTAATTTTTGCGGAGATAGTGTTGCTAGTCCGCTTCGTTCTTTGGACATTAAATGAGGTCCATTGCTTGTCCTGTAGAATATTGGGATGAACCCACATGACTTCACCTCTTTATGTCGTCACAGGAGTAAGTCCTTTTTGTGCCATCTTATGTGAGTCATGATTTCTTACAATAAGTTTTCCTGACGGTGTTGGAGTTACTCCTGTGGGAAATTCATTGGTTCCCACTACCAGGGTCACCATATTGGTAATAACCTTCTTCTGTTCCTCTTTTAGTGTTAGAACTCTGGCCTCTATTAATGCCTAAATTATATTCTTGAGAGAATAACAGTCTTTGGTTAGGTGTCCGACATTCTGGTGATATAAGCAGTAGTTAGGGTCATTAGTTTTCCCCGCATCTTCTGGCTTTCGATTCTCTGGAAGCTTTAACATACCCTTTCTGAGGAGGAGTTGGAACAGAGTGGGCGTATGCTCCGTTTTAAAAGTATACGTTCTCTCATGTCGGTGCATTTTCTGATTTGCACCTTTCGGGTTTTGAGACCTTGGATTTGAAAATTTTGCTTGCTTTGGAGTGGCATCAGATATCATTGCAGCCTTCCCATTATTCTTATAGTTTTGCGAATGTGGCCTGTTATTTCCAGAATTTCTCGTACCATGAGATTCTTTAATTCGACGGATTAGATCTTCCACTTGCTCTCCTTGTTTGAGTAGATCTCTCTAGGTTTTGGACTCCACAGCTCCCATTTTTTAGTAGCATGTTAGTCTTAAAGTTATACTTACATGTCTCCACTAGGGTCTCCTGGGTCATTCTGTATCGGTATTGCACGGACTTTTCCCGAAATTTCTTCTCTATGAAATATTTTACTGTTTCTTGTTCTTCATGCTTTGTCGCAAGGAGGGAATGAACCAATATCTCAGTATCATCCTCAAAGAAATATGCTAAACAGTGTTTCTCAATATCATACCAGCTATTAATAGTTTCTGGGGGCAACTGTATAAACCATGTAAAATACTTGCGAACACCTCAGTCATTACTGGATCGTTTCCAATTAGATGTCTCGCTTGAGACATGAAATAATATATATACTGGCTCGAGGACCCCTTCCCATCACACGGTTCCAACTTTAGGGGTTTATATTTGTCCGGATATGGAGTAGTGTCCCATTCAAGTGGGTATGGTCTTAAAATCCCTGACTCTTTTAGTTCCTTTTTGTGCATCAGGGCATTCAGTTGGATTTTTAGTTTTTCGATCTTTTCTTCATGAGGATCATGGAAGGAATATTTGTCATCCTCCTCTCTGAATAAGCATTTTCTTCTTTAAATTCTTCGTTTGTTTTAAATGGTATCTCCTCATTTTTCTTTGATGGTTTTTCAGAGGAAGAGGTTTTTGCCTTATCTTCAATTATCTTTTGTGTATTTTCAACTACTTTCAAGAGCATTATTTTGATATCATCTATAGATTTTTGTTGATCCCGAATCATCTGTTCTTAAGCTTCTAACCTCTGATCGATATCAACGGACCTATCCACCATGTGCATTTGAGAAGCTTCTAACCAATGGCTCTGAGAAGCTTCCCACGATATAAAATCAAAGCTGGATAGGTCCGACGATATCGATGATAATTCTCCAGGGCCCACTGAAGATTCTTCACGCGAGACTATAATTCGATTATTAGCTTTGATTTTATATTCAAGCTATTTTACGCGGAGGTAGATGTTAGCTTCGCGTTTTGAAGCATTTACGCGAAGCTGGGTGATAGTTTTGTGTTTTATGCTAACCTCGCATTTTACGCTAGTTTGGCATTTTTGAAGAAATTCATCTTCATATTTTTGCTTAGCTTTGCGTAGAAAATTACACGCTAGCTTAGCTTTGTGATTAACACATGAATCCTTGGCTTCGCAATTAACGCTTGGTTTAAGTTTAAGGTTGATAATTTCGCATGGAAAGATCACATGTGGGCTTATCTTCGTGATTAACACGATCATAACAAAACTTGCGACTGACGCAAGTTTTACTAGCTTCACGATTTACACTTAGCTCAGTTTTCTGTAGAAATTCAATAGCCTCGCGTGGAGAGTCTCCATCACACCATGGCTCTCTCATAAAATTATCCTCGTATTTTATGCGGGTTATGTTAATTTTTCTGGTTTTTAATCCAGAAGCAGTAGCCTCGCATGGAGAATTATCATCATACGCTGGCTTAGTCATAAGTTCGCATTTAATGCGATTTTGACTGGTCTTGCAATTAACGCAAGCCAGTTCGCGAGATGCAATTATAGCCTCACATTCTGTCACTTCCTCAGATTCGCATTTAACGCGGGCTTTGTGGGCTCTCCTCCTTCCTCGATGATTTCAATTGCGGAGTTGAGTTCTGGTCAAACTAAATCCGGGGCCTGCTTCGGTAGCTAGGAGATCTTTGTCTGCTTGGATTTTCTACCCAAACAACAGCTCTATAGTCGTGGACTCCATGAGATCCCCGTTTAACTGTGGATTTCATATTACCCGATTTACGGGTATTGGAGCTCACGCGGCGATAGCGCCACGTTTCAATCAGGTTACGTAATCCACAGGAGAGATACTCCTTGTACTTCTGCTGGTCGATTTCCACCACAAGCATATCAACGACTGATCCAATCTTTCCCATTTTGGATTGCGCCACGATCTCTTTTTCAGTAAACGAGATGTCTCCCACTGTGCTCGCTGTTTATTCATTGCAAAAATCTTACTTCCTTCCATTGAATAACTTGATTACAATGAAAGAGCAACAATAGAAAAACAAATGAAATGATTTATAAATTATTGCTCTCTTTTACAATAAAACCTGGATTCTAGTGTGGCGATAGGTTCTATCTAGTAGTACCTTTTGACGATCCGATGTGGAAATCTTCTTCTTGGAGAAGGTGATCTCCGGCCCTGGATCTCTCTCTCTCGTCTTGATAGATTCAAGGTTCTCACACGTAACTTGAATTTCAAAACTGATCAAAAAGATCCTCAAAGGCTACATCAAGAGGGTATTTATACCTTTGGTTTAATATGAGAGTTTCTAATAAAATAAAATTGTAAAGTGTTTATATTTATCAAGGATTCTAATCAAATATCTTAGTTTTGATTTAAATCTCTTGATTTTAGATTCTGATTGGACTCAATTCGGATATTGGATAATCCCAAATCTCAATCATAATGAATTTAGAATACGGATTATCTGCTCACACAGAGTTAATCACTCAGAATGTGGAGCTATGGGCTTAACTCCGCGTTTTACTCAACGTGAAGCTATTTTATGGCCAAACACGGAGCTACGAAGTTAGCTCCACATCTTGTGTGAAATCTTTCCTTTTTCACTGATTTTGGAAATTTTTACCATCAACAGCATACTATACAATCATTTCTGGGCATTATCCTTGAGAACAAATGGGATAAAGCGGAGTTTAATTGCATTCTCCGATAAGTGCTGCAGTTTAATCATCACGCATAGTTCCTGAAATTCACTGATAAAGAGATATGCATCCTCTGAATCAGAACCAATGAATTTAGGAAGCATGCTAATATTCTGCAGCTTCAATTCATAGTGATTAGCTGCTGTGTGTGAAAGTTTGATGCATGATGGTAATAATGTGCACAACGGGTAACATCGATCGTGAAGGATTGGATCGGTTGGTCCATCTTGTCACCCATAAATGAATCTGTTCTCAATAGTTGACCAAATTGATCATAGGTACAATGTGGCAGGAACCATTGACCGTAAGTGGATGCGTGAATTTTCTAAACTAATACAAGAAGTGGGATGTGGTGAAGATAAAACGGTGGAAGAAATATGATCAAAGGAAAATGTAATGTTCTATAAGTTCTAATATTTTTTTTTATTTTTTTACAGAACTGGGGACCCAAAATACATAATCAAAGAAAAAGAGGGGGAGAAACTCACCAAAAGTGCCACTAAATGGGAGCAATTACCACTATTTAGTGGCAAAACCAGAGTTTTACACTCTGGATTTTGTAACGCACTTCTGAGACTCTTCTCGTCTCTTTTTGCTTCCTATATCTGAACTTTCAGGTCCCTGCACACTCAACACATACTGTTAACCCATAAAATATTAGAAAAAGTAATAAAAACACCGTCGATCTTCGGCAACGGCGACAAAAACTTGATGTGATAATTTAACTGCAAGCACACAGTATTAGCGTAACACTATATAGGTCATCCCAAAAAGATCTCAGGTATTATGCAATTCTACTAATTCTTTAGTTCTATCAAATTAACTATGAGTTTCTAAATTGAGAAGGCTCGTTTTAACTTTTAATGATTAGCCTAAGATTTCGAATCCATCAGAATAATAGCCTAACAATGAATTATATATTTCTTCCTAATTTTTTAATTATGCACGATCAAGTAACATAATAAAAAGATAATCCTTTTAATTTGATTTTAATGAAATGCCCCTAAGTATGACCTATCAAGTGATGTGTAAGTATAGACTATCAAACATAACACCTTTCTTAAAAACAAATCATATCAATTAGAAAATCTCATAAAAAAAGAAAAGAAATAAACTTCAAACCCTAATCTAAGCATAGGCTATCAAAAGACCGAACTTAAGTATAACCTATCAAAGAAATTAGATTTACAAGGTTATTCTCTTCAATTTATTTATAGGATAATCTTGTTAATAATTCTATAAATAAAAACAAAGAAATTGAATTCAAAATCTCATTTAAGTATAGATTATCAAAATATGAATTAAGCATAATCTATGAAAGAATTATGATTTATGAAATCTATCTTTTATGTATTTATAGAAAAATCATGACTTTATTTCTTTTTAGTAAGAAGATGAAATAAATTCATATTAGATCTATTAAACTAACTTCGTCTACATCCTAGGGCTAAAGAAAACTAGTTATGCATAATTCTAGCTAGCAAAATCCTATTTTTATTCATGAAAGCAAAGAAATATAATCTGGAACACAATATAAATCTAAACTAGAAAGCAATTAAAAGAGAATTAGCTAAGAAAAATTGAAGAACAAAAAAGAATACCTCTGGAGTCGGTATGGCGGCTGTCACCCCTTGGGCAAAACCCTATTTTTATTAATCAAAAATTCGAATACAAAACTATATCCTATTTTCTCTATTTTTGTACATAACAAGGATACGGCCAATATATAGGCTTCGAAAAATCAAACCCTAATTTTGATACAATTAAAAAACTAAAAAATTACGTCGAATACCTCGCAGAAAAATAACCCAGTGGGGACCACTTTCTACCGCCAATTAGCGGCATTAATATGAGAAAATTGCTTGAAATTTCTTCCATCTGAAATGTTGGTCCTTTGCATTTGATATGAATAACTGTATTAGACTTTGACTTTTTGCAGCATCGTTTTCTTGTAGTTTTGCTCACTTTTAACCCTTTTATAGGCTTGCTTTGCTAATCCAGCTCTGATTTTATATCATCTCCTTGAAGGAATAGGATTACATGAAAAACACACTAAAAATACTCGAGTAGTATTATTTAAATATAAAAATAGATATGATGGAAGCTATAAATATGTAATATATGGCACTCATCAATAGGCATGCAATTATTATTGGCGTTTCCTTGTAGATAAAGGTGGAATCCCATTATAATCTTCATCAAATATATGACTTTCCTTTTGATTAGATTCAGTTCAGAGATTCGTTGCATTCAGTCTTGATTTTGTACTCAAATCAATTATAGATCTGATTGAATTTTTGTTATAGATGAAGCATAGCTTTACTAGCTGCTAGGCTAGCATAGACTCATGAGCCATGCGAGGCTAATCAGCTTCGTAGACCGCGAGCTATTGTGGCCTCGCATGACGCTATTGTAGCCTCGCGGGGCTAGTAGGTTCTTTCAATTTTTCTCGTTCTACAAGATCTCTTCCAAAGTTTTCAAAATTTTATTTCTCTATTTTTTTAGCAAAATTTTGAAATACTTTAAATTTCTCTTCAGTTTTTGTTGCATCCTCGCATAAACTAAAACTTTATGCTAGGCTACCATAACCCCGTGTATTAGTAACGGCTCCTCATATTCCTCTCGAAATTAGTGCCTTAAATCTTGGCCGACCGTTTCAAATCAACTTATTTAAGGCGCCAATACTTTCTTTTTCTTCACCTTTTCTTCTTCTTCTCCAACTCCTCAAAGCACCCAAGAAAAACCACCATTTCTTCTTCAGATTTTCATTGATTTTCCTTGATTTCTTTTGACCAATGGCTTCTAGATGCTCTTCATCGAGCCGTAGCAGTGATCTTTCTGATCCAGGATCGTCGTCAATGGGGTTTTCATTGTCGATTCGAGGTAAACAAGGGGAAAATGGGGGGTTTGGCCGGCGGCTATTGCCGCTGTGCACAATGCGAGGCTCGGCTAGCCTCGCACGTGACGCGAGGCTCAGCCACTCACGTGTCAAATCACTTAGAAATACTCTCTTTAATTCCTCTTTTTTTTTTATCTTTCTGACTTTTGTCTTCCTGTTTTTGGCAGTCAACTACTCTAATGACGCACTTCTCAAACACAACTACTTCGTGTATAGAGATAGGCCTGACGGCACTGTCCAATTCTGATTCAAAGAGTCGGTCTGAAACTTCACTCCGTGCAGTCTCAAGGATCATATTGAAAGACTCTCAAGGCAGTCAAGCTTCTCTCAGAGAGCTAATTACTGATGCACCGCTAAAAAAGGTCAAGCCACTGTCTTTTGGAGAAATCCAAATTTTTATTTGCAGAATGGATCATCGCTCCAGATGAAGCTCTATATGTGTATGAATATAAGTGACTTCGGAAAGTGGAAGGCATTTATATGTTTCTTCCATATATGGCTAGGAGCTATCCCTTAGCATATCTCCAGAAGCTATCAGTTCCATGCACTATGAATTGGAACGTAACCAGAGAACAAGATGGGGTAGCTGTTGGGAACTTTACTACCATCAAAACCTATCAATATTGTCCCAGCAAATCTGTCATCGGTCTTCTTCCTGGCAGATTCAATAAGGTCTACCCCTTGGTGAAGTCTCCCGAAGAGCCAACACTTTCTTGAACAAGTTCTTATCTAAGAGAGGATAGTACCCTGCTCATAACTTTAGAACTCTCAGTTGGATCCACTCGACTGAGAGCATGTGGTGGAGTAGGATGGTGGATTTCATCATGTGGTAGAGTAGGATGGTGGATTTCATACTCAATACTTTCGAGGATACCCTCAGAGACTTTGGTCTTTTTGGTGCCATCAGGAACATCCAGTTTAGCCTCCCTCATATAGCCTATCATCTCTACAGTATTCTCGAGATGTTTTAATCCATATACGTGTTCCTTTTTTACTCCGATGGGAGAACTTGGGTTCGCCCTCCATGAGATATTCGAGGTTTCATTACTAGCCATGGGAGAGCTTCCATATGAAGAGTACATACCCACTTTTGAAGAGTTGAATCAGTTGAAGGAGTAAGATAGGTTTGCGCAGGAAACATGTTGGGAGATGTTATGTCACTTTGGAATTTGTGCTGAGATCTCTTGAATGAGAGGTCAAGGGGTTGGACAAAATACTTGGGCCTTCTACTTATTTCGCAACTTAGATCAATCCCATGTCAAGGTGGCCAAGTACGAGGGGCTAAGTGATGAAGCCATCTGGGAGATCTGGGAGCTACATCTTAAACTGCTAATATTGAGTTTGAGAGCTTTCATTATCAAGCTAAGTATTGAGTCTCTGAAAAAGAACTTCTCGTTGGTTTCTTGATGTTGTGGCTCAAGAGATGTGTTGTGCCTTCACTTCCCAAGGAGGACATTGTCATCGATATAGTGTATCCTGCAGTGCTTCTTACTCATGGCCGGTCTCTTGGACTCATCCCTGCCATGGTCTACAACTTACTGAATGGTTTGAGAGAACTTCACACTGAATTCAACAAGATAGAAACTGTTATAAATGATGAAAAGAAAACAATATACAAGAGCCCGAACCCCCGAGTCGAGCTACCGTACATGTATCTGATGGTTTGGCTTGTACTTCACTACCCCAGCTTGATGACGGCTCCAACTTCTTAAGATCCAGCTTCTTCACCCTACGTGCAATAGTACGAGAATTCTAATTGGATGAGCTACTACATATCTTCCATTCGCAAGGTCCTCCAAAGCCATCAAAATTATCAGATCTATCATAGCTTTCCTAAATTTTCTGACGGTAATTATGGCAACAATTTTTAGGACCAGACAACTTCACAACTCTGCCTTCGGGTTGTTTTTAGTGGTTATTAAATATTCATCCATGACACTTAGTGTATTGTTAAGGGATGACCTGCCACATGGAGCCTTATTTTTTGAGCTAGTTCGCCTGACAATTCGGCTACTCAACTATATGTGGGAAGCCCAAATCAGAAGCTTGGTTTTTAGGGTATTTTCTTTAAAGGAGCTTGGGCTTGATACCACTTTTGTGCTGGCAACACGGGCGCTCAGTTCACCCTTCCTCACAAGATACCCAATCTATCTCTCTCCTTAACCTTCTACACCTGATATCATGCTGCCAATATAATTACAGGCTTCCGCATGAACCATGACTACATGAATGAGAATGATGCTTACTACTCCATAAGAAGAGTGAGTAAAGGACTCGTATCAAAGGCATGGATGAGTTTCTTAATCTAAAGGACAATGATGAAGGTGAGGATGAGGAAAGAGCTGCTAGGGTTAGAGATGAAGCAGCAATCAGAGAGGGTGATAGTGCATGAGAAGTTGATGTTGCAAGACAAGGAATAAAAGTTGAAGTTACAGATCAAACGATTGGAGTCCAGGGTGAAGCAACTTCTGTTGGTGTTACCACTAGGGTGTCATCCATAAGAGATCTCGGGCCAGTGAAGTTGGTCCTTCGAGAGGGAGGAGGAGGAAGAAAAAGGCTCGATCTACTCCTACTCCTTCAGTAACCGTGGATGATGATCTAGTACTTGAGATTGCAGCGCCAGTTCAAGAGGAAACACCACCGTTGATGGAAATAACAGATCAAGCACCAGGAAGTGCCAGTCAGACAATTGAGGTTAGTGTGTCAGAACCTGCTACTATGGTCCAGCATGATACACTGTCAACCACTACTGATGCTCCTGCAGGGCTTTGATGTGAAATATCTACTGCTAATGCACAGTATCAGTTGTAGCGCTAACAGGTTATTCCCATAGGCATCTAGAGTGTTTTGCAGTCATGCTAACTCTATTATATTGATGAGCTAATTATGAGTCTAGATTGATGAGATTTACAATTCTAATTAGTCTAGGATATTGAATCCACTAGTTCACAACTTAATATTATCTATTCTTCTTCTTTCTATCATAAAAATTGATCTTTTAGTTTTAATCTTTATTTAAAGTATCCTAATTATGGACTATCAAGTAGTGTACAAGTATAATCCATCAAAGAAATTACTTTTTATAGAGATAAACTAAATTGTTAGATAAATTCAACAAAATGAATAAAAACCAACAACTCCAAACTCTAATTAAGCGTAGGCTATCAAATATTTAAATTAAGAATAACCTATCAAAGTTCTAATCTACGAGTTTTCATGTTTCTATTGTTTCATAGAAAAATCCTATCTTTTTTATTTTTTATTTTAGAAAGAATACAAATAGAGTAATATGAGGTTGATCCCTAATTTCATCTATATCCTAGAACTAAACTAATTAGCCACTCATATTCCTAATTGAAAATATTCTATTTTTCTTAGAAAGCGATTAAAGTTTTACACTAAAAAGCAAGATAAATCTATCTAGAAATCAATTAGAAGAAAATTACCTAAGAAATAATGATGAGCAGAAAAAATGATACGTCAGTAGTTGGTATGGCGGTTGTCACCCCTTCAGCAAATCCTAATTTTATTCAATAAAATTCAAGTACAAAATTATATCCTAAAAAACTCTAAATTACAAGGATATGGCTAATATATAGGATTCGGATAATCAAACACTAATTTAAGAACAAGTGAGAAATTATAAAACTACATCGAAGCCCCCGTAGAAAATTCACCTAGAGTGGGACCCATGGAGCCACCAATTGGCTGCAAATGCCACCAAATACCGGCAAAAATATGAAGAATTGGCATTAATTTTCTTCCGCATGAAGTTCTGGTCCTTTTCAGTTGACCTGAATGACTGTATTGGACTTAGATCTTCTATAGCTTTATAATCTTGTAACTTGGCTCACTTTTAACTCTTTTGTAGACTTGATTTTCTAATCTGACTCTGAGTTTATATCATTTTCTTGAAGGAATAGGTTTACCTGAAACACACTAAAAATACTCAAGTAGTATTATTTAAATACAATAATAAATAATATGGAGGCTAAAAATATGCAATTTACGGTACTCATCACACCCCCACACCTATGTTTTGCTAGTTCTTGAGCAAAACCTAAATCTAAAAAGAAAAAGAAAATGCTAACTCACTTTCGCAGAAATCGTGGTTGCAATTAGCACTTGTAACAAGCCGTTAAACCTCTAGATTACCCAAGTGGATGAGATTTTCTCGTGAGAGTTTGCAGTGAATATACCCACAAAATTCATGAAGAAAATAAATTAAGAAATAAAGAAAAGAAAAATAAGGATATACGAAAATCAAGAAAAATAAAAATTTATACAAAAGAAATAAAAATCTTTTTTTAATGGTATTTTCTTCAATTAATCTCACTAATATTCAAACTCACGAGCGCATTTAGATTATCAATTTTCAAGTCAAGCGTCATATCAAATACACTATCATTTTAATCAAAAATTTAAATCCTATCTTTCAATACCCACTAATAAATAATTCAATTGCTCCTATACATCTATGTTCACGTGTCATAGTCTATTTCGGTCTTGGACTCCAACTCTAACTCATGATTCATCTCCTCTCTCATAACAATTTTTTTAGCAAATATTTCACTTTTCATGCGAATATTCACTCTTCTTAAGCGCAAAATACCATAGTACTCGGATCATACTTTTTTTCTCTCTCTGAGGCTATTATTACCTTAAATACCAGGCTCACCCTTTTTTTCTTTTTTTTATTTCTGAGACTATTGCTTTAAATACCAAGCTCACCCCTTTTTTTTCTTTTTTTCTTGTTTAGAAAGAGAAAACTACTCAATCGTTATCACTTTTATCCTTAACCTAACAAACTATTGTGAAGTAAAAAATAGATGTATAATAACCTCAAAGTTACTGTTAGTAGTATTTATTTTCTGGATTTTAATTTTTTTCATAAAATTCTTAGTCTATCATCCAATCTACTCTCCTATCAAATTTTAAATCTAAATTTATTTTATTATTTATAATTAGGTTGATTTATTGAAAATATATATAATATTTTTTTTACTTTTTTTCATTTTTTTAGTTACCCTAAAAACTACCCAAAAAGTAAAATAAAAAAATTCAAAATTCTAAAAATAAAATAAAATTTCTAAAAAAACTAAAAAATCTAGAAAAACATGAAGAAAATACCCTAACCCACTCCCCCACACCTAAACTCGTGTATGCCCACATACACGAATCAACGGTGGTAAAATAAATATGAAAACTATTATACAAATATTATCCAAATAATAAGAGTCATTACAATCTCAATATCGTCATCCTATAAACACATGGAAAGTGGTTACGACCTCTCTCGATCACTTTCCACTTTCATAGTGTATGCATTTTAAACCTGAAGTGGGTGTATTACTGTATCTCATCATCCTCCTACAAGTCACGAAATTACCTGTCTGTATCTTATGATGCCCTCGCTTTTTCATTGTCCACATGTTAGCATTAATAATTGGGTTAAAAAATTCTTCATTATAAAGCTGCCAATCATTGACAAGCAAAAATATAAAAATATCGTGAGGTGAGAAGAGTGCAACATGATCAAGTGAATGTGGTGGTGGCCCTTCTAACTCAAGGAGTAATGCGAGCTCCTCTGCGAATAAATTCTCAAAAATTTGCTCATAAATAAATGGCATAATTACGCAAGTGTCATCATATATAGAATCAGTATGTGCCAATTCATCGAATAGCATGAGCTCATTCTCAAAAATTCATTCAAATGAGGGCTCATTATCAGTGCAAGAGATAGATGAGAGTGTAAACTGTGACTCATATTTACCTCAATGAGGGAGCTCATTATGTGCTCATCCATATTGAATATATTCAATGCCACAGTCATATTCCCAAATGATAGCTTCATGAGGCACTCCTACAATCAATTAATGTATTTGAAGTTGCAAGGAATGACCTACCCAAGATAACGGGAATTTGATTCCGTTATTTAGAAATTGGCTAAGTTTCTAAGACAATGAGTCTATAGAAAAGATAAACCCACTGACCATAATGAGCACATTTTCAGCCATACCAAGTAGTCTCTTGATCAAACGATCAATTAACTGTAATGTGACTTTGGTAGGCTGAAGTTTTCCTAACCCCACTTACTGATAAAGGGTGCAAGGAAGCTAGTTGACACTTGCCCCTAGATCAAGTAATGCCCTATCAAATATAGTGTTTCCAATGGTGCATGAGATTGTGGGGGATCCTAGATTTTTGTATTTGATAGGTAAGGAGTTAGAGAGAATTTGCAATATATTTGCAGTAAGTAAAATTTCTCAGGAATGTTTCTTGCTCATTTCTTAATACACAAATACTTGAGAAACTTGGCATAAGTAGGAACCTGTTGTATAATATTAAAGATTGGAATATTAACATTCACCTGTTGAAATATTTCAAGAATTTTCTCTATTTGCGGTGAAGGCTTCCTAAGTTGATTGGGATATGGTGCTTACGGCTTAGGAACAAGTTCTTCCAAATGAGCATGTGATGGTAATGGAGGTGACGGAGATAGATGTGGAGAAAGAGATGGAAAAGATGGTGTAGCCTGCAAAATGGTAGGAGTGAGATTAGGGGGCATAGGTACATTATTGTCCACTTGCTTGCCAGATTTGAGCATGTGAATGTCATTGCGTTGGTGAATATGTGATGAAATAGACTGAGATGATTAGAGTAGGGGTTTATTATTGGTTGGCTCGGAAAGGTACCTTGCCCCCGCTCACTCACCTATGTGGTTAACTATCCAATCTACTACTCTATATGCTTGATCGACTAAGAACTTATAAGAAGTTGTTGGTCGGTCCGTTGTATAAAGTCAGTAGACACTTTCATTAAATTTGCATTTGTGTGTCTAAATTGGACATCATCTTGAAAAGGTTCTCCACATTCATTTCAAGTATCGTTAGCTGTCTATCATAATCATTATTAGACCCCTGCTGTGAGTATGATTGATTATGTGCAGGTGGTCTATTCTGTTTGTTCTCATGATTTGAAATATTTGGGTGCTGATAAGCACCTGCATTTGGTCTTACAATCTAACCATTAGCTGGAGGATGCATATTAGGGTTAGGCACTCCCTGATATTGCTCTGACCCCAAGAGAGGTTTGGGTGGTTCCTCCAGTCAAGATTGTATGTGGAACGCAAAGATTGTTCATGTGTCTTGAATATATGGCATTCACCTGCTCAAGTGTCGGAACCATGGGATTCACTAACTGTGGACACTCCTCCATAACGTGATTTGGAGTTCTGCAATTAAAACATGTGGGACCTTGTATTTGATTTACTTCACCCACTAGTAGAGCACTAGAAGTCTCTAATGCCTCAATTCTCTGCATAAGGGCTGCAATTTTAGCTTCGGTAGTTATAGAGCTATCGATACTATAGATCCCACTCTTATGCGCAGAAGTTGATGCATTGAGTTTCTCAGCGGGACTCTTCTACTATATAGTTTTCCATGATAGGTTCTCAAGGAAGTCTCATACTTTATCCTCATTCTTTCTCATGAACGCCCACTAACACATCGACTCAAGAAGAGTTTTGGATGTGTAATCAAGTCCTTTATACACGATTTGACACAATCGCCACTTTTCTATCACATGGTGGTGGCACTGAGTTAATAAATTTTTGAACCGTTTCAAATATTTCCAGAAGGGTTCTCCCGGCACTTGATGGAATTGATTGATTTGATTTAGAATTCTTGTCGTCTTGTGCGTGGGATAATACTTTATAAGAAACACTACAACGAATTTATCCCAAGTAGTGATTGAATCAGTAGATATACTGTACAACCACTTCTTGGCATTATCTTTGAGAGCGAACGGGATAAAGAAGAGTTTAATTGCTTCCTCCGATAAGTTTTGCAGTTTAATCATCATGCATATTTCTTGAAATTCACTGATAAAAATATATGCATTCTCAGAATCAGAACCAGTAAATTTAGGAAGCATGCTGATTTACTGTAACGACCACCTTTCGATTATTGCATTTAATTCAATTCTAAAATAATAATAATAATAATAATAATAAAATAAATTAAATTAAAATAAGTTAAAAATCTGGAAAATAAATAAATAAATAAATAAATAAAAGGGGGATTTGTTAAGGATGAGAATCTAGAAACGGTTGAGATCAAAACAAATTCGAAGATTTTTCTTATCCAAAAGATTTGTTATATAAATCTTCAACCAATAAGATTGCATCTCAACCAAAAATATCATATCTCAACCTTCCAACCCTTTTAAATTTTAAATAAAGATAAACTAAAGCCCCTCTCCTCTGGAACGCAGAAGAACTTCAGAACGTGCGGGAAGGAGAGAGAAAGGAAGCAAGGAAAGAAAAAGGAGGAAAGAAGGAATTCAGCCAAGGTGAGTTCTTTTAACTCACATAAACATGCTATTATATCTATGCTTTATATTTGAATTAATCAGAATATAGATTAATGGGTAGATATATCTATTAATTAATTTTTTTCTATTATATATGTCCACTTTACTTCCACTGATAATCGAAATGTGCACATACCTCAGAGCATACTGGTCCAATTTACACCACAATAAAAATCGGATATTAATAAAGGAAGTACACGGATACATTCATATTAAGATAATTAGTTTGTCCTTTTGCCCTAATCTAATGCTTCTGTGAGGTTTGCATCTCTTGTTTTATATGACTATTAGTAAAATATGCATTGAGGTACAAGGGTGTAATGAAACATGTAGAGTGGTAATGTTTGGCACATTGGAGGTTAGTTTACAAATCACTTTATTATGGCCCTTTTTAAACATAGAAGTTCATTCTTTTTGAACAAACATTTATTTGGTGTTCCTTGAAGAATTTCAGAGTGATCTATATAGAACAGCTAATGAGATGTGTATACAACAGTACTGTGGATAGACCTTATGAACTGAAATGGTTTTAGAGATCAACATTATATTATGCTTAACATGCTAAGCTCCTGATAAATTTGACTTTCTTGTAATACTGTCGCATATATCACGTAAGCTGTGATCGATTACCCAGAAAAGTCCAATATGAGGTATGAACATTTCGTATAATCCTTTCGTAGAGTTATCATTCTACAAAATTGAGTGTTTTATGTTTCGAGTCCTTTCTGCACAGCATAAAATTTCAAGCATTTTGAATGATGATTTAAGGAAAAATCTATATAATCACTGCCACAGTTTATATTCACCAGTCTGACTTCGGAAAACATTTTATATTTTGATTTAGATGGATTTCGTGAAACACTTGTTACTTAATTGGTATATTAACTATATAAGCCTGTTCGTCTACAATAGGGCTAAGGGATTTACCTTTGAGACACCAAGAATAATATGCACCCATCTACACGAAATGGAGAGATGATAAAATCATGAATACATTATTATAGTTTCACATAATTGTAGATTTTGCTGCTTCTTCTTCTTCTTCTTCTTCTCCTTCTCTTCTGCTTCTGCTACTGCTCTCGTCGGTCGAGTCGGCGAGGCGATCCAGTCGAGGCCAGCGCCGGTGGCCGCCGACGATCCCGGCTCCATCGATCTCTACTGCTGCCCTCGTCGGTCGAAACTTTGGGTTAGGGTCGGCGAGGCGATTCGACCGAGACGAACGCAGGTGGCCGTCGACAATCTCGGCTCTATCAATCTCTGCCACCGCCTTGTTGGATTGAAGAATCTTCTTTTTTTTTCTTTTTCTTTGGGTGCTTGATTTCTCCTTCTTCCCGTTTCTATTTCCCGTGAGGAGATAATTTTTGGGGGAGCAATTCTAAATGTGCACATATCTACTAGTGAGCATCCTTTCCCTATGTTGTAATTCACCTTAACTATATAAGTATTGGGTGCGCACCTAGAACTACCTCCACTTTACAGAAACTTTAGGGAGTTCTAAATGCACACATATCTACTAGTGAGCATCCTTTCCCTATTTTGTAATTCACCTTAACTATATAAGTATTGGGTGCTCTCCTAGAACTACCTCCACTTTACATAAACTTTAGGGAGTTCTAAATGCGCACATATCTACTAGTGAGTATCCTTTCCCTATGTTGTAATTCACCTTAACTATATAAGTATTGGGTGCGCACCTAGAACTACCTCAACTTTGCAGAAACTTTAGGGAGTTCTAAATGCGCACATATCTACTAGTGAGCATCCTTTCCCTATGTTGTAATTCACCTTAACTATATAGTATTTGGTGCGCATCTAGAACTACCTCAACATTGCAGGAACTTTATGAAATTTCAAATACGCACATGTTACCAGTGAGCACTATTTCCGCTATACTGTAAATCACTTTACTATATAGTATGTGGGCGCATGTAGAACTACCTGCAACTTACAGGAATCTTTAGTAAAATCTAAATGCACACATATTTCACTAGTGGACATCATTACACTTATGTTGTAAATCATTTTACTATGTAGTATGGGGTGTGCATTTAGAACTGCTTCTTTCCTTCTGTTTTTGCTACTGCTACTGTTTCTTTTTCTCATTTCTCTGTTGGGTTGCAATGACAAGACAACTTTGGAAAAATTTTAAATGCGTACATATTTTACTAGTGAGCACCATTTTCCCTATGTTGTAAATCACTTTATGATACATCATATTGGAAATAAAACCCGAAAAGACACCGAGATCATGAAATTGGTGATAGATCATTAACTATTGCATTGTACATTATTGTTTATTGTTTCTGTTGTAGCTACAGAATATTGAAATTAATGATGATCACCAATCCATTAAATTAAACTGAATGACTTACACTGGAATCGTCATACACTGGGATTTGGGGAAAATTTAGGTTCATATGAATTAGATGGCTGGACGTAACTGTGCCACTCTTTCCCATTTTGGAAGGATCGGGATAGGCTCCGATCACCACTGCGCCACTGTTTCCCATTTTGGGAGGATCGGGATAGGCTCCGATCAAAATTAGTGTTCCGTTTTCCCGGGGGTAGACGGGGATGCATTAAGACCAGCTATATTCATATTTTTCCTGAATTTTCAAATACCATAATTAAAAGACATCAACAAAAAAAATATAATAACAAAAATGACTTCTACCCTTATTTGTATGTCTGTCCATGATATTGAATTATTATTGTTATTTGTTATGTTAGATCGATTTACTGACGATCCTGGTTATGCATGACCAGATGCAGATATTTATCAAGAAGTAGATTCTCCAGAAACAGAACAAGATGTGGCATATTTTAAGGAACAGGCAGATCTACAGGAGTGATGAAATTTTTAGTTAATTGCTTTCATTTTAGAAACTGTAATAAGTGCATATGACACTTCATTTGGTTTTATTTGAAACAGCTCCTTTATTCATGAATAATTTATTTGTAGTGACATTTTGTTGATTTTATTTAGAGAAAGTTTGTTATCACTTTGAAAAAAAAATTATCATTTATTTCTGTATGTTATTCAATTTAAATTGCATTGCAACTGTAATATTTTGTTTTGAGGCTTGTCGAGTTGTCATTCGACGTCGAACGTTTCAGCTTTCCACACTACGGAAAGTGGGGCGTTACATTTACTGCGGCTTTAATTCATAGTGATTACCCATTGCATGTGGAAGTTTGATGCATGATGGTAGTGATGTGCGTAATGGGTAACATCGATCCTGAAGGATTGGGATAAGTTGGTCCATTTTGTCTTTCATGAACAAATCTAATCTCACTAATTAACCAAATTGATCACGAGTACAATGTGACATGAACCAGTGACCGTGATTGGATGCGTGAGTTTTCTATACTAATGCATGAAGTGAGGTGTGGTGAAGATAAAAAGGTGGAAGAGATATGATCAACGAAAAGATTTGATTCCTACTATTCCTACTATTTTTTTTATTTTTTTTTACAAAACCAGAGAACCAAAATATAGAACTGGAGAGAAATTGGGGTTAGGATTTACGTCAACTGCTGCTAGTTGGCAGTTCTTGCGGTAGAACTAGAGAGATTGTCTCTCTAGTTTCTGCTACGCAACTCTGAAGATCCTCTGATCCCTTTTATGTTCTTGTATCTGTACTTTCTAGTCCCTGCATACTCAACACATATTGTTAACCCGTAAAACATTATAAAAAGCAAGAAAACACCATCGATTATCGGTAACAGAGCCATAAACTTGATGTGAAATATCTACTGCAAACGCACAGTATCAATTGTAGCGGTAACAGGTCGTTCCCACAGGGATCTAAAGTGTTTTGCAAAATTGCTAACTATATTATCTTGACAAGCTAACTATTAGTCTAGATTGATGAGATTTACAATTCTAATTAGTCTAAGATATAGAATCCACTAGTTAATAATCAAATATTATCTATTCGTCTTCCTTCTATCATAAACATTGATTTTTTAGTTTTAATCTTTACTTAAAGTATTCTAAATATAGACTATCAAGTGGTGTGCAAGTATAATCCATCAAAGAAATTACTCTTTATAGAGATAAACTAAATTGTTAGATAAATTTAACAAAATGAATAAAAACCAACAACTCCAAACCCTAACTAAGTATAGGCTATCAAAATATTTAAATTACGAATAACCTATCAAAGTTCTAATCTACGAGTTCTTGTGTTTTAATTGTTTCATAGAAAAATCTTATTTTTTTATTTTTATTTTAGAAAGAATACAAATAGAATAATATGAGATTAATCCCTAGTTTCATCTACATTCTAGGACTAATCTAATTAGTCACTCATACTCCTAATTGAAAAGATCCTATTTTTTCTAAAAAGCGACTAAAGTTTTACACTAGAAAGCAAGATAAATCTATCTAGAAAGCAATTAGAAAAAGATTACCTAAAAAATAATGATAAGCAGAAAAAAGGGTACCTCTGGAGTTGGTATGGCAGTCGTTACTCCTTCAGCAAACCCTAATTTTATTCAATAAAATTCAAGTACAAAATTACATCCTAAAAAATCCTAGATTATAAGGATACAGTTAATATATAGATTTCGAAGAATCAAACCCTAATCTGAGTATAAGTGAGAAACTACAAAATTATATCGAAGCTCCCGTAGAAAATTCACCCAGAGTGAGCCCTATGGAGCCGCTAATTGGCAGCAAACGCCACCAAATAGCGGCAAAAATATAAAGAATTGGCCTCAATTTTCTTCCACATGAAGTTGTGGTCCTTTTCATTTGATATGAATGACTGTATTGGACTTAGGTTTTCTATAGCTTCATAATCTTGTAACTCTGCTCACTTGTAGCTCTTTTCTGGACTTGATTTCCTAATCCGGCTCTAAATTTATGCCATCTCCTTGTAGGAATAGATTTACCTAAAAACACACTAAAAATACTTGAGTAGTGTTATTTAAATACAAAAATAGATAATATGAAGCCTATAAATATGCAACATATGGCACTCATCAGGCTTGCACTTGTGTCTCGAGCGATTGACATCATTGCTTCTCCGCTGGTTTTAATGTCGTCTTCTTCAGCGCCACCCTATAGTCCAACTACAAGACTAGTTTTTCTAGGTAATGATATACACTAATTCTTTTGCTTTAATGGTCTTGTTATAACTTGACCTTATTTTCTTCTTTTCTTGGTATTTTAGGGGCTAGCTCTTTTTGGGTGCGTTTGACCTCGGCCTGGTCAGACTCGCTTGACCCTGTATATGATTCGGGATTCAATGGTCCAGATCGTGATGTTGGTGGTAGTTACAGTGACCTCAGTGCGTATGATGCTAGATATTTTGAACCTTCGACTAGCAAGCAAGGCCACCTCTGCTCTGAAGATATGGAATTGACAGGTTAGAAAGGCACCGCCATTCAAGTGCCTCTGCAATAGGTATTTATTTAATTACTATAGCGCATACACATGTTACTCTATTTTATCAAAATATTGGTTTCTTTAAAAGGTATCTATTGTCTATGTAGGTATGGTGGCTGTCAGTTTGGCTTCACCGATGCCAGCTACTTCAGCTAAAGCAGGTGACTCGTCGGCAACTACTCTGGTTCCTCCTCAAACTCCTCCAGCCACTGCAATTATTACTCTATCCAAAGTTGTAAGTGTTGTCATAGAGGGAGGGAACATGGAACATCCCCAGATTATGCCTGCATATTCACATGCATCTCCCGTATTCTCCTTCGAGGCTGCTTTGGCTACGGGAAATATCTTGGAGGAGAGTCCTCCATCTGAGACAGTGCCTGCTAGGACTGGTGCTGCTATTGCTGATGAGGTTGTCGTACCTATCATTGATCACTCTTCTGTTGGGATCCTCCTGTAGACTTTAGCTCCTCATCTAAAAGGGCTTTTGTCTCCGTCTTCTGCTCCTTAGCCGCCTCTAGTCATGCCTCCAACTGTTGTAGCAATAGTGCCTTCTTTGCCTTTAGCACGGGGCTAGACGATCTCATGGAATATGTCTTGTAGGACTTTACAAGTGGATTCCATAGATTATTTGATTGTTACATATTTTTGATTCTGGCCAGGTGGGACTCCTACAATTTGGGTTGTTCGATGCTATTGCGCTATGTTGAGAGCATTGAGAGGATCGGTGGTCCTGATAGGGCTTCCTTTTATCGGACACATCTATAGGCACTGGATCAACATTTTGAGAGTTTGAATAACCTGTGCCGAGCTAATATATCTATTGTTGTTGATATTGAAGTTACCTAAGCTCGTGCTGAACTACACCTTCTCCAAGAGGAGCTAAAGAAGAAGGAAGAAGTATGTGCTCGAGAGCTCCAACACTTGGCAAATGTTCAGAGTGGAATAGGCAATGAGCTTGAGTCGGCCAAACTTGAAATGGAAGCTACGCATAGTAACATCTCTCGCACCCAGGAGGCCATTGCCATTGCTCAGGCTATTCTTCAAGCTGAAGAGTTGAAATTTACTGAGATCATGAAGCACCATAAGGCCCTAACTCACCAACAGGTATAGATATAGTAAGAAGTGGCCATGTGGATCAAGGCTTTGGAAGACGTATGCACTAAAGCAGCACAATGCCTTATTGTTAATGAGGATGTGCTACATCGTCAAACTACTGTTGCTACTGAAGAAGCTCATTCAAAGAACCTGCAGGAAGTAGAAGAGAGGCTAAGAGCTCTGATAAACCATTGATATCTTTCTTTTGTATTTCTCTCTTCTTTTCTTTTCTTTTTTTTTTTTTGTTACTTACTTTGTACTTTTCTTGCATAAAGGAAAACATTATTTTTGCCTTTCAATCTTGTTGGAATATTTTCAATCTTTGTGACTCATAGTATAGAATGATGGAATGGATTGATGTTTGATAACAATACTATTGGGACTGAACTTAGTGAATGGATCATATTTTTAGACTAATGAATAGATTTTCTTTTAGAATTGATGAATGAATTGAACGGAAAATTGTAGTTTACTAAGGATGTGGGAACATCTTAGCGGGCGAAGTGTTTCAGTAGTGACATGAGTATGATGGAAACTAGTTTGCGGAGTGGTTCATCTGGTTGACAAACAGAGCTGAGGTGGTTGGTTTGAGATGAAAGAGTGACTCGTTTGGTTAATAAACAAAACCAAGATGATCGAATTTAGGATTGAAAGGGTGGTTGCCCGAGCAACTCGGGCACGTTCGTGCTGCTTGAACTTGAACCAATAATTGTGTTAGGATCAAGGGGTGACTCATCTGGGCGACTCGGGCATGTCCGTGCAAGGTGGACTTCAGTTAGTGATCATGTTAGAATCAAGGGGTGGTTCGTCCAGGCGGCTCGGGCATGCCTGTGCAGCTCGGACTTGAATTAGTGATCGTGTTAGGATCGAGTGGTGACTCAACCAGGCAACTTGGGCATGTCCGTGTAGCTTGGACTTGAACTAATGATTGTGTTAGGATTGAGGGGTGACTCGCCGTGGCTCAAGCATGACCGTGCAGCTCAGACTTGAGTCAGTGATCGTGTTAGGATCAAAGGGTGTTCCCTCGAGTAGCTCGAGCACATTCATAAAACTCAAACTTAAACCAGAGATCATGATAGGATCGAGGGGTGACTCACCTAGCCAGCTCGGACTTGAGTCAGTGATCGTGTTAGAATTATGGGGTGGTTCACCTAGGCGGCTCGGGCACGTTCGTGCAGTTTGGACTTGAACTAGTGATCATAGTAGGATCGAGGGGTGACTTGCCCAGGTGGCTTGGTCACATCTATGCAGCTCGGACTTGAGTTAGTGATTGTGTTAGGAGTAAGGGGTGGTTCGCCTAGATAGCTCGGGCACGTTCGTGCAGCTCAGACTTGAACTAGTGATTGTGTTGTTATCGAGAGGTGACTCACCGAAGTGGCTCGGGCATGTCCTTGCATCTAAGACTTGAGTCAGTGATTGTGTTAGGACCAAGGGGTGGTTTTCCTGGGTGGCTCGGGCACATCCGTGCAGCTCGGACTTGAACCAGTGATCGTGTTAGGATCACAAGGTTTGACAGAGGTGTACTTTAAACTTGCCAAGATGACTGGATTAGGGCCGAAGGAGGGTATCGTTTGTTATAGTGTGTGTAATGGTTCAAATTTTGCTATCAGAGATAAGAGCTTAATGTGACAGATTTGATTGTATTGAGGTGATATGGGTAAGATGGTTCAAATCTTGTTGTCAAAGGTAAGAACTTGATGTGACAGGTCTACGGAATATTTAACAAAACCCTAGCTATCAAAAGATACTTCGGTGTCTTCCTCGAAGAAGAGGGCTAGGAACTCCCTCTCCATGTCAGACCAGGCATTGATAGTTCCCAAGGGTAGTTGCATAAACCAAGTGAATGAAGCCCTCACAGGTTACTTGTGAAAATCTTCGTCATCACTAGGTCATAGCCCATAATATGGCCAGTCTGCGAAAGGAAATAGTAGATATGTTGATTTAGAGATCTATTCCCATCATATGACTCTAGCTAGAGAGGCTTGTATTTTGCTGGAAATAGTGCAGAGTCCCACTCTATCGGGTAGGGCCTCATAATTCTCGTCTCCTACAATCTTTTCTGGTACATTAACGCTTCTATTTGACTTTGAAGCTTCTACAGTTTTTTGGCATAAGGATCAACGAAATATTCCTCTTCACTACCTTTTCCCTCAGCATTTGGGTTGGATTTGGTCTCATCCTTCTTAGTCTTATCAAAAGAGAAAGAACCCCCTGCTCCATCTTCTGTGTTTTTTTGAGTGTTCTCCAAGACCATTGTTGTCATTCCTTTGAGGTCTTTGATGCTCCTTTGTTGCTTTTGGAAGAGGCGTTCTTGTGCCTCAATCATTTGACTCATCTCGGTTGACCATTCGACCATATGAACTATCTTTCTTCCGGACTGAGAGGAAGCATGTGATCGCGATATTGTTATGGCCGAATGCTCGCTAAACACTTCATCTTCCTCATCCTAAACCCCTGCCAATCTTTTGTAATTGCAGGCAGCCGTCACACCTGACCTGAGGCATGTGTGATGATAGATTTCCTCTGCTTCTGTATCAGAGGTATACTCTTCGACGACTAGTTTCCTGCCCTTGTTCACCATGTTAGATGTGAAAGTAGGTAGATGTTGATCTGAGTTAGAGTCTTGTCTTTGCAGCCATCTTCTCCTTGGAATGCAAGATTCTGATGCTGATAGTCGGCTGAACACCGACGTTCTCGGGGCTTCGCAACGAAACTGCACCGATTAATTTTTTGCAGTACCATGACTAATGGGGCTGTGTGGCTTCCTTTTTGTTCGTGAGATACCTCCGTAGATCTGGAGTTTCTTCACGTGGTACTGATATAACTATCTTTTGGGGATGGGGCCTGCTTCTTGAGTGATGTCTATTTGTCCAGACAGATGGCTCCGAGAAATCATGAAGGTTATTTTTGTCAACCCCCAGATTAGTTTGCTGTCCTGCATTAGTTTCAATAAGTCTTGCATGAGTCTGCTGAGTAGCACTGGACGATTCTCGCGTGTTACATGAGCCTGGCGTATTGATCTAGCCTTACATGCTGGCTTAGTTAAACTAGCCTTGTGTGCTGGCTTAGACTTAGTTCGGTTTTTCAAGTTTGCTTGTGCCAGGCTGATGTCTGGTCCGATTCATACCAGACTGATATGTGCTAGGATGGCAAGGCTGAGATTTGCTAAGATGACTTTTGCCAAGCTGCGGACCTCTAGACTGAGGCCCACTAGGCTAAAGACTGCTAGGCTGTGAACCGCTAGGCTTAGGTCTGCTAAGCTGAGAACCGCTAGGCTGCAGACCACTAGGCTGAGGTCAGCTAGGCTGAGAATCGCTAGGCTGCGTACCGCTATGCTGAGAACCACTAGACTGAGGCCCGCTAGGTTGGGGACCGCTAGCTTGGGGACCGCTAGGCTGAGGTTCGCTAGACTGAGATTCGTTAGGCTGATGACCACTAGGCTAAGGGCCGCAAGGCTGAGACCCGCTAGGCTGAGGTTTACTGGGCTGATTTTAAGCCTAGCATCCTTCTTGCTTCAGGCTAGGCTGATTTTGAGCCTGGCATTCTTCTTACTTCATGCTACGCTAATTTTGAGTCTGGCATACAAAATGGGCTTCGAGTGCCTTAATGCGTGTCCGATTTTGTTTGGACCACCTTTGGCATCATACGTAGTGAACTCCTTGAATATTGAAAGGAAAACAGTTTGTTCTGATGAACTAGAGTTTAAAAATCCAAGTGGTTGTTGATGAATCAATGCCTCCTTATCATCTAGAACTATCAACTCATCTTTTTGTGATTTTGAATATCTTGAGCCGACCTCGACCTCGATCACTCTCTCCAATTCTGTTGATATCAGATTGGACCACCATCTCTTTTTCAATATAAGAGATTTTTCTCAGTGTAATCGCTAGTCTATTTTCAGAGAAATTTTGGGATCTTTCCATTGCCATTGAATCGAGAAAAATTAAAGATTATAAAAATTTCTCTTTTTTTGAGTACAATGAAAAGAAATTAAAAAGAAAAAACAGACGAGAGAACTTATAGAACACGTCACTCTCTTTTTTTATTAGAAGATCATGGGATCGAGATATCTATGAGAATTGGTCTTTTTCTCGTTGACGGTCCGACGTTGATGATTTGGAGGTGATTTGGAGGCGGTGGAGATTCTTCTTCTCTTCTGTTCTTCAAGAAAGCTCGAACTCTTGCACAAGAGAGGGATCTAGCCAAAGGTCTCTGCTCTCTGTTGGTCCCAAAACTTCAAAGCTCTCGCACGTAACTTGAATTGCTGTCATTTTCTTTAATCCCTCTTAAGGGTATTTATAGGCCCTAAGTTGTTGAGTGAGTTTCTTTGTAGGTAAAAACATAATATTGTTGTAATCATGATAAGATATTTAAATCTTCTTTTAATTAGATTTGCTCCAAAATTCATTGTATTGGGTCATAATCCTACACCCAAAAATTAATTAGACTCTGAGTAGAATTTATAGAATTATAAATTCAAATAAAATTAATTAAAATCCTGCACCTAAAAATTAATTAGAGTTTAACTAGAATTTGGGTCTTATTGAATTTGTAGAAATTGCAAAATAGTCTGGGACAGGACCTAATTTATTGTGCAGAAGAAAAAGAGAGAGAAATAATAATTTTTTTAATTTTTAAATAATTTTTTTCTTTGATTTTGGCCTTTCTCCACCTAATACTCGCGGACGGCAAGGCTGGGAGCCTTGTGGGACCGCGAGGCTCACCAATTTTTTTTTTTCTTTCTCTTGCTTCTGCCTTGCACTTCTCTTCTGAGCCTCACAAGACCATGAGGCTGGGAAGCCTAGTGGGACCGCGAGGCTCCTGAATATTTTTTTTTCTTTGTTGATGAGCCTCGCGGCTCTCTCCTTTCCTTTTGGCCTCGCGCTCATGAGGCTGGATTCCCAGCCTCATGCGAGTGCTCGGCTAACTCCCCTTTTTTTTTTTGTTATGAGCCTTGTGTCTCTATCTGGTTTTGCCTTTGGCCCCCACGAGGCTTCCGAACCTTGTGAGACTGCGAGGCTCATTATTATTTAATTTTTTTATTTATTATTTATTATTATTATTTTATTTGGATTCGGATTCGAATTTTGGATTTGGATTATTGCGGGGATAATTTTTCTCATTCTACATTGTCAACATCGGATTGGGCCACAATGTCTTCTTCAATATAGGAGATTTCTCCTATTATGATCGCCAGTCCGTTTTCAGTAAAGTTCGATTATCTTTCTATTGCTATCAAAAATATTACAAGAGAATTTATAAATCGTCACTCTCTTTTACAGAAGTGGTGGGATATAGATAGTTATGAGGTTTGCTTCAACCCTCGTTAACGATCTGATGCTGAAAATTGATGACGGTGGAGATTTCTAGGGACAGTTCTTCCTTTTAGCTATTGGCTAAAGGAGTGTCGTAAGCTCTTACGTGAGAGTGATCTTATCAAAAATCCTTTTTGTGTTTCTTGCATAAGTATTTATAGACATACAGTTGTTATGGATGTTTTTATATAGATAAAAGTGGAATCTCATTATAATTTTTATCAAATATATGACTTTCCTTTTGGGTAGATTCCATCTAGAGATTCGTTGTATTCGGTCTTGATTCTGTAACCAAATCAATTATAGATCTAATTGAAATCTTGTTATAAATGTTGCATAGCTTTGCTGGCTGTCAAGCTAGTGTAGCCTCGCTAGCCATGCAAGGCTAATCAGCCTCACAAGTCGTAGCCGCGAGGTTAAATAGCCTCGCATGCCACGAGGTTAAATAGCCTCGCATGCCATGAGGCTATTCTAGCCTCGTATACTGTGAGGCTATTGTAGCCTCGTATACTGTGAGGCTATAGTAGCCTCGCAGGGCTGGCCTCTTGTGGGTTCCTTCAATTTTTCTCGTTCCACAGATAGTTGCATATATAGAATTATTCTAACTTGTCATTCTAGACCGGCTAATTGTTAAATAGGGAGAGGATCTGATAACGAGGAGAATTACCTCGTGTAGCTTAGCCCAAGACTAGAGGATGGGAGGATTGGTGTTTGATGAGTTAGAACTGAAATATCACTTCCGTTTTCTATGTAGTAGCATATTTGTTTTACTTATTACATCAGCATCTAAGAAGGTAAATTTGACGTGTTTGGGATTTAAATTCCGCCAAGTGTGAACTAATGTGATATCATAGTTGCATGTTGTACGCCCGAAAATTGCATCTTTGATTCCATTGCAAAATTGATGAGTTACAATGAAAATTCAGATTACAAAAAGAAAATAGGATCGTTACAAGAACGGGAATATTAATGGATTCCCTTTTTAAGTTTGGGTTCGGGTGACGGTGGAGTCTCGTTGATGCCTCCGTTGACCGTCCGACCAGGAGAAGATGGCTCTGCTCTTTTCTTTGATCTCACGAGCTCGCCTGAAATCTTCCCAAAGTCCAAGAATCCAAAAGTCCCTTCTCCAGTTAAATTCTTGTGTTTTATAAACCGAAGAAGCTCCAAATCCGGCTCAATTCTCTCCTGAAAAATCGGATCACGGATTATCAGTCCAAAAATAGGAAATAAATAATCGGAAAAGAATGGAAAACAACCCGCGGGTTGGCACCTGCGGGATCGCTCCCGCGGGTGGCAACCCGCGGGTTATTTTTCGTTCTTTTCTGATTATTTATTTCCTATTTTTGGACTGATAATCCGTGATCCGATTTTTCAGGAGAGAATTGAGCCGGATTTGGAGCTTCTTCGGTTTATAAAACACAGGAATTTAACTGGAGAAGGGACTTTTGGATTCTTGGACTTTGGAAAGATTTCGGGCGAGCACGTGAGATCAAAGAAAAGAGCAGAGCCATCTTCTCCTGGTCGGACGGTCAACGGAGGCATCAACGAGACTCCACCGTCACCCGAACCCACACTTAAAAAGAGAATCCATTAATATTCCCGTTCTTGTAACGATCCTATTTTCTTTTTGTAATCTGAATTTTCATTGTAACTCATCAATTTTACAATGGAATCAAAGATGTAATTTTCGGGCGTACAAGAACTGGCAACCACAGTGGGAGCCCCTCTGTTTACCACAGAGAATCTGGTGGTGCAGTCCGACCGGGTGCCGATTGGCTCAATGGTTGAGACGCTGGTCATAAAAGTTGACCAGCAAAAATATGAGAAATTTCTTTCTTCCTCTGATTCGGAGCCTAGGCGTCATCGCCGGGTGACGATGAAAAAAAGTGAGGCATCATCGCCCACCGGAAAGGCGTCATCGCCTATGAGAATTTATGAGGCGTCATCGCCCGTTCGAACTGACAGGACGTCATCGTCTGTCAAGAACACGGCGTTATCGCCCATTCCAAAGTCAAGCCAAAAGTCAAACCAGTCCCTGACCCTCTCTCAGAAGAGAAACCTGAGGCGTAAGGCCCAGCGGGCCCACCACAACAGTGCCTCTGAAAAATTGCGGTCAGAAAATCCAGATCAGGAAATATCAGAGAAGAAAAATTCCAAAAATGAAAATCCGCAGGCAGAAGTGCAGGTTGCACTGCACGGGGGCAACCCCGCGGTTCCACCCGCGGTTCCAACCGCGGGTCGCGCCCCGCGAGGGCAACCCCGCGGGGGCAACCCCGCGGTTGCAACCGCGGGTGGAAACCTGCGGTTCCAACCGCGGGTTGCGCCCCACGGGTGCAACCCCGAGGTTGCAACCGCGGGTGCAAACCCGCGGTCACCCGCGGTTCCAACCGCGGGTTGCACACTGCGGGTTTCCCTCGGGTTGCACTCGGCAGGAAAAATCAGGGGTTGGTTCTGATGTCTATTCGCGCACATGCACAGTGAGCACACAGCGCACATCTAACTTTTTGGTTACCCTCTCAGGTGTACCATCCCGTTCCTCTACAAACAAATATAAGGATGTGCTCATAAACTCACCTGAGGATAGGTCTTCAAATTTCTCTTCGGATGAACATATTCATGATAGAATCCTCCAAATCCCGAAGAACAAGTCAGATGCGTGCGAGGCCCGTACAACTGCACAGGCCAGCACACACTCCAGAAGAATCCGCAGAAGGGTTGGAGAACAATCTAATGCTGGAAAGGAGCTCAGCCCTGAAGTATTACAAACTCTCCAGTATTATGAACCAAGTTTGCGACGCAAGCGGCGTCAAGTTGCAAATAGAGATAAAGAAGTATCTCAAGACTTGAGAGAATACCTCAATTGGAAGAAGAACTCTGCACAGAATACTCCTCAATGCCAATGCGAACAGTTAATCTCAACTGTTCTATCAAACTGCGAGTGCCATCCGAGACGGTCCGTTTTTGAGCGGATCACCGAATCTAAAAGAATACGGACGGTAAAGAGGGTGTGCTCTGAAACCGATTTACCTGCCGCCTCATAACATATGGTTAATAAAGGCAAAAAGGTGGTCGGAAACAACCCTTCGGATAAGGAAATCACTCCAGGATCAAAAGGAGTTTCTATCGAACCAGAGGGCGCGCTTCTAGAAGAAGTCTCTGAAAGGTTTGAGAGACAAGAAAAACATCTCGAACAGTAAGAGGAGACCATAGAAGAAATGAAACAACTTTTAATTCAGTTGCTGGCTCAAACTAGGAGAAACCAATCCTTGTCGTCCATTTCTGGTCGGCATACAGGAAAACGACCCTTCCAAATAAATGAAGACAGCAAGGACGAGGATGAAGAAGTGCCTCCTCATTTAAGAGAAGAAGAGGAAGTGAAGGTTATCATTAACCCTCACGTGGAAAAAATAGAGAAGATGGAGAATCAACTACAAGCTCTTCTTCATCGAAAGAAACTGCAAGAGGTGGGGATAGTCCATCCTTATCCCATAGAATGGGAGACCGTGCCTTACCCTACAAAATACAAACCGTTGAACCTTTAGTCATTCGACGGTAAAGGTTCGCCACAACAGCACATCTTCTACTTCCTCTCGCAGACAGGACATCTCATGGGGAATGATCCGACTATGACTAAGATATTTGCGAGCACTTTACGGGGGCCCGCATTTACTTGGTTCATGCAGCTACCCCAGGGAACGATTAAATCTTGGGCTGATGTAGAACGAGAGTTCCTAGCCCGATTCTTTGAAGATGATACGGAAGTCTCCATATTATCCTTGCTAGCGGCGAAGCAAGAAGAAGGCGAAACGGTCAAAACTTATGTCGACCGGTTCCGAGAACTTTCTGTTCGATGCCCACATGGCATGACGCAGGATACGCTTGTGGAAACCTGCAGACATAACTTGTTGACCGATATCCTAGACAAGATGGGCTCGGTCGAATCCAAATCATGGAAGGATCTGCTTAAGCAGGGTGAACAGGCCGAAGAAATACTTCGACGTCTCGAAAAGCAACAGTCTGCAATCGGAGACGGTACAAATGAATCTCCATTCCATTTTTCCCGTTCAAAAGGGAAAGACATAACGGCAATGGCGGTAGAAAGTACACCGAAGCAGAAAAGATGGCCAACTACAAGCAACACAGCAAAGTCACCCAGACTTCAAAAGCAGTATTCGTTCAAGGATGAACATACTGCTACTATGTTCAACCTGCTCAGCAAACGCAAGATGCTCAACTTGCCGGAAAGCAAGAGGCCTGAAGAAATTGGGAAGACTAACGATCCGAATTACTGCTTATACCATCGGATTGTAAGTCACCCCACAAAAAATTATTTTATCTTAAAAGATAAAATTCAAGCGTTGATTGACGCTGGAGCCGTGCAGCTTAAAGCTGAACAAAAAAGGAGTTAGAGCTAACTCCGACACATCTAATGTGTGTGGTCTAAAGGTACCACTTGGGCTCACAACAATTCCAAAAAAAAATGGGCTCAGAGCGGTTAATTTAAACCCCCATATATATATAAAAATTAAAAAAAAGGAATCACCCAACGCCGACAAGGCTAGGGGAGAGAATAAATTTCTCGCCAACCCCACCATACTGGGGGTAAAAAGTATGAATTACCCAACGCCGACAAGGCTACGGGGAGAGAATAAATTTCTCGTCAACCCCATCATAAGGGGGTAAAAAGTATGAATTACCCAACGCCGACAAGGCTACGGGGAGAGAATAAATTTCTCGCCAACCCCACCATACTGGGGGTAAAAAGTATGAATTACCCAATGCCGACAAGGCTACGGGGAGAGAATAAATTTCTCGCCAACCCCACCATACTAGGGGTAAAAGGTATGAATTGCCCAACGCCGACAAGGTTACGGAAAGAGAATAAATTTCTCGCCAACCCCACCATACTGGGGGTAAAAGTATGAATTGTCCAACGCCGCTAAGGCAAAAGTAAGAGGAAAAGTTTGGTATTTAAACCCAAACGAAACCCTCGACAACTCACTATGCTGAGGATAATAGCATGGCTAGCCCAACGCAAACGGTAGTTGGTAAAGGAAAATCAAACCCGTTGATAACTGGAGGTTTGCTAAAAATCCCACGATAAATCTGTCACAACAGTATTCTTATCCGAATATAAGAATACATCACTGTCCTAAGCTGCTAAGGCAAAGGGAAGAGGAAAAGTTTGGCATTTAAACCCAAACGAAATCCTTGACAACTCACCATGCTGAGGGGAATAGCATGGCTAGCCCAACTCAAACGGTAGTTGGTAAATACTAATCAAATCCGTTGATAGCTGGGGGTTTGCTAAAAATCCTAATCAGATAAATCTCCTGTCACGTTAAGATTTCACCTCTGACAGCAAAACTTTTCTTGTCATTTTGCTCTAACAGAGCAAGCGACACTCCAAAATATTTGTCAAGTTAAAATCATACCTCTGACATCATAATTCAAAATCAAAAGAGATAAACTCCTAATTAAATCGATCCCCTGTCACGTTAAGATTTCACCTCTGACAGAAAGAAAATTCACACTTCATCAAGTCCAACATTACAACCTCTGATGAACGTGCTTTTGATATCGTTGAGTTGAAAATCACCTCTGACGAAAATCATCTCTCTATCAAATTAACAGTTACCTCTGATAGTCCGATTCCAAAACTAAATACGTTAACCGTCACCTCTGTTTAGTCAGCTTGTCCCTATCACGACCAGATCCTCTGAATAGGTTAAGCTCCAAGACACGTTTAATGTCAGCTCTGTCTTTTCCTGATTCGTCATACTAGATGTCACTGAACGGTTAGGATTAAAATAAGCACGTTAATATTATACCTCTGCTTGACCTAAAATAAGCATGTTAACATCATGCCTCTGCTTGTCCTCTAATGAGTACGTTAAAATCATACCTCTGCTTGTCATTGAATAAATGAATATGTTAACAGTTATCTCTATCGACCAAATCTTTTAAAAGGTCTATAACCAAAATTAAAGAATCCAAAGTATTTCGAAATTCAGTACGGTTAAATACAGAACTTCGAAAACTGTGGTCGCCAGTTCTTGTACGCCCGAAAATTGCATTTTTGATTCCATTGCAAAATTGATAGTTACAATGAAAATTCAGATTACAAAAAGAAAATAAGATCGTTACAAGAACGGGAATATTAATGGATTCCCTTTTTAAGTGTGGGTTCGGGTGATGGTGGAGTCTCTTTGATGCCTCCGTTGACCGTCCAAAGGAGAAGATGGCTCTGCTCTTTTCTTTGATCTCACGAGCTCGCCCGAAATCTTTCCAAAGTCCAAGAATCCAAAAGTCCCTTCTCCAGTTAAATTACTGTGTTTTATAAACCGAAGAAGCTCCAAATCCGGCTCAATTCTCTCCTGAAAAATCGGATCACGGATTATCAGTCCAAAAATAGGAAATAAATAATCGAAAAAAAACGGAAAACAACCCGCGGGTGGCAACCCGCGGGATCCTCCCGCGGGAGCCCCGGGATGCAAACCGCGGGTGTGCCCACTTAGCAAAATTTTTTTTTTTTTTTTGGTATCTACGCATGTGATTTAATCTCGTACAGAATATGTGTGAAGAAATTATGCTGGTCATATTTGGGTCTAAATGGGTCAATGGTTATGTATGCATTACTCAACCCATTTAGTAAACAGGTTAAGCAGGTTGAGTTTATGACCCATACCCCTTGAGATTGACCTATATGTGGGCTCTGGGTTGGTTTCGGGTTTGGTTCATGGACTGGGTCAACATTGCACTGCTACTAAATAGTCAAATAACCACGCTTCAAATAACTCATCTGCAACGTTCACGGCCTGAAACATAAGTTGGTGAACAGTCATGTTAACTTGGGTCTTTCGCCCAAAGGAAAAGAAAATGTGACCTCCGTATGTTTATTTTACAGGGCATCAAACGGTTGAAGAACAATTAGTTTTCAAGAATATAGCTAAAAATGAGGCTGCTAGACTATAGACAAAAGCGAGTGTAGATTACATGATTATTCGTCCAGTGATAGTTTAAGCTGTGGTGATCAATACTTTAAGTTATGGTAACCAATATGAAGGTTCTGCATCTGATGCGTGTTGTGAGTACACGCGTGTTAATTTGGGATACCCATTTGGTAACTATTCATGGTGTTATCGTCATCATTATTGTTCATTGATATTAATTTATAATCTGGATGTATGCATTTGTTTATCTCTGGATGTCCATTTGTCAAGCCAATTTTATAGCTGTCTATGGTGGATTGCAAATTTTCTATTTAGCATTGTTGTTTAATGATTATATCTGGAGCATCCTGGGGTGCGCTTCAATGTTGTTACTCTTTTGCCGACGAGTTTTGTTTTGTCTTGTGTGCTAAATGAGTTGTGCTATTATTTCTGCAGTCGTTCATCATCTTGTCATGCACCATTGCTGTGGGAACCAACCCCAGCAAATTCATCTGCATTGGCAGATTCACAGCAGTGTCTTTTCAAGTTATTTTGTCACATGAAGACCATTCTTGCGCTGGTTTTAGGGTTCTTCTTGTTTGGAAATGAGGGTCTCAATCTTCATGTTGTCCTTGGGATGATCTGCAGTGATAGGAATGATCCGGTATGGAAATGCATCATCGAAGCCTGGAGGAAAAGAGCGCCGGAGTTATTCCATAATGATAAATCTACAAGCATGTATTGTCAGGCTCCGGCAAGGATGGTGACAAGGTCAAAGTTGGATATCCGTTTTCTACTATTATTCTTCTTTCTATCCCTCTCAGAATTCAGACGAAAGGATCTGTTTTCGGCGAGGCTAGGACTCACCTTATAATTTTATTTATGATTTTATTATTTTTATAACTTTTATTTTTGGGAACTGTTGCATTTGAAAGCAAGAAATTCCCTAATAGCTAGAAGTACTCTTGAATTTCAACATCCATAGTAAATTATTATCCTCCATATAAAACAATTTTACAGATATTACAGGCGAATTTACTTGAGTGTTTTTTTGTTTGAATTGATTACATCAAGTGAGATGTTGCTGACTAGCTCTACGCTTGTTTGAGTTAATTGTAATGTGACTAGTTAAGTGCAAATAAATTTGTAATGATGAGGAGATTTACTTTCAAGTGCCTCTGGAACAGAACTGAAAAAGTTAGCTTTCATGAACAAGAGATGAAAATGATGCTATTGAAAACTCCTGTATATTAAAAGCTGCAGTGGATGTCAAAGAGCTAGCTTCTGAATGCTACAAGTATTATCTATTTGTTCTTGCCTATGAAATAATGTGAAATGCTTTACAAGTGGGCAGTCTATGTTTCGCCCAGTTTCAGTTATCTAAAAACTCTATCCTTCCCTTGAAAGATTAATTACTTGAGTTCTATGGGAAAACATATATACTCTGTATATGTTCGGAACGCTGTTTCACAATTAGGGGTGTCCCCAGAGTGGATTTATATTATTTAATTTACTAATTTTCTATCTCAATTTCAAATTTTATTGGTTTTGTCATTTTCTCACATAAAATAAAATCGTTTCAAAATTACATGGTATAACAAACAAACACACAACTTTTTAAACCCAAGTCTCGATTAGGGTTTTGGCCCCAAGAAAATCTTCCTTACTGGTGTGTTCTCTATGTCTTGATCTTCATTTTTATGAAATTTTATATATTTAAGTATATCACAATCCCGATCTAATCCCTCCTCTTCTTTTTCTCTTACTTGCGAGATTTGCCAGAGGTTTGCAAGAAGAAATAAGAAGAGAGAAGATGTTGTAGTTCTAACATCAGACAACTCACATTTTCCCAAATTCTGGTTCAAGACTGTCCGATGTTGCAATCTGTGCTTAGACCAAGGACTCTAAAGCAGTTTGGAAGAGAAGGGATTGGTGATTCTAGTGGAGATGTTTGTCAACTAAGCCAGGATGATGAACTGGAGCAGAGCTGATAAGACTCCAGAGAACTTTTTTGCAATACTTTATCGGACCTTAGTTTCATTTGTTTATTTTTATCCAAGGAGGAGTAGGTATTGATGGTTGAGACAGGACAATCAGTTAACGGTATGACATATGCATTATATTGTTTGATATTGGTCTACTTGATCAAGTGCCTTTAAGTAAGGAAGAGTTTGTCATTATCATGATTTGCTCTTCTTCTGAATTAGTGTGGAAGTTGAGGATTCTTCTTCTGAGTAGAAGAAATTGTAGGCAAGAAAAATCGCAAAGTAAGAAAATAAGCCACATGGGACAGAATAGCCTCATGCGCGCAAGGCTACACTGCCCGTGCAGGCTAATAGCCCCGCGTGAGGCAAGAGTGCCCCGCGCGAGGCTATAGCCTCACGTGAGGCTAATAGCCTTGCACGAGGTTATCAACCCCGCACAGGGAAAAAGCCTCGCTCACGTGGGGCTATTTTAGTTTGAAATTGAGTTTCCTTCTAGATTTTAATCTGAATTTCGATTCTTATCATATCCAATCACTTAGAATTAAATATTTCATATATAAATATGAATTCAGAGACGTATTTGATTGGGATTCCATCTTATTTCGAAGAAAACTCCGAAATCTATAAATATGACCCAAGAGGAAATTTTTGGGGAACTTTTTGGGGGGAGAGAGAGATTGAAGATCAGATTTATTCTATAAAGAGCCGTCGTCCAGCAGTAGAAGGCCACCATGTAAAAGCTATTTTCCACATTTAAGATTGATTTTGGGTGTTAGATCATCAACAGAGTACAAGGGTAGATCATCAACAGAGTACAAGGGCGACACTCCATAAACACACTAGAACCCATACCTTCTGTAAAAGAGAGAGACGTGATTTATAAGTCTCTCTCATTTGTTTTTTTTCATTTCTGATCATTATAATTTGGATTATTTTTATTGTAATCTTTATTGATCCATGGCAATAAAAGGAAGAGCGTCTTTTGATGGAAACAAGCGACGACCACAATAGGAGAAATCTTTTACATGATGAGGAGATTGTGGCTCAGTCGGACACCTATAAAATTGGTAAGTCCATCGTAGAAATTGATCAGAGTAAATATGAGGAATATTTATCCTCTAGATCGACTAGCCCGATAAAAAGACAGCCTAATCGTTGCATGGAAAACCTCGGTACATGTCTGAATAACAAGGGGACTTCCATTGAACAGGAGTCCCTTGGATCTTCAATCTTAGAAAAGAAAGTAGTCCAAGAGTTAGACTCAAATGACGAGATGATTCCCATTGAATAGGAACTTCTCGGATCTTTTGATTTCTAATCAGTGAAAAATCAAAATTGTGAATTCGAATGAGAAAGGAAATACCGTTGAGTAGGACCACCTTGGATCATCATGTTCCAATATTGTGAAAAAGAAAAAAAATCTTCTCCTATCATGGCTGAACAAAATTCCGAAAAAAAGCCAAAGTCGGGATTGAGCCGAACCCAAATCAGCAATGGAAATCACTGAATGCGGCGACGAATTCTCAAAAGACAAGTTCAAGACAAATTTGGTCTCAATTTCTTGTGCAAAGCTAATTCCTTGAGCAAAGCTAATTCCTTGCGCGAAACAATTTCTTTGTGCAAAGCTAGTTCCTTGCGCAAAGCTAATTTCTTACACGAAGCTATTTCCTTGCGCGAAGCTATTTCCTTGTGCGAAACTAATTCTCTACACGAAGCTAATTTTCTGCGTGAAGTTATTTCCTTACTCGAAGCTAAATCTCTATGCAAAGCTAATTCCATGCGTGAGACTAATCAGCCCGGCATACAAAAGATGAAACGCCAGGCTATTTAGCCTTACATAAATAGTTCAAAACTGAAGATTAAGTCCCAGATCTATGAAACATCTGCAAAGATCATAATTGGGCCTTGTTCAGAACAGAAACTTCAGTCCAACAGGGACTCTTTCAGAGCCAGTATCAAAGAGGAAACTCATCAAAAGTATGATTTACGAGAAGTCCTCAGTAACAAGAGAAAGATGGTCCAACCTCGTTCGTTGTGCTATTGTGAGCAAATGATCTCTGTGATTCTTACCGACTGCAACTGTGTTCTACACCCAATCTTCGTTTTTTAGCAAAATAACCGAGTTAAGGGATAAAGCAACCAAAAAGAGGCGCGTTTACAAAATAAAAGTGATTAAAGATGAGGAACCCATGTTCGTAACCTCGAATATGGTAAACAAAGGAAAGAAGCCACGAGAAGATGGAAACTCTACAGATGCAGAAGCTCGGCATTACACCAGACTTCGTTCAGGAATATTAGCCCGACAAAACAACAAAAATTTGGATGAGAGTCCATACGAAGAAGACGAAAATGACAGTGACCATTCGACTATTGCAACACCACGATAATACGAGTCTTCTCGATTCGAGGATTCAACTGCCCACATGACAGGAACCTCTAATGAGATGAGTCAAAGACTCGATGTGCAAGAGCACTTGATTCTAGAGCAACAAAAAACTCTTGATGAGCTTTGCATGATGCTCCTCATGTTGATGGAGAAGGAAAATGAAGACAAGTCGGAAAAACCGTCCGACGAAACAACAAAATACAACGGAGAAAAAGAAGAGGAAAAAGAGGAGGGATTCCACTACAAGGTGGACCCGTATGCGGAGAAAATGCAGAAAATGTGGGACCAACTAGAAGCATTGATGCATAAGGACCAGCAAGAGGTTGGCATTTCCAGGCCATACCCAATTGAATGGGAATCAGCTCCTTTCTCTGAAAGATATAAACATTTAAAATTAGAACTTTTTAATGGAAAAGGCTTGCCCAATCAACATCTTTATTATTTCTTGTCACAAAGGGGTCATATTGTGGGGAATGACCCTATAATAACTAATGTCTTTGCTACTACCTTGAGAAGGCCTGCATTTACATGGTTCACGCAGTTAACCCCATGAACTATTAAGACATGGGCCGATGTAGAAAATGAGTTCCTCCGACGTTTTTTTAGAGACAATATGGAGATCTCAGTTCATACTCTCCTCGCAAACAAACAAAATGAGGAAAAACTGTGAAAAGTTTTGTAGAACATTTTCGAGAAATGTCATTGTGGCCCGCATGGCATGTCACAAGAAACACTAGTCAAAACATGCAAGCATAACCTTCAAACTGGTATTCTTATAAAGATGGGTATGGTGGAGTCCAAGATATGGAAAGATCTTGTTAAACGGGATAACAAGCAGAGGATATAATCCGTCGTGTTGATGAAAGCCGCTCCCAGAGGAGGGCACCCACCAACAAGCAACAACCATCGCCCAACCACTCTATGGGTAAGGAGGTGATGACTAGTAAGCCTGAGGTCAATCAAAAACCCCTAAATAACCAGGACTTCACTAGACCTCAGCGAACATATGAATTCAAGGATGAACAAACAGTCACCTTCTTCTATTTATTGATGAAGAAAGGGATGCTCAAGTTGCTCGAGAATTAGAAGCCAGAGGATGAGGGAAAGAAGGATGACCCCAAGTATTGTCTCTACAACCAGAATGTCAGACATCCAACGAGGGACTATTACGTGCTCAAGGATAAGATCCATGTGCTCATTGATGCGAAGGTACTCCAATTGAGACCGAAGTAGAAAAAGGTGTTTGCAAATACGGCAACAATTACTATAGGGTCATTACACATTCTCGCTGGTCTGACCCATATCCCTGAAGGAAAGCTGATAGTAAAGAACTTTGACCCCATGGATTGAAGGAAAAAGGTCTTACCCCAATCTCAATCGACAGATGGGAGATCATGTGGGTCCACCCAGACTTGTTGGAAGATAAACAATGGATCACTCCAGCTCGCTCAATGAAAGACAAGGGGAAAACTCAGACATCTAATGTAGTGTCCATCCTTAAAGAAAAGGGATTAATCCAGTACTACTTTACTCATCGATTCTGAAGAAGAAGCAACAGTGATGGCCACTCATCCAAATGAGGCAAGGCCATCAAGAACTTAGTCTCGAACGAAATACCTAAGAGATTACTCAAGGGTTGGACCACTTAAGCCAGTGGACGTGTCTGAAGCGCCACCCATCAAGCAAAAAGAGCTTCGATATCAGAAGGATTAGAAGAAGGATAATGATGCAATTGGGAAACCATTTCAATTTGATGTGTTAGCCCAATTAGCCAATAACCCAGCACGAATCACCCTATACGAGCTTCTACAGCTCTCTAAAGTAACAAAAAATGCTCTAAGGGAAGCGTCGGCCGACCCAGAAACCTTCCTCACTCAGATCGTAGAACCATCAGCCGAAAATGAAGAACCTTGCTCATTTGCTATCAAACAATAAGGAAGATCCCACATATAATATTCTCGCCTGAAGATATCCAGGTGAAGAATCTAAAACATAACAGACCTTTATATTACTCAGGATATATTGGTTCGACTAATATGAACCAAATCCTAATTGATCCTGGTGCTACGCTTAGCATCATCCCTCAGAGGTTGATGCAATTTCTAGGCATCTCTCCTAGTCACTTGAATCCTACTAATACTACCATCCAAGGATTTAACACTCATGATAGCTACCCATTGGAAGAGATACGACTCCGATGTTAGATTGGAGATTTGAGATCTGAAGTCACTTGCTACGTCATCGACACAGACATATCATATAACATTCTGCTCGGAGTCCTTGGATCCATGCCTATACAGTGGTCCCATCTACACTCCATCAATGCATAAACTATATCGATGGAGATGGCGAAGTGCATACGCTGATAGCTGACAAGTAACCATTCAAGGGGTTGGAAAACTACTTTGTGGATGCTATGCTATATCAGGAAGCCCATGGAACTTCTGATGACCCACCGAAGGAAAGCCATGACAGCGGCTATGAGGCAGACACAGAGCCCGAGCTCGACGAAGATGGTGATTTTCAGTATGAGATAAATCCGGTTGTAATTAGTTTAAACGATATGGATGTACTTAGTGCCACCGATGAGATTGCGAATGGGTCATTAATGACAACTTAGGATTTACTTACTCACCTGCTATTGCCTCAGATTCTGAGGTCTCCTGCACAAGCACAGAATTAGATCGCTTCTCCAAACTAGAGATATTAACTGCCTATCATTTACCGATACAATAATCACTCGCTAGGCAACCGAGGATAGCTGACCCAAGTGGCGTATTTTGCGAGATACCACCTCAATTGCTAGACCAACAATCCATAATATTTGGAAGAGTTGAGTCAAGGCCTGACCTAAAGCCGCAGAATGACAGTGATCAACAAGTCATCACCTCAGTTCAAACTCTATGAACTAAATTCCCATCGGATGATGAGAAAGATGGATTATGATCTAACATCCAAGCAAGGATTAAACTTGGAAAAGGAAGAAGCAATCTCCTGCATTCATTTGTACTGAAGGGCAAGAGCCCTGATTATTACCACAAGACCCGTGGTGGTTGGGTTATGTTATGCTCTCAGAATCAGAATGGGAGCATTCAGCTGACTTAAAAGACAATAAGGCTGCAGCAGAGTCAAATTTTGATATAAGCACCAAAGCCTTATTTCAAGCCCTTTTGTCAAATATGACTTCTGCAACCTTTAACATGAAAAAAGAAGATCTGCATGTTTCATTAGAGGATCCATGGGCCCAACAGATGGTAGTCGAATGTGACTTACGGCTTGAGCAACGCAAACTGCCCACTGAAGATAAAGTAATCCATTTAATATGGGAACATAGAAGCATCCAAAGCCCATCTTCGTAAGCGAGAGCTTACCTCCATCTTAAAAAGAAGACTTACTAGCTCTAATAAATAAGTACATAGACATTTTCGCGTGGAATTACGAAGACATGTCGGGTCTAGATTCGGAAGTCACTATCCACCAACTTAACATCAAGCCAGGTGCAAAGCCAGTAAAACAGCAGAAGAGGTGCTTTCACCCTGAGCTTATGGAAGCAATAGAGACTGAAGTCAAGAAACTTGTTGATTAGGGATTCGTCCGTGAGGAACAACACCCCGATTGGATGGCAAACATCGTCCCCGTGCTTAAAAAGAATGGTAAGATCTGGATATGCATAGATTTTCGAGATCTTACGCTGCTTGTCCCAAAAATTAATTCCTGCTGCCCATAACTGATGTCATGATAGACAATACATGCAGTTATGAGAGAATATTCGTTATGGATAGTTTCTCCGGATAAAATTAGATCAAGATGCACCCTGAGAATAAAAAGTATACGACTTTCAGAACTCTCTTGGGGATATACTGTTAAACAGTATATCCCTTTGTACTAAAGAACGCTGGCGCAATTTATCAACAGGCAATGAGCGTAATCTTTTGGGAACATCTAAGGAAGACTGTTGAGTGCTATGTGGATGATTTGGCGGTTAAAAGCAATAAAAAGGATCATCACTTAAATGACTTGAGGACTATATTTGACCTCATGAGGAAGCACCAACTGAAAATGAATCGCACCATATCTTTCCTGGGGGTATCCATTGACAAGTTCCTAGGATTCGTTGTAATCTCAAAAGGAATCCATATCGATCCTGATAAAATTAAGGCGATCCAAAAGATGCAGCCACCTCGTAACCTAAAAGAAGTTAGAGGGTTGTAAGAGAGATTGACTTATATCCGACGGTTTATCACCAACTTGTCAGGACGATGTCGGTCATTCTCAAAGCTCATAAAGAAGGGAGTAACATTCATCTGGGATAAAGCATGTCTGCAAGTCTTCAATGATATAAAGAGATATCTGACTAACCCACCCGTTCTAGCACCTCCAGTGCTAGGGAAGCCATTTCTCATCTATGTGATATCGATGGATCTGCACTTGGAGCATTACGAGCACAACACAATGAACTAGGATAAGAGTAGGCCATTTATTACCTTAGTTGCACCATGATCAGCGCCGAATACAGATACAATCTGATTCAGAAAGAATGTTTAGCTCTAGTATTCATGATTTAGAAAATGTGATATTACATAGCTGGACAGACAATTCATGTCATCTCTCGGGTTAATCCATTAAAGTTGCTTATGACAAAACCGGTGCAATCAATGGGAGATTAGCAAAATGGGCACTCCTCCTATCGCCATATGACATATACTTTGTCCCTCAGAAGGCCATAGAAGGACAAGCGATAGCGGACTTCCTTACAGAACATCCTATAATGGAGCATTCAAAACTCAAGAATGACGTCATGGTTTAAAACACTCAAGCTAACCTGGTCGATGAAGAATAGACTTGGCAACTCTTCTTCGACGAAGTGGCAAGGAAAATCGCTGCCAGAGTGGGGGTTGTACTAATAAGTCCCCATAAGCATGTGATACCTAGAGGGTACTCACTCACTAAATTGTACACAAATAATGTTACGGAATACAATGCACTCATTGATAGTTTCCAACTGGCCCAGCGACTGGGGGTGAAGCATCTAGAAGCATACAGAGACTCCAAACTCATCGTCAACCAAATGACAGGGGAATATGAGGTGAAGCATGAAGACCTTATCCCTTATCTTGTGGCTGCAATAAAGTTAGCCAACAAATTCGAAAGATTCAGCATTAATCATGTTCCCAGACATGAGAATGTGCATGCAGATGTGCTTGCATCCTTGGCCGCAACCTTAACAGTACAACCTGGAACAAGTAAACAAATCTCAATCGGGGGTCGGGATCTCGTGCATCCAAAGGCTCTACTCGAGGAGGAAGAGGTATGCCAAGTAAGTCTGGACCTTAAACCTCATGATTGGCGCTTCCCTTTTATAGATTATGCGCTACATGAAATCCTCTCCAAAGACTCTAAAGAGGTAGTTTCGATTAGAAAGAAGATATTCAAATACTATTACGACGTCATGTCCCATATATTGTATAGAAAGTTGCATGACGACATTCTACTATGTTGCCTTTCGAGGAAAGAGGCTAACGAAGTAATCCATAAAGCACACAGTGGTACTTGCGGGATCCATCAGCAAAACTGTAACGCCCCCATTTTTCAGCTACTTTCCAAAATAGAGGACACTACTAAAATTGCACTACATTATCCAACAGTCACAGGATTTTGGAAGAACTATAACTACTGCCATAATCAGATGAATAAATAGCACATCTGAAATTGAAAGATTTTCACTTGTACAAAGAGTTAGTTACATAAAATGGCACACTGCTCTGAATATGAACATGATGTGATAATTTAACTGCAAGTGTACAATGTCGGTTGTAGCGCTATACAGGTCGTCCCACTGAGATTTAAGGTGTTTTTGCATTCCTTACTCTTTCCTTAGTCTAACGGACTAACTATGAGTTTCTAGATCGAGAGAAGATTAGTTTTAAGTTCTAGAGGTTAGCCTAGGATCTCGAATCAATTAGAATAATATCCTAACAATGAATTATCTCTTTCTTCCTAACTTTTTAATTATGCACGGTTAAGTAACATATTAAAAAGATGATCTTTTTAATTTGATTTTAATTAAGTGCCCCTAATATGACCTATCAAGTGATGTGCAAGTATAAACCATCAAAAATAACACATTTCTTAAAAAAACAAATCATATTAAGTAGAAAATCTCATAAATAAAAGAAAAGAAATAAACTACAAATCCTAATCTAAGTATAAGCTATCAAAAGACCGAACTTAAGTATAACCTATCAAAGAAATCAGATTTACAAGTTTATTCAATTCAATTTATTTATAGGAAATTCTTGTTAATGATTCTAGAAATAAATAAAGAATATGAATTCCAAATCTCATCTAAGCATAGATTATCAAAATATTAATTAAACATAATCTATCAAAGAATTATGATTTATGAACACTATCTTTTATTTATTTATAGAAAAGTCGTAATATTATTTCTTTTTTAGAAGAAAATGAGATAAATACATATTAGATCTATTACACTAACTTCATCTACATTTTAGGGCTAAAGAAAATTAGCTACTCATATTCCTAATAAGAAAAATCCTATTTTTATTCATGAAAGCAAATAAATCTAATCTAGAAAGTAATAAAACCTAAACTAGAAAGCAATTAATTCTATCTAAAAAGCAAATAAAGAATTAAAAGTAATGGCTTATCTCTGGAGCACGGTATTATGGCCATCACCCCTTTAGCAAAACCCTAATTTTATTAAATTAAAAACGAGTACAAAACTTACGGGATTTTTTTCTTAGAATATAAGGATACGGCCAATATATAGGCTTAAGAAATCAAACCCTAATTCTAAAAAAAATTAAAAACTAAAACATTATGATGAATCTACTGACAAAAATTTAGCGCATGGGGCCCACATTGGGCCGCTATTAAGCAGTAGTTACCACTAATTAGCGGTAAAAATATTTGACAAATTCTTGAAATTTTTTCCTCGTGAAACTCTTGTCTTATTCTTTAAATTTTTCTGACTGTATTCGACTTTGGGTCTTTGCAGCATCGTAGTCTCATAGTCTTATCCACTTTAGAAACTTTTCGGTTTTTTATTTCCTACTCCAACTCTGATTTCATGTTATCTCCTTGTATGAATTGGATTACCTTAAAAACATACTAAAAATATCCAAGTAGCATTATTTATATACAAAAATAGGTAATATGAAGGCTATAAATATACAATATATGGCACTCATCAGAATACAAATAGAAAAAAATCAAAAGAGAAAAGCAGTGCCCAGACTAGAATTAATATAAACAATATGTACAAAGATCTCCATAAAGTACTTCACTACTTACTGTTTCTCAATGTATTCCATTAGATACAGGTATTCAATTGGGGCTGGTTTCCCTTATTTACCTTCCAAATCTATGTTCAAAACCTAATGAATTAAACCCATCATGTAACACCAGAAAAATATATATGTACTATCACAGTACTGGAGATGAAGTATATAATTAAATTATGATAGTGTTAAATATGTCGCGTGAATAATGGAAAATAAAATAAGCTAGACTGTGCATGTCATTCGCAAATAGAAGGTAAATATCTTGTAAAGATGTCAAGTCTAGGTCATGTTCTTGTTAGCATTTGAAACCAAATGATGGATAAGATAACACGCAGTATTTCATATTGTACAAGTGTCCGTACATACCCAGGACCCGATCTCAATATTTATGGCACTGAACCATGACATATCGCTAGGCATAACAATTAATTTCCGTACTGTACAAGTGCCCATACATACCCGGGACCCGGCCTCAATTTCATAGTGCTAAACCATGACATGTCGTTAGGCATAACAATCCAATTTTCATATTATATTACAGTAATGGACATAGTATTCTGGGTATCAATTATCAATTGGTGATCCAGCAATCACCCAGATAGCTGCAGTAAAAGAATCCCGGCCTTAATCAATAAGTTGGCCAACAAAATCGTTATACAATACAGTTCTTATCTATCATATAGTTTTTCCAATCTCCATGTCAATAATACACGAAATATATGAATTAATGAGAATACGTGGCTTGTCAAGTCAAACTTTGTACATATTCTTATCACGAGAAACAAGAATTCAAGAATCAAGATTCAAGATCATGTACACACGTATCACAAACATAGTTCATATCATGTAATCAGAGTACAAGAAACTTGTTATCATGTTTCGATGAATGATCATGCTCATCATGTATCAAGTATTCAATTAATTCATGTAAACATGTCATGTATTGATTCGAGTGTATATATACCATGAATTACGTGTCATGTATCACATAAACTATATCATTAACAATTATCACACGCCACATATCATATTATTCATTGTATAGTTTCTCCCATCCCGGATTCATAATACATTATGCACATGAAAATTTTATTTTACATTTGCTTGTTTATTTTTCTTTTTTTAATTATTTTTTCTATTCATGTTAACATGCTTGCATCTCCACGACTGCACATGATATGTAACATTATAACACATGATTTGTAATATCAAAGCACATTACTTATAACATGATGAATTAGATATTTGTATTATCTTAATAATATTAATTCACAATTATATCACATTATATATTATCAAAACTGATTCAATAACCCGATTCAGTTCTCAATACCAATCAACAGACCAATTTTGTGAACCAGTGCATCATGTAATAATACTGCATTATTTCTAAGCCCAAACATATGGACTTATTTCTTTTCTAGCTTCAATCATATACATTTATATATTTTTCTTGATTATTTTCTATTTAAAGTTCAGATCTAATCCCTCAATCATTTATTTACTTTGTTATTATTACTATTATTATTTTTATTTTATCTCCAATGCATCAATTATTTTCAATTAAATCCATGCCCAAGTCCAAGTCCAATCTCTCAAGTCCAAACCCAATCAATCCATCGACCCCACTACTTCTTCTTTTTTCTTTTCGGTCCAAGTCCAAGCTGAATCAAAATATATAACTTTTTTTTCTTTTCCTTTCCTTTTCCGACCCAAGTCCAAGCCTAGTGATATTGTTATTATTATTATTATTAATATTATTATTATTATTATTATTATTATTATTATTATTTTCTTTTGCTTTTCCGGCCCAATCCCACTAAGCCCACTAATCACTGATTTTTTCTTCTTTTTTTTCATTTACTGGATTGGTCCAGGCCCTGTTCCCTTTTTTTTAATTATTTTTCTTCCTCTTTCTCTCAGCTCAGCCCATCAAGCCCACTATTTTTTTTATCTAATTTTTCTTTCCTCTCTCCTTGCAACCATGCCCTCTTTCTCTCCTCTTTCTTTTCTCTCCCTCATCCTTCTTTCTTCTTTTCTTTAGCCCGTTTCCTTCTCTCCTTCTTCTTTTGCATTTTTTTTCATGCAAAGTATTTTTCCCATGCAAAAATGCAAGATACAAATTTCTAATGCAAATAAGATTTTCTTTTTCTCTCTTTCTTTCTTCTCTCTTTTCTTCTTTTACAAAAATAAACAAATAATACTATATATATATATATATATATATATATATATATATATATATATATATATATATATATATGGGATTACTGTAGGTGAGCCGCCAGCTCAGGAAAAGTTACGTGAGTTAGCGATAAAACTATAATCATCCAATGATTTTTCTTCAATTTTTTTAACAATTACTATCTCTACCATCTTAACTTCTTTAGGATTAAATTTCATAAATTTTGGAGTTCTTTTACCCTTTCATCTAGTGCATACAAAAAATTTTATTCATTGAAAACCGTTAATTTTGTGTTAACTTGATGGGGGGACCAAATCAAAACTAAAACCCAAGAAATTGGGTATGAGTGAACCCTAAGGGGTCGAGATCATAATCCAAAAGAAATTTTTTAAAAAGATTATTGGAGATATTGGAAATATACTGCAACTTAGGTAACTTGCGTGAGCTGTCGCTCATTTCCATTTCTCTCTCTCTCTCTCTCTCTCTCTCTCTCTAAATATATATATATATATATCAAAATTGACTAAAGGATTTGGTTTAGCTCTCAATATCAATCAATAATCTAAAATAGGAAACAAGCATTTTTGCAAAATAAATCACGTATGCAAATATAAATTAAATAAAAAACAAACAAAAAATACAGCAGTGTTATTTGCCTCGGCTTGATCTCAAATCCTTGGTTCGATTTATTTTTTCACCCTCTTTTTTTTCTTTTTGTTTTTTTTTCTTTTCTTCTTCTCTCTATGGTTCTGGTTCTGGCTGAGAGGAGAAATGACAAGAGATTGAGGAAAAGAGAGTGAGGGGAGAGAAGGAGTGGCTTTGTTTTCTCCCCTTTCTCTCTTTTTTTTTTTTTTTGTCTTTATCTTCAAACCTTCCCTTGATTGGCCCCTGTAGAGGCCACTGCCCTTTCCATCAAACCCACGACCTCCCTCTCTATCTAACATGTTTAATTAAAAATTTTATATATTTATTTAATAATTTAATAATTTCGGTTTCGTGTAACATTCTCCAAATACTACCAAATTTATATAGGGCATAGTACTTGATGAGAGAAGTATCAAAAAATTATCTGTTTGTCATTTTGATGTCCGGAACAAATAAATTGAAATTCTAAATTAATTAGAAGGATAATTTTGATATTATTAAATTAGCAAATTTAGAAGTATTTTTCGGCCTACTAAGGAAAATTTCTAAAAATTTTAAATATTAGAAAACTAATATCTGCAAAAACCGAATGTCATTTAGAGCTATGGATTTAAAGTTACGTCAATTGAAAGTTATTTCATATGAAAAATTAACTTCGGTGGACTTATTCGGCACGACTGATCTTAAAAGGAGAACTACAGGTGGCTCAAACTTTAGGATATTACATCCTACCCACCTAACAAAAAAATTTCATCCTCAACATTCAATCGGCATTTCTGATCATGATAAAGGTATGGATAATTTTTCATGATGTCTTTTTCCTAGTTCTCGAGTAGAACCTCTCAGTGATTATGCATCACTCGAAACAAAAACTAATGGTATTACTTAATTTTTTAAGACATTCTCCCGTCTGTTAATAATTGTTACAAGTCATTTCTCATATTTTAGACCCGATCTCAAATCCACTTTTAATAGATCCACTGCTCTGTACTTTAGCCAAGCTCTTTCTCAATTATGATACATGAAATACATCATGAATAATTTTTATATTTGGGAGGAATGATAATTGGTAGACATTTAATGATGATGGATAGACAAAATTTTTAACTTATTCTTGAAATTTTATTTGGGTGAAGAAACACAAAAGTAAGATAGAGTTTAATCAGAAATAACTGCTACCAATTTAGAGTGTCACGTCATCCTGATTAAGTAATGGGTAAAGATACAAGTGATAAATATTTTTGTAGAGTCAATTTCCAAAGTATTATTATATGTTGTAATAGATTCTAGAAGAGAAAATAAATCTGATATGTTATAATATCGATGTAACAAGACTTATGAATGGTAGAAATACAAGATAAGAAATGAATTCAGAACTAATTATAGAATTTAAGCACATACAATGATCTTATCAAGCGACTGCAATTGCTGGCGCCCGAGAATATATCTCTACAATTGCCTTACCGACTCAATAAGACTTGTGGTATAAAAGTTCAAGACATGAATTATATTATGATAGTGTTCAAATGGAAGACACAAAATATTAAATGGGAATGATCAACAAAAAGTAATGGAATAGGATAATTATTTGGAAAGATAAACTTAACTTGACTAACAAGATATAATGCCATGTTCTGGTTTGATAAAATGTCTTCTTTAGTTATAATTCATTATCAATTTCTTATCCTCTATTTTCAACTAGACTAATTCTACAAAATTCTCAGCCTTCTATAATCTTTTAACATTTTTACACTTATTCTTCCATAGCTTGTTCTTTATCTCCTAATTCATTTGACTAGTTAATCTCGCCAACTATGCTTACTCTGCCAAGTCTATCAATATTGATTATTGTAATTCATCAACATTTATGCCTTCTAGTCTTCAAGAAAAATACAAGCATAATATTATTTTTTTCTTTTTCTCGGGAAACTTAAGGGCAATTTTTAAATTCACTTACTTTTCCGTTCTATATCAACACATATCATAATCCCAATCTTGAAGCATCACTATATACTTTCATTTCTCCAGAGTTGTCTGGAATTGCTAGTACTGGCACTGTTGTCAGCCTCCGTTTTAACTCTTCAAATGATTTATTACATTCATCCGTTCAGACATAGTCCAACTCCCTTTCAGGTCTGTTTATTTAAAGTAATACAGTCCTAAAATGTTCTATACAAATATTCAATAATATCTAGCTATCCTAGTAAATTCCGAATATTTGATATTGATTTTGACACATGTCAATCTATCATGGCTCATATCTCCTTAGGATCGGCTGATACACCATCACCAGAATCTATATGACCAGAAGAACGAATTTATCTAATCAAATTTTACATTTGTTCCCTTTTATTTTTTCTTATTCTTCCTCTTTCTCTCCGCCCAGCCCATCAAGCCCACTATTTTTTTTTAATCTAATTTTCCTTTTCTCTCTCCTTACAGCCCAGCCCTCTTTCTCTCCTCTCTCTTCTCTCCCTCTTTCTTCTTTCTTCTTTTCTTCAGCCTGTTTCCTTCTCTCCCTCTTTTGCATTTTTTTTCATGCAAAGTATTTTTCCAATGCAAATTATTTTTCCCATGCAAAATGCAAGATACAAATTTCCCATGCAAATAAGATTTTCTTTTTCTCTTTTTCTTTCTTCTCTCTTTTCTTCCTTTTCCCAAAATAAGCAAATTATATATATATATATATATATATATATATATATATATATATATATATATATATATATATATATATATATATATATATATATATATATATATATATATATATATATATATATATATATATAATTTGACTAAAGGATCTAATTCAGTCCTCAATATAAATCAATAGTCTAAAATGGGAACCAAGCATTTTTGCAAAATAAATCACGTATGCAAATATAAATTAAATAAAGTACAAACAAAAAATATAGTAGTGTTACTTGGGTCAGCTTGATCTCGAATCCTTGATTCGATTTATTTTCTCACCCTCTTTTTTTTTCGTTTTTCTTTTCTTCTTCTCTCTGTGGTTTTGGCTCTGGCCAAGAGGAGAAATGAGAAGAGTGTGAGGAAAAGGGAGTGAGGGGAGACAGGGAGTAGCTTTGTTATCTCCCCTCTCTTTTTTTGTCTTTATTTTCAAACCTTCCGTTGATTGGCCCCTCTAGAGGCCGCCGCCCTTTCCATAAAACCCACAACCTCCCTCTCTGTCTAACATGTTTAATTAATAATTTTATTTATTTATTTAATAATTTAATAATTTCGGTTCCGTGTAACATTCTTTAAATACTACCGAATTTATATAGGGCATAGTACTTGACAAGAGGAGTACCAAAAAAATTATCCGTTTGTTATTTTGATGTTCAGAATAAATGAACTGAAATTTTAAATTAATTAGAAGGATAAGTTTAACATTATTAAATTAGCAAATTTAGAAGTAATTTTTGGCCTCGTAAGAAAAAATTTCAAAAATCCTAAATATTAGGAAACTAATATCTGCAAAAGACCGAATGTCATTTGGAGTTATGGACTTAAAGTTACGTCCATTGAAAGTTATTTCGGTATCCAAAATTAACTTGGGTGCTTATTCGGCACAATTGGTCTCAAAATAGAAATACAGGTAGCTCAAATTTTGGGATATTACAAAAACTATAGGACTGTGTAAGAAGGCTTGGCTATTTCTAGCCAAAAATATTCACAGATATTGTGAAATATGCAAAATGCTACCACGTCTGCCAAATATACACTAACTTCATCCATCAACCGTCGAAATACCTGCATAATGTTTTTGCTAGCTAGCCATTTGAAGTCTGGGGCATGGACGTCATTGGTCCAATTATCCCGTCGTCATCTAAAGAGCACAGATTTATTCTTACCATAACTGACTATTTTTCCAAGTGGACGAAAGTTGTCCCTATGTGAGAGGTGAAGACAATAAACGTCATCAAATTCATTAAGCACCATATGATATACCGCTTCAGTATACCCAGGCAGATTACTAACGATAATGGTCCCCAGTTTGCTAGCCAAGAATTAATATGATTCTGTAATAAGTTCAAAATCCAGAACATCGTTTCGACACCTTATAATCCGGCAGCAAAGGAGTTAGCCGAGGTCTTCAATAAGACCATCTTCAAGTTGCTTCAAAAATTTGTGTTCTCCAGTAAACGAGACTAGGACAATAAGCTAGGAGAGTGCTTGTGGGCTTACCGAACCACAGTCTGAACACTAACAAAAGCTATACTGTTCTCCTTAGTTTACGAATGTGAAGCAGTTTTGCCACTGGAAATACAAATACCATTTCTACAAGTCACATTAGCTATAGAGATAACGGTAGAAGAGCAACACCAGCGATGATCATGAGAGCTCGAAATGTCGGATGAAAAGCATTTGAAGGTGCAACAGCAAATAGAGCTACATCAAGCTCTGATCTCAAGGGCTTTCAATAAGAAGGTCAAGCAATGAACCTTCACGGAAGGAGACTTGGTCTTAACTGTTAGAAGACCAATGATAACGACCCACAAAATTAAAGGAAAATTTGAGCCCAAGTGGGAAGGCCCATTTGTAGTATAAACTGTCTACTCAAAAGGAGCCTATTATCTAATCAACCAAGACAGTGAGAAGATGATGATGTTTATCAATGGCAAATTCTTGAAGAGATACTATATATAGTCACTCTCTTCTTCAAAAAAAACTTGCCACCCAAATGCCATTAGAGCAACGGGAAGGAGATACCTTCCTCGTCAACCCTACCATATTGGGGGTAAGAGTATGAAACCAACCGCCCAACGCCAAGAAGGAAAATGGAAGAGGGAACATTTGGCATTTAAATCCAAAAAAAATATTTGACAACTCATCATGCTGAGGGGAATAGCATGGTTAGCCCAATGCAAACGGCGATTGGTAAAGGCATACCAAATTCGTTGATAGTTAGGGATTTGCTAAAAATCTTGTGGACTTGTCAAGTTAAACTTGTACCTCTGACGGAGAGATTTGATTCATCTCACCACTATACAAACGACCTTCGTTACAAACCTGTCATGCTAAACTCTTACCTCTGGCAGTGAGATTGATTCTCTCGCCCACTTCACAAAAAGTAAACAATCACTATCATGATCTTGACCGGATCATCGATTCTGTCTGTTATCCAGATGAATCACCCTATAGGCATGTCAGCCATACCTCTATCTGTAGGTCTCTTAATTCCAATTCGATCATTCCGGCTCTGTCTGTTATCCAGGCGAGTCAACCTATGATCCTAACCCGATCATCGATTTTGTCTGTTATCTAGGTGAATCACTCTGTAGGCATATCAGCCATACCTCTGTCTAAGGGTCTCTTGATCCTAACCCGATCATTCCGGCTCTGTCTATTATCCAAGTGTGTCAACCCATGATTCTGACCCGATCATCAATTATGTCTGTTATCGAGGCGAATCACTCTATAGACATATCAACCATACCTCTGTCTGCAGGTTCTGTGATCCTGACCTGATCACCGACTCTATCTGTTATCCAGGCGAGCCAACCCATGATCCTGATCCGATCATCGATTCTATCTGTTATCCAGGCGAATCAGCCTATAGGCACGTCAGCCATACCTCTGTCTGTAAGTTCTGTGATTCTGAACCGATCACCAGTTCTATCTATTATCCAAGTGAGTCAACTCCAAATATCAAATCGATTTTGTCTGTTATCCAAGCGAATCACCATGCAGGCATGTCAGCCATACCTCTGTCTGCAGGTCTCCTGATCCTAACCCGATCATCATGACTCTATCTGTTATCTAGGTGAATCACTCTCATTATAAATTTTGAGATTAAACTTATTATGGTCCCACCATTCCCATGATAAGTTCCACCTTTCACGATCCTATCGTATAAAATCCACAACTCCATGGTCCCAATATGTACTATCTTGACTCTGTCTATTCCCCAGATGAGTCTCAGTAAAAAAAAAATAAGAGAGAGAAAAAAAAAGAAAGAAAAAAAAGAGAAAAAAAAGAGAGAAAAAAAGAAGAAAAATGGTTATGGAAGAAAGCATCATGTACTCAAAAGACCTCCCCAACAATTTCTAGGATATCCATAAGAAGATCAAATAGCAACTACAAAGCAATAAACAATGCGGCACATGGAGACAAAATTGTTTATTGACAAAATAAAGGAAGAAAGTAAGGAAGTACAAATAACCTTATCGTTTAAAAAGAAGAAAAATGAAGAGATGATAAAAGATTTAAGAGTTGCCTAAATCACTTAATTCTGCCTCTTCAAGAGCCACCCACTGAGTTTCTTCTATGGTAGAAAACACTTGACTGTGCAATTCGTCTTCATTGACAGCAAGTTGGTGAGAAGCTTGCGCCCTAGCATCCTTGATTTCCTTGCTTAGCACATCAACCTCCTGTTGAAGCTAAGCATGGCAAATTGCAAGGTCATCCTTCTCCCTCAGTACTACATCCTACTTTGCCGGAGCGGTTGCAAGAATGGATTGGGCTTTGGCAATTGTCTCATGAGCGCAGTCTATGGTGGCCTAAGCGCGGTCTATGGTGGCTTGATGAGCATCCAGCTCAAACTTCGCCCACTCTATATCTCTAGTAATAGCCTCCTGATTTGCCCGAAAACTACTAATTTCAGCGGCCCAGGCTTCTTCTACGCTGCGGAACTCTTCTTGCTATGCAAGTAGCTCCCCCCTCCATCAAGCAACTTCAATCTTAGCTATGGCACCAACATCAACCTGTCGAAGGCTCTCCCGTGACCGAACATGCTCGTCTAAAACAGTAGGCGAACTCGATAAGGAATGGCTCTTTCTGTTCTTCCAATATTTGCAATGTTGGCTAGATAATGCAACAATATCGGACAATCAAAATCAATCGAATAACGACCATCTAACAATATGGACACACACTGCCATAACAGGCGCAAGAAATCCATCACACTGTGCTGAAAAAATTCCACAAGTGGGTCATCATCAGGTACTACTTGCATTGAACCTGGTACCGATATTGGAGGAAGAGTCACAAACGATGTCACAATGCTATGAGGGGCTCCACCACTTAAGACAGCTGTGAGATGTGGCGCCAATGATTGCAATAGTGGACGTGTCGGGTCTAGAATCTGGGTCGGAAGGCCCCCTGGGGTTACAATAATAGGAGTGATGGGAGTAGACGCTGAAGGAGGGCTCTCTTCCTGGATATTCTCAGTACTAGATCCTGCCCTTCAAAAGAAAAGATCAACGATGGTTCATACATAAAAGCCCACCCAGTAGAAGGCCCTACACCAGGAGTGGCAGATGGCAAGGTAGCAGTAGCCCCGCACTTGTCATCATAGGTAAAGACATAATGGTAGCAATGGCGGCTGGAGGATCGCTTAACCAAACACTAGCATCTGCGAAAGAAGATACATCAAATAAGTAACAAAGATACAATAGAATATGAACTGTTAACGAAAACTGTCCACAGAAAAATACCTGCAAGTCCAGCGAAAATAGTCGGAGTAGAAAGACCTATGGATGCGACTGGTTCCAAGTCCTCAGGACGGAGATGACTATGCTTGTTTGTGTCAGGGGTAGGAGTGAAGTAATTCTCCTCATAGGCATCCACACTAGGCGCATCACCACTATCATTACCGCCATCACTACCGTTGCCAAATAGTCGAGGTGCTCAGATGAGAGTGATTGATCATAGGCAGAACGAGGCCGCGATGAGCTGACACCTGAAACACCATCTATTACATGAAAAGAAAAAAAAAGGAGGGGGCAGGAAAATAAAGTAGCAGGGTTAGAAACTTATGAGAAGACACTAATCCAGTCGTCGGACTACGAGGCAGAGTTATCATCCCAGGCATCATCACTGGTGGCAAAGGGATAGCACTAGTGTCTGAACTAGTCACAACAATGACATCTGGTTCTGAAGTAGTGGAAGGAGTTTCAAAAACGATCTTCGGAGTAGCGTCCACATGTGCAACGACATCAGGAGCAACCTCATGAGTGGATGTTGCAGACATGGTGACACCAGGAGTGACTTCATCAGTAGTTATAACAGATGTAGGAATCTCTGTAACTGCTCCAACAACCTCCGAGGAATGCCAAGGGGAGGTCAACTCTTTGACGAGATCAGTGGTAAGAGAACGACGAGACTTCTTTATTGGACGAGTAGAACTGCGAGCACCCGCCAACCTGGTGCGTTTGGCCATAACCTCATAATCTCCTCTAGTTAGCACATCTCTTCGACCGCGTGTAGTAGGTCGGGGTGCAATAGCAGATGGCACGCACATGTCAGTTTGAGTTGGCACATAAGCCTAAACTGGGGCATATCCTAGAATGGGCACATCAACTGGAGCAGTTATTGTAGACATGGTCCCAACAACTACATCGTCATCATCATCGTCAACTGAAAGAAACTCATCCATTCCCGTACTCGGACAACTTTGGCACCCTTCTTTTCAGAATAAAATGCCCCAATTTCTCTCATACATGAGCGGTTGATCAAAAAAGAGGTGGCCGTAGTGTTAATGCTATGGTACTAAGAGCATAACCTGAGTGACATGTAGAGGCTGGGTGTTTTCTTAGGCAAAGCAAAATGAGCTCCTGTGTAGCCAACTGTAAAGTGATACCATCCCTGGAGCCCTCAAACAAATTATCACAAGATTGCAACAAAGTATTGGGGTTGTCGATATAGAGTTGTGAATATCCAAACTGGCACGTGAATCGGCTAGGGAAGTAAGAGTCTAGGAAGCAAATCAGCCCTTGGTGATACAACAGGTGTCCCGACCTGATATTGTTCAACCACCATATGCAATCGGAAGTAAGAGTGGTATAACCGTGGCCAATGGTGTCTAGAAATTCCTCTCCATAACTGCCCTAGGCAAAGTCAGGAAAATAATGATAAATATGTTAGTTCTAGTGACTGTGTACTGTCTTCCAAATGGAAAGCATGTAATAATTCCTCCAATCACAGCTCTCATTGCCTCTGAATGAATGAGCCCCCAATACTGTCTTCAGGAGAAGAAGTCATCAGATTTGTGCAGGCATCACAAACCACGCCATGAGATAAGTATAAGGCAATTCCACATGGGAGTTGGGAGTCGATACCTCAACTTCAGGATCAGCACTTCTAGTCTTTTTTTACTTCTTGTTGCTCCCTAGTAAAATTTAGCTGCAAGTTCTCGAAGACCACTCTAAATTTTACATACCATCGCTGGCAAAAGTCCAAGAGGTTTCCCGTGAGCAAGAGGGACGGCTGGATACATGACCACAATGGCAATGGCATCATGAGAAATAGACGGAATAACACAACGCTTCAGCCAGAGCATAAGAAAGCCTGCTATCAGCTCCTTGTCAGAAATAGGTGTCTGTACTTGATGATGAAAGCTCTGGAAACTCGTCCCCGCTTTAAACCCGTCTTTAGTGAACTCTATTGTGTAGGAGGTAGCACCCATGTGAAATATTTGAGCTTCAACATCAGATCGGCTGAGACGATCTAACCTTGTCACCGAGATCTCTGGATGATCAGCATCCTGAAACAAGTAATTGGCCTACAACTTCTGGCTGATTCCTTCGTTTCTTATTTCAGAAACCTCCTAACAGATACAGTAATAGCACATCACCTCCCAGTAAGTCTCGTATACTTAAGGATCTTACTTCTTTAGCCATTGTAGTTCCTATGTTGTTGGAATGATCTCCTCATACAACAACTCTCCCATCAACAACAAAGAGACTTCAAATATCTCATGAAGAGTAAGGCCGAGCTCACCGACAGGAGTGAAAATAATCCCTAATTTGAGGTTATATATCTCCAAAACACTGTACAGGTGGTCGGCGCTGTGTGGAAGACCATACCGCACATTGCGAATAGCCCCATATAGACCGATATTTTTTAATATCGCCTCAAACTCAGAGAGAACAAAACTAATCATCCTGCTCCACCACATCATGTTCGTAGAATGGATCCATCCAGGAGTGCGAAAGTTGCGGGAGAGGTATTTTCCCTTCACTGTCAAGAAGTCATTAAGGAAAGTACCTGCCAGTTGAGGAGATTCTCCAAAAGGGAGATCCTTCACTACTCTACCCAGTAGCAAACTCGTAAAAAGCCTACCCGGACCATCTTGGTAAGGACCTTGACTATCAAAGTTACCGATAGGGATGTCGTCTTGACTCTTAATGAGATTCCAGTCTATCTGGCGAGATACAGAAATATTTTGCAGATAGGTCAACAAGCAACTCCATACCATATCAGGAAGAAACATTCTCATCTTGCCTGCTTCATGAAGGCATTTGCACTTATGCTCATACAACGGCTATTGTGAGTTGGGTATCGAATCCCCAAAAAGAAAAACCGGCTTCTCGATTTCTTCTCTACCGACACCTTCAAGTGGAGCATCGCTTATCATCTCCCACAGAGTCGATAAACTACAGCTGGATAGTCTATCTCTGTGGTCGTCACTGCTATTAGGAGTAAATGTGGGAATAGAACCATGAAACCCAGGTTGGATCCTACCATCTAGACCCCCTCAGAAATCGAAATGATAGTGTCTCGACATAGAAGTCGTATAATTCACTACTAAAGAAGCAAAGGAAAGAGTTTGAAGAATTATCAAAGAAAAATCTGGAGAAATTTATGTAAAAGCAGCACAAAGCAGAAGAGAAATTAGACGCAAGGATAACGCTGCAGAGGCCATGGCCTCGCTTTGTACGAGACAGCTGCCTCGTGTCCACGTGAAGCAATAGCCTCGCATCCATGCGAGGCGGCTTCCAGCACCGTTGGTGGCGATCTGAGGCTCCCAACCTCGTTTTTCCTATAAAATCATAGCTAGGATCCTCCACAAAAGCTTCATATCAAGATTCTACTCCAAATGAAGAAGAAAAATGAGGATTAGAGAGGGTTTTATCTCCAAGAACAGGGAAACTCGTCCAATGCCGGCGATCGATGGCCATGAAGCGGAAACGACACCACTGCGACTCACCACAAACTTCTTGGGCATCATTTGACGGAGATTTAGCGAAGAAAATCAAGAGGAATCAAAGAGAGCTCAAAAGGAGGAAAATGGATTTTCTTCAAAAATGAAGAAAGGAGAAGTATTTAAAGAAGAAGAGGGTGCCAAAATGGGGGGAGTTACTATTTCTTCGTGAGGCTATTTTGAACAAGCCTATTAGCCCTGCTTGATTAATTCTAAAGAAGCTCTGATGATATAAACTCAAGAATTTGAAGTCCAAAGTATTTCAATCCTTGTTTAACATCAATAAATGAGATTTTGAAAACTTTGGAGAAGTCATGTAGACGAGAAAAATCGCAAAGTAAGAAAACAAGCCACACATGGCAGAATAGCCTCGTGTACGCGAGGCTATTAGCCTCGCGCGCGCGAGACTACATTGCCCCACGTAGGGCTAATAGCCCCGCGCAAGGCAAGAGTGCCCCATGTGAGGCTATAGCCTTGCGCGTGGTTATTAGCCCCGTGCAGGGAAACAAGCCTCCACGCGGGTCTATTTCAGTTTCAAATTGGGTTTCCTTCTAGATTTTAACCCTAATTTTGATTCTAATCATATCCTCTAGCGAGATTATCAGCCCTACGCAGGAAAACAAGCCTCACACATGCGGCTCTATTTTAATTTCAAATTGGGTTTCCTTCTATATTTTAACCCGAATTTCGATTCTAATCATATCCAATCACTTACAATCAAAGATTTTATATCTAAATATGAATTCAAAGATGGATTTGATTGGGATTCTATCCTTATCTCAAAGGAAACTCCAAAATCTATAAATATTTCCCAAGAGGGAAGTTTTGGGGATCTTTTTGGAGAGGAAGAGAGATTGGAGATCAGATTATTTTGTAGAGAGCCGCTGTCCAATAGTAGAAGGCCGTCGTTCAGAAGTTATTCTCTACGTTCAAAATTGATTTTTGGTGTTAGATCGTCAACGGAGTACAAGGGCGACGCTCGATAGCCACATTAGAAGAGAGAGAGAGAGGGAGAGAGAGAAAGAGAGACGTGATTTATAAGTCTTTCCCATTTGTTTCTTTTCTTTTCTGGTCATTGTAATTTTTATTGATCCATGGTAATGAAAGGAAAAGTATTTTTCGATGGAAACAAAAATGATATTACAAGTCATAAACTTCTTTTCGGGCTTAGATCTTATTTTAGATAATACTGTTTTCCATTGCTGATCATCTACAAGATCTGAGTGAACCCGCAAAATTTCTCATTGCAGAGTAGTAATGGGTGTCAGGTTTATCTTGTTATTAACTATGGTTGATATTGACTAATTTTGTCTCTATCTTCGGGATCTTCGCACTATCTCTAATAGTTATGGGGGCAGGTTATTCCCAAACTACAAGAAAATCATATAACAACAACTTTCTTTTATTCAATTAGTAGCCGCAATGCATCTACTTCAATTAGTACTTGAATTTCATCTTTGAGGATGAAACAATTGTTAATGGAATGGCTAATAATATGGGGAAACAAGCATTGGTTGGGATTATTAGTGTGCCCAACTTCTTCTGGACACATAGAATCAGATAGTTTTAACTTGTTACCTTAGGTTTAACTTGGTACCATTTAGAAGCATATGAAAGGGGGTGCTTACTTCCTTGTTCATCTTTCAAGGACTCGACCATTAACATACTTTTTTTTGACCGAGGAGATATTGCTAAATTACTTATGGCTTCCTTATGGTGCTTGTTTTGGTCTATTGCTGATAACCTAAAGATTGATTTCTCTGTGATCATAGTTTGATCTTGCTAATCATTGAGGAGTAAGTTTTAACAGTTTCCATACTAGATTTGATCTCAGCTAGAAGATTGTGGTAAGGTATTTGTAACAACATCGATAATGGCATTCCATCGGGATATCTGTCTTTTTTTTGTTTTTCTTCAATTTGTGTCGGCATGGTGACTTCAGTATTATCTTTGTAAAATCGAGTGTAGAACTGAGATTTCAGGTATGACCATGTATTGATGGATCCAACTGCAAAAGTCTGGAACCAATTAAAGGCGATCTCTCTAATGGTTCCAATGAAGAGACCAACCATTATGGGATTGTGCCAACGAAATTTTCAATTAATGATAAAAAAAAAATGGTACGTATATTGGTTGGGGATTCTTTCCCATTGAATTTGTACATGGATGGTGGTTTATACTTAGGCAGGAAAGGCATCAAGTTCCACTCCAATGGATAAGATCGCGATATTTCAGCTTGTTATAAGCCTTCTTATGTCTTACCACTCCGATTTCGGTTTAAATCTCCGCCAAAACCGTATCATTAATTTTGGGTCTGCTTGGAGTGGGTTTAGTATTAGTGTCAAAAAGTGAACGCTAATTAACACTCTCATTCTTGTCAGGACTCTCTTATTGAACTTCATCATCATCCCTACTTTTGGAGGTTTTGTAGTCGAGAGTCTTATCGCTACCCCTACTCTCAAAAGATTGATTCTTCATTAGAGCTTAGAGTTCAGCCAGTATTCCCTTCTATGTGGATTGCTGGAGTTTAGAAACGTTTTCCTGAGCTCTCAACTCCGAAGATTGTCTTCTCAGTCATCGTTGGCCATGTGTGGAAGGCCGCATCGAGCTTACAATGTTAGCTGAAGCATATGCTGAGCGTGTGTCATCATCTTTATCCACCTTTAGTTCTTGGTTGACGATGAAGTACCATAATAGAAGGGTATTACATTCCCTGAAGTTCTAACATTGGCCTAGGTGCCGTGGTAAATCGCTTCTTCTTCAAAGGCCAGTCCTTTCAAACCGGGTGATTAACCAAGGTCTGATGAAAACTATCAGTAGAGTGTTAGAGTTAGGCAAACCTAAAATAAGTGGAGTAGGCGGAAAGTGATCGGTAGGCGGAAAGTGAGGTAGGCGGAAAGTGTCGGTTAGGCGGAAAGTGCCGGTTAGGCGAAAAGTGACCGGTAGGCGGAAAGTGACCGGTAGGTGGAATAGTGCTACAATAGAGCCTATAAATATGAGCCCTCATTTGCCTTCATCCTACACACCAACATCTAAGTATTCATTCAAGAGAAGAGTGAAGAGAAGATAGAGAAAGGAAGAGAGGAGAGAAGAAGCTCAGTGTGCTCTTCAGGTGATATCCATCACGGTGTTAGTCTGGTGCTTATACTGCAGACTACAGTTCTCTAAAAAGGTTGGAGGTTTCTTTCGTGTTGGAGGTAACATTGTATCACATTCTATTTTCTGTATATTTCCGAGTTCTCTGGACAAGACTCGGACGGTTGTACTATTCATCTGGTATAGTGGAATTCGCTCTCTGATTGTCCCGTGGTTTTTCCCGTAAGGGTTTCCACGTAAATATTGTGTGTCATCTGTGAATTGTTGATTTGCTTATAGCTTACTTATTGTTTACATACAAGTAAGGATTTTTACTATTTTTTCCCAACAGTGGTATCAGAGCTAAGGTTATTAGCTATTGCGTGTAAACAATAGAAAGTATAACAAGTCGCATGATTACTCTTAATGGATCTAATTTGATGATCTGGAAGCCAAGAATGGAAGATCTTTTATATTGTAAAGATCTTCATGCACCTTTAGAAGGTGATGTGTCTAAACCAAAAGACATGAGTGATGATGATTGGAAAAAACTTGATAGAAAAGCTATTGGTTTCATTCGACAACGGTTGGATGATACCGTGTTTCATCATGTCTCCATTGAGAGTACATCTCACTCTCTTTAGAAGAAACTGGAGAGTCTGTATGAGAGAAAAACTGCAGGCAACAAAACTTTCTTGATTAGAAAGTTAGTTAGCTCAAAGTATAAAGATGGTTCTTAAATTGCTGAACATTTGAATGAAATTCAAAGTATTATTAATCAGCTTTCTTCTATGAAAATGGTGCTTGACGATGAGTTGTAGGCTTTATTGTTGCCTAGTTCACTACCGGAGAGTTGGGAGACATTGGTGGTGTCTCTAAGTAACTCTGCACCAGAAAGTGTAGTTTCTATGAGTTTGGTTACAAACAGCTTGCTTAATGAAGAACTCAGACGAAAGAACTTGGGCACATCACAGTCTGAAGCACTTGTGTTGGAGAATCGAGGAAGACCAGCATCAAAAGATGGAAGCAACTACGCCAGATTCAGAAGTAAATCCAGATCAAAGAAGGATATTACTTGTTACTTTTGCCACAAGAAAGGACACATAAAAAAGGACTGCAGAATTCGGATAAGAGAAGAAAAAACAAAGCGTGATGGAAAGTCTGAAGCCCATGAAAATACTACAGCTACAGTCGAAGGTGATTTAGTTGTATCTGAAAGTAATGATTTATGTCTTTATATTACATGTCAAGATGCAGATTGGGTAATCGATACGGGAGCCTCGTATCATGCTACTCCACATAGCAATTTCTTCACAACTTATCAAAGTGGAGACTTTGGTGTTGTAAAGATGGGTAACAAAGACACTGCTCAAATTAAAGGCATGGGAGATATATATCTTGAGACCAGTCTCGGTTGTAAATTGGTGCTCAAAGATGTAAGGTACGTTTCAGATCTTCGTTTGAATCTAATATCTGCAGGAAAGCTAGATGAAGATGGCTTTGGCAGCACCTTTAGCAATGGGCATTGGAAGCTTACAAAAGGTTCTCTTATCGTGCCAAGAGGAAAGAAATGCTGCACTCTTTATAAGATGCAGGCAAAACTATGCAAATGTGAGGTGAACACAGTTGAACAAGATTCTTCTCTAGAGTTGTGGCACAAGAGGCTTGGCCACATGAGTGAGAAGGGAATGCAGATTCTTGCTAATGAAAGACACTTGCCAAACATGAAAGGTACACATCTTGATACTTGTATGCATTGCATAGCTGGTAAACAACATCGAGTTTCATTTGCTAGAAGTGGATCAAATAGAAAGACTCACATATTAGATTTGATACACTCAGATGTTTGTGGTCCTATGAAAGTTAAAACATTTGGTGGTGCTCTCTATTTTGTAACTTTCATAGATGATTATTCAAGAAAAGTTTGGGCTTATGCTTTAAAAACTAAAGATCAAGTTGCAGATGTCTTTAGAGAATTTCATGCCAAAGTGGAGAGAGAAACAGGAAGGTCCCTTAAATGTATCCGATCAGACAATGGTGGCGAGTATATCGGGCCATTCGACGAATATTGCAAGAGCAAGGGAATTCGACATGAGAGGATCATTCCGAAGACTCCTGAACAAAATAGTGTGGCAGAAAGAATGAATCGCACTATCGTCGAAAGAATTAGGTGTATGCTATCACATTCCAAATTGTCCAAACCCTTTTGGGGGGAGGCATTAAGGACTGCGATAGACCTAATCAATTTATCACCCTCAGCTCCTTTAAAGGGTGATGTACCAGAGAAAGTGTGGAGAGGAAAGGAAGTCTCCTACAAACACTTGAGAGTATTCGGTTGCCGTGCATTCGTTCACATTCCTAAAGATGAGAGATCAAAACTTGATGGTAAGACAAAACAATGTATTTTTCTTGGTTATGCAGATGAAAAGTTTGGCTACAGGCTATGGGATCTAGAAGACAAGAAGGTAATAAGAAGTAGAGATGTGATTTTCCTTGAAAATCAGACCATTGAAGATTTCAAGAAGAAAGAAACAGTGCAGTCTTCTACAAGGGTTGTTGTAGATCTGGATCCAGTTCCTTCTCCAGTCACAAACGATGAAGGAGAAGAAGTGCAAGAACATCAAGCAGATGTTGATACTCCTATTCAAGAAGAAGAGGGAGAGCAGTCCACTACAACACAACCATCAATAGCGCCTCAGTTAAGGCGGTTTGACAGAGACCGTTATCCTTCTAGCAGGTATCCAACTAATGAGTATGTCCTGGTTACTGATGCAGGTGAACCAGAAAGTTACCAAGAAATACAAGAAGGCAGTCAAAAAACTGAGTGGTTAAAAGCTATAAAAGAGGAAATGGATTCTTTGCACAAGAACCATACCTATGATTTGGTAAAATTACCAAATGAAAGGAAGGCATTAAAGAACAAGTGGGTGTTCAAGATAAAGACCGAAGAGAAGAGCTCACAACCAAGATACAAGGCAAGGTTAGTTGTGAAGGGTTTTGGCCAAAAACAAGGTATTGATTTTGAAGAAATTTTCTCTCCGGTGGTAAAAATATCATCAATTCGTCTCGTTCTCGGAATGGCTGCAAGTATGGATTTGGAGATCGAACAAATGGACGTGAAGACAGCTTTTCTTCATGGTGATCTAGAGGAAGAGATCTACATGGAGCAGCCTGAAGGTTTCACAGTTAAAGGTAAAGAAGATATGGTCTGCAAGTTGAAAAAGAGCTTGTATGGATTAAAACAAGCACCTCGACAATGGTACAAGAAATTTGATTCTTTTATGGTGGATCATAGCTATAAGAGAACAATTTCAGATCATTGTGTTTATGTCAAAAGGTATGATGGTGATTTCATTATACTGTTGCTCTATGTTGATGATATGTTGATTGTAGGTCAAGACATGTCCAAGATTGACAAGCTTAAGAAGGATTTAAGCAAATCATTTACCATGAAGGACTTGGAAGCATCACAACAAATTTTGGGGATGCACATATCTCGTTACAGGAATGCCAAAAGGTTATGGTTGTCGCAGGAGACCTATATCAATAAAATACTAAAAGGGTTCAATATGAACAGAGCAAATCCAGTTGGTACTCCACTTGCAGGACAATTCAAATTAAGCTCTGAGCAATGTCCAAAAAACGAGATGGAAAAAGAAGAAATGAGAAGAATTCCATATGCTTCAACAGTCGGTAGTTTAATGTATGCAATGGTATGTACTAGACCAGATATAGCATATGCAGTTGGTGTTGTTAGTAGGTTCTTTGCAAATCCAGGTAAATAGCATTGGGCTGCAGTTAAGTGGATATTAAGGCATCTAAGAGGAACTTCCAAAATAAGTATTTGCTTTACAGGAGGTAAGTCAATACTAACAGGTTACACTGATGCAGATATAGCAGGAGATATTAACTCAAGAAAGTCTACATCTGGTTATTTAATTACTTTTGCAGGGCGAGCTGTGTCTTGGCAATCCACGTTGCAAAAGTGTGTTGCCTTGTCAACTTCAGAAGCTAAGTACATTGCTATTACAGAAGCTTGCAAAGAGATGTTGTGGATGAAACGTTTTTTGCAAGAAGTAGGTATGTCACAAAATACCTATACAGTCTATTGTGATAGTCAGAGTGCTATTCATCTCAGCAAAAATCCAAGTTTTCATTCTAAATCCAAGCACATCGATGTGAGATATCACTGGATTAGAAATATACTTGATGAAAAGTTATTGCAGCTTGAGAAAATTCACACCGACAAAAATGGAGCAAATATGATGACGAAAGGGTTACCAAGAGAGAAACAGGATTTCTGTCGGAAGGTACCTGGTATGGACTCGAAGTAAGAGTTCTAATTCATTCCCTTTCTTTTTTTTTTCTGGGTTGGAGGGGGAGATTGTTAGAGTTAGGCAAACCCAAAATAAGTGAAGTAGGTGGAAAGTGATCGGTAGGCGGAAAGTGAGGTAGGCGGAAAGTGCCGGTTAGGCGGAAAGTGACCGGTAGGCGGAAAGTGACCGGTAGGTGGAATAGTATCACAATAGAGCCTATAAATATGAGCCCTCATTTGCCTTCATCCTACACACCAACATCTAAGTATTCATTCAAGAAAAGAGTAAAGAGAAGATAGAGAAAGGAAGAGAGGAGAGAAGAAGCTCAGTGTGCTTTTCGGGTGATATCCATCACGGTGTTAGTCTGGTGCTTATACTGTAGACTACAATTCTCTAATAAGGTTGGAGGTTTCTTTCGTGTTGGAGGTAATATTGTATCACTCTCTATTTTCTGTATATTCCCGAGTTCTCTGGACAAAACTCGGAAGGTTGTACTATTCATCTGGTATAGTGGAATTCGCTCTCTAATTGTCCCGTGGTTTTTCCCGTAAGGGTTTCCACGTAAATATTGTGTGTCATCTGTGGCTTGTTGATTTGCTTATAACTTACTTATTGTTTACATACAAGTAGGGATTTTTACTATTTTTTTCCAACATAGAGATGATGGCGTTCCACCACCCGTGATTGAGAAGCTGATGGTTGCTGCCTCGATCGATCGTGCTGATGGTAGTAATTAGTAAATCTGATTCTTCACGAGGACGTTTTGTTTGCTATCTGGATCTTTCTAGGATGGTGATCACCGAACATAACACAGATTGTACATCATATAGCCTACTGAAAACAAGAGGTTTCTCCGTTCAGATTCTTCAGTCATCAAATCTTGCCATTGTCTGCGTTGTCAGTTGATGTTTACCTCACATCTGATGGTGGCTGAATACTCGCATCATGATTGGTTAAAACGGCTTTGCGTTTAGTTGTTGTGTCGGCCCTCTACTTTTATTGAGCTCCATCAGCAGGCCAATTAGCGCACCAACGACTTCTACTCCTACGACAGGGCAGTTAGTTACTCTTGCGACTTCAGCTCCGCTTAGAAGGCATTTAGCTGCGCTGCCTACTTCAGCTCTACCAACAGTGCTGCATGACAGCTGCACTGAGCTTTTTCTTGGCTGCTCGTTTGTTTATTATTGCCTTAAAGAATGATTTTATAACTCTTTGTTACAAAGAGAAGGTTGTGAACTTACTTTGACGCCTGTAGAGGTAGCTGTGTCTACAGAAGTAGATTTTTGGAAGTGAACTAACTTTGAACTATGGGAGGAGTTTATGCTAGAACTATGCAGGGCAACTCTGGTAGAAGTTTTCTTGCTACTGAAAGTTAGGAATGGTAATAAACGCATTCATGGTCAATTTTTGGCCCGCCCTATATAAAATTTTGAATTGAAAATAAAATTTTCATTTTTCTAATTTAAAATTTTGTAAAGAGACAACCAAAAATTGGCCTATGGACATATCTATTACCATCCCTACTGAAAGTAGATAGAATTATTCCACTAGTATAATCTTACTGTGCTGGCTTTGAGTTTATCTCTGTCGACAGTAGCATATTTAGCTACATCGGAAATGGAGTTAGCTCTCGCAGGCAACAATTGCTGTAGCTACGCCAGCGACAAGTTTAGCCTTGTCGGCAACAAGTTTATCCCAGTGGGATCGCCATTTGTTTTCCAGAATTTTTTTGAATGTAAGCAACAAAGAAAATAGAAAACCTATGGGAACTTGAATCCCTTAAATTACTCGAAAGATTACAAAACAGATAACTCCTCTTTAGAATAAAAAAGACTGCTTTATCTCAAAAAATAAAAAAGACTGCAAGTAGGTTTTTGGGGATTGTGATGATGACATCCCAATGGGAGTGACCCTCCAGCCTATTGACGTTCCGGTAGTAACAAACTTTGAACGCTCTTAAATTTTCTTCTTGTTAATATTTTTTTTATTTATCTTCTCCTTCCTAGATCGATCAAGACGTTCTCCTCAGACGTTTTTATAGTTAGAATAGTGGAAATCATGGCATAATCGCACCCACGATCTCAAGGATCTTAGTAACGGCTTGTGAGTAGAGCTAAGATGGCTCTATATGTCTGCTCTATCGGCAAGGCTAAGTCGCTTCGATGGTGTAGCTATTTTTACTTCGTCGGTGAGGTTGATTTTACTTCGTCTGCATAGTTATTTATGCTTCGTCAGATATGCTTGTTTTGACTTGTAGGCAATGCTATTTCAGCTTTGTCAGCAAGACTGGTTTAGACTTGTCGTCGAGGTTATTTCTCTTTGTACTTATTTTTCTTGTATTTTTCTACTGTTTACAAACATATTAACTAGACTCTATAATGATAGTGCATTGAATTAGAAACTTAATAATGAACAATATAAAATCAAGTTTATAACACCTGAACTGAGCAATACATAAGAATTGTCAAAGAATGTTCAAATGAACAGGTTATGAAACCCATAATTTCGCGCTATTACCTTGTGCAACTGCATAAGCCCAGTACGACAAAATAGTAGAGAGTAACTTAATGCAAAATAACAATGTGCTTTTAATTATTTGTATTATGTTATGTAATTTATTCCTATTTTTGAGTAATTTCCATATTTTTGCTGACTATTTACTTTAATTATTACCTAATTATTACAATTTCTTCATTTGATTCTTTATTATTTGTTTGTTTGATTGCTTATAAAATTGCTATTTGTGAATTTGCAACTGTTATTTAATTGATGTATTTTCTCTCTGGTTACTGAAACTTCTTATTTGCTTAATGTAATTCCTTCTAGTTGTTGAAATTCATACTTTCTGTTTGATTATATTTAACTCTCCTGAACGACAATTAAAAATAAATAAATTAATAATTAGAAAATAAAAGTTACACTATTGGTAAAAAATAAAATGAAATAAATAAATTTTATAATTTGTTTTCTGGTTTGGTGGTGACTAAAATTGCGATTACAAAGTTAATATAATTTATGATGGTGAATGTGAAAATTTCTGTGAAATTTAGAATACATTCTGTGTTATAAAATATTTTTATAATCTTTATAGATTTCTTAATTTATAAAAGTTATTACATATGTAGAATGAGAAAAGTCTTTTAGCAAAAAGAAAAATCTCAAGCAAAGTTGATAACATCGTGCACTGCAAGGCTATCTAGCCTCGTGTGTCGTAAGGTTATACAGCTTCATAGATGGATAAGATTTGCCTTGGGCATATTAAATCCTAGCAAGATTTTGGTTGAGATTTGAATCGAATACAAAATCAAGACCAGATACAACAAACTTAAGCACCAAATCTAATTAAATAGAAAATCATATATTTGGTTAGATTACAACAAGATTACATCTTTATCTATAAGTAAACTACCACAACTATTTGGAGCTTATAAATAGCCATCAAAGAGGACTCAAAAAAGACCCTTTGGCAAATTGAGATCTCGCACAAGAGCTCGTAGCACTCTTTCAACTAGCAGCAAAGAAGATTCGGCTCCCTAGTTCTTCATCTTCATCACCTTTTCAACATCAGATCGTTAATCAAGATCGAAGCAATTTCATAATTACCAAAAGATTCTATAATTTTATGTAAAAGAGAGACATTATATAAGTCCTCTCCTATTTTTTTTTCTTATTTTCTCTTTTCATTGTAATCAATCAAATCATTGTAACTTATTTCAATGACAATGAAAAGAGGATCAGATTGTGAGGAAACGAACTGGCGACATAGTGGGAGAGTCCTATACTAAACAAGAGATGGTGGCCCAATATGATATCAAAAGATTGGAAAAATGGTGGGGATTTTAGTGGTTGAGGTAGACCAACAAAAATATGAGGAATGTACATCCTCAGACTCAACTAGCCTAGGTAGAAGGCGACATTATCGCCACGTGAGTATAAGGTTATGGGCCTAGGTAACAAGGAAATTCTCACCCATCAAGAATGACTCGGATCTCCCCATGCTGATTTTGTGAATTTGAATGACAAGGAGACTCTCATTCGTCAAGAACCACTTGGATTTTCAACCACTAACTCGCTAGAATAAACAACATCTCTCCCAACCATTAGAAAAATTGTTGCATTTGATGCCAAAGGAGAACCGATTTCTGCTCAAGAAAGGACTCAAATCCAGATCCAGAATCAAAGAGCACGTCGAAAAGCACTCAAAATAAACCTACTCCAACACGGGGCTGAACAAAAATACAAGGCCGCCTGGCAGCCTCGACAATTCACTATTATTGGAAACGAACCAGAACGCCAGGTTAAAGTTTCAACCCGGCGTAGATGAAACAAAATGCCATGCTAAGTCTCGGCCTAGCATAAATGAAAAAGAATGTCAGGCTAGGTCTCAGTCTTGCATACATGTAACAAAATGCCAGGCTAAGTTTCAGCCTAGTGTAAATGAAGCAAAATGCCAGGCTAAGTTTGAGGCTCACGTAAATGAAACAGAGCGCTAGGCTAAGTCTCAAACTAGCATAAACAAAACAAAATATCACACTAAGTCTCAGTCTAGTGTATATGAAACAAAATGTGATGCTAAGTCTCAACCTAATATAAATGAAACAAAACGCCTGGCTACATCTCAAAGTAAATGAAATAGAACGTTAGCCTAAGTCTCAACCTAGTACAAATGAAATAGAACGTTAGACTAAGTCTCAACTCAGTATAAATAAGGCAGCGCATGAGGCTAAGACAACGCGTGAGGCTAAGCCAGCGCGCAAGACTAGATCCATGTACATGACTAAGCCAATACGTGAGGCAATGCCAGCACGCGAGGCTAAACTGTAGCTCTGCGTAGGAACTTTAGAACGCGAGGCTAATAGCAGTCCCGCGTAAAGACTTTGCTGGACTCCAGATCATCTAGCTATCTGACAATTATGGTACCCAAGACTTCCCAGGATACATATTGGTGGTAAAATTTCCAAATTGATTAAAAGGAAATAACCACGCAGAACACGGAGCTAATTCTGTAGCTCCGCTTTTTGGCTAAGATTTAGCCTCGCATTGAGTAAAATGCGGAGCTAAATCTATAGCTCCGCATTCAGGGTATTTTAACTCCGCTGAGCAGATTTTCGCTAGAATTCTAAATTAATTCAAATTGAGATTTGGGCTTATCCAATAACCAAATTGAGTCCAATCAGAATTCATATTCAAGAGATTTAATTCAAAACTAAGATATTTGATTAGAATCCCTGATGAATATAATTAGCTTCCAATTATATTCGATTGAAAACTCTTATATTGGCTCAATCCTATAAATACCCTTTTGAGGAAGCCTTAGAGGATCTTTCAAAGCGCTTTGTGAAGTTTAAGTTATTCGTGAAAGCCTTGAACCCATCAAGACCAGCAGAGAAGATCTAGTGCCGGCTGACATCTTCATCGAGAAAGAAGACTTCCACGTCAAGATCATCAAAAAGAACTACTCGATAGATCACATCACTGCATAGAGCCTACTTTTTATTGTAAAAAAGAGAGATAAGTTATAAATCCTCTCGTTTATTTTTTTTTGTTCACTTTCATTGTAATTAAGTTATTTCAATGGAAGTAAGAATTTTGCTGAGAACAAACTGACGACCACAGTGGGAGATGTCTCTTTTACTGAAAAAGAGACCACAGTGGGTGCATCCAGATCTTCTAAATGATGAACAATGGTTTTCGTCAAACAACCAGAAAAAGAACAAAAGAAAGATGCAGACTTGCAATCCCATTTCTACAATCATCAATGAAGGCCATATGGAGGTAGGTGCATTGATAGATTCAGAGATTAAAATAATACCCATGGCAACTCATCCCAGTGAGGCAGGCCCATTGGGCACTCAATCTAGTAAAAGCTATCTCAAAAAATTCTCAAAAGCAGGGCTCGACAGAACCACAGCAACATTCGAAGATCTGCTCATGAAGCAAAAAAGAGTTTCACTTTCAGAGAGGCTTGAAAAAGGATAGTGAAGCAACTGGCACACTTTTCTAATTCGATGTGCTAGCCCAGTTAGCCAACATTCCGACCTGCATAACATTTTATGAGTTACTATGCTTATCCAAAACAACTAGGGATGCATTAAGGGAAGCGTTGGCTGACTCTGACACCTTTCTGGTACAAATCATAGAGCCATATGTAGACACAGAGGATTCTTGCCATTATTGTCATCAAGTGATGAAGCAAGTCTCGCATATTATGTTTTCACCAGAGGATATGCAAGTGAAAAACATCAAGCATAATAGGCCTCTATATTATACTGGATATACTGGTTTCACCAAAGTAAACCAAATCTAGGTTGACCAAGGTTCTGTCCTAAGCATCATCCCTCTAACATTGATGCAGTTGTTAGGGATCTCGACAAATCGGTTGACGCCCACTAATACCACTATTTTCGGCTTTAATTCTAGCAGTAGCCATCCTCTGGGAAAAATCTGCCTCTGATACCAAACTGGAGACTCAAGGTTAGAAGCTACATGCTATGTTAATAATGTAGATACGTCAAATAATATTCTCTTAGGATGCACCTGGATTTATGCCAACATGGTGGTGCCCTCAACTCTTCACCAGTGCATGAAGTATTATGATGATCAATGAGAAGTTCATACACTAATCACAGATAAACAACCTTTTAAGAGAGTAGAGAATTACTTTATAGATATCATGCTATATGAAGACACCCTGGAAGCTTCCACAGGCTTGACAGAGATGCTAGAGAAGATTACAATAGCGACAATGAAGCAGATAGCAAACCCAAGCCAGCAAATGAGGAAGACTTTGATTTGAAATAAATCCACTTGTAGTAAGCAGTGACATATTAGATGTAACCAATACTACTAATGAAGCGGAAGCATGATATATCAATGAAAATTTAGATTTTGCATATGTTCTTGCTATTGCTTCAAACTCTACACCATCCTACACTAGCGGCACTGTTTTTGAAGTGCTCACTCGACGGACAGACCAATGTCTGATAATATTTGGATGCGTAGAGTCGTGGCTCGTATTGAAAATGGATAGTAAAAGTAACAATCATACGATACCTCAATTTAGCCATTATGAGCAAGTCTCTCATCAAATGATAAAGAAAATAGGTTATGAATTGACTCATAAATAAGATTAAATTTCCACAAAGGATGTCAAAATCTCTTACGTTCTTTCCCCCAATAAGGGAAGAACCCTAATTAATATCACAAAAACTGTAGTTGGGTTATATTACAACCTCCACATCTTCAGAAAGTGATTACGAAGAATCAATAAACTCAGAAAATTCTAAGAAAGCAATTATGGGATTCTGACATCAATACAAGGACAGTATTTTAAGCCCTCGCTATGAGTATGTTGTTGGTAAGCCATGAAGAGCCATACAATTCCTGGGCCCAACATATGGACCTCTAATAGGACATCTGGTTTAAACAGCTAGAGCCAGAAGAAACCAAAATTCATCTTCATAAGTGAAAGTTTAACTCCACAAGTAAAAAAGATCTTGCAGTTCTGATAAGAGAATACATTGATATTTTTGCATGAAACTATGAGGATATGTCAGGACTAGACCCACAAGTTGCCATGCACTAGCTCAACATCAAAGCAGATGCTAAACTATTAAAGCAATAGTTATGGTGCTTTCGACCAGTAAGAAAAAAGAAGACTACCTCCAGGATTTGAGAGTGGGGGTTCAATATCATGAGGAAACATCAGTTGAAGATGAATACTATGAAGTCCTTTCTCGGGGTGTCTACAGGAAAATTTTTGGGATTCGTGGTAACCTTGAATGGGATCCATCTTGATCCCAATAAAGTCAAAGCAATAAAGGAAATATAGCCTACTTGAAACTTGAGGGAACTTAGGGGGATGCAAGGCAAATTGGCCTATATCCAACAGTACATAGCAAATCTATCAGGAAGACGCCAGCTGTTCATAAAATTGATGAAGAAAGGAGTCTCATTTATCTGGGATGAAAAGTGTTAACAAGCTTTCGAAGACATCAAATAACATCTCACAAAGCTGCCTGTCCTGACGACCCTTGTCTCAGGAAAATCCTTCCTCATTTATGTACGAGTAATGGATCGTACTCTTAGTGCTTTATTAGCACAATATAATGAGCAGGACCCGGAGTAGGCAATTTACTATTTGAGCCATATAGTGATCGATACCAAACATTAGTACAACAGAATTGAGAAGGAATGCTTAATTGGTGTTCGCAATTCAAAAGATGTGACATTATCTAACTAGCTAGACGATACACGTTATCTCCCGAGTCAACCCACTAAAAGTACTTATGGCCAATCCAAGCTTGTTAATCGGTAGACTAGCAAAGTAGGCATTGTTCTGTCACCCTATGATATGAATTTTTTACCTCAAAAAACAACAAAGGGCCAAGCCATCGCAGACTTCCTTGTAGAATATCCCATTTCAGAAAATTCCAAGCACTGTAATGATGTTCCAGATAAAGTTGTAGAGGTCAACACAGTCTCGAAAGGGCAGATGTGGCAATTGTTCTTTGATGGCAGCACGAAGAGATGCAGCCAGAGTGAGGGTCGTTCTAGTGTCTCCTCATAAGCATGTGATACCCTGGGGATACTCACTAATTGAGCCATGCACAAATAATGTAACAGAATATAATGAACTCATAGTCGGCCTCCAGATAGCATGGCAATTGGGAGCAAGAAATCTTGAAGCATACAGTGGCTTGAAGCTAATTGTCAACCAGATGATTGGGAAATATGAAGTAAAGCAGGCAGTTCTCATACCCTATCATCAGGCAACAATAGAACTGGCCAAAATTTTGAAGAATTTGATATCGATCATGTAACAAGACATGAGAATACATACGTTGATGCCCTAGCATTATTAGATTCAAGTCTGGCTTTGCCTGATGGATCAACCAAACATATTACTATTGGGAGCCACAAACTTCTTTGCCCCATGACAATAATGGAAATAAGTGAACCATGCTAGGTTAGAATAAACTTTGAACTCAGGATTGGTGTTTCCTGCTTATAGACTATGCATTATATGGCATCCTCCCAGAAGATTCTAAAGAAGCTATTTCAATAAGATGCAATACAACCAAGTTCTATTATAATGCAATGTTACAAACCCTATATCAGAAATCTCATGACGATATCCTACTCCACTGCTTGTCAAAAAGGAGGCCAAAGAAGTAGTTAAGGAAACCCATGATGGAACTTGTGGAGCCCGTCAGCTAGGATCGAAATTCTAGCATCATATTAGAAGACTTGGATACTTCTGGTCCAAAATAATCACAGATGGAGTAGCATATGTGAGGCGCTGTCATGCCTACCAGGTGCATGCAAATTTCATACATCAACCATTTGAGTATTTACATACTTCAACTTCAATTTTGGCGATTTGAAACTTAGTGTATGGACATTGTCGGACCAATCACTTCACCATCCTCCATGGGACATCGGTTCATACTGGCAATAAATGATTATTCCTCCAAATGGGCAGAAGTCATCCATATGAGAGAAGCAAAGATGGCAGATATAATTAAATTCATAAAACATCATATAATTTACTTTGGTATTGCCACGATAGATCTTCCATGATAACGGACCTCAATTTGTTAGTCAGGGCTTCATTCGTTTTTACAACAAATTCAGGATTCACGACGTGGCTTTGGCGCCTTACAATCCAGTAGCCAATGGATTAGCTAAAGCTTTTAACAAGTCCATTGTGAAACTCCTCCTGAAATTTGTCTCTTCGAGTCGACGCGATTGGGATGAAAAGTTGGGAGAGTACCTATGGGCCTACCGAACCACAATGCAAATCCTAACAAAAGCTATGCCATTTTCTTTTATATACGACCACAAGGCTGTCCTACAGCTTGAAATTTAGATCTCATCTTTACGCATAGCATTAGCTACAAGAATGACAACTGAAAAAAGCATTAACAAGGCTTCAAGAATTAGATGCTCTAGATGAAAAGCGCTTGAAAGCACAATAACAAATCAAATTATACCAAGTGCACAACTCGAGCGTTCAATAAGAAAGTTAAAGAAAGAACTTTCAAAGAAGGAGAATTAGTCCTAACCGTCAAAAGACTAATGATTATGACCCATAAAACCAAAGGAAAGTTTGAATGTAAATGGGAATGGCCCTTTGTAGTATAAACGGTTTACTCAAATGGAGCCTATTATCTAATCAATCAAGACGGTGGTAGAATAATGATGCCTATAAATGGCAAGTTTCTAAAGAAATACTACATATAAACAACCACAAAGACCTATAAAAGAGGAGAGGAAGTCAAATTCTCGACAACTCACCTTACTGAGGGAAATAACATAGCTAGCCAATGCAAACAACGATTGATAAAGGCACCTCAAATCTGTTAATAGATGGGGGTTTGCTAAACATTTAATGACAAATCTATGAAGATATGTCACAACCCATAACCACAAAAGCAAAGAGGAGAGAAAATCGAATTCTTGATAACACATCATGCTAAGGTGAAAGCATGAGCACCCCAATGTTGCTAAAGTAAAAGGAAGACGAAACATTTGGTATGTAAGCCCGAACAAAATCCTCGCGGACCTATTATGATAGAGAGCCGTGTACGAACAACCCAATGCGTTCAATGTAAGGGGCAAGAGCATACTAAAATCCTCAACTAATCCTATTATACTGGGTTAGAACTATAAACATTAACAATCTGATGCCGAAAAGGCGAAGGGAAAAGGGGACATTTGGCATTTAAGCCCAAACAAACTCTCAACAACTCATCATGCTGAGAAAAATAGCATGGTTAGTACAATTCAAATAGTGATTAGTAAAGCACAGTAAATACATTGATAGTTGGAGGTTTACTAAATATTCCATGGACCTATTATGTTAAGCTCTTATTTCTGACAATATGATTCAAACTATATCACCCATATCACCTCATATGATTAAACCTATCATGTTAAGTTTTTACCTCTGACAACAAGATTTAAACTAACTTATATCACCTCATACGATCAAACCTCCCATCTCACCCATATCACCTCATACAATAAAACCTCTCATTTTATGCTCTTATATCTAACAGCGAAATGTGAATCAACTCACACACTACAACAAATAATTTCTTTTGTGATCCTAATCCAATCATCTTGGCATATGTAACTATTTGTCTCTGCCAACTGGCTATATCTGTTAGCCAGACAGGTCACCCTATGATCCTAATCTGATTATCTCGATATGTCTGACTATTCGCCTCTACTAAATGGCTCTGTCTGTCAGCTAGATGAGTTACCCAATGATCTTAATCCAATTATCTCGGCATGTGTGACCATGCACCTCTGCCAACCAACTCTATCTATCAGCTAGACGAGTCACCCCATGATCCTAACCTGATCATCTCGGCATGTGTGATTATGCGCTTTTGCCAGTCGGCTCTGTCTGTTAGCGTGATAAGTCACCCTATGATTTTAACTCAATCATCTCAGTATGTGTGATTATGCACCTCTACCAACCGGCTCTGCCTGTTAGCCAGACGGGTCACCCCATGATCCAAACCAAATCATTTTGGCATGTGTGACTATGCACCTCTGCCAACCGGCTCTATCTATTGGCCAGATGAGTCACCCGTGATTCTAACCCAATCATCTTGGCATGTATGACTATACACCTTTGCCAACTGACTCTGTTTGTCAGCTAGTTGAGTCACCCCATAATCCAAATCCGATCATTTTGGCATGTGTGACTATGCGCATTTACCTATGATCTGGTTATTACAATCAAAACACTCAGCTTGCTATAATATCCCCACACCCCTAGTAAGTTTCTGTCTCCTTCGGTTCCATCCATCAATCCTTCACTCTTTAGAGCTCTCTGATATATCACTCGCTCACTTTTTGTAACACTATTATCATTTTCAAAACTATCAAATCATCACCGACACTTATCCATTCTATAATCACACATCACATATCACACAAAAAGAACTAGAAATAATACAATAAGTTAAAGGTAATCTAAAATGTTTCACTATTCATGTGTTAGGAAAGGAGAGGAATAAAGTACAAAACTTGCTCAAATAGAAGAAAGATACAAAGGGGGTTTATAATGTCCCTTTAGAGCTCTCAACCAATCTTTCACTTCTACAAAATTCTTTGACCAGGCTTCCTCGGCAATAGCTATGGCCTGGCGACATAGCTCATCCTCGTCGATGATCAAACATTATGCTGCTTGAGCACAAATGTCTTCCAGAACTTTGTTTCGTAGGGCTACTTCTTGCTGAATCTGCACATGTTGGTGGGTTAATGCTTCACGACGTCTCATGATCTAATTAAACTTTAACTCTTCGGTCTGGAGGATAGCTTGGTCAATAGCAATGGCAATCCTAGAAATATTATTTTGAGTAGCTTCAATCTCAAGTTCAGCTCACTCTAGCTCATTGTCTATCCCACTCTATGTATTAGCCAATTCCTGGATTTCTCGAGCACATGCCTCCTTTTTCAGTTCCTCTTGAAAAAGTTGTAACTTAGCACGAGTCCGAGCTACTTCAATGTCTATAATTGCAGATATATTCGATCAATGTAAGTTATTCAAAGTGTTGAGGTGTTGGTCAAGGGTTTGGGGACATGCCCTAGAAGAAGAAGCATGATCTAGACCACCGATTCTCTCAATAGTTTCTATATAACTTAGCAACATCGAATAACCCAGATCGTAAGAGTCTCGCCAAGCCAAAATCAATGAGATGCAATGGTGGAGTAGCTAATAGAACCCACCGGTGAAATGCTGCACAAAGTCTTCCATAAGGTTGTTTGGAAGAATCAACGATGAAGAAGGTGCCATCATAACATCAGAAGGCATAATTAGAGGTGGCGGAGCAACAATAGACTGAGGAAGAAGCCCTGTTAGATGAGAAACTAGTGTCCATAGAAGAATGTCAACTGAGGAATGATTGATAATTAATATAGTAGCTTCACTTAAGGCAACAACACTAGTCCCGACTTATGCTGATTCTAAAGGTGGATTCTCCTCCAAAATGTTCCCTGTGCTAGAAGTAGCCTCAAAGGATAATATGAGAGACGTGTTAGAGTATCCAGACGCTACTCTTGGCTATTAGATGTTTGCATCCCCGATAGTAGTGCTTATAGTTGCTGGAGTTACAACTGTAGCGACAGGAATAGCTTGTGGAGGAATAGGAGTTGTCATAGAAGAATCACTTGGTGAAAGTAGTAGGTGTTGGGGAAGGGAAGGCAGGTTGATAGCTGCTGGACTTGTATTTACAATTGATATCTCTATAAGCATGATACTTTAAATGAAATAGTATGGGAATTAAAGAAGTACCTGTCATGACAGCACTTGAAGGGATTGCGTCTTCATGACCTGTTAGCTCCATACCCTTGGGATAAAGGTGACTATGTTTGCTAGTGGTAGATTGGAAGTAATATGCATCATAAGCATCAATATTGTCATCAGCGTTATTGCCACCAACGTTCTCAACCGGACCACTAGTTCTAGAATAATCTACTAAATCAAGTGAGTCTGATCGAGCTAAAGACAAGTGCACTCTAGAAGATTTGGCTCCTCAGATACCAAGAAAGAAAAGCCGAAGTTAGTTTGTAAATTGAAGTTACAGTGGCAAAGGAATCAATGTGCTTCATTATCTGGAGAATCTAATCTGGTAGTGGGACTATAGGGTGACAGCAAAGTGAAAGGCATCAAAGCTGGTGGCGAAGGAGTGTCACCCACTTGGGGAGTAGCATAACTCTTTCTTATAGATGTTAACATTTCATGAATATTAGTAGTTGGTGGAACCATATTATGTTCCAAGTGGATTATGATTTCTGACACTTGAAATGTTGCTTCTGATACCTAAGCCATGAGCCATCATCTCTGGTACCTGAGCCATCACCTCTCGTGTTTGAACCATTGCTTCTTGAGTCAACGCCATCACTTCAGATGTTTGACTATTTCCTATGGCCATGACCGTCGCTGGATCAGGAACAGTCCTTGTAGACCGAGGCCTCTTATGAGTGATCCCTCGAACGTCACCCCCCAACAGTGGCTTCTTTGGTGCCTGCACCTACTCCATGATCAGTAACTTTTTCTTATCCAACTGCCATTCTCACTCCCTCTCGGGCAGCAACCTCTTCCCTAACCCTGGCTACTCCTTTCTTGTCTTTAGTTTTGTCATCATCTTTGAGATTCAGGAATTTGTATACCCTTGACCTGGGTCCTCTTCGATTTCTTCTTCCTCAAGTAAAAGTTCTCGATTTCCTTAAACAATCATGGTTAATATGGAAGCCAACAATAGCATGGAAGCATGATACCAGGTGCAAAAGCTTAAGGAGAGATATAGTGTGGGAGTCTCGTGAGGTAGAGCGAACTGGGCATTAGTTCCGCCAGCACAAAAATGGAACTAAGCTAGAGCTCCTTAAATAAAGATTCCTTTGATAGTCGAGGTGCAAGTTCGGGTTACCAATGTACAATTGAGAATAGCTAAACAGATGACTAAATATGCATGGGAGGTATGACTCCATCATTCATTAATGATAAACTAGATGTCTTGGGCGGATATTAATTAGCCACCAAAATGAGACCGAAGACATTATTGTAAAACCATCGTGTCCGAGGATGTCTTGAAAACTGTCACCGTAATTGCCACCCAAAAATTTAGGGAAACATTGATATATTTGATAAGTCTGGTGACTTCAAAGGAACTGACGAATAGCTGACATATAGTAGTTTGTCCAATCAGAATTTTTATAGCATTCAACAAAAGGGAGAAAAGCAGAATCCTCTGAGGATGAAGCTGTCATCAGGTTGGAGCAGTGGAAATACGAACCAACCCATCAAGGAAGTATAAAACAGTTCAACTCAAGAGTTGGGAGTCTTGTGTGTTTCTTCCCCTTCATCATCAATGATGGTCTGTACCTTAGAGAATTCAGCATGCAACTCTCGTAAGCTATTTTGAAGGCTGTAAACCATCGCAGGAAAAAGCTTGAGACCGTGAGCTAAAAGAATGACATGGTACACCATGTCAATTGCAATGACTTCCATGGGAAGTGAAGGTACAATGCATCTCTTAAGCCAAAGGATCAAGAAGCCAGTAATGAACCCCTTATCAGAATTATCATGCTTTGCTTGATAATGGAAACTCTCGAATTGGGTGCCCATTTTGAAGTCTTTCACATCAAATTCGGCAATGTAAGAAGTGGCTTCGAGATCTGAGATTCTCGTCTGTATAGATTCCTCACTCAAGCCTTCATGCCTTGCGACTTTAACATTGGCCTGATCTAGATTTTGAAAGAGGCAGAAAGCCCAAGTCTTCTATCCAACCCCCTGGCCCCTCATTCCAGAAATCTCGGTACCGATTTTAAAATGACATAGTATCTCCCAATAAGTCCCATATATGGAGCCGTCCATTTCTTTCAACTGATTTAACTCTCAACAGTCCACATATACTCTTCATATGGTAGTTCTCCTATTAACAATAGCAAAATATCAAACATTTCGTAAAGAGTAAATCCTAACTCCCCCACTAGAGTAAAGAAAGTGCCAGAAGATGGGTTGTACATTTCAAGGATATTGAGCAAGTGGTAACGCTGTGTGGAAGGCCAAATTGAATATTCCTGATTGCTCTGTAAAGCCCAAAATCTCGCAATATATCTCCGAAAGTAATCAATATAAAATCCACCATTTTGCACCATCACATATTCTCTTTTGAATGGATCCAACTCGAGGTTATGAAATTTTGGGTAGGATATTATCCCTTGGTAGGAAGAAACTTATTTAGGAAAGAGTTGGCTCTATAGAGAACCTCACCAATAGGATAATCTTTGTTGAATCTACCTGGAAGCAACTGATGAATATCATATATTATATTTTTCCTCTCATATTTTATCTATTTTTGTATATAAATAAATGCTACTCGGGTATTTTTAGTGCCTTTTTCAGGTAATTCGATTCGTACAAGGAGATGGCAAGAAATCAATGTTGGAGTAGGAAATCAGAGTCCGAAAAGTTTCTAAACTTAGAAAAACTACGAGATTATGATGTTACAGAGATGAAAAGTCAAATAAAGTCAAGGAAATATAATTCACAAGACAAGAGAAGCACGTGAAAGAAATTTTAATTGATTTACTCGAAATAAAACCGCTATTTAGCGGTGTTAGCCACCATTTAGCGGCCAACTATGGGCTCCACATGCTGAATTTTCTTCCGTGGCTTCGATGTAATTTTTTGGGTTTCTTAGTTCTTCTAGAATCAGGGTTTGATTTCCGAATCCTATATATTGGTCGTATCTTTGTATTCTAGGTTTTATGCAGTAGTTAATGTAGATTAGGATTTAGTTTGTACTCGTATTTCATTAATAAAATTAAGGTTTTGCTGAAGGGGTGGCGGCCACAATACCGTGCTCCAGAGGTTAGCCATTATTTTAAGATCTTTATTTGCTTTCTAGATAGATTTAATTGCTTTCTAGTAAAGATTTATTTGCTTTCTAGATTATATTTAATTGCTTTCTAGAATCATGAGTAGCTAATTAGTTTAGCTCTAGAATGTAGATGAAGTTAGGATCCACCATGTAATTGCTTTCTAATATCTTTCTTCTTGAATAAAAATAAATAAAGACATGATTTTTCTCTAAAAGGATTAAAATACAAGAACTCGAGATTAAGACTTTGATAGGTTATACTTGAATTAGGTTTCTTGATAGCCTATGCTTAGTTAGGGTTTGGGGTTATTGATTTTATCTTTTTCATTGAATTATCTAAAGATTTAGTTTGTTTTTATGAAAAGTAATATATTTGATGAGTTATACTTGCACACCACTTGATAGTTCATACTTAGGGCACTTTGAATAAAGATTAAACTAAAAAGATCAAATTTTTATGAGAGAAGAAGATAATAGAAGTAAGAACATGGTTGGAAACTAGTGGATTCTAGATCCTAGGCTAATTAGAACAAGCAAACTTCAATCCAAAATTCTTTGTTAATCCGTTAGACTATAGAATTAGTAAGAATCGCAAAACACCTTAGATCCCTGTGAGACGACCTGTACAGCGCTACAACGATACTGTGCGCTTGCAGTAATTTATCACATCATAAAAAAAAACTGAAAAGAAAAATAAATTAAAAAAACTTATGTATTTTTATCAATAGATCAAACTACTTACAGATAAAGGAACAAATTTAGATTTGAAATTGGATAGGAGCGTAGATTGGATGATACACTTTGAATTTTATGAAAAAGATCAAAATCTAAAAAATAAATATTGCTAACAGTAGTTTTGAGGCAAATATACATCTATTTTTCACTTCACAATAGTTTATTAGATTAAGGACAAAGATGATAACGATTGAGTAAGTTTTCTCTCTCTAAACAAAAAAAAAAGAGAAAAAAAAGAAAAAAAAAGAAAAAAAAGTGAGAATAAAATAATGGGGTGAGCCTAAGGTAATAGCCTCGAGAGTGATAAAATAATGGGGTGCGCCTGGTATTAAGGCAATAGCCTCAAGAGTGAAAAAAAGAGTATGATCTGAGTAATCGGGTACTTTGCGCCTAAGTAAGTGTAAATATTCGCATGAAAGGTGAAATATTCTAAAAAAAAAAGAAAAAGAAAAAAGAAAAGAGTATGAACCAAGTAATCGGGTATGTTGCGCCTAAGCAAGCGTGAATATTCGCATGAAAGGTGAAATATTCTTAAAAAAAAAAAAAAAAAAAAAAAAAATTTGTTATGAGAGAGGAGATGAATCATGAGTTAGAGTTTGAGTCTAAGGCCGAAATAAACTATCACAAATGCACGTAGTTGTATAGGAGCCAATGAATTATCTGTTAGTAGGTATTGAAAGATAAGATTTAAATTTTTGATTAAAATGATAAGTGTATCTGATATGACACTTGATTTGAAAATTGATAATCTAAATGCGTTCTTGAGTTTGTATATTAGTGAGATTAATTGATGAAAATATCATAAAAAAAAAAGATTTTTCTTTCCTTTGTATAAAATTTCTATTTTTCTTGATTTTCGGTTATCCTTATTTTTCTTTTCTTTATTCCTTAATCTATTTTCTTCTTGAATTTTGTGGGTATATTCACTGCAAACCCTCACGAGACAACACTCGTCCACTAGGGTAACCTAGGGGTTTAAAGGCTTATTGCACGTGCTAAGTGCAATCGCGATTCCTGCGAAAGTGAGTTAGGATTTTTATTTTTCTTTTTAGATTTAGGTTTTGCTCGAGGACTAGCAAAAGATAGGTGTGGGGGGTGTGATGAATATCATATATTGTATTTTTCCTCTCATATTTTATCTATTTTTGTATATAAATAAATGCTACTCGGGTATTTTTAGTGCCTTTTTCAGGTAATTCGATTCGTACAAGGAGATGGCAAGAAATCAATGTTGGAGTAGGAAATCAGAGTCCGAAAAGTTTCTAAACTTAGAAAAACTACGAGACTACGATGTTACAGAGATGCAAAGTCAAATACAGTCAAGGAAATATAATGCACAAGACAAGAGACGCACGTGAAAGAAATTTCAATTGATTTACTCGAAATAAAACCGCTATGTAGCGGTGTTAGCTGCCATTTAGCCGCCATTTAGCGCCAACTGTGGGCTCCACATGCTGAATTTTCTTCCGTGGTTTCGATGTAATTTGTTGGGTTCTTAGTTCTTCTAGAATCAGGGTTTGATTTCCGAATCCTATATATTGGCCGTATCCTTGTATTCTAGGTTTTATGCAGTAGTTAATGTAGATTAGGATTTAGTTTGTACTCGTATTTCATTAATAAAATTAAGGTTTTGCTGAAGGGGTGGCGGCCACAATACCGTACTCCAGAGGTAAGCCATTGTTTTGAGATCTTTATTTGCTTTCTAGATAGATTTAATTGCTTTCTAGTATAGATTTATTTGCTTTCTAGATTATATTTAATTGCTTTCTAGAATCATGAGTAGCTAATTAGTTTAGCTCTAGGATGTAGATGAAGTTAGGATCCACCATGTAATTGCTTTCTAATATCTTTCTTCTTGAATAAAAATAAATAAAGACATGATTTTTCTCTAAAAGGATTAAAATACAAGAACTCGAGATTAAGACTTTGATAGATTATACTTGAATTAGGTTTCTTGATAGCCTATGCTTAGTTAGGGTTTGGGGTTGTTGATTTTATCTTTTTCATTGAATTATCTAAAGATTTAGTTTGTTTTTATGAAAAGTAGTATATTTGATGAGTTATACTTGCACACCACTTGATAGTTCATACTTAGGGCACTTTGAATAAAGATTAAACTAAAAAGATCAAATTTTTATGAGAGAAGAAGATAATAGAAGTAAGAACATGGTTGGAAACTAGTGGATTCTAGATCCTAGGCTAATTAGAACAAGCAAACTTCAATCCAAAATTCTTTGTTAATCCGTTAGACTATAGAATTAGTAAGAATCGCAAAACACCTTAGATCCCTGTGAGACGACCTGTACAGCGCTACAACGATACTGTGCGCTTGCAGTAATTTATCACATCAGCAACCCGCTGATAAACCTGCTAGGACCATCTTAGTAAGCATTCATCATGCCGACCTGCTAGGACCATCTTAGTAAGCATTCATCATGCCGAAGTTGCCCACTGCTACTCCATCTTGACCCCTTATAATATTCTAGTTCATGTGATAAGGAATGGAGAGCTTCTAAAGGTATGCTAGTGGATGACTCATAGCCATGTCAGGAAGAAACATTCTAACACCGTCTACTTCCAAAGCCATTTGTGTTCATCAACATACAACGCTTCATCGGAAACTGTCACTCGATCTCCGAATAGAAAAGCAAATTTCTCTATTGGCGACGACTTGATCCCTCTAGGGGAGCACCAGTGATCAGTTCTCTAAGTGTTGCCAGGCTATTCTAAGAAAGTTTTTAGACACGATCTTTGCTATGTCAGGAGTAAAAGTTGGCATAGGCTCCCTGAAGTGGAATGGGATTGTACCATTAGATCCTCCTCAATATCCGAAGTAGTTGCGTTTGGTGAGTGCATCATTTGAATAATTAATTGTCAAAATAAGAAAATAAAGAGTAAGAGGAATCACAAAGAAAGCAAAACAAATAAGAAAAGTGGGAATCTGCCAAAGACATGAAATACGCGAGGCTACCTAAGTTTCGCGTGGGCAATAAAAACACACGAGGCTATCTAGGCCTCACATAGGAAGTAAAGACATATGACGCTAAATTGCCTAGTATGAGAAATAAGGATGGATTAAAATGAAGTGTAGTCTAGCGTATTGGAGTAAAAGATCAAGGAAAAAAAAAGGGATAGGAGGCTGCTTCTACTAAAGCAAAGATGGCAATTTCCACGCGAGGCTTAAAAGCCTCGTGTAATGAACTTACTTCTAAGTAATGGAAGAATTGAACGCACGGCCATTTTAGCCTCGCGTAATACAGGAGTCCAACCGACTAAGTGTTGAAATTCATCAGCGATGGCAATCGCCAACAACTTTTGAAGTTACCTCCGATTGGGCTAGGAAATGCCTGTGTCGATAGCTCTAGAACCTCGAACTACTGCTATGGCTTGAAGAAGGATGTTCAGAAATCATTGAGTCAAAGAAATTCCACGAGAATCCAAAGATCGAAGGAGAAGGAAAGTTTTGGGTTGAAAGGTTTGGATGAGAGGAAGAAGATGAATATGATCATCCTTAAAAAGGAAATCCTCAGTTCAAATGGAGGAACCAGATTGAGGGTCTAAATCTTAAGATGAGAGTTGCCGCATAAATGCGCGAGGCTATAGCCTCGCGTAGCAACGAGTGAACGTGAGCTAACAAGCCTCGCATCGATGCAAGAGATCAATGATAGAGTTGGAAGTTAAAAGAGTACAAAATATTTTAAAATTTTGGAGGAGGTTATATATAGAATAAGGAATCTTTCAGTAAAGTGAAAAATCCCAAGCAAAATTGATCACCTCACGCACCGCGAGGCTATCTAGCCTCACGCATCATGAGGCTATCTAGCCTCGCGCACTGTGCTTGTGGTTATATAAGATTTGCCTTGGACAGATTGAATCTAACAGGACTCTGGTTGAGATTTGAACTGATCCTATATTTAATTCAAACATAAAATTAAGACTAGATACAATGAATTTCATAACCAAATCTAATTAAATAGAAAATTATATATTTGGTTAGATTACAATAAGATTATGCCTTTATCTATAAGAAAACTATCACAAATATTTGGATCCTATAAATAGCCATCCAAGAGGACTTAAAAAGGACCCTTTGGCAAATTGAGATTTTGCACAAGAGCTCGTGACACTCTTTCGACCAGCAGCCAAGAAGATTCGGCTCCCCTGATCTTCATCTTTATCACCTTTTCAACATTAGATCGTCAACGAAGGTCAAATTAACTTCATAACTGTCAAAATATCCCACAATTTTCTATAAAAGAGAAAAATGTTATAGAAATCCTCTTGTATTGTTTTTCTTGTTTTCTCTTTCCATTATAATCAATTAAATTATTGTAACTTATTTCAATATGAAGATAAAATTTTGAGGAAAACAACATATAGTTATATATTTATTCCTATTAAAATCGAGTAATTTATGTTATGCATACACTATGTGTGATATTAGCTAACAGAGCCACAATATCAGTAATCGCTATTTTAAACGTCATTGTATAACATCTTAGTCTTTAACTTTATATGGACATCTTAAGAAGCTTACAAACAACCGTGCCCTTGCCTCGTCTCCATCACTTAGAAATCTAAGTTTCTAAAGAGATAGTCTTAAACTTTGACTCCATTTTTTTCTGGTCTTCTGAATATGGCCATCTTTGGGGAAATTCTAAATGTGCACCACATTTTACTAGTGAGCACCACATGCTATATAGTAAAGTGATTTACAACTCTTTTTTTAAAGTTGGGAAAATGGTGCTCACATAGGGGAAAATGGTGCTCACTAGTGAAATATGGTGCGCATTTAGAATTTCCCCTATCTTTACTGTCTAGAGCTCATCTTACTTTGTTCTTTGGCTTACAACTCTTTTTTTAAAGTTGGGAGTTGAGATTTGAGAGGAAGTCTAAACTTTTTTCTGATCTGATCATGAATGCCAAATCTCTGCTCCTCTTGAAGCCTGACCTGAGCGGAGGATGAAAGCATTGTTACCTCAACTCTTTGCCTGAATTGTACACACTGTCATCGTTGATACCTAGGGATGACAATTGATGCGCCCATAGGCCTATTTTTATCCCTTGTTATACAAATTTTTAAATTAGAAAAATAAAATATTTATTCTTAATTCAAAATTTTATATAAATCGGACTAAAAATTAACTCATTGATGCGTCCATTACCCCTACACGACTGAACAAGCGGTACGTTTCACCCGGAGACGTCTGTCAATGAACTAGTTCATACAGTAAGAATCATCGTCCATCATAGATGCTTACTCCTTTTTTAGCAGGGAAGCACGTGCGCCTATTGACTCGACATGTTCACTGACGGTCCTTCTTATTCTCTTATAGTCAACCCGTCATGGGAACTATATCCGACGGGTCCGTAGTCTTATAGCTCCACGTCATGGTACCGATGACCGTCAAGTGTTGGATCATTATCCAATATTGGCCCATATATATGTGAAATAATCATATATTATAAACTGTCTAATATAGTTGGACCCAATTAAAAGTGATCTAATTAAGTTGGGGTTTAATGTATCAAATAGGGTGTGGGCCTTTTATGTGTAGAAATATAATGGATAATTTCTGATTTTATGATGGGTTAAATCAGAAATACTAATAGGCAAATTTGTCTATAAAAAGGCAGTTATGGTTCCTAGATCACATGTGACTTTGATTTTTTTCTATTTTCCATCAACAGAGAGAAACTAGAGAGAAAAGTTAAAAAAGTTCTCTTAAGAAGACGTGTAGATCTGGAAGGCCAATCGCACGGCTCCACAACGTAATTATTTGTTATGGATTCAGGTACGCTTCCGCATATTTTATATATAATTTCTTGGTGATTTGACATAAAAATCTATTGTGTAATTTCATATGGTATCTAACAATTGGTATCGAGCAACTTTATGTTGAATCATCAAAAAAAATTCGGATTACTTTTAATCGGATTACTGTTCAAAAAAAAAGTCAGATTACTATTCATCGGATTACTGTTTCCCAAAAAAATCGGATTACTGTTCATCCGATTACTATTAAAAAAATCTGATTACTGTTCATCGGATTACTGATCATTAAATTTTTTTTTTAAGGCTATTAAGATTTTATTTTGGATTTGGGCTTGTTTTAAAAAAAAATATGTATACACATATATTTTTTTTAAAGAATTTTCTCTTAAGGTCAATTTTTTTTGACAATTTTTAAATTTCGATTCGGTATAATTTTAATTTAAAATATTTATATTTTGGATATATATTTTGAGATAGATTGATTGAAGTAAGTGTCGCCAAAGTGACCTCTCTTGTTGAAATTGATTTTATCTTGAAATATAAAAGGTTATGTGTATGTAACCTATATGAATATTAATCGGCCCAAAGTAAGGTTAATATTTAATAGAATTGCATGTGTACCTGTGGTAATAAATGCATGGTGATTATTTGGTTTACATGTGAATAATGACTCGGCTCAAAAGAAGATTTATTGTTTGATATGTTATTTATCATCAGTATTTGATTACTACACCAAAATATCACTAAGAAGTTAATATTGTTATCCAAAGATAAAATATTAATGGAATCCCGATATCTTGAGATGGAGTTTACATTTATTTGAAATTATTATTATTATTTGGTTAATGAACTAATGCGAGCTTGTTATTTTTATTCATTGTTCTCTGGATTCAGCTTTACAAAATTCTGCCAATATTAGTGCCAACATCAATTCAATTCCTATACTAAAGGACTCTAACTTCAAGTCATGACAAGAAAATCTTTTGATTGTGCTCGGAGTCATGGATCTTGATCTTACATTAAGTTCTCCTCCTCTTGCACCTCTCACTGCTGAAAGTTCTTCTGAACAAAAGAGGTACATTGAGAGGTGGGAGAAGTCAAATCGCATGTGTCTAATGATCATGAACAAAATCATTCCAAAAGCATTCAGGGGGCACAATATCTGAAAAGATTACTACAGTTAAAGAGTTCCTTGCGGATATTGAAAAGAGATTTGTCAAGAACAAAAAGGCTGAAATTGGTATGCTCTTGACAAATCTTATTTCAATGAGGTATAAATGAAAATGCAATATTAGGGAGTACATCATGAAGATGTCTTATCTACCTTCAAAGCTGAAAACACTTAAATTTGAACTCTTTGAGGACTTGCTAGTGCATCTGGTTCTGATATCCCTCCTCACTCAGTTCAAGCAGTTTAAGCTGAGCTACAATTGTCAGAAAGAGACTTGGTCCCTGAATGAGCTCATCTCACACTGTGTTCAACAGGAGGATAGGCTGAAACTGGAAAAGACAGAGAGTGCTCACTTTGACTCATCCTCTAAGGATAAGGGAAACCAAAAGAGTAAAAAGGATAAGGAAGCTGCAGATATAACACCTCAGAAGAAACAACAAAAGAAACAGATTCAATCGGAAAATACTGGATGTTTCTTCTGTGGAGTTGAAGGGCATATAAAGAAGCATTGTAGTAATTATCACGCTTGGCGTGCTAAGAAAGATATTCTTCTTAATCTGGTTTGTTCTAAGATTAATTTAACTTCGGTATGTACAGATGCTGGTGCAACCACTCACATCAGTGTGTCTATGCAGGGTTGCCTGAGTTGCCGAAAACCAAATGATGTTGAAAGATATATCTATGCGGGTGATGGCAAGAAGGTTCAAATTGAGACAATTGCAATGTTTAGATTATTGTTAAAGACTAGGTTTTATTTAGATCTTGATGAGACATTTATTGTATCGTCTTTTAGACGGAATTTGATTTTTGTTTCGGCTTTGGACAATTTTGGTTTTTCTTTTTCATTTGGAAATGGAAAATTTAGTTTGTTTCATGATTCAAATTTGGTTGGATCCGGTTCTTTATCAAGTTACGATCATCTATATTCAATTAACACAATAGCTTCATTTAATGAATCTCTGCATTTAAGTACTCGAGGTGTAAAGAGAAAATTAACCAATGAGAATTCGGCTGCGTTATGGCACAAGAGATTATGTCACATCTCCAGACGGAGAATTGAGAGACTTGTGTCAGACGAAATTCTTGATCCCTTAAATTTCACAGACTTTGATGTTTGTGTTAACTGCATAAAGGGAAAACAAACTAACAAAAAGAGATTTGAAACCAACAGGACTATGGACGTCTTAGAGTTTATTTATACGGATATTTGTGGGTCATTTCCTACTATTGCGTGGAATGGTCAACAATACTTTATCTCCTTTATAGACAATTTCTCTAGATATGGCTATTTATATCTCATTCATGAAAAGGTACAATCGTTGGAGTGTTCAAAAATTATAAGGCTGAAGTTGAGAACCAACTCAGTAAAAGAATCAAAAGCGTCAGGTCTGACCGTGGTGGTGAATACTATGGCAGATATGATAGTTCAAGTGAACAACGTCCAGGACCTTTTACTAAATTCCTAGAGGAATGCAGTGTCGTCCCACAGTACACTATGCCGGTTTGCCCATTCTGAATGGTGTTGCTAAAAGACGAACATAATGCTCAAGGATATGGTGAGGAGTATGATTAGTCATTCTATCTTACCTAAATCACTATAGGGAGAAGCATTTAAGACTGCAGTATATATCCTTAAAAAAATTCCAACTAAAGCAACTACCAAAACCCCTTATGAGCTATGGACAGGCAAGAAACCTAGTCTTAAGCACTTACACGTTTGGGGATGTCCAGCTGAGGCAAGGCCTTATAGGCCAAATGAAAGGAAATTGACTCAAGAACTGTTAGTTACTACTTTGTTGGATACTCTGAAAGATCCAGTGGGTACAAGTTTTATGATCCCACGACTAGGTTGATTTTTGAGACGGAAAATGCCCGGTTCTTTGAGGATGTCGAGTTTGAGGGAGGAGATACAGGCAGGGACTTTGTCTTTAAAGAGGACTGTATTGATATTCCCACAGGTATTATTGGCATTGATCAGGATTCCATTCCTGACCTTATTCAAGACACAATAGATTAAGACAATATCGAACAATCTCCCATTCAAGAGATTGTTCCAGAAGAACAAATTCTGACGCCTCAAGAGCGTATGCTATTAAGGAGATCCACTCAAGAGAGGAGAAAAGCATTGCTAGATGATTACATTTTATTTCTCCAAGAATATGAGGAAGACGTTGGAGTGATGGAAGATGACCCGATCAATTTCTTTCAAGCCATCAAAAGTTCTAACTCTCAAAAGTGGATGGGTGCTATGAATGAGGAGATAAAGTCTATGAAGGACAATGACGTGTGGGATTTTATCCCATTACCAGAAGGAGCGAAACCTATTGGTTGCAAATAGATATTTAAGACCAAAAGGGACTCGAAAGGCGATGTGGAAAGGTATAAAGCTTGTCTTGTAACAAAGGGTTTTATGCAGAAAGAAGGCATCGACTATAAAGAGATATTTTCTCTGGTTTCTTCAAAGGACTCTTTCAGGATTATAATGGCATTGGTCGCTTATTTCAACCTTGAGTTATATCATATGGATGTCAAAACAGCGTTTCTCAATGGTGACATTGACGAGACTATATATATGGTCCAACCAGAAAACTTTGTGTCGGGACACTCAAAGCGTATGGTTTGTAAACTTAAGAAATCCATATATGAGCTCAAGCAAGCATCTCGACAATGGTATTTCAAGTTTCATCAAGTGATCATCTCATTCAGTTTTGAGGTGAACTTGGTCGATGACTGTGTATACCATAAGTTCTGTGGGAGTAAACATATTTTCTTAGTATTATATGTTGATGACATCTTGCTTGCCAGCAACGATATATGCATATTGCATGAAACTAAGAGATTTTTAGCTAAGCATTTTGAGATGAAGGATTTTGGTAACGCCTCTTTTGTATTAGGGATTCAGATACACAGAGATCGCTCTCGATGCATTCTTGGATTATCACAAAAGAGCTATATCGAAAACCTTCTTAAAAGATATAGCATGCAAAAGTGTAAACCAGGTGATACCCATGTGGCTAAGCGAGATAGGTTTAGTCTCAATCAGTGCCCTAAGAATGATGTATGCTCAGGTATGCACGCGTCGAGATATCGCGTACGTTACAGGGATATTAGGTAGGTATTTAAGCAATCCAGGGCAGACCACTGGAAAGCAGCCAAAAGGGTTTTGCGATACTTACAGAGAACAAAGGATTACATGCTCACGTATCGGAGGTCAGATCAGTTGAAATCATTAGGTATACTAACTTTGATTTTGCTGGATGCCAAGATAGTATGAAATCCACATCGAGTTACATCTATTTTCTAGTTGGAAGAGTTGTCTCTTGAAAGAGTGCTAAACAGTCTCTTATAGCCTCTTTTATTATGGCAACTGAGTTTATAGTCTGTTATGAGGCATCAAATCACGGGATATGGCTGCAAAATTTTATCACAGGGCTGCACATAGTGGACTCTATTTATATACCACTCCAGTTATTTTGTAACAATAAGTCAGTAGTTTTATATTGCAACAACAACAGGAGCTCGACGAAGTCGAAGCATATAGATATTAAGTTCCTGGTTGTGAAAGAAAGGGTTCAGAGTGGACAATTGTCTATAGAGCACATAGGAACAAACTCCATGATTGCGGATCCGCTTACTAAGGGACTGCCACCCAAAGTGTTTCATAAGCATACTGTTTGTATGGGTGTCGTGTCTATTGATGATATTCAGTTTTAGTGGGAGTTTGTATTATCAAATGCTATTATGATATAGACATATTTCAGTTATTTCAGTTTATGGTATTAAGGTTATTTTCTGCAGAAATAAGGTTTTATTTTATTCACGCTCTGAATTATTATGTTGTTTGATCTCAATAAGGTTTAAGGGAGGACCAATTGAAAATAGGCATGTTAAAATCACATTACATGAAATTTCTATACTATGCATCCACATATGATCCATATCATTCAGTTGTATTGATATACATGACCATTGATGGATTGAGTTACGATTACTGTAACAAAAGCCGTTTTGATCCTATATTAGTATGATTGATGAACCGGATTGGTTACAGATACATTTCGAAAATAACAGTAAAGTTGAGCTCATTCGGTAATTATGCAAAACATGATTATAAGGTTACATATATGGTCCAAGTGGGAGATTGTTGGATTATTATCCAATATTGGCCCATATATATGTGAAATAATCATGTATTGTAAACTGTCTAATATGGTTGTACCAAATTAAAAGTGATATAATTAAGTTGGGTTTTAATGTATCGAATAGGGTGTCGGCATTTTATGTATACAAATCTAATAGGTAATTTCTAATTTTATGATGAGGTAAATTAAAATACCAATAGGCAGATTTGTCTATAAAAACGAGGTTATGGTCCTCAAATCACACGTGACTTTGAATTTTTTGCGTTTCCCATCGACAGAGATAAACTAGAGAGAAAAGTTAAAAGGGTTTTCTTACAAAAAGTGTAGATCTGGAATATTAATCACACGGCTCTACAACGTGATCTTTTGATATGGATTCAGGTACGTTTCCGCATACTTTATATATAATTTCTTGGTGATTTGATATAAAGATCTAATGTATAATTTTCATATGGTATCTAACATCCAGGACATTCGACATTGTTGGCAAGAAAACCCCCCAGCCCTGACATCTCGGTATTCGAAAGATCAAAAAGAAAGAAAAGCGTCCCCCACCATGTGGTTGATCCTATCTGCTGCAGTCCATCGCAATGCCCTCATTATTAGCCTCCTCCTAACACGCCATCTTCTTATCTTCGTTTGTACCACACTTGCAAGGGGGTTAGATCCTCAAGGGAGCTATCAGAGGGAAGCCCTCAGCTTTCGGCCCCCACCAACCCACCCCCGGCCCCCACCCCAGCAACGAAGATCACTGGCGGAGTTGTTCAACAATAACAATGAAATTGTCACTGTGTATCTGCAATGCTATTGGAGAATCAACCAGATCATCTCCATCCCTAGTTGCTTTCTCATATTTGTCAGATGGAGGATTATGGAGAGAATTTTGAAGCTGGGAATGGACCAATGAGATATTAAGAAGCAGCTGAACTATTTATTTAGCTTTGTGTGTGTTAAAACTACAAACTGAGCAAGTTTGAGAAAAATAGTTTTGTATTTTGAGATATTAATAAAACGGTACAATGGGCTAATGGTCATTTTTTTTAGGTGAAAGAGGCAAAAATAAAAAGTAAAGATAAGAGAACATGTAATTTGATCATAATTACATATAATCCTTAATTAGCATAATCAATCTAATTAGGAATATCTGACAAATATACTAATTTAGTAAAATATCATGAGATATATTAATAAATTAGAAGATTTGTCAAATATACTAATTTAAGAAGATATTCTAAATTAGTGAGATATTCTAATAATGTGACTATGTGTTTAAGATTTATGAATGTACACAGACTTCTCTTGTGGTGGCAAAGCTTTGTTGTTCCGTGGAATAACCGAACAACTTATATGTTTGTTTAAATTTAGTCCGTTCTACTTTGGCTCTTAGTTTTTACCGGTCACAACCTCGTCTTGTCCTACATTCACCTGTTTCATTTCTTGTGCTTCTTCTGTGAAATAGGGGCGGCGGCTGCCTCTTTTCAGGAATCATCTTATACATCTTACTTTTACCGTTTGATCTCTTCCCCTAATTTTCTCCTCACGAATCAACTGAACCCTCATTTTATTTTATTTTTCCACCTATTTTTTTCATGTGAATGTTACGAATCTTATTGTGTCTGTAAGCCCATCATGAGAATTATTTCCCTTCTCCTTAATCTGTTTTGTACCTGTTGCTACATCCCCAATTCACTTCAGCAATGCTACAGTATTTTTGTTCGTGCACTTTTGTTCATGCGTCACCTAATAACCTTCCATTGTCTATTAAAAACATGCTCTTTATTTGAGAAAGTGGGAGCTAAAACCTGTGGAAGGGACCCAATCTTTTATGGCCACTTACAATTGGAAATTTGTTTGAACTTAGTCTTTCATTTTCTATTGTCACATCATGGTAACTCTATCCTCCATATTCGCGCCTTTTGTGCAACATAAACTGCCACGGTTGATGATCCATTCTTTGGTTAAAGTTGGCACTCAAAGGTCTATGCTGGTCTTTTGGTGATGTAAGATGTTGAATCCTTGGTTTTCATATTTGTTTGATCACAATATGTAGACCGGAATGGCTTTTGATGTAGTTGTACCCCATAAAATTTTGGAAGTTATCATATGTGTAAATATCTGATTATATCCTATTTATTCTAGTTCTTATTTCACTCAAATTTATCTGTTCAACTAATGGGCCAGTATATTGTGCATATTGCATACAACCTACTCTTAAACGTTAATAATACTGTTAAAAGGTGTTAGGGAACCTGTTAAATTGCATTATGATATCGACACAGACCTAGCGCTAGTGAGAATAACTTAGCATACTATAACAATGTGTTTTTTTACGTTATGCTACATTATTTACTATTAATTTCTTATTAATATTCTGATTGTTGTTGATTGTTTTTTTTATTGTTATCTGATCACTATTTTTTTTTTTTTACCTGATTGCTTGTGGATTTCTAGTTTGCTCATCTATAATTGCTTGGTTAGTTGCTTGCTAGAATTTCTTTTCCGTTACCGGAGTTTCTTATTTGTTATTGATTCTATTGAAATAGTACAAATAAAATGAATTGAATATTATAATATACAAAGTATAATATTGGTGATTGTGGAAACTAAATAAATAAATTTAAATTATTGTTTCTTGTTTGATAAGTACTAAAATTACAGTTGTGATTTTAATATAATTTATAAATTGAATATGAAAGTTATTGTGAAATTTGTTAGAGACTTAAAATATATTCCATGTGTTATATAGAATTGTATTTTCCTTTTAATTTTTTCAGAATTTTATTTTCCTTTTACTTTTTGTTAAATTTATTGCCTAATTTATAAGCATTACAATATAATTTCATAACTATTTTTATTAAATTAATAGAAAACTATATAACATATATTATGCATTATACTATATGCATTATAACCAAACAGAGGCAAAACATGATGTTATTGTTATCACTACTTTAATTTTCACTCAATATAGTCGTGAAATTTGTTTTCTCAATCATATTCTGATGTTCATTGTTTCTGATTCAAAAAACTATTAGACAAAATTGTTAGTGTAGCATTTTAAATCAGGCATTTGATTTCCTCATTTAATACCCCACTATGTACTGATATTTTGTAACTATGCAATTAGCTGCAATCACCTTGATTGCCTAAATCGAACTACCATATAAATCATGAAGTATTAACCATATAAATATTCATCACAGACACCTAAATTTTTAGATTTGACAAATATTTAATGTAACACCCCAAATACATCAATTGCCACAATTTATTATTTTATATATTTATCTCTATTCAAGTTACTCTACCCAATCCAAAATACCTCCATTTTTGTTTTCTTTTATGTTTTTTTTATATATTTTCCTTAATTAAAATTTTAATTTTATGCATAGTATGCATGATACCTATTAGAAAACCATTAATATTAATTGATTTTTTTACCATGTGGACCTAAAATTCTACAATAGTTATGACTAATTTAAGATTTGATTTGATGACATTAAATTTTTGGTTCGAATTTTTGAAATCTCTCTCTAAAAAACATGATCACCTCTAACAACTTCAGTATCATTACTTAAACCTACCAAAAATTCAATTCATTTATTTTTTTAATGTATTATTGCTATATTGAAAATTTTACTGCATATATCATTAATAAATATTTGACCCACATCCTCAAACCTAAAAAGTCAAATAAAAAAGAGAAAGGATTTAATTAGATTAGATTTCTAATATTTTATAATTTAAATATAAAACCACAAGTTATCCTATCAACTAATGACCTACCTAGCAAAAAACTTACTTAATTATTTGACCCCTTCTCAAATCATCACATAAAAGAAATAGAGAAAGTAGAGAAAAAGATAAAAAGAGAATAAAAGAGAAAGGAATAAGAAGAAGAACAGAAAGGAGGCCTAGGGACTATTCATTTTAAACTAGGGAAAGTTAAACAAAAGACAAATACTAATCCAACTGCTTTCTATTTAATAAGTTTCATGTATAAGCAAGTTTCATGTATATTAAGCTTTAATTATAAATATATGCAAGTACAAATACAATTCCTTTTTCTTGAATAATTTTCATATCTATTAACCCTTAAATATGAATATAAATAAGTACTTTCCCAATAAGGATTTGGTAGGCTCCCAGTCTCACAGGCACCGACGAGGCTCCCAAATGTTTTTTTCTTTTTGGTGGCCTTTTGGCCACCTAAGCCTCTTGGGAACCCGCGAGGCTCCAATTTTTTTTATTATTTTATTTTTTTTTACTTATTATTATTATTTGGATTTGGATTCGGGTTCGAATTTAGACTTGTATTTTGGATTCGGACTCAGATTTTGGATCCGGACTCGAATTTTGAATTATGATTTGGATTTTGGATTTGAACTCAGATTTTGAATTCGAACTAGAATTTTTTTTTATCGTTCTACAAGTCCCCTTCCAAAGTTTTTAAAATTTTGTCTCTCCATTTATTTTAGCAAAATTTTGAAATACTTTGGATTTTTCTTTTGATATTGGTGGATGAGTTCATGGAGATGGAACTTGTTAAGATTGCTAAAGCATCTTAACAAGTTGAGTATTTTGACTGTGATGGGACTCGTTTGGGTTGTCAAACAGAGTCGATAACTCACCTGACAGACAGACAGAGCCGGTGATTATTCTCGAATTGAGATTGAAGAATCATGAGTAGGGATGTTCAGAAAACGTACTCAAGAAACTTTGGTAGAGGTATATTGTTAAGGATATCAAGACTGCTTGGTATTTTTAATAGAATACATCTCCCTTTGCCTTTTCAGCATCGGGTTATTTCTACCCCAGTACGATATGACTGGTCGAGAATTTTAGCTTCCTCTTGCCCCTTATCTCAAAGTTGCTGGACTATCCGCACATTCTTTCTTATCATAATGAATATCTATTCAATAGATTGTTGGAATATGACTGGGTGAGGGCTAAAAACCACGGGTAGAAGTGTTCAGAAAATGTACCCATGAGGTCTCGGTAGAGGTGTTCAAAAAATGTACTGAGATGACCGGGTTAGGGTAAAAAAACCATGAATAGATGTGTTCAAAAAATATACTCATGAGGTCTTGGCAGAGGTGTTCTGAAAACATACCAAGGAGTTTCGACAGAGGTGTACTGTTAAACATACTGATTGGGTCTCAGCAGAGGTGTTCAAAAAATATACTGAGGTGACCGTGTTCGAGTCAGAAAACTATGAGCAGAGGTGTTCAGAAAATGTACTCATGGGGTCTTACAGAGGTGTTCAGAAAGTGTACCAAAGAGTTTCGGCAGAGGTGTACTGTTAAACATATTGATTGGGTCTCAGCAGAGGTGTTCAGAAAATGTACTGAGATTACCATGTTAGGGTCGAAAACCATGAGCAGAGGTGTTCAGAAAACGTATTCATAGGGTCTTGGCAGAGATGTTCAGAAAATGTACCAAGGGGTTTCGATAGAGGTATACTGTTAAACATATCGATTGGGTCTCAGCAGGGGTGTTTAGAAAATGTATTGAGGTGACCATGTTAGGGTCGAAAAATCATGAACAGAGGTATTTAGAAAACATACTTATGAGGTCTTAGAGAGGTGTTCAGAAAACAAACTAAAGAATTTTGACAGAGGTGTAGTGTTAAACATACCGAGGTGATGGATTTAAGTTATGGAGTAGCTCACCTAGCTAACAGACAGAGTCGGTGACTCACTTGGTTGACAGACAGAGACAGTGATCGTGTTGGGATCATAGAGCATATTATTTGTGTGATGATTCAAATTTCGCTGTCAGAGGTAAGAGTTTAACATGACAGATGATTTGAGTTTCGCTGTTAGAGGTAAGAGGTTAACGTGATAGATTTGGTTATATTGAAGTGAGATGATTTGAGTCTTGCTGTCAGAGGTAAGAGTTTAACGTGACAGTTTGGTTGATTGAGATGAGACGATTTGAATTTCGTTGTCAGAGGTGAGAGCTTAACATAACATGTTCATGGGATTTTTAGTAAACCCCCAACTATCAATGGATTTGACATGCCTTACAAATTGCTGTTTGCATTGGGCTAGCCATACTATTTCCCTCGGTATGATTAGCTGTCGAGAATTTTGTTTGGCCTTAAACACCAAACGTTCCCTCTTTCCTTTGCCTCAGGGGCATTAGATTGCTCATGCTTTTTACCTTAGCATGATGGGTTGGCGAAAAGCTTATTCTCTTCCCTTTGCTTTTGAAACATTGGGCGGTTCATATTTTTTACCTCAACATGAAGAGTTGTCGAGAATTTGAATTCTCTCCCCTTTACTTTTTAAGCATTAGGTTATAACAAATTTATCATGGGATTTTTAGCAAACTCCCAGCTGTGAACGGATTTGATATGCTTTCACCAATCGCCGTTTGCATTGGGCTAGCCATGCTATTCCCCTCAGCATGATAAGTTGTCGAGAGTTTTGTTTAGACTTAAATGGCAAACGTTCCCTCTTCTATTTACCTTTTTGGTATTGGGTGATCGGTTTCATACTCTTACGTTCAGTATGATAGGGTTGGCGAAAAATGTTTGATTTCTCTTCCCATTGCTTTTGACAGTATTGGGCGGTTGGCTCATTAGCCTTCCCTTCCCTCCATTTTTTTATGAAGGTGGCTAGATGTAATATTTCTTTAAGAATTTGTCGTTGATAGGTATCATCATCCTATCGCCGTCTTGATTGATTAGGCGATAGGCTCCATTTGTGTAGACGGTTTCTACTATAAAAGGTCTTTCCCACTTGGTTTCGAATTTTTCTTTAGTCTTGTGAGTCAGGATCATGGGTCTGCTGATAGCTAAGACCAAGTCTCCTTTGAAAGTCCTTCGTTTGACTTTCTTATTAAACGCTCTCGAGATGAGCACTTAGTACAACTCGATTTGCCGCTTTGCATTTGGGCGTTTTTCGTCTAGAGCTTCTAATTCTTGGAGCTATTTTTTTATATTTTTCTTTACTTGTCATCTTTGTAGCTAGTGCTACCCGCAAGGACAGGATTTGGATCTCCAATGGAAAAACAATTTCACAACCATATACCAAAGGAAAGGGCATAGCTTTAGTTGGAGTTCGCACTATCGTGCGGTAAGCCCACAAACACTCGCCTAGCTTCTCGTCCCAATCACGGCAACTAGAAGAAATAAACTTTTGTAGAACCTTCGCAATAGTCTTGTTGAAGGCTTCGGCTAATCGATTGGCTACCAGATTATAAGACATTGAAGCCACATCTTGAATTCTAAACTTGCCGAAGAATTTCACAAATCCTTGACAAATGAATTGAGGCCCATTGTCGTGGATGATCCATCGTGGCACGCCAAAGCAGTAAATTACGTGGTGTTTGATGAATTTGACAACGTCCGCTATCTTCACTTCCCTCATGGGGACAGCTTCTGCCCATTTGGAGAAGTAATCGGTTATTGCCAACATGAACAGATATCATTTGGAGGATGGCAGAGTGATTGGCCCGACAACATCCATTCCCCACGTCTCGAATGGCCAACTGAAAGTTGACGTATGCAAGTACTCTGGTGGTTGGTGTATGAAATTAGCATGGACCTGACAAGCATGGCAACGCTTTGCTTATACTACTGCATCTGTGATCATCTTGGGCCAAAAATATCCCAATTTTCTAATGAAGTCCCAGAGTTTCAGTCTAGGCTGGTGGGCCCCACAGGTCCCGTCATGTGTTTCTTTAACCACTTCCTGAGCTTCGCTTTTTGATAAGCAATGAAGTAGGATGCCATCATGAGATCTTTGATACAGATTTTAGAGCATGACATTATAATAAAATTTTGTGGCCATATTTCTTATGGAAGTGGCTTCTTTAGGGTCCTCATGGAGGATGTCGTGCAACGCATAGTTCACAAATGGGAAACACTAGTCTCGTGGCTCAAAATTTATTCCAACTTGGTTCACTTCGTCTACTTCCATGATTGCTTCCGGATGTAGGAGCTTGTGACTTCCAATGATAATATGCTTAGTTGATCCGGTTGGTATGACGAGAGTTGCAACCAATGATGTTCTCGTATCTTGGCACATGGTCGATATAAAATTCTTCAAACTTGTTTGCTAGTCGTATTGTTGTTTGATGATACGGTATGAGGGTTTTATGCTTTACTCATATTCTCTGGTCATCTAGTTAACGACTACCTTTGAATCGCCATATATTTCGAGATGCCTCATCCCTAGTTTCCAAGCTATCTGGAGGCCAGTGGTAAGGGCATTGTACTCTGCTATATTATTTTTCCAGAGTTTGGTTAACGAGTATCCTTGAGGCACCACGTGCTCGTGGGGAGATACTAGTATGACCCCCACACCAGCAACATCTCTTCTTTCTGCCCCCATCAAAGAACAGTTGCCACATCTGTTCTTCAGAGGTTGTGTTAACATCTGCGACTTCAACTAGGATGTCAGCTTGGAGTTTAGAGTTTACTAGAATTGAATGCTCAGCGAGAAAGTCTACTATGGCCCGACCTTTTATCGTTTTCTGAGGTATTAAATGCATGTCGTAGGGAGAAAATAATAATGCCCAATTGGAAAGCCAGCTATTTAATGATCCCGGTTTAGTCATGACCAATTTTAGTGGGTTTACTCGAGAAATGACATGTATAGTCTGGCCGACTAGGTAGTGTCGCATTTTTTGGACCGCGAACACTAGCGCTAGGCATTCTTTTTCAATTGGGTTGTACCGATGCTCCGTACCAATCATTGTCCGGCTCAAATAGTAGATTGCCTGTTCCTCATTATTTTGAGCCAATAGAGCCCCCAGGGCGTGGTCCATTGCTCGCACATAGATCATAAAAGGCTACCCTGAAACATGTGCCTAGGTGGCTTTGTGAGGTAATTTTTAATGTCCTCAAAAGCTTTCTGACAATCTTCATCCCGGACAAATAAGACTCTCTTCTTTATTAACTTCGAGAACGGCTGGCACATCCCTGATAGGTTTGCCATGAACCGCCGAATATACGCCAGCTTGCCTTGCAACCCTCTGAGTTCCCACAAGTTCCTCTATGGTTGCATTTCTTTTATTGCCTTGATCTTGTCAAGGTGGATTCTTTTTTAAGTTATCACAAATCCCAAGAACTTCCTGCTTGATACTCTAAGAAAGGACTTGGTAGGATTCATCTTCAGTCGATACTTTCTCATGATATCGAACATCACCCTCAAGTCTTGCAGGTGATCTTCTTTCTTTTTATTACGGCAAGGTCATCCACATAACACTCGACAGTTTTACGTAAGTGTTCTTGAAAGATGACGCTTATAGCTAGTTGGTAAGTAGCGTCGGCATTTTTCAATTCGAAGGGCATTACTGTGTAGCAATAAATTCCAAGCAGTGTTATGACCGCTTTGTATTTCTCATTTTCTGGATACATTTTGATCTGATTGTATCCCGAGAAACCATTCATGAAGGACATCCGCTCAAACCAACATGTGTTATCAATCATGACATCCGTGATGGAAAGCCGGAATTTATCTTTTGGGCATGCAACATTGAGATCTCGGAAGTCTATGCATATCCATATCTTGCCGTTCTTCTTGAGCACCAGCACGATGTTTGCTACCCAGTCAGGGTATTGTTCTTCGCAGATAAATTCTGAGTCTATTAGCTTCTTCACTTCAGACTCTATGGCTTCTATCAATTTGGGTTTGAAGCGTCTTTGTTGCTGCTTTATAGGTTTAGCATCCGCCTTAATATTGAGTTGGTGCATGGCAACCTGTGTGTCCAAGCTGGGCATGTCTTCGTAGCTCCATGCAAAGATGTCGATGTATTCTCTTATAAGAGATACGAGATTATCTTTCTCTTGAGGAGTGAGACTCTTGCTTATAAAGATGGGCTTCAGGTCTTCTTCAGTCCCTATATTGACTTGAACCACTTGGTCTTCAGTTGGTGGTTCTCAATGCTCAAATCTGATATCCCAATGGATATCCATGTGCAATGCCCAGGTATCATCTGGTTCTTCATGGCTTATTGAAACCATGTTCGCAGCAAAGGCCTTGAATATTACACTTGCACCGACATCAGAATCCCATTCTACTGTTTCTTTAGGCTTTTCTAATTCAATTGAGTCTATGTACTCTCTTCCCAAGGATTCAGAAGTAGTTACATATCCCAACCCTCTACGGGTTTTATGATAATAATCAGGATTCTTTCCTCGTGGGACAAACGAATACAAAAGATTTCGTCATCCTCTTATGAAGTTTAATCCCTGTTTACGATTAAAATTCTAACCCATCTTCTTTATCATTCGATGGGAAACTGATTCGTAATGGCCAAATTGAGGTACTGTTTGATCATCGCTTTTACTATTTATGGTAGGCTCAAGGCGACTCAACTAACCCGAATATTATCGGCTGTTGGTCTGGCCAACGAGCGGGCACCTCAAAAGTAGCCCCCTCCGTATTGTTAATTTTGGTCCATCCAGCAAATGACGACCGTATTGGCAAATAGAATGCCACTATAGCGTCCCACTCAGATGTGCTATCTAATTCTGTGCTTGTACAAGATGGAATAGAGTCCAAAGCAATAGCAGGAACATAAGCAAAACCTATATTTTCATTAATGATCCACTCATCCACCTCATCAGCGGTGTTGGTTACATTAAAGTCATTAATATTGATTACAAGAGGATTTGTTTCGAACTTGCAGTCCTCTTCGTCTAATGACTAGGGCTTAGTGTCTGCTTCGTTGCCACTGTCGTAATCCCCTTTAGCATTCTTTGCTAATTATGCGGACGCCTATGCTGTATCTCTATACAGCATGACATCCTTGAAGTAGTTCTCCACCCCTTTAAAAGGCTGCTTGTCGGCTATTAACGTGTGGACTGACCCCTGATCATTGCAATATTTCATGCATTGGTAGAGAGTAGAGGGCACCACCATGTTAGAGTGAATCCAAGGACGCCCTAAAAACATTTTGTAAGAGGTGTCGGCGTCGATGACATAGCATGTCGCCTCAGAATTCAGACTTCCAATCTGGCAGCGAAGTCGGATCTTCCCCAAGGGATGGCTTCCATTGGAGTTGAAGCCAAAGATGGAGGTGTTGGTGGGCGTCAGTCGGCTAATTGAGATCCCAAGTATCTGCAACAATCTCCTTGGGATAATGCTTAAGGCGGACCCTAGGTCAATGATAATTAGGTCTACTTTAAGAGAGCCAATGTATCCCGTATAATACAAGGGTCTGTTATCTTAAAGTTTTTGACCTGCATGTCACCCGGTGAGAAGGTAATGCATGGAACCTATCTCGTCACTTGGTTGCAGTGAGGGCAAGGTTCCTTTGCATCTACAGACGATTCTACAATTTGAGTCAAAAAGGTTTCGAAATCAACCAAAGCTTCCCTCAACGCGTATCTGGTTGTCTTGGATAATCGCAACAATTCATAAAGAGTTATGCGGACTGGGATGTTGTCTAGCTGGGTAAGCACAACAAATTTAAATGGTGCACCAGCTGCCTCACTATCGTTCCTTGTCCCTTTCTGGAAGCGGAACTCCTTCTGCTTGGAGGGTGGCCTTCATTCGTCGCGGTGGGTTCGTCAGGCCATGCTTTAGAGTAATCTTTGAGATAGCTCTTCCTCAAGCAGGAACGGGCCTTCCTCATCATAATGAGTGGCCAAAGCCGATGCTTCCGTTTCGGAGTTAGTTAACATACTTGCCTCATCGTGGTCTTACTCGTTGATTGCAGAAATCACGTGAAATTTTTTTCCTTTGCTCAGCTTCTGTTTATTTGATGAAGACCATTGCTCATCGTTCCAGATGTACCCTTATAATCTCACCTTTCTTCACAGTGACTGGGGAGAGACCTTTTTCCTTTATATTATGTGGGTCGTGATTAACCAGCACCATTTTTCCAGCAGCCACTGGGGACACTCCTGCGGGAAACTTATTAGTTCCAACCGTTAGAGTGACTGCGTTAGCCGTCACCCTTTTTTGCTCCGACTTTAGTGTGATTACTTTGGCTTCAATTAGTGCCTGGATCTTTCTTTTTAATGTATAGCAATCCTTCGTAGCATGCCCCAAGTTTTGATGATAGAGGCAGTACTTGGGATCGTTGGTCTTCCCCGCTTCCGCCGGCCTTGGATTGGAGGGAAACTGGAGCATTCATTTCCTGTTGAGCAAATTGAACAACATCACTGTTTGCTCGTCTTTGAAGTCGTAGACAAGTGCGGGGTATTGCTTGGACGCGCCTTTTTCTTTCTGATCTTTGGGCTTCTGTTGCAGAGGCGTTCCCGCTGCCATAACCTCTTTTCCTTTTGATTGGATGTTTTAAGAATATCGTCGTCCTTCCGGGGTGTTTCTTGTGGGGGCATTGTTCTCTTAGGGCGAATGAGGTTTTCAGCTAGTTCGCCTTACTTAACTAGCTCTTTCCAACTTTTAGATTCAACCACTCCCATTTTGACCAATATCTCGGTTTACAGGTTGTGTTGTGCTTGTTAGTCTCCACCAATGTCTCCTGCGACATGCCATGCGGACATCGCATTGACATCTCGCAGAAACGCTCGATGAAACTTTTAACCATCTCATCCTCTTTTTTCTTATTTGCTAGAAGAGAGTGATGGATATTTTGACGTCATCTTCGAAGAAGCAAGTTAGGAACTCTCTCTCCACGTCAGACCAAGTATTAATAGTTCCCAGAGGCAACTGCATAAACCAAATGAATGCAGGCCCTTGTAGGGTACTCACAAATTTTTTTATCATCACAGGGTTATTGCCCATGAGATGGCTGGTCTGCGACAAGAAATAATATATATGTTGGTTCGGGGATCCCTTCCCATCATATGACTCTAACTTAAGGGGTTTGTATTTTGCCGAAAATGGGGCAGACTCCCACTCTATCAGGTAGGGTCTCGTAATCCCTATTTCTTGCAATCATTTGCAGTTCATCAAGACTTCTATCTAGTTTTGAAGGTTCTCCATTCTTTCAGAGTGAGGATCAACATAACATTTGTCCTCACTGCCTTTTCCCCCAGTGTCCTAGTTAGATTCAACTTCATCCTTCTTGGTTTTATTACGGTTGGATTCGATTTCATCCTTCTCTTTGTTAGTTTTATCAGAAGAGGAAGAACCCCTTGCATCGTCTTCTGTGTTCTTGTGATTGTTTTCCAGGACCTTCGCGAGCATCACCTTGGGATCTTCGATACTTTTTTGTTGCTCCTGGATGAGGCATTCTTGTACCTCAATTCTCTCTCTCATCTCGACAGATGGCTCGGTCATATGAATTGTCCCTCTGCCGGACTGAGAAAAAGCATACGACCTTGGCATTGCTATGGCTGAGTGATCACTAAGCTCATCATATTCCTCATCAAAGCCCCTAACTAGATTTTTGTAATTGCGAGAAGCTATCACACCTGTCTTGAGGCGTGATGATAGGTCTTTTCTGCCTCGATGTTGGAGAAAAAGCCTTCTGCGACTGACTTCTTACCTTTATTCACCATATTTATAGTGAAAACGAACAAATCTTAGTCTAAGTCTCGTCTCTGCAGTCATCTTCTCTTCGGAATGCAAGATTTCGGTGCTAACAGCAGGCTGAACATCGACATTCTCGGGGCTTTACAGTGATAGTGAGTCAAAACTGCAGCAATTAATTTTTTACAGCAGCATGACAGATGGGGTTGCGCAGCTTCCCTTTTGTTCATGAGATAATTCCGTAAGTTCGAAGTTTCTTCTTGTAGTGCAGATATAATCATTTTCTGGGGACAAAGCTTGCTTCTTGATTGATGTCTATCGGTCTAGATATGCGGTTCAGTGAAGTCAGGGAAGCTAGACTTGTCAACCCCAAGACTAGTTCTATGTCCTACATTGGTTTTGATATGTCTTGCATGAATGTGCCGGGTAGCCTTGTATCCTTTTGTTCTTCTGCAAGGCTGAGGTTTGACTCTTGCTTCACACATTTGACTAGCCTGGCATGATTTAGCCTCGCATGTTGGCTTAGTTGAACTAGCCTCGCGTGCTAACCTAGATTTAGTTCGGTTTTGAAATTTACTTGTGCTAGGTTGGCGAGGCTGAGGACCGCTAGGCTGATTTTTGCCAAGTTGCAGACTGCTAGGCCAGCCTTGATGGCAACCGCTATTCTGATGACCTCTAGGCTGATGACTACTAGGCACATCTTTGCCAAGTTGTCTTTTGCCAAGCTGATAACCGTTATGCTGAGGTCCGCTAGGCTGAGGACCACTAGGCTAAGGTCTGCTAGGCTGAGAACCATTAGGCTGATTTTTTGCAAATTGTCTTTCACCAAGATAATGACCGCTAGGGTGAGGACCGCTAGGCTGATTTTTACAAAGTTTTCTTTTGCCAAACCGATGACCGCTAGGCTGAGGTCCGCTAGGCTGAGGACCTCTAGGTTGGCCACGCTGATGACCGCTAGGCTAAGGTCAGCTAGGCTATTGACCGCTAGACTGATTTTTGCCAGTTTGTCTTTTACTAGGATGATGATCGCTAGGCTGATCTTTGCAAGTTGTATTTTGCCAAACTAATGACCGCTAGGCTGATGACTGCTAGGCTGACAACCGCTAGGCTAGTTTTCGCCAAACTATGGACCGCTAGGCTGGTCTTGGGCCTTACATGCAAAATGAGCTTTGAGTGCTCAACGGCGCCCCCTCCGATTCTGGTTACAGATTTGGATCCATTTTTATGCCGCGATAGATTCTCCTTTGGCGTCATATGCGGCAAGCTCCCTGAACATTGGAAGGGACACAGTTGGTTTTGATGGACCATAGTTCAGAAATCTAAGGGGCTGTTGATTGATCAATACCTCCTTGTCATCCAAGACTATGAAGTCCTCCTTTTGTTCAGAGTTAGTCTTTTCATACTTTCGCCGCACAGATCTCTTATGGCGTGGACACGATGAGTCCGAAGATACGTAATATTCATATTTTTGCTAGTCGACTTCGATCACCAACATCTCAACCATCTCTCCAATCTTCTTGTCATCAGATTGGACCATCATTGCCTCTTCAGTATAGGAGATCTCTCCTGTGGTTACTAGTCTATTTTCGAGAAAAACAGGGAATCTTTCCATTGCTATTGAATTAGAGAAAAACTATAGATTATCAAAATTTCTCTTTTATCGATTTTATTGCAATGAAAAGAAAATAAAAACAGACAGAGATGACTTATAAATCGTCGCTCTCTTTTTACAAAAGATCATGGGATTTGAGGTAGCTATGGAGATCGGTCATTTTCCCGTTGACGATCTGACGTCGATGGTTGGAGGCGAGCTCATTCTTCTTCTCTTCTGTTCTTGGAGGAAGCATGAACTTCTTGCGCGGGAGAGAGATTTGGCCAAAGATACTCATTGAGTTCTGTTGGGGGGTATTTATAGGCCTCACGTTGTTGAGAGAGTTTTCTTGTAGATAGAATCGAGATCTGCTTTCCTTATAGATAGAATCGAGATCTCTTTGTAATATCGATGAGATATTCGAATCTTTTCTTGATTTGATTTGCTCCAGATTCATTGGATTAGATTTTGTTTCTGCACCCAAGATTAATTAAATTCAAATTAGAATTTGTAAAATTATCAAATTCAAACAGAATTAAATTAGAATCCTGCATCCAAAAATCAATTAGAATTTAATTAGAATTACAGAGTTATCAAACTCAAATAGAAATTAATTTAGAATTCTATATCCAAAATCAATTTGAGTTTGATTAAAATTTGAGTTTAATTAGAATTTGTTGAATTATTCGAGGCGGTGCCAAATAAATTGTGCAGAGAGAAAGAGATAGAGAGGATTTTTTTTTTTTTTTTTTGATTTTTTTTTTCTGTTTTTTTTTATCTTTGGTGCCCGCGAGGTTCCCAATTTTTTTTTTTTTCTTTTTGGTGGCTTTTTGGCCACCTGAGACTTGTGAGTGCCCTCAAGCCACGAGGCTCCCATTTTTTTTTTTTAATTATTATTATTATTATTATTTGGATTTGGATTCGGGTTAAGATTCAAACTCGGATTTTGGATTCGGACACGGATTTCGGATTATGATTTGGACTTTGGATTCGAACTCGGATTTTTTTTTTTATCATTCTACAAACAGTAAGGTAGAAGAGAAATGAAAAAAATAAGGAAAATAGAGAAAATAAGAAGAAGAAGAAAAAGAGAAAAAAGAAGAAAAAGACAGAAAAAAACAAGAGTAGAAAAGAAAAGGAGATGGAGATCGGAATCGTTGCGGTCAATTTTCAACGTAAAGTTCTACATAGTTTTAAGAATCTTCTATAAAACTAAGGCAAATATTTCTTTTTAATAATTACTTGTATTAATAACTCTAGTTCTTTCTTACTTTACCCACTCTAAAAAAAATAAAAAAATATCAATGTTTGGGGTATTCCAACATAGCTTCAAATTGAATTTATGTGTCATTAATTACTGGCTTCATTGTTGTTCCCTCCAGAACTCAGTTTAATTAAATATGGTATGGATAATTCTAATTAACTAATATTATAGTTAAATTTTTAAAAAATAATCATGCTCATTTATAATTTATATGTATTTGGAAATACTCTAAATAGCTATCATGCATAGGAAATGGCCAGCAAATATCTTTACTATTTGGCTTGGGTTGTATTCAGCTTATTACCAATTAATAATATATACATTAATATCATTATAATATTTTATTATCAGCTACTCTATAGAACACAATGTCTTTAATAGACCCACAACCGTTATCTAATTTATAGTTAAATAAGTGACATACAATAACTCGTACTCAGAAATGTATATTATCATGATTAGACTCATAGGGTGAATCTGTACATATTATTGGCATGCATATCTAAAATGTAAGAGTTAAGTAATAATGTAATGACATGATATTAACATATTCAAATCTAAAGGATTGTCATAAATTGATTATAGTTTATCTGTAACTTGTATTATTAGTACTCTGCAATGCATAATATATGGCCATCTTTAGGTATTCAAATTTGTATGTTATCTTTACATGTCCTATATGTTCCGTGTTTAAAAAGAGATTCGCGATATATTAGGATCTCTTTCAACTCGATGATCTTCTCCTCAGTTGAGTTCCAAGTTGCTTTCACTCCACTAAGAGATATGAGCCAAAACTCGATCCGGAAGACGAACTCAACTCACATATGTTAAGCATATATCCCCTCACTTTCTTTCTGGATTTTTAATAGATTGCTGTTTTTATAATTCTATAATTTACAAAAAATTATATTCTCTTTATACTAATGTAGCTTTCAATGTTTATGCATTATTATCTTTTTTATTTTATGTAAAGCTTATTAAAGTATTATTATTTCATTATTACCTAAATATATTAAGTCATTGTTTATTTTATTTTCTGACACCAAATAACATGTTATAGACTAAGCTCTTGGAAAATAAAAAAGGGAATTTATTTTAAACAGTCAAAGAAAAAACAAAAATTTATGTTCTGTGTTTAAGCATGCAGAAAATATTTTAGTGTTGTCTTCTAATTACTTTCATATACGTTCAAGTCTGTGATTTTATTCTGAATATCTCATTTTTAATGTTTTGTTCAAATTTTCTTTTTGACATGTTTTGTTGATTAAGTTATCACATATGTACACTCTTTTCAGTTATGTGTTACATGTTAGTGTTATTTGTTTATATACTTAAAGCTTCCATACAAATAATGGGGCTAAGAGAAACTGGTTAGAGGAATTTGAATACATACTTTTGAACATTTACTTTTTTAGGTTACATATCAGAATTTTAGGAACATATTATGGAGGTTTCGGATGATTACTAGATCCACATCATGCCATATTATAGGGCTCCAACTTGGGAGCATATCCTCGTCCATCATTGAGTAACTAGAGGTACGTCATAGGGTAGTACTAAGAGTCATGGGTCGTGGTTCTGAGTAGGTATGAAACTCTCTTAAAACATGTAATCTTTCCTCCTAAAAGTTCCAAATTATTCATAATAGACTATAATATGATATATCCCATTATATATGTTCTTTATTATTTTTATTTTATGATATTTGCTCAGTGTCATTAATAACATACGTTTACTATTAGTTGATCATCATTATTTTCAAAACAAGTAGAATTAAATCCATGATTCATGGTTTACAAGATATTAGTTCATGATTCTATTATATATAATATTCTATTTATTTTTATGCATTATGTATATATACACCACGCATAACATGCCTATGTATTATTATCCATCTTCTTGTAGTACTTACCAGGTCATTCTAACGACTTTGGTTTTGCATGTTCAGGTACAAGTAATTTGCAAGTTACCGAGGAGGAAGACCTACCATAACTAAAATAGTATCACGAGAAGCTAGCTGATACTCAATAGGTGCTTGAGCTGTGAGAGCTTCTTAAAGGATATTATCCATTTTCTATTATTTTAACAAAATGGACAATGTTATTTATTTTTATTCCTTGTTTTCTTAAATATTATATTGTAACAACGGGTATTACTTCTTTGTATCCTTTCATATTCTTTAATTTACTTGTTCTCTTATTGAAATAAATCATTCACTTCTTTTAATATTACTCTTTATATATATATATATATATATATATATATATATATATATATATATATGACCATGTGATGGTAGTATTTCCTTTATTTATTATAATTTTAGGCTTGGCATAATTTTGATACGCCACCAAACGCTACCCATATCTCAAGATGTGGGGCGTTACAAAGTGCTTTGATATTAAGGGGTGGATATGAAAGCAAGGATCAAGGTGGACAAGGAAGATCTCACTCGAAATCCAAGAAGATGTATTCTAAAAAGAATGAATGCTCCTGTTGTCAAACAAAGAGCCATGGAAGAAAACATATCCCAAGTTGGCCAAAGATGAGGAGAAGGAGGGCTCAACTGCAAATATTGCACTTGACAAAGATAAGAATTCAGATTTTCTCTATTAGATTCACGTGACCAGCAACAATAATGAATGGATACAAAAGACATCTCATAGTTATGGCACATGAGGTCGGGACATACTGGAGAAGATGTTTTACAAACTTTGATAAAGTAAGACCTGTTGAAAGGAGCAAAGACTGATGAGTTCTAGTTTCGTGTGCATTGCATCATTAGAAAACAAACTAGAGTCAAGTTTAGTGTTGCGATTCGTCAGATAGACTATTATGGACTATGTACACTTGGACACCTAGGGACTAGCCAAGACAGCTTGATTAAGAGGTTCAAATTGGTTTGTATAGTTCGTGCATGACTACTGGCATAGAGTTTGGTATACCTAATGTGCCACAGATATGAGGTTTTGGATGTACTTCTCATTTAGAAGAAGATGATCAATCCTCAGACTGATAGAAAGATAAAATGGTTTAGATCGGACAATGATGGAGAGTATAAATTAAATCTATTCATAAAGTTGTGCTAAGTCAAGGCTATTGTTACACATTTTACTGTCAGAGAAACATCGCAACATATTGAGGTGGCAGAGTGCATGAACTCCACATTTTAGAGAAGGGGCAATGTATACTGTCCAATATTGGGTTGGGTAAGGAATTATTGACTGAGCCTTTATCGTATGCGAGCAATCTTATGAATAGGTGGTCACTAACTGCAGATTAGGGGAGACTCCATCTGAGGTATGGTCTGGTAACTTTTCTAATAATTGTAATCCCTTACATATTTTTTGTTGTCCTTATTATCATGTTAGAAAAGATAAGCTCGATCCCAGAGCCAATAAAGTCATATCTTAGGCTTTAGCACATGTACGAAGGGATATAGACTATGGTGCAAGTCTACGAAGATAATTTATAGCGGAGATGTAACATTTGACAAGTCTTTAAAGAACCAATATAGGATACTTCAAGGTGATAGAAACCATAGGAGTGCCTTACAACAAGTGGAGTTCAAGACTCCCACTTTAAAAGAGCAGGAAAGAGATAGAGTTGCTAAAATAGAGGAGAAGTTGAGAAGACATATACTGAAGAATAGCAATAGAACTCTATTGCACCCAAGTGACGTAAAAGACATATCAAAACACCTATAAGGTTTACTGACATAGTGCTATATGCATTTCCATTTGTTAAAGGAGATTTTCCTACTACATATTAGGAAGGTAAGGTAAACAGTGAGCTAAGAATTGGAAGGGTGCAATGGATGAGAAAATGGATTTTTTCTATAAGAACTCCATATGGGAGTTGGTAAATCATCCAAAAGGAAAGGAATTTATCGGTTGCAAATAAATATTAGCTAAGGAAGCTGATTCTTGCAAGGAGTCAGATACAAAGGTAAGTTAGTGCCAAAAGGTTATGCTCAGGAGGAAGGAATTAACTATAATAAGGTATCATCTCCAGTTATTAAACATTTTCCTATTCGTACTTTGTTAGTGCACAGTTGGACTCAGAACTAGTTTAGATAGATGTCAAAATATCCTTCTTGCATGGTTATTTGAAAGAGAGTATCTATATAATTCGATTGGATGTATTTAAGGTTGCTAGTAAGGAAGAAATAGTTTATAAGTTAAAGAAGTTCATGCATGTTTGAAGTGGTATCCAAGACAGTGATATGAGAACTTTGATCAATTTATGACTTGGGATAAGTATACCAAAAGTCATTTTGATCATTATATCTACTTCAAGAAACTTAGAGATATCCTTTGTTTATTTGTTCTTATATGTTGAAGATACGTTGAAAGCATCAGAAAGCAAGAACAAGATATAGGAGTTGAAGGCACAATTAAGAAGCGTAACTGAGATGACAGATTTGGAGATCAGGGGACAGAGTGAAGGGAATAGTCTGCTCACCTTAGAAACAGTATTTGCGAAGGGGTTGAGTAAGTTCGATATTGACATGTCTGCTAAGCCAGTTACTATACCATTAACATCTCACTTCAAGTTAATTTCCTAGTTATCTTTGTGTATGGTTGAGGAAAACGAGTTTATGGCTCGAATTCTATATGCTAGTGTCATTGACAATTTGATATCAACAATGATTTGTACAAGAACTGGCACTTCTCATGTCAATATGTTAAGCAGGTACTTGAATAATCCTAGTAAAGAACATTGACAAGCGGCAGAGTAGATTTTACAGCATATTTAGAGTACCATGAATGTTAGTTTGAAGTTTGAGAAAGATAAGGAGCTTGGTCAGTTGGTAGGATATATAGATTCAGATTTTACAAGTGATTTAGATCAGCGTCATTTGAGAGCAGGGTATATATACTCTTGTTAGAGGTCTAGGAAGTTAGAAATCAACTTTGTAGTTTACCATGGTGTTGTCTATTACGAAAGAGAGTATGTGACAGCGACTGAGGCCTTCAAGAAGGCAATTTGATTTCTAGGTTTACTTGATGACTTGGATGTCTTTCAAGAATATATAGATATTCATTATGATATGCAGAATGTCATTGAGTTGGCAAAAAACCAAGTGCATTATTTGAGAATGTAGTCAGATTTTAATATTGTTAGGACTTGACAAAATCTTACTAGTTTCATGAACTTCGGATTGGTGTGGTCAACGGACTTTTTTATTCACATTTGTGGTGATATTATTTCTGTCTTTGATCATTTGATGGAAGCTCATTCATTGATATTCTAAGTTGTTCAAAATTGCAAATCTTTCCAAGGTGGATTTGCTGCATTTTGACTTAATTTTTAGGATTCCTATTTGACTTACATTTGTTGAGTTTTAGCTCAACTTCTAGAATTTCTATTTGCTTACATTTGTTGAGTTTTGGCCCAACTTCTAGAATTTATATTTGGCTTAGAATTTATGTCAAACTAACCCTATTTGACTTAGTGTTTATGCTAAACTAATTTTATTTGACACAAAGTTTGCGCAAAATTCTATATAAGTACATTAGATAGCGCCTTTAAAGGCATCTCTCTTTTGTATCCTTCAATTTTTTTTGGAGATTTAGAAAAATCTTTCATGAGAAGATAACTCTTTTTTATCTTTCAGAGTTTTTAGTTGTCTTTCCAATTTGAGACATTAATTTGTAATTTTAAGAGATTTGAGAGGCCCAAGATTTATAATTTACAACATTATCAACAGTAAAGTATGATATACCCTGCGAATGTATGACTTGCTTCAAATTATATAATCCTGGGTGTTCTCTGATTTAAAATTTTAAATTATTTTTTTGTAGATTTTTCTATTTTAGATTATATATCTACTGAACTTCAATAACCTTACTTCTCTGTTTTGGATTATTATTTGTTGCTTATGTGCAATAGTTTTTCCATGATTTTTCAAGTTGGGTTTTTCATGTTTAAAATTTCTGAGTCTAAACTGTTTGAGGATTTGAAATTTATTTGATACTTGCATGATTAAATAACTGTTGATTGATATCTATTGTATAGCACACACTTCCATAGTTAGCCTACTTTTTCAATTGGTATTAGAGCATCATATTGATTTCATGATGCATTTGTACTATATATGTATGCATGCGTGCATATTCCTTTTTTTATTACATTTGGAG